>JAECXS010000135.1:6680000-7280000 GCA_018153105.1 Drosophila rufa
ATTTATATTTATAATATATAATAAATAAAAATTTATATTATTTTTTTTGTTTTGTTTTTTTTTAGCTGTAATGTTTGATGGTTTTAAACTTTATTGCAATTGTACACGTCTCTATATGACTCTACATGTTTTTTTACATAAATGTATGTATAGTGCACGTGAAAGGTTAGGTATATGGGATCTTTGCTACTAATCTTAGTGAGTAATATCTCGAGAAAGCGAATTTTCCCAGATATGTGTTATATACCAAAAGTTGAGCCATCTCAGGGGCTATCTGGCCTCGAGTGAATATCAAAATCGTTAGAGCCATTTTTAAGAAAACTTCAAAAACTTAAAAAAAAAA
Source organism: Drosophila rufa (assembly GCA_018153105.1). Taxonomy (NCBI): domain Eukaryota; kingdom Metazoa; phylum Arthropoda; class Insecta; order Diptera; family Drosophilidae; genus Drosophila; species Drosophila rufa. The sequence goes on from JAECXS010000135.1 coordinate 6,680,344, forward strand.
ATTACTTTTAATTATAAATTCTTTAATATTATATTTAGATAAATAATGTCAAGGCAAAGCTATTATCATTTCAAAATACCTTTCAAACGACATATAGCACGTTTCTGTAGCTTTAGTCGTTTAGAAGTTATGGGCGCGGAAAATCTAGCTTTTTTAGCGGTTTTCCCGCCAAACTAGCGGGAAATCGAAAAAGTTGTAGAACAAAAAATGTTCAGCTCGAGCTGTTTAACAAAATAAAAGTAGTTCCAGGACTTTAAAACAAAAAAATCGACACACAGACAGACAAACAGGCAGACAAACAACAGGACAAACGTTTTCATTTCGGAAAGGCCGTTAAAATCTTGTTTATTGAATATCTTTTGAACGGAGTATCGGATCAGGATGATCGAGGTGTCATTCGACGCGTATTTAAAGCTAGATGACAACAACATTAAACATTTTGGGATTTTTGCTCCACCGGCCCCAATGGCTCCAATTTTCAAAATTTTCAATTTCGCACTTTCACTCTAATTTCTCCCAAACTAATCCGTTTTTGAAAAATCTTAGTATGCAGTTTCAAAGAGGTTTACAATACCTTTCGATTAAGATATAAATGGTTCTGATCGGACTATCGTAGCAGATTTTCAATTCTACGGCTGTATATAGTAGTCTCCTTGCGCACCACAGTCTCGGTGCTCATCGTCACTACGTGGACTGCCGTCCACAGTGATAGACTAAAATAAATAGGCATTCTTGGACGTTTTTTGAAAATTTGAGTAAAATCGGATGATAAATATGAAAGTTATTAACAATAAAGGTTCTGTGTATGTTCCTAGCAACATTTGTCCTTTTTGGGTGTTGCTCTACATTAGAGAGCTGCACGGCTGAACTCAAAATTTAGCATCTCTCAGTACTCTAGTGTTGTGTACTCTAATTTGAACGCAACGCATTCAGCTAATCGAGTTCGCATCGCATTGTATTCTCATTCGAGCGCAATTTGGAGTATTCATATAAAATGGCATTGAATGCATGTGTGTGCAAAACGGAGTGAATGAATGAAGCATTGAATTGGCTGAATACTCAGAATACAATTTCTGAGCCGGGTTTTGCGCAGTGCTTAAATAAGTAAAAATTAATAATTTGTTATTAAGCAAAATAAACATATAGTACATGGATTGAAATGAAAATAAACATTTTATTATTGTCTCTTATTTAATTTCGCAATAGTAAATACAGCGCACGTAAAAGGAAATAATGCGTCATTCATCGCACTCATTATTTTTATCCGGTTCTTTCGGCATTCAATTCGCTCTCTCCATGCGTGTGTTCGTTGAGTTGAGTACAACGGCGTCGCACACATTCGTTCAAATTCATTGCAATTCGCAGCCGAATTCATTGAACTCATTGGCAGATGAATGTATCATAAGCCGTTTTGAGTGCGGCCGTGCAGCCCTTTACTCAACATGTTCCTAGCAACATTTGTCTTCTTTAGATGTTGCTCAACATTTTTCTAGTAACGTTTGTCTTTATTAGTCAACACTTTAATTTTTCCATGTTCATGTGCTATTTAATTTCACTCACAATGCTTTGGGTACCGGGTATATCACAGTCGGTCACACTCGACTGTAGCTTTCCCACTTGTTTTATTTATATTTTCGTCTTTTAGTGTTGTTCAGTAATTCTTCCATCACTATGTCGGCAATCACAGGTGAGGCAGGTGATCCCATGGGCATACCTTTTAGATGTGTAAAAATTGTGTCCTTAAATGTGAAATGTCTATTCTCTTGTATGCAGAATCTGACTATGTCCATAAGAAGTTGTGTTGAACTAATAAGCTTTTTTATTAGTTATTGTTAAATTAAAAAATATGAATTTCAGGTTCCTTTATGCTTGTTAACAATTTACTAGCGACAGAGAGTACAGCAGGCGAGACGAGAGTGCATTTGATGTCGAGATCAGAATTCGTACTACTTTTACAAAGGGACAGCCAGCCGAATGCTGGGCCCAAGAATGCAAGTACACAACAACGAGAAAGCTAGATAGAGAGAGCTGCCTTTCGCGATGCAATTAATATAAGAGATCGAATTAAGTTAATTAGCTGCTGCGGCTGCGTGACCCGACATACTCCCCCCGTTGGAAGCCTGGGCTTCAACATCATCCTTAAGGGGAAGCAGACACAGCTTGTTTACTGCTGGCTTTGTCACTCCTGATGCTGTCTTCAGAACGGCAACTCGAGCAACCCCATCTCCACCGAACAGAAGCTCGATCACTCTGGCGAGGGGCCACTTCATGGGAGGCAAGTTTTCGTCCTTGACCAGAACTAAGTCATCGACAACTAGGCCAGGTTTTGGGGTGCGCCACTTGGAGCGCTGCTGCAGTAATGTTAAGTATTCTTCCTTCCATCGGGACCAAAAGATCTGCTGCAAGTAAGCCACAAGTTGCCATCCATCCAAGCGATTGAAATTAAGACACATTGGTCACATCCGGCTCGACGAAAGAGGAAGGAGGACCACCATTCAAAAAATGTGCTGGGGTTAATACATCCAGATCAGCTGGGTTTTCTGAAATCGAGACTAATGGTCGAGAATTAACAACCGCCGAAATGTGACACACCAGGGTCCGCAACTCCTCAAAGGCTAAAACAGCAGTGCCAACAGTGCGGTAGAAATGATGCTTTGCGATCTTCACAGCCGCTTCCCAAAGACCGCCAAACTGTGGCGACCTAGGAGGAATGAAACACCAATCAATAGCCTCCGCTAGGCAAAAGTCCAACGTAGCTCTCTGGTGATCACTGCTGAGGAATAGGCGCCTTAGTTCGAGCAGCTCATTGCGAGCGCCAACAAAGTTGGTTGCATTATCAGACCAAATCTGACGCGGCCTTCTTCTAGTGCATAGAGATATCCTTGATTAACTCCAAATGAATAGCCTTCGTGGCGAAACAAATGAAGACGCAAGCGTAGCATTTTACTGGAGGCTTGCTTCGCGCCTCCGACTTGTAGAGAAATGGCCCGCAAAAGTCAATGCCAGTGACTTCGAACGCATGAGACCCATCAAGTCGCTCCTTTGGAAGATCCGCCATGATATGCTCCACTACTCGAGGCTTCATTCGAAAGCATCTAATACATTTGTTTACCGCCTTCATATCCGTCTTCCTCCCCCCAATAGGCCAATATTGGGATCGAATTATGCCGAGTAATGCCCGTGGCCCAGTGTGCAGATTGCGTTCATGAAAATGAATAATAATGGCAATAGTGACCGAATGACTCCGTGGTAATATAATTGGATGACGCCCATTAAAATCCAGAGAAGAATTCCTTAGCCGGCCATCCACTCTCAGAAGCCCAAATTGGTCAATAAATGGCGAAAGAGATGCGAGCGAGCTGGAGGAGTTCACCATTCCCTTTGACTGCAATGATTTGATGTCATCCCATATATGTGAGCGCTGGACAAAACGAAGCAACAGCAGAGTACCGCCTTGAAGGTCAGACACCGTGAGCGTAGGGCGATGGGTGCGACTACTAAATTTATAGACGTATCCGAAAATTCTTTGAAGGGCAGCAAAGGAATTGGCAAATTTTGATCTGGCCACTATGTCTTCGCATGGAGATTTTGTTAGTAGAATCCTCCGGCGAACCTCAAGCGTTGGCCTTTCAGCAGTGATTGGGGCCGGCCAGTCAGCTTTGGGGCCACAGAGAAATTTTGGTCCATGAGCCCAGAGAGGAGACTCGTTGAGCTCAGCAGGAAAGGCACCTCGGGAGAGAATGTCAGCTGGATTTAAAGAAGTTGGAACATATCGCCACTCCACTGACTCAGTTAGCTCTTGAATGGCAGCTACTCGGTTCGCTACAAAAATATTGAATCTGGACGGCTCGTCTCGGATCCATGAAAGCGCTACAGCAGACTCGCTCCAGCAGTAAAACTTTCCTTCAAATGCACTCGTCCCAGCCACTTCTGCGATGAGCCTAGACAAGAGTTCCGCTCCACACAGTTCCAGCTTGGGCACAGTGAGTGTGTACCCTTGACTTTGAGCAAAGTAACTGAGATCGGCCGTTGCAAACGATGTAGACACAGGCACCATATGATTCTATGCTGGCATCACAAAATCCATGAATTTCACTCTCAGAGTTTGGAGAACGAACCAGCCGAGGAAATGACGCATGCCTCCATTCCGTATTCTGTGACTCAGGAAGGCTTTCATCCCAGGATAACTTCTCCTTGCACAGTTGTTGAAGGAAAATTTTCGATTTTGTGATCACAGGTGCCGAGAGGATCGTTAAATCGCGCTATTGCAGAAAGGACCGATCGCCTGCAGGGGCTTGATGTTGACTTTCGAGTCGAAAGTCTACTAGCACTAAGCAAGAAATATATAGAGGCGTCAAACAGCAAAAAAAGTGCTATCAACCAAACGGCTGAGCCTGGAACCCCAGAGCAGCCGAACGAAATGTCTAGAACCCCAGAGTGCGTTCGGCTGTTTCGAGATCGAAGCGTTCGTTCGAAAGCAAGCACAACAAGAAACCGGTTTTCAGGCGCAGATCAAATGCGGAACGATGAACACGGCCGCGTTTCTACGCGCTGTGCTCTCGTTTCTCTGTATGTGTGTATATGTGTACAAGCGCTCGCACGTTTGTTTGCGTGTGCAAAAGACACTGTTGCCGCTGTTCTTTGTTATGTTTTTGATCCTGGGTTGTCTGCGGCCACAGCAAGTGGCGCCGCGACGGCTCATTTGCTTATGACGTCACGACAATAAGACAAGTGCGCGCGTGACAAGTGATTTTGGTTAGATTTTCAGATTGAAAATAAGTTTTATACCATCACTTTTTAATGCCCTATGACCCAAACAAAAATCAATTACATTAATAGACTGAATATATGTACATACTTGTGTATTTTTATTTATTTCAGTACATTTTTAGATCAAAATTAAATAATTTTTTAATCATTAATAATATAATTATGATAATTTATTTAAAGTGCGTTTAAACTGTGAACAGCATGCGTGCATACATACATACATATATACATACATGCATATGCATACAACAAGTGCGAATTCGTCTTCTGTTGGGGTAGGTTCTCAAAGTTGACCGAATGCGTGTTAGGTGCTTGCATGCATGTGTGTTCATATGTTGTGGTTATCTATGCAAGTGATTTGCGCGTGCCACTTTTTGTTTTGCTTTGATTTTCCAGGATTCTTTGATTTGTTTTAAGCTTATGCCAATATCTCTTTGGCCCATGTATGTATGCATAATTGGGCGCGCTTTTGTTTTAGCGCGCTTTTTGTTGTTGTTGTTGCAAGTGTTTCTTTCTCTCTTTTTGTTTTGCTTTGATTTCTATTTGTTCTAGAACCCATAATTGGGCGCGCTTTTGTTGCCGCGCTTTTAGTGCATCAGCAGTGGTCTCGGTCGTATTTGCGAAAGTTTAAAATTCGTGTGTGATTTATTGGTGAAGTAATTTAAATTAAGAACAATGCTTAAAGCAAAGTGTAGTGATGGCAGAAAAAGTGGGTTGAAGTGCGCTATAGATTCATGCATGCGAAGCTATAGAGACAGCACCGAACATTTCCCCGTCCGCCTTTTTAAGTTTCCTAAAAATGACATTGTGCGTCGCCAGTGGCTCTTAAAATGTAAATTGCAAAGCGGCGTCAATGTTAATGTTGCACTGATTTGCAATTTGCATTTTGAGTCAAAATACATTGGCCAAAAATATTTAAAAGGAGGAGCTATACCGACTCTGTGCTTGAGTGATGAGCCTAATCTAAATTTAAATATATTTGAGGAAGAAGAAGACGTGTTTTCATTTAATGAGGAAAGCGTGACGGACAATAAGATTTATACTTTTCAAACTGCCTGTAAGCCCTCGGCAGCAGGAATGATGGTCACTGATATTGTTGAACCAAATCAATCATAAAGACGATTATTTAATTTTTATCTTACTTCAACCACCACCATAGTCATCTTTCTAATTAGTTCACAATAGCTGGATGTATATAAATGCGATAATTTAATTTTTATCTTACTTCAACATAATTTTGTAAATTTTTGATTATTTAACAAAACTTAGCTATTTTTTTATAGCTAAATCCGACTGTTCATCACATCTAGAACAGTTAACAGGCCATCTAAAGGTGTTGTCCAACACTGTACATTTAATCTAGTAGGCATCCGCCCAAAAATTTGAAAAAAAATCTCAATTATCCACGATAATTCTATTCTTCAATGGATTTCTGGAGTTGTAGGCCCGTTTGATACTTTGGGCGATCATCTTTGTAAAAAATAACGTTTTGATTTTCCAACGGATTTTTTCCGAGTTTTTAGGATGGTAGCAGCACGTTAACATTAGAGTTAACGGATTGAAATTTCCACTTTTTTCAAGTTTATCGAGCTATAGCACACAAAGTACTTATCCAATATACATAAAGTGTTTTAAAATCGAAAGGTTAGTTCATTACCTGTAAAATAAAACATTCGACAGGTAAATTGGTTGGCTACAACTCGAGCTATGAAATAATAAACGTAAACTGAGCAAATTTTTTTTGTGTAAAACTTTAAAAAATCTTTAAAAAAAAACGTATCTATAGAAAAAAATGAAAGCCATTTTCGTGATCTGGGGGTTCAACTCTACCAGAATTTCACATCAACAGGCTTGGAGCATTTTGAGTGTAAACTAGTGTAATAGATTATGAAACCGGCAGCTCCATTAATACAAATATTGAATATTGCGCGAATTGTGAAAAGAGAGAGCAAAATGAAATATATTATAGGAAAAAATATAGGAAACGATTTTGCGGGAGATTCAATTTAAGGTCATTTCTCATAAAACTATAGGCCTTAGCAGAATAAAAATTTATACATTGAGCAATTAATCTTTCGTCTTCATTCCACGATTGTTTTTTATACCCCTGCAGAGGGTATTATAATTTTGACCAGATTTTTGCAACGCAGTGAAGGAGGCATCTATAAAGTATATATATTCTTGATCAGAATCACCAGCCGAGTCGATCTAGACATGTCCGTCTGTCCGTCTGTCTGTCCGTCTGTCTGTCCGTCTGTCGGTTTCTACGCGAACTAGTCTCTCAGTTTTTGAGCTATCGAGCTGAAATTTGCAGCATAGTTTTATTTCTATAGCACGCAGTATATATGTCGGAACGACCGAAATCGGACTACTATATCCTATAGCTGCCATAGGAATTATGGCGATATTATTGTAAAAAAAAAAAGTAACTTCTCTGTTTTTCATCGAATTTCTATAAATTTTGAGACATAGCAGTTTTTTATGGTTCTAGAATTACGGTTTTAATTTCATTAAGATCGGACCACTATATCATATAGCTGCCATAGAAGCGATCGGTCCATTTAAATGAATATGTAAAATTCTACATGTAAAATGTAAAATTTACAAAATTCGATGTTTTTTCAACATTACTAAAATGGTTCGATTTTCAATGATCCAATTGCAGACTGCAAGGGTATACCAACTTAGGTTTACCGAAGTTAGCTTTCTTTCTCGTTTTTTATTAGCATCTTGCAAACAGTATTTGAACTCTCAATTTTATCAATGGCTTTATTTGTATTGCCCTTACTTTTTCTATCTCTTAAATATTTTATTTTATATCTTATAAAATTTTAAGCTGCCTTATCTTTTTGCTATAAGCTTTATTCTTTTGCTTTTCTTTTTTTAAATCTTCTGAGAGTTTCCAATACTTATTCCTATAATATATTTCATTTTGCTCTCTCTTTTCACAGTTCGCGCAATATTCAATATTTGTATTAATGGAGCTGCCGGTTTCATACGTGCGTGTAATCTACTATAGGGCTTTCAACAATATCAGTGACCATCATTCCTGCTGCCGAGGGCTTACAGGCAGTTTGAAAAGTATAAATCTTATTGTCCGTCACGCTTTCCTCATTAAATGAAAACACGTCTTCTTCTTCCTCAAATATATTTAAATTAGGCTCAACACTCAAGCACAGAGTCGGTATAGCTCCCCCTTTTAAATATTTTTGGCCAATGTATTTTGACTCAAAATGCAAATTGCAAATCAGTGCAACATTAACATTGACGCCTATTGGAGATTGACTAAACAAATCAGGACTCAGCAATTCCCAGCAGACACTAAAACAGAACACTTGTGTTTGAGATTTCAGTTGATAATTTGTCTTTTTAATTTATAGCTCTTTTCGTCGCACACGCACGCCACAGTCAAAAGTCAAAAGGAAAAGGGAAGAGGTAACTTAAGTGTGACCAGATCCATGATCTATATAAAATACTTTTCCAGTATTATTTTTGATAACAGAATAGGGATATTCGACACGCCCTCTCAAAAATTACATTTACGTGAACTTAACAAATTGTTTCTATTAACTTATTCTAATGTGGCTAGTGTGTTTCTGGGTTTGATGATTTTCGACCCCCTCCCCCCTATGTAATCAAGAGTAATCATAGCAGAAACCCCCTCCCCTATGATTACGTTATCATAAACATTTTGTTTCCCCATAAATTCATAAAAATAATTTTTTTTTAAACATATATTTTGATATAAAATGATTACGTAATCATTGTCCAATAACCCCCCCTCCCCATATAATCAAACATAATCATTTCGCTGACCCCCTCCCCCCTATAGGTGATTACGTAATATATGGACAGCCCCTAACTTAAAATATTTCACATTTTTTATTTCTTTGGCATTAAATGGCCGATAAATCAAAAAAAAAAATGTTAAAAATCAGTTATCATCAGCGAGATCGAGTCCAATTTGATTTCGCAGTTCCAGAAATCTCACAGCAGGTAAAGGTTTCGTAAAATCAGTTTTCATCAGCGAGAACGAGTCCAATTTGATTTCGCAGTTCCAGAAATCTCACAGCAGGTAAAGGTTTCGTAAAGATGTCAGCAGCCAGATGTCTCTGGCAAAATGATATTTTATATCTATATGCTTGGATCTCTTATGACATGAGGGATTATTCGCTATACTTATACAACCTTGATTGTCTTCGTAGATTTTAATTGGTCTTTCTAGCTTTATATGTACACTATTAAGGAGGGACTTTAGCCATAAACCCTCTCTTACGGCCTCAAATAAGGCCATGTACTCAGCTTCAGTTGATGAAGCTGCTACAGAATTTTGCCTTTTAGTGTTCCAACAAATAAGGTTAGAATCAAACATTTTAAATAAATAGCCTGTTGTACTTTTTCTATCAATTTCGTTTCCACCCCAGTCAGAATCGACATAACCAACTAAAACATTTTCAAATGTTGTATTCTTTTTAAAATTCAGTTTCATGTTAATGCTCCCTTTCAAATATCTAAGAACTCTTTTTAAACATTGCCACAACTCAGAATTATTTTTGCTACTAAATCTACTTAAGATATTTACAGCAGTTGTTAAATCGGGACGTGTACATAGCATTATGTACATCAAACAACCAATAAGGTTGCGACAGGGTGCATTACAATTATCATCTGAGTTGAGCAACTCATAATTAAGTTTGCTTGGTAAAGGCGTACTGACTGGATTGCAATCATCCATATTGAATTTGTTTAAAACCCTTTTAATATAAGCAGATTGACTTAAACTTATTGTATCCTCGCTCATTTCTATTCGAATCCCAATAAAATGGCGTATTTCATTTAAGTCAGTCATTTCAAACTTCTCCTTTAGATAACTTTTGAAACTATTCATTCTATTCATATCTCCAGTTGCTATTACAACATCATCAACATATAACAATACATATATGTTTTCCTTAACACCACCTCTGTCAAGTATATAAATACAGCGATCTACAGGAGAGTGAACAAAATCACAATCTTTTAACACTTGCTCAAAAACTTCAAACCAGCATCTTGTTTGAGCCCATAAATTGCTTTAATCAATTTACATACACATACTCCATCGCATGATATACCCTGAGGAACTTTCATGTATATTTCTTCATTCAACTTGCCATTTAAGAACGCTGTTTTCACATCCATTTGATGTATTTTTAAATTATATTGAACTGATAATGATAATATGAATCGAAAACTCGAAATCCTAGCAACTGGGGCAAAGGTTTCATCATAGTCGATTTGATACTTTTGTGTAAACCCTCGCGCAACTAATCTTGCTTTGTACTTTGTTGGATTTCCTAGTTCATCATATTTTAGAGAAAATACCCACTTACTGTCCACAATATTTTTGTTTTCAGGTTTCTTTACAATTTCCCAAGTATTATTTATTTCATGAGCATTAAATTCTACTTTAATAGCTTCCTCCCAAAACGATCTATCATTTCTACTTTTTATTTCATCAAATGTATTTGGAACATCATTAAAAAGACTATGAGCATTTAATATATATTTATTTAAATTTATACCTTCCTCATTATAGGTTTTCAAAGGCTTCTTCTTTAATCTTTCACTTCTTCTACTGATTATTTCGACATCTCCATTGTTGTTGTCGATATTACCAATCTCACTTGGCTGTTGAGCTGTTTCATTATCCGTACTCTCATTCGGGAAATTTGTTTCTTCACATTCCTTACTTTCATTCGGGAATTTTTTTTCTTTACATTCCTTACTCTCATTCGGGAAATTTCTTTCTTCACATTCCTTACTCTCATTCGAGAAATTTTTTTCTTTACATTCCTTACTCTCATTCGGGAAATTTCTTTCTTCACATTCCTTACTCTCATTCGGGAATTTTTTTGCTTTACATTCCTTACTCTCATTCGGGAAATTTTCAAGTCTACTCTCCTTACTATCTTTCAGGAATTCATCTTCATCGCAATCCTTACTTTCATTCAGGATTTCTTCATGGTCAAGTTCCTTACTGTCTTTCGGGATCTGTGTATCATTTTCACTAGCTCTAGAGTTAAACATATTGGTTTCATCGACAACAACATCTCTTGCAACAATGAATTTTCGATTTATAGAATCCCACAACTTGAAACCATTTGGTTCGTAACCGACAAGAATGGTTTTGAAGGATTTTTCATCAAATTTTCTTTTCCTTGTTTTGTTGTGAACGTACACAGTAGAACCAAATACTTTTAAGTGTGTTAGATTAGGCTTTCTGTTATGCCACATTTCGTATGGCGTTTTTTCAATAAATCCTAGCGCTTTACTTGGTATTCGGTTAACTAAATAAGTGGCAGTTAATACAGCTTCACCCCAGAAGCATTTACTTAACTTTGCACCATGGTTAATGGCACGAGCTTTTTCAGTGAGGGTTCTTATCATTCGTTCTGAAACCCCATTTAATTGAGGTGTATGTGGTACTGTTAGATGGTAAGAAATCCCTTTTTGGACACAAAAACCACGCATCTCATTGGATAAATATTCCCTTCCATTGTCTATGTAAAGATTCACAATCTTGACATTAAAATGTGCTTCGCTTTTTGCTACAAAATCTTTAAACATATTAAATACATCTGATTTATGTTTTATTAAATATGTTACACAGTAATGTGTAAATTGGTCTACAAAAATGACAAAATAATTTTTGTCATCTATTGTTACTGGTGTAATTGGGCCACAAACATCTGAATGAACTACAAACAAAGGCATCTTTATATAGCTTTTATCTTTATATTGATTAAATGGCAATCTGGCTTGTTTACCATTCAAACAAGCTTCACATATTTCATCGGACAATTCTAAATTATTAAGAAGCCTGTTGTCGCTAAATAATTTTTTTCTTTTTATTTCCAATAATTTACCACTGCTTATGTGACCAAATCTCTCATGCCATAATTTGTAAGTATTTTTATTTTTATTTGTAACTGTAAGGGCTTGAAATTCAATAATGGGGACATTATTTAACATACCAGAATTTTTGAAAACTATAACTCCATTTTTGGATATAGTTACTCCGTTCTTGTCAAACTCGATTGACATTTCGGCCTCTTGAAGTCGCTTCACAGAGATCAGGTTACCAGAAGCCTCTTTGCAGAAGAGTACATCCTCCAACGTTATTTCATGGCCATTGTGGAGTCGCACAATGCCACGTTTAGTATATGATCCTTGCTTGGCCACAGATATTTTAATCGGGTACTCCAGCTCCACACTATCAGCAAATAGCGATTCATCGTTGATTATGTGGTCTGTGGCACCAGAATCAAGGATAAATCCGCACTTATCCTGCACAAAGTTATTTGCTTTTAGCATGAACGCGAAACCACCGTGTAGCGACGTTGCGACTTGAGCTTGCTTATTTTCTTTATTTTTTTCATTTATTATCTTTTTATAATAAAAACAATCCTTTTTTAAGTGTCCCTCCCTACCACAGTGATGACATCTAAAGTTCAGTTTCTGTTTTCCCTTAAATACTTTTGATGGTCTGGCAACCCTATATCGGAAGGAGCTATTGTTTTTGTTGTTATTATTATAATTTCGGAAATAGTTTTTGTTGTTGTTGTTGCCATTGTTATTTGGAACAAATGCCTTCATCACTTTTCGACTTGTATCATTACTGTCACTTCTTAGTTTTATTTCATGATCTAACAATCTATTCTTCACGAACGCTAGCGTTAAATTATCTTCGGACAACGTTTCTATGGCTGTTATAACTCCAATGTACGAAGAGGGCAAAGTCAGCAACAAATGCGAAACCTTGTCCATCTCGTGGATTCTTGCACCAGCAGCTAGCAGCTCACTCACTAACTCGTCGAATGCAGTAAAATGACTCAATAGTGGCATCTCGCTCTTCAATTTGAGTGAAAGAAGCCGTTTGCGAGCTGCCAACTGCGAGGCCAAACTTTTCCGCTCGTAGATGGCGTCCAAATTCTCGAGAATCTTGCGCGCCGAGATGTCGCTGGATGCGAAATTGAGAAACGAATCACTCAAGTATTCTATTAACGTGCTTTTTGCACACATCTCTGCTTTTTTCCAATTTTCATCCACTTTTCCAGGCACATCTTGATCAATAACTTTTGTCACATCTAATTCTGAAAACAAAGCCCTAATTCTAAATTTCCACACGGAATACTTTTCGCCGTCAAACGGCTTTATATTGCGCTTTGCCTTGTCCATTGAATTCTAGCGCACACACACACAAATTGTTTCAATGTATGCGAGGGACGAGGCACGTGGCAGCACAGCACCTTTTTTTCAGTCACTATTTCACAAGTTTACTTATCTGTTTCCTATGCGTAGATCTGGGCCCATAACCTATTGGAGATTGACTAAACAAATCAGGACTCAGCAATTCCCAGCAGACACTAAAACAGAACACTTGTGTTTGAGATTTCAGTTGATAATTTGTCTTTTTAATTTATAGCTCTTTTCGTCGCACACGCACGCCACAGTCAAAAGTCAAAAGGAAAAGGGAAGAGGTAACTTAAGTGTGACCAGATCCATGATCTATAAAAAATACTTTTCCAGTATTGCGTAATGTTATTTTTGATAACAGAATAGGGATATTCGACAACGCCGCTTTGCAATTTACATTTTAAGAGCCACTGGCGACGCACAATGTCATTTTTAGGAAACTTAAAAAGGCGGACGGGGAAATGTTCGGTGCTGTCTCTATAGCTTCGCATGCATGAATCTATAGCGCACTTCAACCCACTTTTTCTGCCATCACTACACTTTGCTTTAAGCATTGTTCTTAATTTAAATTACTTCACCAATAAATCACACACGAATTTTAAACTTTCGCAAATACGACCGAGACCACTGCTGATGCACTAAAAGCGCGGCAACAAAAGCGCGCCCAATTATGGGTTCTAGAACAAATAGAAATCAAAGCAAAACAAAAAGAGAGAAAGAAACACTTGCAACAACAACAACAAAAAGCGCGCTAAAACAAAAGCGCGCCCAATTATGCATATATACATGGGCCAAAGAGATATTGACATAAGCATAATGAAAACAAATCAAAGAATCCTGGAAAATCAAAGCAAAACAAAAAGTGGCACGCGCAAACCACTTGCATAAATAACCACAACATATGAACACACATGCATGCAAGCACCTAACACGCATTCGGTAAACTTTGAGAACCTACCCCAACAGAAGACGAATTCGCACTTGTTGTATGCATATGCATGTATGTACGTGTATGTATGTGCACGCATGCTGTTCACAGTTTAAACGCACTTTTAATAAATTATCATAATTATATTATTAAAGATTAAAAAATTATTTAATTTTGATCTCAAAATGTACTGAAATAAATAAAAATACACAAGTATGTACATTAGGGCGTAATCTACGAAGAATCGTAATCTACGAAGAATTCTAAGAAAATTTCACCATAAAATGAATTCCTAACACGCGCCGTGAAGCTTAAAGATTTCACTATGAGGTACATAATGTCACGGCGCGAGCTAGGAATTCCGATTATGGGGGACGATTTGCAGGATTTTTTGGACAGGAACAAATTGACCCGCCCTAATGTACATATTATTGATGAAAAAGTGTCAAAGTAATTAATTCTATACTGCTGCGAGCAACCCTTGGCTACTAGTCGTGCCTTATATCGCTGTACTTGTCCGTTGGCATCCCTCTTCACAGTGAAAACCCATTTGCAGCCAATAACGCGTTCTGTGTTAGGAAGATCTACTATCTGCCATGTATGGTTGTTCATAAGTGCCTCGTACTCTCGATTCATTGCTTCCAACCATAATTCTGAATCTGGATATCTAATTGCTTCCTCGTAGCTCACCGGAATATACACGTCGCTGTTGATTGCTGCTCCTAGGACATTGTATTGCTTCCGTGGGCGTCCAGGTTTGCCCGTGCGTATTAGTTTAGGTCTGCCAGGACCCACTTTGTTCCCATCCTGCGCGTTGTCCTCATCCTCTCTGGTGTCCACGTCATCTGCACTGATGAACTCGTCGCTGCTGTGACCATTTTTTATGCCGACCTTGTCTTGGTCGTATGAGCTTTCATCGTCGGAATTACCGTATCCGTACAAATTGGGGTTGACTTTGCTTTGACTTCCATCGTTGCTGCAGTTGTCCCTCTCATCCTCAAATTGGCCGTCTGAAACACCACCGCCTTGTGGTAGGTCCAACAACACGTATCCAGCATCCTTCGACACGTAATCAGCTCTCTCATCGAAAAGCACATCCCTCTTTTCGATAACTTATCCAGTGCTAGGGTCGTAGAGCCCGTAGCCTTTGGCTGTTCGAGAATATCCGACCATTCGATATTCTTTTCCTTTTGGTTGGAATTTGCTCCTTGTGTGACCCTTATCCAGTGCAACTGCGAACGAACCAAAAACTTCAAAATTAGATATTCGGCGTCATATCTCTCAGCGCGTTCGTAGGCGCTCTGTTCCGCAAATACACGGCTGTGTATATAGCTTCTCCCCATAAGGACTCCACTAGGCCAGATTGCGTCAGCAAGCATCGGGCCATCTCGACCAACGTACGGTTAGCTCGCTCAGCTACTCCGTTTTGTTGTGGGGTGTACGGGATTGTCAACTGCCGCCTGATCCCATTCGACTTCAGGAAATTGTCAAAGGTTGCGTTTAAAAATTCCTTTCCGTTGTCACTGCGTATGCATTTGAGAAGCTTTCCAGTTTGCCTCTCAACGAGTTCCTTAAATTCCACAAACTTTGAGAATACCTCGTCTTTGCCTTTCAGAAAGTAAACAAAGATGCGTCGTGACTTGTCATCCATGAACGTAAGAAAATATCGATGGCCACAAATTGATCTTGAACTAAAAGGTCCGCATACATCGGTATGAACTAGTTCCAAAATCTCACTAGCTCTGCTTTCAGTTTTGTGTGGAAATGGCTGAACATGTATTTTGCTTAACATACAGGTTTTTCAGGATGTATTCTTTGGTAAATGACAACTCTCTATTCCACGAACCATTTTCTTTTTAACGATATCAGCCAGGCTTCGAAAATTAATGTGACCGTATCGCATATGCCACAAAATCCCATCGGCACTGGAAACAGCAAAACACTGATTCGACTTTCCTTCGAATGTATATAGATTTCCAGTTTTGTTTACTTGAAATATGCACTCTCCGTTCTGGATAATCTTTGCATGCCTTTCGTTAAAGTGCACCAAATTGCCATTCGAAACGGTTTGACTTACGGACATGAAGTTTCCCTTCATCGTGGGAACAAATAGTACGTCGCTCAGCACAAGGGTGTATCGATCTGTGATTAGCTTGACCACTCCTTTTCCCTCCGCCTGCAGAAATCCGTCTCCTGCCAATCCAATTGACTCGGTGTGCTTCTCCAGTGTTGAAAACATATTTTCATCACAGCACATGTGGCTCGTAGCTCCGCTATCCAAGCACCATTTTGTGCGACCAAAACCGTCTGCGTCTAGGGCTCCCAATAAGCTGCACTGCTTTTGAACAATTGGAGTCTGCTTATTTTTCTGAGATCCATCTGACCGACATTCGGCCTTAACATGTCTACGCTTGCCACAGTTATAACATATGACATTCTTCCAAGCCTTTTTGGAAATTGGCTTTGTATTGCTTGCCACAAAAGCCTGTGCGCGCATGTCGTTCGATCCTGATTGAGACCTTTTCTCTTTCCCTCTTCTTTGACTTTGATTCGCAGTACCTCGAACTCCGGCAGTGTGTCGCGAGTCTCGATGGCAACCACGAAATTCTCGTACTCCTTGGGTAGACTCGATAGTAGGACTATAGCTCGAAGCTCCTCACTTATGTCAATTCCCACCGACGATAGCTGATCTAATCTGATCTTCGCTGAACGCATTTAGGTGACTGGAAGCATTTTGGCCGTCCTCCATCTTTAAACTTAGCAACGTCTTGTAGAGCGATATTTTCCTGACTGGCCCACTCGGTCGATGTGTCTCCTTCAATTTTGTCTAAGCCTCAAACGATGTATCACACGTTTTTATGTAAGTCAGCTGCGAAGTTTTAACGCTGAGGGTAATCATGGCAAGAGCCTTACTGTCTCGGCTTGACCAATTCGAATTTTCGGCAGCATCTTTCTCCTTTAACTCGCCTGACGCCACGTCCCATAGCTCCGCGTGTACCAGTACGCTCCGCATCTGTATATGCCTAGAATCATAATTCTTTTCTTCCAGTTTGTCAATTTGGTATAGCGCACTCATGCTGAAGCTTTCTATGTAGCGATCCGATTCCAATTCCATTGCTTGCTCTCGTAATGCAAGAGCCTATTTCACAACTTCTCGAAATTTCTTTACTCAAAAACCGCGTGGCCCATACATTTGTATGTGTGTGTGCCCAGAGCCCATAACCTATTGGTGAAAAAGTGTCAAAATAATTAATTCCATACTGCTGCGAGCAACCCTTGGCTACTAGTCGTGCCTTATATCGCTGTACTTGTCCGTTGGCACATATATTAAGTCTATTAATGTAATTGATTTTTGTTTGGGTCATAGGGCATTAAAAAGTGATGGTCGATAATAAAACTAATTTTCAATCTGAAAATCTAACCAAAATCACTTGTCACGCGCGCACTTGTCTTATTGTCGTGACGTCATAAGCAAATGAGCCGTCGCGGCGCCACTTGCTGTGGCCGCAGACAACCCAGGATCAAAAACATAACAAAGAGGCAACAGTGTCTTTTGCACACGCAAACAAACGTGCGAGCGCTTGTACACATATACACACATACAGAGAAACGAGAGCACAGCGCGTAGAAACGCGGCCGTGTTCATCGTTCCGCATTTGATCTGCGACTGGAAATCGGTTTCTTGTTGTGCTTGCTTTCGAACGAACGCTTCGATCTCGAAACAGCCGAACGCACTCTGGGGTTCTAGACATTTCGTTCGGCTGCTCTGGGGTTCCAGGCTCAGCCGTTTGGTTGATAGCACTTTTTTTGCTGTTTGACGCCTCTATATATTTCTTGCTTAGTGCTACTAGTTAGTTGAGCTTCTAAAAGTAGGCTGCAGGCATCGATAGGGCTATGGAGACTCGAAAGTCTCCCAGGTTCGAGAAGGTTTTGGAGGCTCTAAAGGCTACCAAAAACGAGATTTTTTTTAGAAATCTAAAGGTACTTTCTAAAAATAGAATTAAAGTTGAGTGAAGGTGTTCATTTCATATTTCACAACAAATCTGGACTTTGAAGTGGTCTGTTCATTTATTACGTCTCTAAATTAAAAATATTTGTAATGGATTTTGAAGCTGAAGGTATTTACTATTATTTCAGATATTATTAATAAACTTACTTGTTAAACTGTTCTTGTTATATTAATTTGAACTAATACATGTTATTTGCCTATATTGTGAATGTCTTGTTTAGCTAAAGTTTTAGTGAAGATCCCACAAAAATCCACAGTTAATTTATATACCAATATGTTTGCCTGTCTCTAAAGCTAATAAATGTGTAACAATTTTCTGCAGAAATTTGCAGATGTGCTTAAAATCGTTAAAACTCTAACACCGCCTTAACTTTTTAAGGGTCGCTTTTGCACTTTAACAATATTTTTACGCTTATGTTCTTGTTCTGTTGTTCCTCTGTCTTCGTCTTTCGAAATGTTTCCAAAAACATTTTGTTCATTTATTAAAAGTTTTGATTTTTTTGTTCTTTATTTCCTTGCCTTAAATTTTAATAGGTTCTTCTTTTATGTGTGTGTTTTTCCAATATGTGCAGCAAAGAGCGAAGTGTCATAGAAAAGTAATCAAAATTGATTGAAGGTATAGAAGCGAACTGTACACGAATACACGAATAACCAATACCAACTGTACCAAGAGTACTTAAGGGATACACACTGTTACACATTGTTGCAGTGTTTACGTAAACACAAGGCATGGTTCGAGCTGACCGTAACACGATCACCCGAGCTCTGCCTTGACGATCATAAATGCAGAAGTCAGCATTCCCATGACTCGACTTATGCATACAATTGCATGTACATCCAACTCTCTTTTTCTCGATATTATCGATATTATTTGGAAATATATTTTTTGATATTTTTTTGGTTAGTCACACTACACTTACAAACTACAATTACAAAGAGAAGATGAGCGCGGCAAAATCTATTATAAGAACATAAACGCACATAGTGCAAGCTGCAGCCTTTGTGCTAAGATCATTAAGACAAGTGGTAACGGCACTAATCTCCTGTCGCATTTGAGAAACAAGCACCCGGAAGCGCATTCAACATGTGTTAAGGTAAGAAAATATGTAATGCCAGAAAATTCTGCGCAATTTTTTGGCAGAGGGTGTGTGCGCGTCACTAAGCCTTTTTATTCTTATGCATTTTTATGTGTGTGCGAATTTCGGTGCATGTAAATATTATTTTAAATGTTTTATTAAATTGCCTTTGCTGGCCTCCGCCATAAAATGCGTTGTCTGCGACACGCGAAGCCGCATGACGGATCTTCATATAAAACAAAGAGTTTCTTTGAAATCCCTAAAAAAAGAATTTTGGAGCTAAACAAATGAAGTTTTTTATTGTTTAAAAAATGAATTTAAGACTTTTAAGTTTTTTTTGTACTTATTTAAACTATCTTTAAAAAATGAATTTAAGACTTACGTTTTTTCTTGTACATACTTACATAAACTATCTTTAAAAAATTAAATTAAGACTTTTAAGTTTTTCTTGTACTTTTTTAAACTATCCAACCGTAAGAATATTGTTTTATTTTTAAGTATTAAAAAGTTAAAAAATTAAAATCCAATGATATTTTTAAATAATGATAATCGTCGATTCGATATTTTTTACAAATTTTCACAACCCTAGTTAATGAGAGTTGTCTGAAGCTGCCGAAGTTGCCGAATCTAAAAACAAGGATATAAAAAATTTTTCAGAGTTTCACATTAGGAAAATGTCTTTAGTTTACACAAATAAGGATTTATTAAATAGATTGCTCTTAAGCTCAGACACTTATATAAATGGGCAAAAAAAATTACAATGCACAAAAAAAAGCGAAATTATTACGCGGTGTGCATTTGTTGGTTGACGAATAAAATACATAATATGTGAACTAATTATTGTTTTACTATGACTATGATTTCACCAATGTTTTTATTAAGAGGTCGAATAGTTATATTTGTATGGGAGCTATAAGATATAGACAACCAGAGGCCAAAAATCAAAAAAACCGATTTGAAAATATTTAAATTAAATTTACACAGTTTGTCTCTAAAATGTCTAATCTTCCAATTTGCAAACCGGTTTTCGCTGGAAACCCAACGGTACATTCTAAAAATAGAATCAAAAGCATGAACACGTGTTCATTTCAACAGCGCATAGGAGCTGTGGTGAAATATTTCGAAGCAAAAGCGCACTTCAAATCGGACTGGTAACTGTTCAAGTTGATAAATTTATATTATTCAAAATGGATTTTGAAGCTCAAGGTATTTATTTTACTTTATGAAATTAATTTATACTAACTTGATATGAAATTAATAAAATCTAACTTGATATGTGAAACTTATTTGTTTGTACCTGTTTTGTGTGTCTCAAATTTGTTTACCTAAAGTTTTAGTTGTGATCCCACACGATTCCAAACAAGGATTTTTTTTTTATATTTATCAGAGTTTTAAGATTTTAAAATCGTTAAAGTTAGGTGCGGAATGTTGCGAATGTAGTTGTAATCGTTAATATGCTAACACGACTTCTTATTTTTTCAAGGTCAAATTTTGCCAGCGCGCTGCAGCGGAGCCCCTGTGTCTCTGTTTTTGTTGTGGCTTTGTGTTCGTCTTTTGTGATTGTTTACAGCTTCTATTTGTCAGTTTATTTCTTTTACTTAAAATTATTCTTATTATTTTTCCGTTTTCCTTTTATAATTTTTGTTGGCATTCCCAAAGGAGATTCGTATCATTGTGTATTTTCACGACAGTATATTTTTAATTTATGGCGCACCAAAGGTGGTAGCAACGCTGCGAAATTACGGGAAGTTATTGAGGATGTTAAAAATAATATTGAGAATAACGGCTACAATTTCGAGCTCAACGAACTTTATAAATCGATTGGCTACATATGCAAAAGAATTGCTGTTTTTTGGACTCTGTATGATCGAAAAAAATCAATCGTCAATTGTACAATATCAATATGATTGGCTAAATGTAATGGAGTCAATTGTCCTCCAAAAGTCCACCAAAAATTCATCTCAGCATATAGCGGAAAGTGCTCGTCGTGGTCGTCCAAAAGTTGATTTTGCGGAGTCTTCATCTAGAACAAAGCGTCGTCGTATAGCTCAGCTGATTGATATGGATGACTCCACTGTTTCTGCTTTGCGCAATGAAAATCAGCAACAGCCGACAATGCAAGCTGATCCCACTGAAGTAATTTCCCTAATAATGGAGACCGCCATGTCCAAAAGTCAATATTTGCTTATAAGGAATTTCGTTAATAGCAAAATATCCTTCGACTTATTTCCAAGCTACCAAACCATAGTAAATGCAAAAAAAAAGAAATACCCTAAAAACATATCAGTAGATGAATCTCATGCTGAAATTGATTTGCAAAGTTTACTGGATAATACAGCATCGAGCATATTGGAGCTTCAAGATGATGTAGTTAAATCAATCACGGATGAATCTATTGAAAACCTAACGTTAATTGGAAAGTGGGGTTTTGATGGAAGTACGGGCCATAGTGAGTACAAACAAAGTTTTTCAAGTTACGATTCAGAGGACAGAGGACATTGTCACATCATACGTACCTCTCCAACTAATTTCAAAAAGTAGTCATACAATAATTTGGAAGAATCCGCGGGCTTCATCGACACGTTACTGCAGGCCAGTTCGTTTTCAGTACAAAAAGGAGACAACTGAACTGTCAATCGAAGAGGAAAAATACTTTAAGGAGAAAATACATCAACTCAAGCCGACAGAATTTTTGATTTATAATAAAAAGATAATTGTTGAGCATAGTTTACAACTTACTATGGTAGACGGAAAAGTGTGCAACGCTTTAAGTGAGTCATCCTCTACAAAATGTTATATATGTGGAGCAATTCCAAAAGAAATAAATAACTTGGATAAATGTTTAAAGAAAGACGTGAACAGAGAATATTTCGAATTCGGTTTATCCCCACTTCATATTTTTGCATGAAGTGGGGATAAACCGAATTCGAAATATTACGTTTCTTTGAATACTTTCTGCATCTTTCCTATAAGTCCGTTATCAAAATGTGGCAAGCTAGAGGCCCAGAGCAAAAATTAAAAGTTTTAGGCCAAAAGTATAAAATTCAAGCGGCGTTTTGGGAAAAAATGGGAATAATAGTGGACAAGCCCAGAGACGGAGGCAGAGGATCGTCAAACGATGGAAATGTGGGTAGATTTTTTTTTTTAAATCCAAAATTGGCTTCTGAAATTACAGGGCTTAATGAAAACCTTATCCATCGTTGTGCCACTATATTCCAAGCTTTCGCCTTGGGGTACAAAAAAAATTTGGACATATTTAATGAATATGCCATCGATACTGCTAAGGAATTGATAAAAGAGTATCCATGGTACTATTTGCCAGCTACAGTCCATAAGGTGTTAGTTCATGGATCTTCTGTAATTGAGCATGCACTCGTGTCAATCGGAGAGCTTTCGGAAGAAGCTGCCGAGTCTAATAATAAGGAATTAAAAAAATGTAGAAGCACAGCCGAAAAATGTCACGGATTGCAACAAACACAGACATATTGAACACACTCATTTTACGGTCGGACCCATTTATAACTGGGCAAAAAAACATGGAAAGAAGGATAAATCAACGTTACTTGAATCTGTGTTCAACTTACTTGAAGAAACATTATAAATCTTTGTTATAATTATATTAATTCGTTAATAGCTGTGAAAATATCAATATAATAAATTGGCTTACAATATGATTGTTTAATTTATGATTTTTTGATATGATATTATTTTAGTAGGTGTATAGCTTGAGAATTAGACGGGGGAAGATATTTAAATTTATGAAATATAAACAAAATAGTTGATTTTTCCTATGGCAGCAAATGTAGGAGTTTAGATAACATACCTCTAAAAATAAGAAAAAATTTGCATACTAATTTTGTATTTAAAACGATCGTTCCTATAGGAGCTATATCATATAGACGTACGATATGGCCATTTCTTATAACATGCATATATTTATAATATTTTTTTTTAATTTTAGGGAAAATTTTGTAACAATATAACAACTAAAAGTAATTATGGCCGCAGCTCCATACAAGCCAAACCACTGTGCAATGTGTCCAATTTTTATACTCTCTGATTAAAATATTTTTCTAGATTTTTTGACAAAATTGCATGGCAATATTACCACTAGAAGCATTTATGACCGCTCGGCTCCATACAAGCCCAACAACTGTGCAGTTGAGGGAGGGTTTTGGAGGCTCTGAAGTATACCAGCTTGAGAAGGTTTTGGAGGCTCTAAAGTCCACCAGTAGCGGGAGGGTTTTGGGGGCTCTGAAGACTACCAGTTGCGAGAAGGTTTTGGAGGTTCTGAAGTCTACCAGGTTGATAAGGTTTTGGTGGCTTTAAAGTCTACCTGTTGCGAGAGGGTTTTGGAGGCTCTGAATTTTACAAGGTTTTGGAGACCCGAAAGTCTACCAGTGGGAAAAACTACGGGAATAACTAACTACCAATGTATAAACGCGGACTAGAGTAAAGATCCCGTCCCCAAAAGACTCTGCAGTTGGCTCCTGGATGAGTGCTACCCAAAATGTAGGCTTACCTCACCCGTTAGCTGCTGATCGCTGAGTTACTTCAAACTTGCTGTGGCCCGCTTTATATAGGGCCCGGCGAGGTTAACCGCCGCCGGCAAGGGATTTGCCATATTAGTGTTACCAGCTCCTCTCGGGCCAGGGTGACCCTTCTGCACGATGGATGGCGCGCGCACGCATTTAATTCAAATATTGTTCGTATTCATTTCTTATGTCTCGATTTGTTCCTATTCTTATTTGTATTTATTCTATATATCTCTATATATATACTTGTGCGCGTCACTGCACGTCACGAAATATAGATCCAATTTGTGCACTTTAAAACTTGAAGTAGATTAATAAAATGTATTATATTATATATATGATATTAACAAAACCTAAAATAAAAACAAGCAATAAAAGAAATCAAAACCCAAACCAAATACAAACGCTTTAACAAAATAAAAAAATAAAAATGAAAAATGGATATTCAACGGGAAATGAAACAATTCCAATGCAGAATGGAAGTTGTGTCAAATAACTCGGACTTAAATGAAATATTTAATTTAAACATGGATGAGTTTCATTGGAAAGATAGCGGCTGGACTTTATTCCGAATTATGCCATTGGAAATGCATGTTTACCAAAATAGCCCGCTGAGTGCATCTTCATATATTCCGATGGAACGCAAGCTTGTCTTGAAAAAGGCAATAGTTAATGTACAAAACAATGGTTCATTGTGCTTTAAATGGATATTGATTTCGGCATTGTCAAGTCTGCCAAAAAATTTTAATAGATCCTAGAACCTAGTTGATATTAATGCCGAAAGATTTTTATTTTTATTTATTTCTTAATATCCTAGTGCGACAAGAGTAAACTTATATTTATTGCACTAGTCAAAATGGACACACATACATATTACGATTTTGTTTTAAATAATATTTCTTAATTTATCAATTTACTTATAAATATTTTACTGACATTTTGATTTTTTAACTTATTTCTATATTATTTTGTTTTTATTAATTTTTGTATTTTGTATATTTGTTTCATACTTCTATTATCTTTATTTTCGTTTACTATTTTTGTTTGTTCTATTTTAAATATTCTTTCATTTTTAATTTAAACTGAGTTGCGCACCTAATAGTCTTTAAGTTATGTGGGAGGTTGTTCCAGAGGCGGATAGAATTGGTAAAGAATTGTCTTCTTGAAATTAGAGATTTATATCTTGGGCATATGAAATTATTAGTCCTTGTGGATGTTGCAGAGCTGAGCTTATTGTAGAGATACGGTGGTTGCCGAGTTGTCACAATATTATAGAAATATATAAGAGTCCTATAATCTATCCACGAGGTCAAGTTTAAGTCAAGTAGCTTAGTGGTCAAGTGGGATACATGGTCAAGTCGATTTAGTTTAAACACATATCTAACTATAGAATTTAAAGCTACTGTCAACTTTTGCATATCTCTAGTGTCGCAGTGACCAAAGATCTCAACACCATAAAAAAGAGTGGGAATTAGAATGTCTTTTGATATAAGCATCCTGATTTGCTGTGGTAAAAAGTCTTTTGATGTAGAGAGCTGACGCAACATCCCATATGTTTGACCAGTTGCTTTGGAAATATGTTTACTCCAGCTCAAGGTATTGTTAAAAGTAATACTAAGATTTGTTTCCGACTCCTCATATTTTATACGATTGTTACTAATTTCAAGGCTTTCTAAACATCTGGTTTCTATTGGTTTTTTACTAATTACTATGCATTTTGATTTTGAAGGATTTATGCTTAAGCCATTATCCTTCGCCCAGTTGTCAATAAGATAAAGGAGGCATATATAAATGTACTTCACAACCGGACAAGACACTATGCAAATCATTAACATATATAGAAAGCAATAATGGTTCTAGTACAGATCCCTGAGGGACTCCCCTACTTAATTCGCTGAAACTTGATATACAATTTCCAGAAACTACTGCTTGCTGCCTGCCAGCAAGCTACGACGAGATGAAACCAACAGCACTATTTGTAAAATTGTAAAGATTTTTTAGTTAAGTACTAAGAATGTTGTGTTTCACTGAGTCAAATACTTTGCTGTGGTCAAGAAGAGTTTGAAATGTTGCACAGTTATTGTCTAGTTGGCAACGAATGTCTTCAACAATGTCTGTAATTCCACTTATACAGCACCTTTTATTTCTAAAGCCCAACTGTTTCTGCGAAGGTAACGAATTACGCTCGAGGAAAGTCTGCATTCGGACATATATTAAATTTTCTAGGACTTTGCCTAGGAAGGGTAAAATTGAAAAAGGCCTATAATTCTTATTCGGTTTCATTATCGGAATAATTTGTAACGGATCTGCTTTTCCCGGAGGGCAGTGCCGACTAGCTCCGGAATCCCAGGGACCAGTTCCTCCTCTGCCCGCAGTCCGCACAATCGATATATCGATAACATGACGACGTCTTAATAACATAACTTTAATCACCACTAGCAACAAAACATAAACATGCGGAATAATTTAAATATGGACGACATTAAACGGAAAGAATTGGCGGCACTGATGGACTCGCCACTACGCACCCAACCATGGATGCCTTTTGGGATTTGGAGAGGCAACACCCATCTCCGGCGGACCGGTGTCTATTCCGGGCGGTTTGGCGACGGGCTCATCTCCCCCAGGTAAATACTCTTACTCAATGGCCATCATTTTTACGACATATGTATATAATTTCACGTACTTAAATATAGATATATAAATTATCAACATTTCATTTTCTTATAGAGCAATGGTCACTCCGCCGAGGTAAGACCACGACCTGGGCCAGGAATGCACTTGCGCCAAGTCCGCGAGATTGCCACCAGGGAGAAGTTTGTTAAGTGCTATAGGCACAAGGTGGGCTAACCGGATACCCCCTTTGGTCACCTACGGTCCCTACTGGAGCTCCAAAAAGCACAATTAGGGTGGGCAAAATACAAAATTTACATCGCTGAACTTCTACCTAACTAATCTCTATCTTTTTTTCAGGCCTAGGTTGCACGGAACTTCGCGGACAAAATTTACGTAAGCACATAAATTAAATTTAATATTGTTTTACATATACCGGAAAATGACAGATGTTGCCCAAGCAGCAGGTAAATTCACCATGCGCGGCGAACGGCTCGCAACAAAAACAAAACACACGGCCGTGGCGCCGGTGGGACTTGGGTGCAGTGCAATTCTGCACAGGAACGGGCTCACCACTTGTCCTCCACCGACACAGGCTGGTCAGGATTAGCAGGTCTGGGTCCACAACATAAATCCCAGGAAAATGGCGGCACCGAATTCACTCCTTTCTTTTTTATTGGCACTCACGTTTTCTTAATTTCAAGGAAATCACACCACTTTTATATTTGCTTGCTGCCGCTCCTCCGTATCTTTTCCTACTGCCTCTCCTCCAACGCTTTTGCCTCCCTATATGGGTTCGTTTCACTGACCGCGTTCCACCTTACGGGACTCTTTTTAGCGCTCAGTGTAACGGCCCAGATCAAGGGCAACCCTCAGAGAGAGCAATGTATGAGCGAGAGGGTGAGATCGCTTGCCCCTGCCCTCCGACATTTAGGTGGCGCCACCAGTTTAAAGCCTACCTATCGATACTTCCCCCCGACTATCACCTCTAACCTATCGTCAACCTATTGATACTTCCCCCCGACTATCACCTGTAACCTATCGGTCCACTTCAGCCGATTCCAACTCGAAATGCAACAACACCCAAGGATTTCAAGGGACGCCACCGGACTCCAGACGACCCGATGACATCATTGGAGCATTTGGAAATCGACGAATGGACTTTGCCGGCATTGACCCTCACAGCAGTTCCACAAAGTGCCCTACGCGGGGCCCACGCTTGCCGGGAAGTATAACTGACGTTCCTGTCGTGCGGCGCTTGTTTACTTCTATGTCCTGTTTTTTCCAGCTCACGTTCGGATGTCCTTCGCGTGGTAGACGCCGAGACTTCACCCTTGCAGATCCTCCAGCTCGTACGCATTGTTGCGTTTACCACCCGGGCCTTCATGAACTTCCTGGCGAACTTGGCATTGAATGCCTCACCAAAGTCGCTAAGGACGAAGTTCCTGCGGTGCACCTCCTGCCCAGGCTTGGCAAGAAACATCCGAGCTCTTTGATCGTACCGCTGGCGACTGCGGTCATAGGATGTCTCCAAGTTCTTCAGATCCTTGTCCTGCACGACCAGGAGTTTGTCGGCTGTCGGCATCCCTGACAACTCATGCTCGCACAGGGACTTAAGTTTCCTCGCCAGCTTATAGCACGCCCCGTTCAGAAACATGTGATGGCCGAACACCGTAAAGAACGGAGCTTCTCCTGTAGTCGATTGAATCGCGTTTTGGATGGGCACCTCGATTTCCGGGAGGTACGTGTCCCACTCCCGATGATCGTTCTCAAGGAACCCACGGATCGCAGCCAACACGCTTCGATTTACTCGTTCTGCTGCGTTGCTCTGCGGTGGGTATATGGGCGACTTCATGTGCTGGATCCCAAAACTCTCCATGGCCTCCTCGAATATCTTCGACATGAACTGCCGACCATTGTCCGAGTGCACGGTCTCCGGAACCCCGAATTTGTAGAACACCTCGTTGATAAGGAATTCCACCACGTTCGTGGCTGTTGCCTCGCGCATGGCCTTCAGGGACGTGTACTTGGAGAAATGGTCCACTACGATGAAGATCCACGCGTGTCCCTTCTTCGACCTCGGATACTTGCCCAGGAAGTCCACGTACAACTTCTGGAACGGTCTTTCCGTCTGCACGCGTTCTCCAATGCCGACCATCATCCGGTAGCTAGGCGCCTTCGACTCCTCGCATACATCGCACCTTCGGACAAACTCTCGCACCTGCACCACCATCCCAGGCCAACTGCCGCCGCAGGATCTTCAGCGTCTTTCCCATTCAGCCGTGAGCTGACGTTGGATCCGTGTGGGCACGCTCAATATGGCTATGGGTCAGACTCTGGGGAATCCACAGTTTCCACTCGGAGCCTTCCATCTCGTCGTCCAGGTTTGCAGGAGAGATTCGCTTGAAGATAAACCCGCCTTCGACCATCAGATCTGGTAAGTTTTCCAAGTTCTTTTCTATATCCTGGGCTAACTCCTTGTACTCCTCTCCAGCGAACTCCATGGTCTCGAAGCCGAGCAACTCCGTCGGATCCCCTACCACCTCTTCAACGCATCGTGATAGGGTGTCCGCCACGACGTTCTCGCTGCCCTTTCGGTGCTCAATGTTGAAGTTGAACCCCTGGAGCTGTAGAGACCACCTGGCCAAGCGTCCTGAGAGGTTCTTTATGTACATGAGCCATTTTAGGCTGGCGTGATCTGTGATGCAGGTGAATGGCATCCCTTCCACGTACGGCCTGAACTTCCGGATAGCCAGAAGAGCAGCGAGGCACTCTTTCTCGGTTACGGTGTAGTTTACCTGATGTTTGTTCATCTTAGCCGAGAAAAAGGCTATCGGCTGCTCCTGCCCCTCGTCGTCTCGCTGGAATAACACGGCCCCAACTCCGATGTGAGATGCATCGCACTGGACGAAGAAGTGCCGCTTGAAATCGGCATGCACCAAGACGGGTGCCGTGGTTAATGCCATCTTCAGCGACTCTACCGCCAGCTGCGCCTCCGGACTCAAGGAAAACTTTGTGTTTCCCTTCTTCTTCGTCTTCTTGAGGGCTTCGGTGAGCGGTGCAGCCAACGTCGCAAAGTTACTCACAAATCGTCGGTACCATCCGGCTGTTCCCAGGAATGCTCTCACTTTCTTCATGTTCCTCGGCTCTGGCATCCTCCGAATTGTGGATCCATCCGCAGACGCCCTCCACCCACAATGAAACCTAGGTAAGTCAAAGACTTGATGCAAAACTTCGACTTACCTAACCCTATTGTCAACCCTGCTGCTCTTAGGCACTCGTCAACTCGCCGCAGGTATCCAAAGTGGGTCTCGATGTCCGGTGCCAGAATCAGGAGATCGTCCAAGTACACAAAGACGTTCGACCGGATCTCGGCTGGGATTACTCGGTCCATGAGTCTCACCAACCTCTGCGCAGCGTTGCAGAGACCGAACGGCATCTAGGCAACGGGTAAGCATCCTTCACCGTCACCTCGATTAGCTTACGGGCATTTAAACAGAACCGATCTTTCCCAGGTTTCGAGACAACCGTCGTCCGATTGCATCTTGTCGACCTCATCCTCGACCACCTTCTGCTTCGCCGGAGACATCGGATACGGTCGATCCTTGAAGGCTTTGGCTCCTTCAACCAGCTCGATTGTGTGCTTCTCCAAGCTGGTGGTTCCCAAGCCATCCCTCTCGAAGGTGAGGAACCTTTGCTTGATCTCCTCCAGTTCACGGTTCTCCGCTTCAGATAGTGTCCAGGATTCGGTATCCGCCTTCACCTCGTCGTCATCCTCCTGCTCGGCGTAGTGCTCCATCTAACTTGTCCCCTATACTCCACCGGAACTCTGACGCGCCCCATTATGGACCGATCCTGCCCAGCCGCCGTGCGCACAACGGAGAAATACTTTTCTAACGGCACCCCGAGCGAATCCACCAATTCCCTGCAGCCTTTTCCGAGCAAACTGGCACTTGCTCCAGTATCCAAAAGGCCTGTCAGTTGCTTGCTCAGGATCCTGATGTCGGCGAAGGGTCTTGGATCGCGAGTCCCGCCGC
The DNA here is from genome assembly GCA_018153105.1 of Drosophila rufa. Lineage (NCBI taxonomy): Eukaryota > Metazoa > Arthropoda > Insecta > Diptera > Drosophilidae > Drosophila > Drosophila rufa. The sequence continues at coordinate 6,710,550 of JAECXS010000135.1, forward strand.
GACTACTATCCTCCGGTTTTCTCGTCGCCTCTGGAAGCGCTCTCGGGCTTTGTGGACCTTCCGAGAAACCTTTCGCATCCCGCACAGCTGGTGGGTCTCAAAAATACGGCTTCGGGCCTGTAGGTATCGACGCATCCTCTCTTCATAGGGCAAGTATCTTAAACTATGGGATACTTCACGACACTTAACATTTACCACACTCTTAGAATCTACTACATCCTCGTGGGATTCCTTTCTGGGCGACTCCCTCCCACTCTCGGATCGCCCAGCCGAGCGTTTTCCGCGCAATCCGGGCATTTCGGAGCTACGGTGTCCGGTCGGCCACATCGGAAACAGAAAATTTTCCGCTCCGCTGCCCCACAGTCTCGGAACCCGTGGTCCATGGTTCCACAGTTCCAGCAGTCGGTCCTGAACGGATTCCGCCTCGCTCGGACTTCATCCACCTCCACCCGCTAAATATCCTCTTCTGGCTCCGGAACGAACGCCTCGCTGACTCGGTTCCTGTCCATCCCGGAGTAGCGCGATGGCGGTGTGGGCTGTGCCCGACTCCTGCGTCCGAAACTGCGCTCGACTTCGGCGCTCTCCTGCCGCAACTCGTCCACGGTGAGCAGATCCATCGCATAAATGAATCTAGCGATTCCTTCTCTCACGCCCTTCTTCATCACCTTCACCAAATGCCGCTCGGGCATTGGCTTTTTCTGGCGTGCATGAAGCTGCTGCATGGCGTGCACATAGTCATCGACGCTCTCCTGTGGCTGCTGTTCCTTCTGCAGGAGCTGATGCATCCGGTCATGCTCCGTTTGATGCCCCCGGTCCGATCCATCAGCGCTCGGAGCAACTGGGCCTAGTTGTCTACCCGGGACTGGCGCACGTGAATCCAGTACCACTCCCGCGCTCTCCCCGAGAGAAGAACGTGGAAGTTTCGCAGTACTTCCTGCCACGAGCACTGGGTCTGTCGCTGGAGGTATTCCAGACGGAACACGAAGTCCTCCACCGAACTACTCTGCTCATCCCCGTCGAAGGACACGTTCCATCGCTCCACTCGGGTGTACGGCATGCTGTTCGCCGCGTCCACGTTGGCATACACCCGGTGCTCGTCCCGGAACTCGCCAGCTCGCCGATCCTCCACTCGCCAGTGTCGGACCCCGTCGTCACTCCGACGAGAATTGGCTGCCTCCGGCGACCATCCCGGGCTGCTGCTCCCCATGTCCGGCGAGATGTTCTCCCTCCTAGGCGGCTTCGGTGGGACTGTTGGAGGCACCCTGCTCCCGATCCTGCCAGGTGGCTGCGCTACTCTCGGCACCGCTCCTTGACTGTCCGGAAAAGGCAGTGGTGGTCGCTCTCCCGGCGGATTTGTACCTCCTGGTCGCTGCTGCCGGTCCGGCAGATTTTCTGCTGGTAGATGTGACCGCTGTGGCTGCTGACCCGTCGTCAACACCTCGTTCATCATCTTCATCATCTCCAGGAAGCCACTCCGGATCTCGTCCCGCAACGATTCGCTGACTCCAACCTCTTGCGCCATTCGATGGGTCTCCGCCGCCTGAGCCAGCGCAAGATTCACCGCAGATTGAATTATTGAGTCCCGCGGAGGCTCCTGGAACCGGACCGTTCTCGCCGCCGGGTCCATCTGTAGCAGCTGATCTGCTGCGGAACTAATCCGCTCGAAGTCTTGCAAATTTTCGGCCAAACGCTCCCGCTGATTGGGTGGCGTTCTTGGCAATCCCAACGATATCCGCGGTGGCGTGGACCCCACAGCGCCCTCGGCGTCCGTGGACCTCATAATCTCCTCTTCCTCGGCTGAAATACCCCTAGATCGGAGCTCCGGGTTCCCTATTCTCCGACATATTCCACCTAGAACAAAGCTAACACCTAATACTGAACGAACTGTATAATAAATAATAACAAAATAAATAATAAATAATAAGCCACGAAAAAAAAATAAAAAATAAAAAAAAACCCTTCTCTCTGCCAAATACTTCAAATATACCACAAAACTGACTTTCCTTTTCTTCATTTTTTTTTTTTTTAGGGGAGACGAATCCGTTGAACCGCCAGTGGACTCCGTGCCAGACGTCTTGCGTATGCAATTCCTTCCTGCCGTCCATACTCCAGCCGTGCGTCAACTGGACTAACTATCAGCGGAGCTGATAGTCGCCAGTTAAGGACATCGGCCTTCCGCAGAATCCCTTAGGATTTCCTTCAATGTGTGCGAAATATTTGCTCAAATCGCGGTGATCGTGCAGCGCGCAGCCCAGCTACGGGTCACGATCACTCATTTAAGTTTACACCGATATGATACAAAACCCACACACATCCAGGAAACCCAAGGATCTGCATCTACTTTACAGCTTTACAAAAAAAAAAAAAAAAAAAAATGTACACCATATAATTAAGTTACTTTACTAAATACTAATAAATAAATCCTATACGTTATATCACAGTTTATCACAGTTGATTCATTTTCGTTCTCAGTGCGGATGTCACCTCCTAGTCTGGTGAACCACACTCACTGCTCTCGGGAGCCATTGTCCATTTTAAGAGACAAGCCTCCCGTCCTGACTTTGGAGAAAGGAAATAACATAGATACACTTCGACGGCCAGTCTCCCACTCCCGGATGCAATTGCAGGCAAACCATATTCTGGCTCGCAAGTCAGCGATTGTGGTGGGGCTGCGCCTTCAAGGGCATCCTTGAAAAGGACGTCGTCGTCCCGATTATCCATATTTGTTTGTTTGGGTGCCATATTGTAACGGATCTGCTTTTTCCCGGAGGGCAGTGCCGGCTAGCTCCGGAATCCCAGCGACGAGTTCCCCCTCTGCCCGCAGTCCGCACAATCGATATATCGATAAGATGACGACGTCTCACTAACAGGTAGACCGAGGTAAGACCACGACCTGGGCCAGGAATGCACTTGCGCCAAGTCCGCGAAATTGCCACCAGGAAGTTTGTTAAGTGCTATAGGCACAAGGTGGGCTCACCGGATACCCCCTTTGGTCACCTACGGTCCCTACTGGAGCTCCAAAAAGGACAATTAGGGTGGGCAAAATACAAAATGTACATCGCTGAACTTCTACCTAACTAATCTCTATCTTTTTTTCAGGCCTAGGTTGCACGAAACTTCGCGGACAAAATTAACGTAAGCACATAAATTAAATTTAATATTGTTTTACATATATATTTTTTTTTCAGGAAAATATCACGGCGGGACACCCAAACAGAAGGGCAAATTTCGGATGGTGACCGGCGGCGGCAAAGTCCGGCCAGTACCCACAGTTATGGCCGAAATGGTAGCCGGAGCGAAGCGTGGCTATACTGATTCGGATTCGCTGGCAGCTGCCGGATAATTGGCAGATGTTGCCCAAGCAGCAATTAAATTCACCATGCGCGGCGAACGGCTCGCAACAAAAACAAAACACACGGCCGTGGCGCCGGTGGGACTTGGGTACAGTGCAATTCTGCACAGGAACGGGCTCACCACTTGTCCTCCACCGACACAGGCTGGTCAGGATTAGCAGGTCCGGGTCCACAACACAAAACCCAGGAAAATGCCCCGCGGCACCCGAGGTTCTTGCCAGCTTTCACATTTTTTTTTTATATTTGCTTGCTGCCGCTCCTCCGTATCTTTTCCTACTGCCTCTCCTCCAACGCTTTTGCCTCTCTATATGGGTTCGTTTCACTGACCGCGTTCCACCTTACGGGACACTTTTTAGCGCTCAGTGCAACGGCCCAGTTCAAGGGCAACCCTCAGAGAGAGCGATGCATGAGCGAGAAGGTGGGATCACCTGCCCTCCGACATTTAGGTGGCGCCACCAGTTTAAAGCCTACCTATCGATACTTCCCCCCAACGATCACCTCTAACCTATCGTCTACCTATCGATACTTCCCCCCGACTATCACCTCTAACCTATCGGTCCACTTCAGCCGATTCCAAATCGAAATGCAACAAATTGTAGCCTTTTTCCAAAGTTACATGACGAAGAAGTAGTGGTAACAAAAGTTTTACAAATTTAGGATTAATAGTGTCTATACCTTCGGCATTTGATTTTATTTTAAGGATACTCTCTAAGACATCACATTCATTGACGCACACAAAGCTAAAACTATTATCACAGTATGGTTGATATGTCAAATAATTATTGCATCTAGCCTCAGGTACATCAAGATGAGAGGATGCTCGGCATAGTTCCTCTACATCAACACAGTGGTCAGCCATTCGTCTAGAATTCCCTATTCTTAACTTATTAATTTCCCTCCAAGTCTGTTTTGTGGATGCAACGTGTTCAAATTTATGTTTAAAATGTTCACATTTTGCAGATTTTATACGTTTCGAAACTTTGGCTCTAGCCAATTTGTACAGTTCTCTGTGAGTTTCAGTTTTATAGCGCTTCCACTTAATGTAGGCATGATCACCCTCATACATAAGGCTCTTAATTTCAGAACTAAACCAATGATTTTGTCTAGGTTTCAGGATTTTTCTTATAAGAGGCACGCATTTATTAAACATATATTGCAAATTATTATTTAAGACATTCAACATAAGGACTTTGATAAATAGGACACCAGTCACAAGCATTATATTCCTCCAGTAGCTCATTGTAATTAATACTTTTGTAATCTCTATAAATAAACGATTCTTCAGATAGTCAAGTTGTATGTCATAAGTTAAAAAAAATTAGGTCATGTTTTGAAAATACTGGTACTATAACCTGGTCATATAATATTTATTGGGCCACTGATAAAGAATATGTCAAGAAGAGTATCACAGAAATTACTAAAATGTGTCGGGGTCGTCTTGTTAACAGCATATAGTCCAATTGCCTCAGAACTATCCAACAGTCGACTCTCGGTAAGAATATTACTGTTGAAGTCACCAGCAATTATAATATCCGTGTAAGCAACTGTTAACTCGCTTATAACGCCAACTACAGGCGTAAAGTCTACTAGGCGGTTTGGACGGTAAATACAACCAATTAGAGCTTTCTTATTTTGAAATTTGCTGTCCACTTCTAGGAATATGTATTCAATTAAACTGTCGTCCGGATGTTTACATTTAACTTTACATTTAAGCTTACTACTCACATAAACGGCTACACCACCAGCATGACTAACACGATCCGAGTGATACAAGATATAACCATCGCAAGCTACTGACAAATCAGGCATATCGGACATAAACCAGGTCTCTGAAACACATATCACATCTACATTCGATTCTTTAAACATATACCTAAACTCATCAATCTTCTTCAATAAGCTCTGGGCATTTATATGCACCACCTTTAATCCCTTTTTGTAATTGTTAATACCTTAACAATACTAACAGCCATGGAACCTCCTATATCATCCTGCATGCATTAAAAAATAAGATTTTAGGCACGCATACTCAGCAAAAAAAACTATATCGACTAACAAAAAAGAACTATTAAATAGGGGACATTTATCTAATACCATATTCAACTTAATTAAAAGTGGCAAATTATATTTAAGAGCGAAAGCTCTCCTGCGCCGCAGACTTGACCTCAGAAACTTCTGCATTATGATTATCAATTGCGTGCAAAGAGAGAGTGGCCGTAGTGGTTCCCTCATCAGGGCTTAAGCGTAAAAGCTCCACCATGCTCTCAATGCACTGTATGCTCTCGCTCCCATTACAGCTCACGTGAACAGCACCACGTCGAGTAAAAACGGCGGCAAGAGCTTTCTGCTTTTTTAATCTCATCGCCTCTTTAAATATGAGATAATTATCTCGTATCAGCTGTTCATTAACATAGATCAGAGCTTTTGAGTCTATTCCCACAAATTTCAAATTTAGTTGGGCTTTTGCTTCTCTACGATAAGTCTCAATTTTTTGAAGAACCGCTATCTTCTCTCGCTCGTTGTCCGTTTTGACGTTAATTACCGGGACAACATTGGAATTCTGTGTTTTGCGTGCTCGAAAAATGTCTCGGACGCGCGGTGGAGGTGTGAGCTGCAGATTAAAGCCGAGCTGATTGAAAAGAGTCCGTAGGTTTTCCCCTTCCACGTAAGACACGCCATGGACACGCAAATCGAACACATTATTGTTTGATATGTATTTTTGTGCAGAGAGTTTTGCCTCCACGCTGCCCACTCTCTCTCTCATTGCCCGCATGTCCGCAATCTCCCGGTGCAGGTGCTCGACCCGCTCATCTAGCTGCTCCCTTTGTGCGCGTAGATCAACTACTTCGCGTTCTAGGCATAAAACCCTCTCTCCCGTCTTTTTAACCTCAAGAAGACATTATTTGGAGCTCGATTTATTATCGCAGAGTATGTTATAAGATCCTTCTCCTCCCTCTCTCTCTTCTTCCAAAATACGGTTGTTTATGTGTTGTTGTGGTTTTACTTGTTGTTGTGGTTTTACTTACTGCAAGAAGACAGTTTTTGTTAAATTTATATATAAAAGCTGCACAATTGTTTTGAATTTGATCTTCAATATGTAGAGTGTAGGTTTATAAGTTTTTATTTCGTATTTGAGAAAATAGTATGTTGTATTGGAGTCCAGAGTAGTTCTATATTTTAGTGGGTTGGCATTCCCGCTTAAAACAAAAAATTATCAACATATTTATGCGGAATAATGTGGGACTGAGTAGCAATGCTTTTAATACGATGAGGAAAATGAAAGTATAATTGGACCGCTCCTTCAATCTGGATAAAAAAAGACCACACATCAACCGTTTTCTCTTTCAAAGTGAACGATCGTGATTTGGTTTTGCGGCTCGTATTTGTGTACATTCTTTGCTAAAACAACCGGGCTTTTATTTAAAACTTCAATCTTGTGTCAATAATTATTCACCGTTTCACTTCGCGTGTGCATGCAGCTGTAATAACTATATTAATTGCAATTAGTTTTGGTGCAGCTATTGCTTATCTTCATTTTTGCATTCCTCTTTGTGCTTTATCCGTTACGCCGATATTACAGCTCGACGGCTTAAGCTCCCTAACTCTCGGTCTTTTGCTCGCTCTCTCTCTCTCTCTTAGTGCACGTAACTACTCTTATTTTCTCTTAACTTCTGATTGGTACAGTGGTCTGTCTTATTAAAACCTGCAATAAGGTAATTTCAAATGATGACCCAAATATCGGTTGCTGTCTTTTTGATAATATTGTTCACGCCAAGTGCATTGATTCCACAGGCCGGGCGGCCGAAATAATTAGAAACATGAGAATGCGCTACTGCTGTGAAACTTGTCGCGATGTTAAAAGGAAATTAGGTCTTTTATGCGGCAAACCAAAGGAACTACTTGTTAGTTTTCGTAAAGCAAATAAGGTGTTTTTGGCGCTGGACTCCCAGTTTAATGTCCTTAAGCTATTAAATGAGTCCACTAAGCGCAAAAAACCACGGTTGGCACACCGCATTTGGGCGGATCCCAACAACTCGCCGCGGGTTCTCAACAGCTCACTCCCTCGGCACAGCCCCTAATCCAATATATCTAACTCCAATGATATTAAGATCGGGGGCGAGAAAAGATTCGGCCTCCGAATGTGCCGCGACAGGTGCAGCGCCTCCAGTTATATCCGTTGAGTCCGCTGAGGGGTCACAATTAATGACCCCACAGAACCCCATCCAGAAAACTCTCCAGGGTAACAGGCCTGGAATACCAGCCGAAATAGGTACTACAAATGTTTTGCCAAAATCCCTTATTGCTATTCCACCAACAAAACAGATATTTGTTTCGCGGCTTCCCCCTGATCAAATATCTAATGATGTAAGTACCTATATTCTAGGTCGCATTAAAGCCAAGAAATCTAAGATTAAGATGGAAAAGTTCAAATTTTCTTATTCTAGGGATATTTCATATTTCCAAATAAATGTCCCTTTCGAACTTTTTAAGACAATGTGTTCTGAGAACTTCTGGCGAAAGCGCATTGTTGCTAAGGAGTACGAAGCTAAGAAAAAGAACAGACGGCCTGTTGGAGTTAGCTAACCCAGGCCGGGAAAATCAATTGTGCCATCTACCTCGTACGCTTCAAAAAACTAACAAATTCTCTCCATCTTTCCTATCAGAATGCAAGAGGCTTACGTAGTAAGCTCCTAAATTGTATTCTGATAGTTTTTCCAGCTGTGTACACAACGTACAGGCTTGATCCGCCTTCCAAGCGAGGGGGCGGTGTCCTTATTGCGGTTGACGCCAACCTCACGTCTGAATTATTAACTTTAGAGGAATGCAACGATGTTGAATTCCTTTGTGTGAAGCTATCATCTAATGGTAGTTTTACTTATATTACATGTTCCTATATTCCCCCCTTGTCGGAACTTCCTATTTATTGGAACCACTTTTCCGCTATTCAGGCGGTCTCCAATAGACTTTCGGATAGGGACCATTTAGTAGTTCTAGGTGATTTAAACATTCCTGGGGCTATTTGGTCCACAAATGAATCTTCAAATACTCTTTTAACTACAGCACGGCATGACTTTATTGATGGTTTGTTTGACATTTTGTTGTCTCAAGTCAACCATGTACGAAATTCCTTAGATCGCTTGCTCGATCTCTGCTTAGTCTCTGATCCGGCAAAAGTCAGTTTGGTTAGGGTCCCGCCCTTAACACAACCCGAAGATCCATATCATCCTACTTTTGATGTGACTATCGATATTGGGACTGTTATGAAGAATAAGTCTGATCGGCCAGCTAAGAAAGTCCACTGCTTTCGCAAGGCGGATTTTCGACGGCTGAATAATTTCATATCTGACTTTGATTGGTCCGATCTCTACATGTGCACTGACATGGTGGTTGCCATGGATATTTTTTACAATGCTATGAATTCCTTTCTTACAGAATGTGTTCCGCTTTACTATCCGTCAATCTCAAATAAGCCTCCCTGGTTTAGTAAAGAGTTGACTCGCCTCAAAAACATTAAGTCCAATCTCTATTCTAAATTTAAACGTAACGGTTCTCAAGCTGTCCATTTTCGTTATTTAGCTGCTCGGTCTAAGTTCACCGTGCTTAACGCGCAGTGTTATAAAAACTATCTGACTCGTTGTAGGGTTCAGTTCGCACAGGACCCAAAACAGTTTTATAATTTTGTCAACACTAAACGTAAGCCTATTACACATCCTTCCTCGCTTTCATTTGAAAATACTACAGCAAACAATGATCAGGAAATCGCCGATCTTTTTGCTCAGTTTTTTCAAACTACTTATTCTCCGTCATCCGATTCAAACCAGACCTATTCTTATAACATGCCCAAATCAAACCTAATCTTCAGTCCTAGCTTAACCGAAAGCTCCCTTCTTTTGAATCTTCAACGGGTCAAGCCAGTTTACTCGCCAGGTCCCGATGGAATACCAGGCTGTGTGCTTAGGTATTGTGCCGAGGCCCTGTGCAGTCCCCTTCTAAAATTGTTTACCTTATCCTTAGATACATCCCAATTTCCCCTTATTTGGAAGGAAGCATTCGTCATTCCTCTCCACAAAAAAGGTAGCAAAGTGGATGCTAACAACTATAGAGGAATCTCTAAGTTGTCAGCCATCCCAAAACTTTTCGAAAACGTAATTACTCCCCATTTGCAGCACCTGTGTAGATCAGTAATTTCTCCATGCCAACATGGATTTGTTAAACGAAGATCAACGACAACTAACCTTCTGGAGCTCACTTCTTTTATTATAAGGGGCTTTCCTCAACATTTACAGACAGATGTCATCTATACTGATTTCAGTAAGGCATTTGACTCAGTTAATCATTCCCTTCTTGTTAGGAAACTCGACTTAATCGGTTTTCCAGTAGATCTTCTTAGGTGGATCTCAAGTTATCTGAATAGCAGGACGCAAAAGGTCCTCTTTAAAAACAACTTGTCGAATGTTCTCCGGGTGACCTCTGGCGTCCCGCAAGGGAGCCACCCTTACTTTTTACATTATTTATTAACGACTTGCCCAAAGTTTTGACTAACTCCAGAGTACTCATGTACGCTGATGACGTTAAACGTTGCGTGCAATATAAGGACGGCGCTAGCCAGTCAGATTAACAAACAAATCTTAATAACTTTCAAAAATGGTGCACTGCAAACTTATTAAACCTAAATGGCTCCAAATGCAAGCTCATGTCATTCTCTCGTGCCTCTCCCAAGCTTGCGACTTATACGCTGAACTGCTGCTCTCTGGAAAGGATCACTCTAGTTGACGATTTGGGTATCCGCCTAGATTCTAAACTGGAGTTTATTGATCATATTTCGTCCATTGTTAATAAAGCCAGGGGTGTGCTTGGATTTATTAAACGGTGGTCGAAAGAATTCGATGACCCCTACGTCACGAAGAATTTCTACATTTCGTTAGTTCGTTCTATTTTAGAATATGGATCTTGCGTTTGGAGTCCCCAGTGGGACGTCCACAGCAAACGCATTGAGTCAGTTCAAAAGAAATTTATACTTTTTGCACTTCGTGGCTTAAACTGGGATGCAAACCATAGGTTGCCATCTTATTCTAGTAGACTTCTCCTATTTAACATACCTTCCTTAGCAAACCGTAGAACGATGCTAGGCATTCTCTTTATGTATAACCTGATCCGTGGTGACGTGGAAAGCACCGATCTTTTGGGGCAGTTGAATTTCCACGTACCATGTAGAACCACCAGATCCTACTTGCCTTTAGTTTTGCACCATTGTAGAACCTCGTATGAAATGCATGAACCCTTTAGAGTACTATGTGCAAATTATAATGATTTGTACAAAATAACCTCATCTGTAGATAGCCTTCCTAAACTAAAAACATTAATCTTAACCCACTTAGTACACATGCAAGATAGCAATCGAGCTGCGCGCTATTAGTCTACATGGTGGAGGGTAGTTTCCTCGCATTATTTTACCTATACTTTTCTTTCGCGCCTATTAACACCTAACCCTAACAAGCACGTGCTTGGTTTCAAAGGACTACTTGAGTGAACTGACCGAAGTGCATCAACGTCCATAAAAAAAAAAAAATATATTAACATGCTCTTCCTGGAAGAAGAAGGACTTAGACACTACACGTGGAATGTAAATATCTCCAGGGAAGTATTTTTGTTTATTTAGTTGTTGTTATTGTTTCTTTATTTACGAGAATGGTTTTGCAATAGCTGCTTAAATTTTTCAATAAATTCAAATAGTGCATCTCGGCACCAGGAGATCTGCAGTGGAAATATCTTAAGACTCCCCCCACCACATCAGTCAACATTAAAATTCTTCGATGCGGCCTGAACTTGCAGATTTCGAGTGCATACTTAAATGTAAGAATATTGAAGTAAGTTCTAAGCTATATAATTTAAATGAACATGTTCCAATATCATATGCATACTTGTCACTTGCATACTTGTCAGAAATTGTTACATTTGGGACATCTGCTAAAAGCAGATGGAAGAGTCCGAGCTCATTGTCATTATACAGATAGATATAGGGGTGGAGGCCATTCTAAATGTAATTTAGAATTAAAGACATCGATTTCTTCCCAGTTTTCTTTCATAATTTTTCAAAGTATGATTTTCACTTGATAATTAAGGAACTAACACTTATATCTGAACAAATTAGAGGTTTTTCTATAAACAAAGAACATTTCAGTGTCCAAAATAATAGAATATGAATGTGGAAATATATTGGAGATTCGTTTTTTAGATACATTTAAATTTATGCCATCAGGTCTATATCAGGGGTCGGCAGCCAGACACTCACAGTTTTTTAATGCGTATGTATGCGGAGCTAACAGACCCGAATGATACTAACAGACCCGAACGATTTGCTTCTCTGTTGCTGTGAGATCCTAGCAATTGTGCATAGGCCATTCGGTCATATCTCTGGTGCAGCCTGCGAAGCCGTATTTACATAGCTTTGACGCTTGTTACGACAGCCTAACAGAAACCCGAACAAACACAAAGTGCTTATAATATATATGTGCCGACAGCGGTGCCTGACAATTTTTCCTATGCACAGTGTATACGACGCTGCCGACCCCTGGTCTAGATCATCTAGCATCTAATTACGATGATGAACATCTCAATGCAATATGATCATATTTTAGTTGTAAAAATTAGTTCAGTCTTACCCCTTGTTGGTAAAGAAGTTTCATCAAGTCTATGCTCTGAATCTAGGTTTTTATAAGGTAATACACCTTTACCAACAAGGGGAGAGTTTTTTAATCAGTTTACTGAAATGGAGTGTTCTGAAAAGGATTATAATCATGAACTTAAAGTTTGGACATCATTTTCTTGTAATTTTCTAAAGGAATATCTTGAGTTATATTCAAAAACTGATGTGTTATTATTAACTGACGTTTCGAAAACTTCCGCTCAATTTGTATGAAAATGTATTATCTTGACCCAGCTCTTTTTAATACAACACCAGGTTTATCTTGGAAGGCCATGTTAAAGACTACAAAAATAGAATTAGAATTACTCACTGACATTGACATGTTTAAATCTATTCAAACTGGTATACGAGGGGCTTAGTACAATGCTCTCAAAAATACACGAGGGCAAATAATAAATATTTGTATACCCTTGAAGGGTATTATAATTTTGTCCAGAAGTTTGCAACGTAGTGAAGGAAGACTTTTTGACTCCATAAAGTATATATATTCTTGATCAGCATCACCATCCGAGTCGATCTAGCCATGTCCGTCTGTCCGTCTCTTAGTTTTAGAGCTACCTGAATGAAACTTTGCAGATGGCCTGCTTTCTATTGCAGCTGTATATATGTCGGAACGAATTCGGAACTATAGGACAAAAAGGTTATATTTTCCCTATTTTTGAAGATATTGGGCTCAAATTAACTATCTGATCTATTAATTATATTATAGCTATTCATTTTAAATTTCATGAAAATCGGACCGATATACTTTATAGCTGTCATAGGAATGATCGGAAAATTAATGGAAACAAATTAAAACTTCTCTGTTTCTCAATGCATTTTTATAAATTTCGAGATACTCGTAAAGCTGTTTTCTACGGTTTTGAAATTACGGTTTTATTTTCATTAAGATCGCACAACTATATCATGTAGCTGTCATAGAAGGGATCGGTTGATTTATACGAATATGTAAAATGTGTACAAAAATTTCATAAAAATTTTACAACTTATTTATATTTTTTAAATTTTATCAAAATGGATCGACTTAATGATCCAATTGCTGACTGCAACGGTATACACACTTCGGCTTATCGAAGTTAGCTTCCTTTCTTGTTCATACTATGATAATACTAAAGAGTCATCATTTCTGATATACCTCTCTCTAAGCATCTATATCGCTTACGGAATCTCGTTTTCGCGCTCTCTCGTCTTTTGGGGCCAGCGATCGGCCGGCTGACCCTTTGAAAGTATTCTGATTTTATCTCGCTATTGCATACACTGTAAGGATTCTTCAGCCCCTCACAAATAAATGTAAATATGAATATAATCCCTGTAAAAACTATGTCCCCGCATCTAGCCACTAGTTTAGGTAAAATTAGGAGTAGTTACTAAGTTAGAAAGCTAAGCCAAAACCCACGTACGATAGTCACAAGAAACTCCCATCTCTAGCGCCGTTAGAGATCGCCACACACACGCACACCTACTCATCACACCGCGGGAATTCACCACCAAAAGTGGTCACGTGCCCATAGGGCCTGAAGGAGCGAGCGAGAGGACGGTATAGGCTCGCCTGGAAGGCAAATACACACACGATAAAATAAATTCCCGAAAAATGGCGCGCGCCAAGCCAGCGCGAAGGAGTAAGCGCGAGAAGCATACGATCGCGATTTCCAAGACAAAGCGAAGCCAATTGAACTTTGCGAAAAGTTGAGGAGTCGGGTTTTGAAGCTGAGGACCAGCGGTCGATTGACGTTGCCAAGTGCGAAGAAAAAGTGACTAATATGGAAGCGGTCGATTGACTCTAGTAGCCACGTGAACAAGAGCCAGTGAAACCGGAGCCAGAAAGTGCGACAGAAGCCAGCCACGAGACGGGAAAAGCCCGCAAAGAGCCATCAGCAACGATCCTAAAATACCCACGCCAAGAAAAGCAAGAGCCCGCGGTCGATTGACGCTGAGCAGCCACCAACGAGGAGTAGGAGGAGAAGCAGGACCAGGAGCAGGTACAACCTCCCGGCCCAGGACCAGCGGCCAAGAGGTTGCCTGCAGGAGCCCCAGTGTGCGTGTGTGTGCGAGAGAGAGACGGGTGAGTGAAAATACGACCCGCAGCGAGTTGCCCATGGAAACTTTGCCAAGCCGGCCGCTAATAGCCACGTGCTTGGGAATTTTTCCCCGATCTCGATGCGGGGAGTCTATGTAGAACTGTAAGCTAGAGCGCCCAAATCTTTGTTGGGAAATTTATACATTGCTAGAAATCTCAGAAAGTCCCTGAAAGCAGAAAGTAAAATTAAAATAATAAAAATTATTAAAATTTTTTGAAAAATACACGTGTATAATTACTTGCCCCGGGATCGAGCCCAGCCGATCGTACCCACGCTTGCCCACAGTGCCGTCCAAGCTAAGCCGCCAGTGTTTGCCTGTGCCCCTGCCCCGCCAGCGATGGCTGACGCGTCAGCAGGGACTCAGCGGACTTAGGCGCAGAGTGCATGTGACCGTCTCGGCGATTGCCGAGAGGGGTCCAATGACACAGATTGCCCAAGTATGATTTCCAGGTAGTACAGCGGGAATATATCCCCTCGGTAGCACGCTTTCTGGTCACTTGTGGCGTTTGCCGCGAGTTAGACCCAAAGTGCGTTCCGATAGATTGAACCAGCGAGGGTTGCTTTCAATGAAATTGTATCAAATAAATATTTTCCCTAAATCTAAACACCTTTTAACCAGGCGGATGACAACCTACACCTCACGTCAGTTTGTCGCTCATCTCAGGTGCATGTCCCAAACTTTATAAATTTTCTGTAAAGTGAGCGTGGCTAGACTGAGCCGATCCCAGCCTTAGAACTACCTTACAGGTGGCGCCCGAACAGGGACATGGGGCTTACGATTTCTAGATGACAAATATATTGCCTAAAGACCCATTTGGTTAGCTTAAAATCGGAAAATATTTGGTACAGTCACGTGGGAGAGAACCAACAACGGTACGCAAAGGGAAGCATGCATATCGAGGGACACCAGAGACTTTTATTTCTAGGAGCCTAGGAAAGCATCAAGATATACCCAGAGATCACGCCGAAGAGTTATTACTGGATATATATATATATACATAAACACTTAGCCAGCCAGTCCAGAGAACATAACCTAGTATATTTTAAGCTTCAGCGAGTACTGTCCGTCACACATTTTTTTTCCACGAGGTTTGCCTGGGACATAATCACGTGACAAGATATCACGTTACATAGACGAGAACCAAAGCGAGAGAAATATATTTACCCAAGTAAAGCAAAGAGAGATAGAGCGGGCCGAACCTTTTACCAGTACCCCAGTCGAGTCGGGAGATTTCAAAAGCACGAGGCAGAAAGAAACTAATTAACATTCTCATAGCGACAGCCATTTTTGTTTGGCTCTCTCACCGTCTCTCATACACCCGAAGCTGGCCAGCCGACGCGATCGTCGACTCAAAACCAACGCCCAGAAATCGCAGGCGAGTTCACTTTAAGCAGCCGCCGAGTCAACATCGATCCCGATAATTCGTCGTTTACCCAAAGGCAGAGTTCCGAGTTTCTAGTCGACGCCGAGTTCGTTGCCTAGAGATTTTTTTTCGTGCCTACAACTAGCTTCGATAATTTACTACCGAGTTTATTCCCACTTGTACTTGCTTTGACGTGTCTGGAATTTACTATTCTTCTTGTTCAGACGAACATGAATATTTAGAAAAATAAGATTATTTTTTGGGCTCTGTTCATATCTGTGCATATGAACCGAGAGCTGTAAATTGAAATATACAAATGTATGCAGCGGTCTACCTAAGTGCATGCGTGCTTATCTTTAAATATAGCGGCCGTGTGGCCAAACACAGATCTACGCACTTGACAAATATTGAACATGTAATCTGAGCTCCTGCAAGGGATCTCAGCATATCTTTTAAGATAAGGCGGCAGCTCGCAGCGCTAGGTCCGCGCTAAACCTAGAATAAGAATCTCATACCCGCTACTTAAACGCGGACTTTGAAATAAAAATCAGTTTCTTACAAAAACTCAATGTGTAAACGTCTTCTTATTTGGGACCGCTTTACATTTTGGTCATTCGAGCACTCTGCAACTTTCCCCCTTGTGGTAAGAAGTTCAGAACTCTAAACCAGCTCCTTAAAGTCTGTATGTTGTGCTAGACACACGCAGCTAAAGGTAGCAAAATAAAGAACTCTTGTATCCCCCTCTATGGTAAGGAACAGAGTATAAAACAAAAAAGGAAAAGGATAAAACAAGAGTCCTTATTGTTTAAATAATTATTGAAACACACAGAAAACAAAAACTGTGTTGTGGAGATACAATTGTGGTCGTAAATATTCGACAGAGAAAAAAAAAACACAAAAAAAAAAAATATATACGTTTGCAGTTTTTCTAAAAAATAAATTGAGTGAAAAAAAAAACAACATATTAAAACTAAATAAATAAATAAATTATTTAGTTTGGGCGTTTGTTTCGAGGCCTTCAACATCGAAAAGTGAAACGAAGGGCGTATCGAGGCCAAAACATCGAAAGTAAAAATCAACTGTCAGTGACAAAAAATATTCAAAGTGAAATTTTGCTTAGTTTTTCAAAATAAATAATAATCAAAAAACAAAAAGTTCTACAAACCTTAAAAATATATCTACAACACAAAAATAAAAAATCATCAACAAAATCATCAAGCAACTACCAGAAGGAAGACCAACGCCTACAACAGCAGCAGCAATAATAGCAGCAGCGTCTACAGCAGCAGCAACAACATTAGCAGCGCCTACAGCAGCAGCAACAAAATCAACAACGAAATCAACAGCAACGCAGACAGCAGCGGCAACATCAACAGCAGCATCTACAAAAGCGGCAAACACGACGGCAGCGACAGCAACTGAAGCAGCAGCTAAGTCAGATTTTTAAATTTGTAATTTTAACTTAAAAAAAAAAAAAATGATGTCCGCTGAGACCATTGCCCTTATTAAAAGGCAAGTAGAAATTACAGAGCTAAGTAGGCAGTTGGAAGGGCAACCAAGCCTTAGTTTTAACTATATGAAGCAGTATGACGATCTAAAATCCGAATGTATAAAGAATAATTCGGCACTGCTAAGAATAGGAGTGGTCGATCATGACTATTTTAGAAATAAACATTTTGAAACAATGATGTTAGCATTTCAAAATATAAAATTAAGGATTGATAAGGTGTTGCAAAAAGCAGATGAAGTTGAGGTACCAAGTGGTAGCAAAAAAGTAGAGCAGAAATTAAATTTAGACAATGCAATTGAGCAGCTAGACGAATTTTTAAGGGAAACGATTTTAGAAATTCAGAACAAAAAAATAGAAACATTTGAAATTAGAATAAAGAAGATTCAATTCTACTGGGAGAGGCTTATTAAATTAAAAAAAGTAAACCAGATTGATGTCACTGATAGGAGGTACGATGATATTTTGGAAGAATTAGAATTCGATATTGCATCAGTAACAAACGACATGAAATCGAAATTAGAGGGAGTAGTGCCAAAGGTAGAGGTTGGTAATCTAAAAATTGATGATTTACCAACACTACCTAAAATACAGGTTCCCACATTCTTTGGAGATTCCAAAGATTGGGACCTGTTTTATGAGTTATTTAATGAACTCATACATTTAAGAGAGGACTTGAGTCCGACCTTAAAATTTAATTACCTTAAGATCTCACTTAAGGGAGAAGCCAGGAAAGTGGTTTCTCACTTATTATTGGGATCTGGGGAAAACTACGAGGCCGCTTGGGAGTTATTAGCCAAGCGGTACGAAAACAAAAGGAAAATATTTTCCGAGCAATTAAATCGCCTGCTTGAGCTAAACAATTTAAATATGGACTCAAATAGGCATTTGAGAATGTTTATTGACACAATAAATGAGTCAATTCACATGATTAAATTAAAGGCACAACTTCCCGATGAGGTAGATATAATATTTGCTCATATAATTTTGAAAAAATTTAATAAAGAGGCTCTTCAATTGTATGAAAGCCATATTAAAAATACCAAAGAGGTCCAATTATTGTCCGACGTCATAGAGTTTTTAGAGCAACGACTAAGTTCGATTAGCTCAGTTCAGGATGAAAGGCCTGTTAAAAAAATTGTAATGAATAAAGAATATTCAAGCAACAGTTGTCCCATTTGCAAAGAATTGGGACACACTATATTGCAATGTTACAAATTTAAATCCTTAAGTCCATCAGAAAGATGGGATAAGGTTCGATTAGCAAAATTGTGTGTAAAATGCTTAAAACATGCAGCTTATAAAAAATGCCTTAGCGATATATCGTGTTCTACTTGTGGGGGATATCATAACAGCATGCTCCATACAAATTATCAAAAAATTGAGAAAAAGGTAAATACACTCAATACGTCGGATCAAGCATTATTAGCTACGGCTAGGGTCCAAATTAAATCCTGTAAGGGAAATTTCAAAAATTTAAGAGCTTTGATTGACAACGGGTCACAACGTACAATAATTTCAGAAGAATCTGCGCAGATTCTAAAAGTACAAAAAATTCGTTCGGACACAGAAATTAGTGGAGTATCTTCCACAGGAAAGTGCATCTCCAAGCACAAAGCAGTTATTTATATAAAACTGCAAAATTCTCAAAAAATTTTAAAAATTGAAGCTTTAATCCTTCCCAAGCTAATGAAGGCATTGCCAGCCAGCACAATAAATGTTGACAAAGAAGAATGGGAAAGCTATGATTTAGCTGATCCCGATTTTAATAAACCAGATCGTATTGATCTGATAATTGGAGCAAATCTATACACTCACATTATACAGGATGGAGTTGTAAAAATAAACGGGTTCCTGGGACAAAAAACTGAGTTCGGGTGGATTGTCTCTGGATGTAAAAAATCCAAAGGAAACAAAACAATCGTAGCAACAGCGATCGAGTTGAACGATTTAGATAGATATTGGGAAGTAGAGGGAGAAGACAAAAATGATATGGAGTCTGAATTTTGTGAAAATAAATTCACTAAAACTACAAAGATAGGTTCAGATGGGCGATACATTGTGTCAATTCCATTTAAAGAGGATATAACCTTAGGAGATTCAAAGAAACAAGCCGTTGCTCGTTTTATGAATTTGGAGAAAAAATTAAATAGAAATGAAAAACTTAAGGTTGACTATACTAAATTCATGAATGAATATTTGGATTTAGGGCATATGGTCGAAGTGCACGATGAAGGTAAATATTTCTTACCGCACCAGGCTGTAATTAGAGATTCAAGCCTGACGACCAAATTAAGGGTAGTATTTGATGCTTCCGCAAAGACTACTAATAGTAAAAGTTTGAACGATATAATGTGGATAGGACCACGAGTTCAAAAAGATATTTTTGACATTGTTGTAAAATGGAGAAAGTGGGAATTTGTCATATCTGCGGACATTGAAAAAATGTACCGTCAAATACAAATAAATGATAATGATCAAAAATATCAATATATTTTATGGAGAAACTCTCCAGAAGAAAAAATTAAAAATTATATATATTCAGATAACGGAACAAATTTCGTGGGAGCGTCAAGAAAGTTAAAGGAGTTGGTCAAGGCAATCCAAGAAAATATAATGATTGCTGCCCAGCTGGAAAAGGATAGAATCGATTGGCATTTTATTCCCCCGGCAGGACCTCACTTCGGAGGTATTTGGGAAGCTGGAAGTCCATGAAATACCATTTAAAGCGAATTATAGGTGACAATAGTTTAACATACGAAGAAATGTCAACGCTCTTATGTCAAATAGAAGCATGTTTAAACTCAAGGCCATTATATACTACAGTAAGTGAAATGGATCAACAAGAGGTTCTGACACCAGGTCATTTTTTGATAGGAAGACCGCCGTTAGATATAATCGAACCGACGAAAAAATAGAGAATCGGAAATTTGGATAGGTGGAAACTTACACAAAAAATGAAAAGAGATTTCTGGGTGAAGTGGAAAGAGGAATATTTGCACACACTTCAGCAGACAAACAAATGGAAGAGGGAAAGTCCTAACGTAGAAGAAGGACAAATTGTATTACAATCTGGAATCATAAGCCTATTAATTGACACCAATCATGGTCGGCTTAATACTAATATGTTAAAACCAAGCCAGTTGAAAAGTGAGATTGCCAAGATTAAAGATATGTTGTCGGAGACTTTAGTGTTGCCAGGGAAAATGACAGGTACTGAGTTAAAAGAAGTTTATACTTTGCTTACAGCTAGAGGACTTTTTGTTGATAGGAAACTAATTATTAATGCAAAAATACCTTTGTTTGGTAGGCATGCTTCAACTCTCTTTAAAATTGTGCCAGTACCGCTCCAAATTAACGAACGTTTGATTATGGTTCAAATAGATTCCGAATATTTAGTCTATAATTTTGAAATAGATGCTTATCACCTAATATCAGAGCCAGCGCTTAATAAGTGCCAAAAGTGTCAGTCAAACAAACGAGTTTGTGAAGGAAGCTGGCCGTGGAGGGTGCCAACGATAACAGTTGTGAGATTACGCCTCTTAAACCAAACAAGGCTTCAAACTGTAGGTATAGTTCCATTAGTGAGAACAAATCATATTGGGTTGAGTTAGAGAAAAGAAGTAGTTGGCTTTTTAAAGTTCAGAATAACACCAAGGCTCGAATTCAGTGTGCCAGCTCCAAGTTACAGATAGTCGATTTGCCAGAACAAGGAATATTAACAATTAGGTCAGATTGTACTGCTCGAACAGATATCGATATACTAGTTGCTCATCACAGTATCCAATTAGAAGATCAAGGAACACTATCAGTGTCATATATAGGTGAGATATACGAGATCCCTAAGGTTGTTTGGGATAAGTTAAGCACACCAATTATCAATCATACTTTAGAAATTAGGAACCTATTAAATAAAATAAATGATTTAAAATCTCATAAATTAAAGTTACATGAATTAGATTTTCATCATGTTACTGGCCATACATCCTTAATGTTGGCAATTATAATGATAATTGTATTAATTATATATTTTGTACGTAAAATAAAAATACGAAGGCAATTACAAGCCATAGCTATACCTAGCATACTTAATGTCTAAAATAAATAATATAAAAGCAAATTGTTAAATAAAGAATATAATCGAATACAATAATAAAAGAAAAAATTGTAAAAATAATTATAAGCTATTAAAACCCGGCCATTGCAAGACGTTTAGTTGCAAACATATTATATCGAAGAAATAAATAAATACAGTCCACTTAATTTTAAAATTGCAAATACAAGAAAATGCTAATGTAAAATATACCCCTAATCTTGTCGGCCCTTTCCAGAATGTTCAGACGAACATGAATATTTAGAAAAATAAGATTATTTTTTGGGCTCTGGTCATATCTGTGCATATGAACCGAGATCTGTAAATTGAAATATACAAATGTATGCAGCGGTCTACCTAAGTGCATGCGTGCTTATCTTTAAATATAGCGGCCGTGTGGCCAAACACAGATCTACGCACTTGACAAATATTGAACATGTAATCTGAGCTCCTGCAAGGGATCTCAGCATATCTTTTAAGATAAGGCGGCAGATGTGCGGCAGCTCGCAGCGCTAGGTCCGCGCTAAACCTAGAATAAGAATCTCATACCCGCTACTTAAACGCGGACTTTGAAATAAAAATCAGTTTCTTACAAAAACTCAATGTGTAAACGTCTTCTTATTTGGGACCGCTTTACACTTCTTTTCCTGGCCGATTTTTTTTTCGCTGCGTCGAAAATTTTCCTCACCCTGGACTTACTATAACCTTTTGGAAATATGGGAGCCCGTTGCATTTCATATCTCCGTAAGAGAGAACTGGAGGCGATCCTAAGGGAATTTTAGCTGGAAGCGACGCGAAGTATAGTGGAAATGAGAAGCCGTCTAGACGCGTTCAACAGTCGCGAGGATAACGTGCTTGAAATTGCCGAGCAGGAGTGTGAAGCTGAGATCACTGCCGCGCTGAGTGAAAGGAAACAACGAAGCCCGAGCCCGATACCCCCGGGTCCGACCCAACTTCATGTCCCAGCATTTGGAGTGGCCACGGACAACACGACCAGGCGTGAGATTTTCCCCAGTAAGACGGTAAGTAAGTAAGATAACACCCTAGCGGAAAAATTACACAAGTGGGGAATAACGTTTGATGGAACCACGGATCCCATTACATTTATTCAGCATCTCGAGGAACGGGTCAACGCCTACCAAGTCAACGTGGAGAAGATGACCCAAGCCATACCAGGCCTTTTAACAGACACAGCAGAACACTGGTTTAAAACAAGCCAGCTGCTCGGAGAATCCTGAATCAACTTTAAGAAATCCTTTCTCGATTTTTTCCTGCCGCCTAGGTATTTTCAGAGATTCGAGGACGAAATACGTACCAGATACCAAGAGCCAGGAAAAACATTTAAACAATATTTAGTTAACATCCGACTAATGATGCATAGAGCAGGATACAATCCCATCCAGGAGCTAGAAAGGATTTATGAGCACCTGCGACCGGAGTACCAACTTTTTACCAAACGACACGAGTTCACAACACTGGACCAGCTGACCACCCTAGCGGTAAGCTATGAAGTTACACGAGATCAAGATACGCACGTCCACGCCAGGATTTCCGAGCTCCAGCCGCTCCCAAGGCCAAGGAGCCATGAAACGCCACAACCTGTCGGAATCCCAGAGTCCTTTTCTTTTGGGATTGCGGCCACCGAGGAATCCGCACTGTAGACTGCTGCCGTCGTTCTCGCCCGGGAAACGAGAGGAGTCTTCGTCCCCTTGGGGAGCGGGCGGAGACCTCCAGGATGAATCCCCGGAATTAGAAAACATCCTCAAAGTTCAAACGGGCCGAATTATTGCGCAAGTAAGCATCGAGGGCCCAACCTTTAGTTCCACCATCTACACAGGCGCCAGCAGAAGTTTCGTGGGTGAACGAGTCGTTCAACTCGTCGGGACCACCCACAACGTACAAACGGTACGAACCCAAGTCAGCCTCGCTGAGGGCTCGAAGAAGGAGATAACCAAGTCACTTGTAGCCAATGTTCAATTAGACCAGCGTTGGGCTAAGTTTCCACTCCTAGTATTACCTTCAATCATGGAAGACGTTCTTTTAGGCATGGATTTTCTCGGTGGCGTGTCCGCTACCCTGCAATGCGGTCGAGTGTCACTACAGCTGAACCCTTTTCTCATAGGCGAACCAATTCTGTCCCCTCTTTCTCCAGCTGAGCCCCTCGTAAAACCTAACACTAGCTCAGGCCCCCAGAGACCCGAGCCCGGAGTTACCAAGCCAGACCAAAGTATCCAAGTTACCCCGTTGGAAACCAATATTCTGGAGCCTCGAGACGACACAGCCGTAGGTAATAATCCGTTTCGAAGGAGCCCAGAAACCTGTCCCACAAGGATAACCAGAGCACCAGAAAATTTACTAGAGACAAGGATAACTAGGGCACCAGATAACTTTCCAGAGACAGCTAGGAATACACTTCGCACCCGATGCAACTCCCCGAGAATTAAAACCCCACGCGGACCAGTGATTAAACAGGACACTGGAGGAGCCCCAGCCATTATTAAGGAAACGCCGAGTCCGTCGGATACCGAAGTCTTCGAACCCTGGGTTAGTCAGTTCTTAGAAGACGAATAGAAGAATTGGCCAAGTTCAAAGGATTAACTGGATTATCGCATATCGCCGAGCACTCGATCACCATACACGACGACAAGCCTATAAAACAGAGATACTTCCCAAAGAATCCTGCGATGCAACGGATTATCGATGAGCAGATCGACGAACTCCTGCGCAGTGATTGCATAGAGCCTTCCCGGAGTCCACATAGCGCTCCCATTGTACATGTAGGCAAGAAATCCGGAGACATGAGACTATGTGTCGATTTCCGGCAACTAAATGCCCACTCAATCCCGGTCGCGTATCCACTGCCCAGGATCACGCACATCTTAGAAAGGCTACGTCTCGCCAAATATATCTCCACGCTCGATTTGAAAAGTGGGTATTGGCAGATCCCCATGGCCAAGGCCAGCCGCGAATGCACCGCGTTTACAGTACCCTGTAGAGGCCTCTATCACTGGAAGGTCATGCCATTTTGACTTCATTCAGCGCCAGCCATCTTCCAGCGGGCACTAGATAGTGTCATAGGGCCCGACATGGAGCCCCATACATTCTCTTACTTGAATGATATAATAATCATCGGAGCTACGCTTGAGGAGCACGTTTGTCATATACGCGAAGTATTCCAACGACTGCGGAAGGCGAACCTTGGCCTCAACCCGAAGAAAGCTAGTTTTTTTAAGCGCAGTCTGGTATATTAAGGTCATGTCATCAGTGAGGAGGGAATTCAAACGGATCCAGCTGAAACCTCCCACCACCTGCAAGGAACTGCGGCGTTGTCTCGGAATCGCCTCATGGTACAGGCGATTCGTACCAAACTTTGCGAGCATCGTTCAACCCATGTCCGGGCTACTAAAGAAAGGAAGAAAATTGAAGTGGCAACAAGAACAACAGGACGCGTTTGAGGAGCTTTAAATGGGTGCTTGCCTGCCCGGACTTCAACGAAAAGTTTGTCCTCCAAACCGACGCAAGCGACATCGGGCTAGGAGCGGTGATGACACAAACCATACAGGGTGAGGAACGAGTCATGGCATTTGCTAGCCAGCGCCTCATCGCCGCTGAGGAGAATTACTCAGCCACCGAGAAGGAGTGCCTGGCTATAATATGGGCCATCAGGAAGCTACGATGTTACCTGGAGGGATACCGATTTGAGGTAATAATTGATCACCTTGCGTTAAAGTAGCTTAACTCAATCGATAACCCCACCGGCCGAATTGCGCGTTGGGCGTTAAAACTGCAGCAGTGTCAGGTTGACGTCAAATATCGACTCGGGAGCCAAAACATAGTCGCCGACGCTTTGTCACGCCAGCCCTTAGCAGTCATACGAATGATCCAGGAGAACGCACCCGTGTGCACTTGGTATCAGAAGATGCTGAAACTCGTCCAGGACAAGCCCGAAGATTTTCCAGAGTATGTATACGAGAACCAGCAGCTATACCGGCATATCGGATCACGGGTGTGCGTGGCCAAAGAGCAGCGGGTGCTGTCGGCACTTGGTGCGGTGCGTCGAGGAGGCCATCGGACCCTGGAAACGAGGACGGTTCCTTCGAACCGAGACAGGACGCGGCTGACGCGACCCACTTATGGCGCGTAACCACTCCCGGCACTCTGGTGGTCTTAGAGGGGTTAGATTCGAATGGGGTCTTACTGGATTACCCCTGTGAGAGGGAGGAAGAGGTCCAGGACACCCCATCGGCGACCGAACTGGCCAACAGCAGCGGGAACCAGAGCAGCCCGCCAGGACTGCAACCAGTATCCCTGATAGTCATCGACGACACAGAGGACATCTTCCTCCGACCCTCGACGCCCATTGCGGTAGATATCGCACCCCCGAAGAGTCCCTCGTCCCTCCGAGGCGAGCTCACCTGGGAGATCAGCAGCATCTAGTGGCTGTCCCAATCAGACTCCGGCAGGAACAGCCCCGTCGAGGGAACCAAGATGCCACCCAACTCCAGGTCCACTGAAGCGCGCAGCCCGGACAGCGCCACGATCCCCGACGTCGACATCGAGGAGGAACAGCCGTGGGTGCACACACCGCTGCACCGAGAGCGGCGAGAGACCACCCGCACATGGGTGGATCCTCTCCCGCTGCAAGAAAAGGAGGACGAACCCAGCTCTAGAGGCCCTCGCCGAGCTATACGCGCAGCCAGGCGACGAGGATGCCGAGCCCTGCACCACTGCCACGCCGATTGAGCAACCAGGCGACTAGGATGCCGCGCCCTGCACGGCTGCCACGCCCACCGATCAGCCGCCCACCCGCGCGAGCTGGGCCGAGGAGATGGACTGGGAGAACCAACAGGGGCAAACATTCACCGAAACCACCAACCAGCCACCATCACTGGAGCAGCGGGCGATTGACGCTGCGCCGCCATCACAGGAGCCAGCAGCTGAATGCCCAGCCCCGATCCCGGAGCCGACCACCACGAACGAGTCGCTCGCCAAGGGCCAGTCACACGCTGCCAGGTCAACGCAGCCTCCACCAGACGAGGACTGGCCGTGGAGGTGGAGGTCCGAGTACACATCAATAAACGAGATGGACTTCAATTTCTCAACGCCCCCCGAAGTAAGAGGGGGATGTGAGGATTCTTCGCCCCCTCACAAATAAATGTAAATATGAATATAATCCCTGTAAAAACTATGTCCCCCCTCTACCCACTAGTTTATGTAAACTAAATAGTAGTAGCTTTGCCTTGCAGATTTTGCGGCTTAGTACAGATTTGTCAAGCGCTCTGCAGGCCAGCCTAATGAGAGCTATGACGAAGGGTATGACTTTGGTGCGAAGAAAGCTACCTGTTAATGGATGGGTCTGGTTCCATTAAAAAACGGAATCGTCCCCTAATTCTTAGATAAGTTCGCTTTAGCTTAAATTCTTCGCCTTCGGATAATTCAGAGAACATTTAATGCCTTTTTTTCCTTGCCGAAATAAAGAATCGGAACTCTTCTCAAATGATATCAAAAATAAATTGGTAAATAATCATTATAAAATTAAGATGATGAAAAAAGTACGATTTTTTTGACGATATGGAATTGGAAAGAATTCTTGACGATTTGCACGATTTGCAAATGCTTCTGATGTGGAGGATGGCTGCCTCCCAATATTTAAAAGAAGAATTTAGGGCGTTGGCAGTGCCTAATGCCTCAGGACGGCATTGAGAACGACAATAATGTAGAAGAAGGCGAACTCCAGTTAATAAGACTCCTTCCCTTAATTTCTAATGATAACCTTTGCTTAAAACCTCGGTCCCTCAACTTAAAACAGCGCCAATACAATGCTCATATAATGCATAATGTGGCAAATGAAAATATTTTTTACGAATACGTTGGATGAGGGGCCAGAGTAGGCAAAAGCAGACTGAATTCTACAATATATCCGTCTTTAACTTGGCGAGCAAATAAACTTCCTGGGGCTACGGATTCGGTAAATATTTTACTTTGTGCTCCAACTGGGAAAGCTGCTTTTGAAATTGGAGGACTAACACTTCATTCTGTATTTTCTCTCTCAGTCAACCAATTTTCTGGCGCTATACGCCCTTTAAGCAATGATTTGTTAAACACAGTTCATTGCAAGTTGATTGATCTCCAATTAGTTATAATAGATTTAATTTCAACGGTTGGTTCTAAAATGCAACCGTGAAATATTTAGATGCCCCGATTTATGTTTTGGCGGATAATCAATTATTGTTTTTGGAGACTTAAAGCAGTTATCCCCCGTTGAAGACCGTTGGATATTTTCAGAACCAACCAATAATCCGTACAGCGTTTTAGCAGGGACTAATCTGTGGGATAACTTTAGGTATTTTGAGCTTACTGAGATTATGCGGCAACGGGGTGATCAATCATTTGCATTGGCTCTGAACAACATGCCTGAAGCTAATATGACTATTTCAGACATAGAGCTCATTACAGAAAGAGTGGTTTCATCAAATGATGTTCCTGAAGATGCAATTCATTTGTTTTGTTTAAATGCGGAGGTTGACCATTTTAATACCATTAAATTAGTCCAAATCCAGACAGAAGAACTTATTCCTACTGATGTTGATACAGTAAAAACTGCAAATATATATGAAATATGACGAAATATGACAATGAAAACCTCAGAAACTAAGGGTTAACATATCTCCTAAATCTGAAAACAACGGCTAAATATATGGTAACCGTCGATATAGACACAAGTGACGGAATTGTTAATGGGGCAACTGGCCAATTGCACCAGATTGACCATTGTATAGTCAATGGATGTGTAATGGTAACACGACTTCGAACCCACAGTTGGCGTGATCGCCAGATCAAAATTTCGAACGAGTCCTAATCCTGAATGCACTCCAATTTCAAAAGCTGCTCGAGTTTTTCCTTGGGTGAGATCACAAACCGCTTCAATCGACCGAAAGCAATTTCCAATTGTTATTGCGTTGGCTATCACTATTCATAAAAGCCAATGAGCAACCTACAGCAAAGTCGCAGTACATCTGAAAATACGTATCAAGCGAGCTTCACTTTATGTAGGATGCAGCAGGGCAACAAGCGCATCAGGCCTTTTCCTTACAGGTGACTTTGATCCTCCAGCAAGATTTCGAGCTACAAATGTCCAAACAGAACTACTTACTTACTTTCAATTTGATAGCAATACATAATTCTGCTATTGCAAAGCATTTGACACAAATAGATTGGATATTTGTCGACAGCCGAATTCTGCATGCCGTAGCTCTTACTTATCAAACGCCTTACAGTCATCATGACGGAATTTTCCTTAACTATAGTAATTAGAAAATAGGTTTATTTATCTATAAGCCTAGTAATTTATTATTTATGCTAATAAGTATTAAGTTGTATTTATATATTTAATTGTAATATAGTTTTTAAGTTATTCTAATATTCCCCCTTCTTTATTGTGACCTTGTCGTGGTGAGGGGGCTAAGTATGTTAGAGATTCAATAAATATCACAGAAACCAGCTGCAATCCATTTGTTTTAATTGTGTAGTATAAAATTATCTGCAAGGGTATAAAAACTTCGGATCCGCCCAAAGTTAGCTTTCCTTACTTGTTTATTATTAGAGTCGGTATATATGTATATATTAACTATTATTTGTTTAACTCCGTGCTATTTTGCGCGTCGTACATACATATTGATATTTATATTTCCTACATATCTTCATACATCAGCGTCGGCAAGTCGATGCAATGATTTTTTTACGTCTCTCGTTATCTCCTCTCCTTCGGTATCTCTACTATCTGCATTATTCCACAGCTAATGTAGAAACATCCACACGTTTATGTGCATTACCTACCACACGCATTAAAAACAGAACGGCGAATACAGTGCCAATAATACATTTTCCTCCAGTACAAATAATCCAATAAATGAATTTCGAAATAGAGATAAATAAGCTTATCGAATAATTACAACCAGAAACCAATAGCTGTATTAGTCATATTATAGCTCGTTTTTTTACGGTTTTTTCATACAGCTTCTAGCTTTTAGTCGATTAAAATCGCCAAATTGACGGGATTCTCTCCAGATAAATTATATTTTCCGGAAAACTGGATATATAAAATAATACATCCATGCGACACGCCTACTCCAACTCAACGAGCAAATTGAGCGAGCGACGCATCAATTAGCATAATCCAACTCCTGCAATTCTTCCAGCAGGTTACCACTTACCTCCGTGCGATACAAAAGTATTCTCGGGCGATTATCTTTGCTGCGTTCCGTGACCTTTTCACAGCTGTCTATATTGACAATCCGAGACTTACCGCTGTCGAAAAGTTATTCCATTTAAATGCCAAGACTAGTGGTTATGCTAGTTCCATCGTTTCCAATTCCCCACTCACCAATGATGGTTTCCGCTT
Organism: Drosophila rufa; assembly: GCA_018153105.1. Lineage (NCBI taxonomy): Eukaryota > Metazoa > Arthropoda > Insecta > Diptera > Drosophilidae > Drosophila > Drosophila rufa. The sequence continues at coordinate 6,740,053 of JAECXS010000135.1, forward strand.
AGCTTGAAACATCCTAACTGAGCGTTTTGAAAACAAAGCGTCAGTGAAAATATTTTCAATGTGAAATCTTCAGCAGCCTTGAAGAAGCTGCAAGATTCCTTAGAAATGTCCGGTATGAATAACGAAAACTGAGACTGTCTTTTGGTTTATTTGTGTTCTACGAAGCTACCAGAGCTTATTGTGGGAGCAATCCTTAACGAATAAAACCCAGATTCCCAAATGGCAAGAGCTCGATTCATTCCTGACTGAGCGCCATAGAACTCTAGAGGCCATAGATTCTATTAAACCTTCAAAGTTATGTCTCCGTCAGTTCCAACCTCCAAAGTGTCTCCACGAGTACTGAAATCCTTCAGTGCAAAAGTGGTTCCAGGACCGACAAGCAGCAATTTGTGTTCAAGAGAAAACCATCCAGTACGTATTTGTATTTATTCACACACTGGCTGGCGGCTCTCGCACTCTGTTAATATTTTTTTTTTTCTGACTGCACTTAACATATTTCGTTGCGGAGCCGCAGTACCGCACTCTGACTCTCCTCAAATTCTTCTTCCCGGTTTGAAACAACGGAGGAAGCACAAGCGCAAAAACTTCTGATTCGTGCTCCGTTGTTTCTACTTTTCACTCAATCCGGGTTAACGAACCTTTTCAAAAAAAGTGCTGCGCACAATTTTGAAATGACCCCCGTTGGCAGCCCCGTTCCGACCTATCTCGCTACTTCTAGCCTGATCTCTACCGATAGTTCGGACCTGCCACCCTCCGCCTATGGATAGGTCTGTCGCCACTCGGTATTTTCGACATAACAAGTTAAACTAGACCACAAATCAACTCGGCCGATATTCTTATTTTTCTAAGTGGGATTTTGAACCTTCTCATTGGGACTACATCTACGATCATCTTGTTTATTTTGGCTACAAATCCGCCCACTCTATTTCAGAGTGGATATCAATTTTTCAAGTCTGCACAACTATAGTCTGCGGACTTATTATGAAAAAATTTGAGAATAAAGAAATAAAGAGAATAAAGGAGTTAAGACCCATGTGCTTCCACTAGATATAAATGAAGTGGATTCTTATTAATATTTAGCTTACGAATAGTCAGTCACACTTAAGAAATAAGGGTGTGAGATGCATTATCTAGCAATCCCTCTCTCTCGAAAGGCTGCTAATATTTTGAATAAAATTGTTCACTGACATCTGATTCCTTATTTAGTCGCATTTCTGACTCCGAATTCAATTCAACATGTGACTGTAAAAAAAATTCATAATCTGAGATATTAGTATCATTATCAAATTTTATGTTTTGTTTTTCATATGTTCCTTAAGCTTTATTATTGGAGCTAAATTTTTAAATAATTTTCTATTTGATTTTAGTTTTGGTTTATCTTAATTTTTTTATTAATGAACTTCCATTTTTTATTTTCATTTAAGGACATCAAATGTTCTCTTCAACTCATTTCTCGTCCTAGCTGACTTAAAATATATTGAGTCATTTTGAATAACTTCTAGGCTATTACCATCAACATCACCATAAAAGAGTTATTTTCGGTTCATGAACTACTTAACAGGGATACATTTCATGCTAATGAAAAATGTAAAGTGTTTATATTATTATTTATATATATTTATATTCCGACTGAAAACTGAAAAATTCCAACACCCACACCCAAATATAAAACCGATTTTTAAAATGTGTAGTGATCTTTGTTTGTTTTAATGAATATATTAAAATATATTCTGGTCGTTATTCTCTAATTTTTCATAATTAACCCTCAGACTATAGTGATACAGACTTTAAAAATTATTGAATATAAGTATTTATCTTCTTATCTTATATAAAATAAGGTGGCAATTCTTTGTCGTGTTATAAATCACGAGCGGGCTCATATAGCTAAATTAAATATTTAGGCTTTAATCGGACAACTTAGTAGATGGGTTTTGTGAAGTTTGCATAAAACTGGTTCAGCGATTCTTTAGTTATTACATTTTTTGCAATGTTTACGGGCAGCTGCTTTGATATTATTGTCAGATGATTTTCGTCAAGCATTTCCTGTCGTTCGTATAAATGGTGAGTCTAGAATTGTTAAAATGTACTATATATATGTGCGTGTACTTTTCTCATTTTCTCTATTTTATATGAAGAGAAAATGCCACGACCTAGACGAGTAAATATAGGTAGGCTAACGCGTAGTACAAATGCGGTATTACAACGACGATCACGGACTGCAGATTAAGGTATTGCACGAAATAGATATGTTGACCCCGTGCCTGTACTGAATCTTTCACGGCGATCACGAATACGTCGTGCTGTTTTGGCTGAAATGATGAATGCTGCTTTTAATTAAAACAGTCAGATTGATTATAGTATGTAAGGATACTTTGGAATGATGTACGCAATATGTCCACATTGTGATGCGGCTAAGTTTCAAGTTGAAACGCCCGGCTAATGTTGTGCTAATGGCAAAGTGAGATTGCCAGCATTAGAAACTGCACCCGAACCATCTCAAACGTCGAGGCACTTTTTGAGCCAAATTCAATGTGATGACATTTCATTCACATAGAATTGCATACATGTTACTGATCCACAAACAGGTAAAAATTTACCTATTTTCAATGTGTTGACATTTCATTTTTGTAATTTCCCAAAGTCACATTTTTGACTTATTTTCAGGTCTGCATGTGCAGAAAAAAATTAGTGCCATGAATTTTTATTCGTATAGATAGATGGTTCGTCCACAAAAACAAAATTTTTTCTTAAGATGTGGTAAACTGTTTCAACAGTACATCGTTGATATGTTTGCCAAAAAATAAACGGAACGTCTGAATTTTATTAGTCTTAACCAATCACAATTAAGATCTGAAGAATATATTCATTTGCAAGATGGGATAGCGAATGATGCTAATGTTATCGACATCGGACGTTTAACTATATTGCCTTCATCGTATATTGGTAGCCCACGGCATATGAACGATTATGCACAAGACGCAATGTCTTATGTACGAAAATAGGGTCGACCGGATCTGTTTATTACATTTAAATGTAATCCGCAGTAGGATGACATCAAAAACAATTTATTTGAAGGTCAGTCGACAACTGATCGTCATGACATTACAACACATGTTTTTCGAAAATAATTGGAAGCACTTATGGATTTAATTCTAATATTATGTGTATTTGGATAGGTACGTTGCCATATGTACTCCATCGAATGGCCAAAAAGGGGATTGCCGCACATATATTAATTTGGCTGGTACATAAAATAACTCCGGATCAAATCGATAACGTTATATCGGCTGAAATTCCTGATCAACTGGTGATCCTGAGTTATTTCACGTTGTCGTTAAAAATATGATACATGGTCCGTGCGGCGAACTAAATATAAATTCACCATATTTGATTGGTGAAAAGTGTTCGAAACGATACCAAGCCAATTGACTTCAGAAACCATAACGGCACGTAGATCACTTAATAATAATGGCAAAGCGGCAACCATTCGAATTCGTAGACAGGACGTTGAAGTTGATAATCGTTGGGTGGTTCCGTATTGTCAATTATTTTCGAAAATTTTCAATGCTCCATTAAATGTGGAGTACTGTAATTCAGAAAAGCCCATTAATTATATTTGCAAGTATGTAAATAAAGGAAGTGATATGGCTGATTTTGGTGTTGCTGGTTATGAAAGACATGATGAAATTACTCAGTATCAAATGGGGCGTTATATTAGTAGTAATGAGGCAGTCTTGGGGATTATGTCGTTTCCTATACACAAAAGGCATCCTGTGGTTGTTCACTTGGCTGTGCATCTTGAGAATGGCCAACGGGTTTATTTTAATGAAGCAAATGTATTGGAAAGAGCAGCACAGCCACCAGCAACTACGTTGACCGCTTGCGACAAATTTGTTATATTCTGAAGTGCCTTCTTATTACATATGGAATGTGTCTTCGAAAAAAATTCAAAGACGTAAACAACGAACACCAGTCGACGGGCATCTAGGCATTTTTCAAACAGATGCATTTGGAAGAATATATACTGAACATCCAGACAATGCTGAGTGTTTTTATTTGCGTTATTAGTTAACGTCACTGGCCCAAATTCATGTCAATCACATCTTGAAGCATGTCTACTCTTGTATTTATTGGTGGATGATGCACATTGGGATTTATGATGCATATATTTCAGCTCATCCACAACAATATGAAAGAGATCCTGATTTGTTGATTACCTTGGAAATGTACAACGAAGCTTTGATAATAATTGAAGATATGTGTCTAACGATTGTAAATAAAGAATTGTGAGATGAATGATTTGTTTGATCGTGAATTGCAACGTGAGCGGGAATTTAATTCTAATGACTTGCGTTTATTCGTACAATCGAATATAATTAAATTGACTATTCAGCACAAACATGTATATGACACAGTCATACAAGCTGTTTTCAATAATGCAGGTGAATTATGTTTCTTGGACGCACCTGGTGGTACAGGCAAAACGTTCGTTATGTCATTGATTTTAGCGACTATTCGATCGGAACAGAAAATTGCATTGTCACTTGCATCTTCGGGAATTGCAGTTACATTATTTGAAGGTGGTCGGACCGCACACTCGGCATTAAAATAGCCATTGAATGCACAGGTGATTGAAACTCCGACTTGCAGTATTTCGAGAAATTCCGCTATGGCCAAAGTTTTGCGATTAATGTCAATTATTTTATGGGATGAGTGTACAATGGCTAATAAAAAAAATACTAGAAGCATTTAATCGAACAATGCAAGATTTACGTGGTAATTAACAGCTTTTTGGTGGTGCTTTGATATTACAGTCAGGGGATTTTCGCCAAACATTGCCGGTCATTCTTAGATCAACTCGTGCTGATGAAATAAATGACGGCTTGAAGTCATCAGTTCTTTAGAGATATGTAAAAAAATAGACATCGAACATTAATATGCGTATTTACCTACAAAATGATCCAGCTGCCCATGAGTTTTCAAAACAATTGTTAGAAATGGGTGATGGCAAAATACAAATCGACCGTACCCACAGATTGATCGCTGGACCGAAAAATTGTTGTACCATTGCACAATCAATAGATGAATTGATTGAATATGCTTTCCCAATATTCTTCAAAATTACAGAAATCATGATTGGTTGAGAGAACGCGCCATTTTAGCACCAAAGAACATTCATATCAATGCCATTAATTTTCAAATTCAACCGAAATTGCCAGGTGTAGTCACGACATATAAATCAATTGACAGTGTTATGAATCAAGATGATGCAAAAAATTTTCCAGTTGAATTTTTAAATCCATTGGAACCGGGTGGTATGCCGCTTCATTGCTAGAATCTGAAAGTTCGTTCCTTGATTATATTATTGCGAAATATTAATCCATAAAAACTGTGTAATGGCACTAGATTGGCAGTGAAAAAGTTATTGCCCAATTTGATTGAAGCTAATATCTTATTAGATATTTGCAATTGTTATTAGTTAACGTAACTGGCCCAAAATTATTTCAAGAATAAAGAACAGTCAACGGTTATTTGTGTCAAACATATCTTGAAGCATGTCAACTCTTGCATTTATTGGAGGATGATGCACATTGGGATTTAACACTTTATGATGCATATATTTCAGTTTATCCACAACAAATACGAATGCTATTTGCCATTATAATGTTTCATACCACGTATCCCTATGATTCCAACTTATATGACATTTGAGTTTAAACGATTGTAATATCCTGTGAGGTTATCACTTGCAATGTCTATCAACAAGGCCCAAGGGCAAACACTTAACGTTTGCGGTGTGAATTTAGAAGAATCGTGTGTTTCACATGGCCAACGGTTTGTTGCGTGTTCCAGAGTCGGTACCCCCAGCCTTTGGTTATTTATACTCAAAATGGAAAATAAAAAATAAATGCTTATCCAAATGTTTTGGATTACATTTTAAAATAGCCAGCAATTAATAAACTTGTTGTTTAAATAAGTGAATTTGTATTTCATTGTATAGGTAGCGAAGCACGTATCGAGCCGCTAATATACATATAAGTTAAGTCCTTCCCAAGGACCTGCATTAGTCCTTGAGAAGGACCCGTTTAATACCTAGCCATAACGGAGTTAAATCCTTGGTAGTCCAGAGGTTCACACCAAAGCTTCCTCCCAAGTCCAAGTAATTCAGCAATAGTCCAGAGTTAGTCCCAAGTCCAAGTAATTCAGCAATTCAGAAGACTTCAGTTTCAACGTTATAATTATCAGTTTATTAAATATAATTTAATGAATGCAAGTCGTTATCCAGTCGCCGTCAAATTCAGACTGCCACCGCATTCTTTCTTCTACCACCACCAGAGCTCCGTGGATTGGCGTCGACGTCGGCGTCGGCGTCAGTTTTCCCGATCTTGCATTTCTCACCGTGCTCCACTTGCATGGTGAGCAGTCAGCAGGTCGGCGGATGTCGCCGTACTGACTTTGCACGGGGACGGGGGCAGGTAGGTCGGTGCCCGGTCGGTGCATGTTGGCCGGCGGATATTGTTGGGCCGAGTCAGCACCGGGGCGGGGGCAAGTAGTCGGTGCAGTTAACTGTTGGGCAGAGTCAGCACCGGGCCGGGGGCAGGTAGTCGGTGCTGTTAACTTATATATATCTTCGTTATATATATAATTCTTTGTGTGTGTGTTTTGAAAGTGTACTCCTCCTAAATTTGATTTGAAATATTATTTTTATGTGTGTTCATGTGGTTTGCTGGATGGTTTAGATTCAGTAATACATGCATATTAAAGTGGAAGAACACTGATTACACTGGTCGACAAATAAAACCCATTGATTCTGATAGATCTGAACCGGTACATTATTAGTCCGAAACTGAAAAGTTTCCATCACGAACTAATTTTCAGAAAATCGCGGTCAAAGCTATAATTGGCACTTTTCAAGGCTTAAGGAGGTAGATTTTTTGTTTCTTTCTTAAAGTACATAGATTTTCCCTGTTGTACAACTAAATTTTATTAAGATTCGAGAATTATTTTTAAAATTACAGACAAAATTAGAAAGTCCCACCGTGGGGTGTAGAACTGTTTGTGAAACTTTAAACGCGTTTTTCTGAAAAGTGTGTTTTTTCATTCGTTGACCACTATAACTCAAAAACCACTCGGTGGATAATGAAAAAATTGGGAAATTTTCTTGTTGGCATTCAAAACTAGTCTTAAATCGAAAATATTAGTTTATGTTAAAAATTACTATTTTTTTAAACAATTAACTTTTGATTTTTTATCGAAAATCAGAGTCTAAAGATTCGAAAGCCGCCAATTTGAGAAGTTAAAAAAAAAAAAGGGCTTCGATTAAAGACAGGATTGATTAGACAGGTCGACAAAAATCGAACTTTTGTCGCGCCTGCGAATAAAAGCCATTGATTCTGATAGTTCTAAACCGGTACATTACTAGTCCGAAACTGAAAAGTTTTCATCACGTACAATTTTGAGAAAATCGCGGTCAAAGTATAGAGCTCTGCTTCATTTGGCACTTTTCAAGGCTTAATAACTCCCAAGCCTGACGTAGCCCAGATTATGGTATTAGGCTTAAGAAAAAGCGTTGGCCTTTTTACTTCAATATTAAACAAGAATATCCAATGGGGGGCCTCTCGTTCTTTAGTTATAATGGATTTTACAAACTTAGTTTTGACACAAATTTTTGCTAAGTTGGAGCCCGGGTTTTTAAAAAAAAAATGTGTGTCGGATATAGGTTGGGAACATCGATGTAAAATCGTCACAGTAACGATGTTTTTACATTAATGTTTCTTCCAGCTCTACAAAACTTTGTCCTTAAATATATTCTTCAAAAATGGCAAGAAATTGTGTTAATAAACCAGACTCATTTTTATTTTTGTTTGCGGAAAACTAACTCTTAAGTATCAAAGGTCAAATTTGACTCCATCTGTCCAAAAAAGGTATGAAGAATATTTTGGGTTGCCAATAAGGGATCAAGATAAGTGCTGGGCTCCACATATTTCCTGTGCTTCGTGTTGCAGAAACTTGTTAGAAGCAAATTAAGAAAATTAGACTCGCATGGTTTGGAGGGAGCCAATAAGCCATTCTTGATGTTACCTTTTCTTATCAAAAATATTGGGATTTTCTGCAAAAACTAGGAATTTCATAATATATCCTAGATCTTCATCATCGTATAAAGTGGCAGCATCTAGTAGGAAAAATGCATCTACAGATTTCCAAAATCTGGAAAATCCTAAGGATCTTGAAGATGACGACCAATACGATTTTATTGATGACGACGAAAATATAACCATTAGTCCCCACTTAATACGGTAAAGGTAAAATATGGCGAAATCTCTTGGAAAATTTGTTTGTGATCTACAAGTCGTCTCCTTGTTACTTGGACAGCAGCTAGGATTTACAGTGTTGCTGTTCTTAAGTGAGTGAGATAGTAGAGATCGTAAAAATCATTACAAAAAACAGATTGGCCGAAGCGTGAGTCCTTTATCCCTGGGCAGAAAAATATCAAACACGAACCGTTGGTTAGACCTTAGGATGCATTCCGGGGAAAATTCAATCCATGTATGTTGGCGGACTAGTGCTGGACGCTACAACGCGACTATCCGGATTTGGAATATTCGAGAAAACATACAAAGAAAACGAAATATTCTTAGTTAGGGCCACGCATTTCCCCTTGGTAATTGATCTGCTGCTCACATTATCTGCGGTAAGATTAATATTCTTCTTCAAAATATTGCAGACACTGACTTTAACATTTTCAGCTTCAACATGATGCTAGGTCTGAAGACATTGACGACGCAACTGTTGACAAGGTTCAATCAATTCATCTGATCCATCTCATGCTCTTTTAGAACATGAGGTCTTGGATCTGGTTAAATTGAGAAGAGCCTTGCGTGAATCTTACGGAGTATTGAACTGTTCCGCAATGCTTATTCCACAAAACTGTAAGGTTTTCTTCTCTGGAAAACTGCAAGGACAGTACAACGACAACCACCTCGCATCCCTTTAAAGCAGGCCTTACCAAAAAGGGGTATACTTTTCATATCCACACAATAAAAATGTGCTGTGATATCGATGATACCGATGGCAGGTGCGAAAAACAGTTTTGCTGCCCACAATCTCTAAAATATTCAATAAATTATTCCCTAGTAGAATGAAGACAGTAAGAATGACATTCCAGATCACTAGTTCGGCTTTAAGATATGCATGGCGTACCACAAGGTAATTTTGGTTCTCGATTAATGTAACCTTTTTAACATAAAGTTTACATATCGGACTTGCCGAACTCCCCACAAATGGCAGCAGCAGCGATGTAAAAAAACAAGTAAATGAGCGGGGCAGGGGGGAAGGGGACATGAATCCCTTTGAAGCTGCCTAGCAACAGGCAAAGAGTTGCGAAGCAGGTGGCCGCCAAAGAGTAGACGCCGAGAAGTCAACGCGACTCTGGTGGACTTTGAACCCAGGACTAACGAGACCAGGGACGGCCTATAAAAGGGGGCAAAACGCAAGAACAGTGAAGGATTCAAAAAAGAGCAAGGCAACAAGAAGCAAGAAGCGCGAGAATCACAGCGTCAACAGGACATGAAAAGATCACCGCGCCGTCAAGGATCAAGGATCATCATTCAGAATCCAGGATCAAGGTCTCAGAATCAAGGATCCGAGGCGCGTCGAGGTCCTGGGATAAGGATTAGGCGAGCGAAGCGACAGTTCAGGGCAACGTCGAGCCTTAGGAGTTCCACGCGTGGCGAAACTTAGGCCAGGCAATACACCGTGGCGACGATATCCTTTGCCGAGGTGCAGAGTGAGCACTAGGGGCGGCAGTGGCGAGCAAGTTTCACCTGCCAGACAATGCATCCTGCTAGCTCTGTAGCAAGCGGGCGGTAAGGGTGGCAGCGGCGATAAGGGAGTACGCAGGTCCAACCTACAGGGCGATACATACTGCTAGCTTTACAACAGCGAGACAACCGAACAGTCAGCTGGAAGGAGAGCAGCCGGAACAGCAGGCGCCAGCAAGGCGAAGAAGCACAAGTGAAAATCTAATAAACAGATCTAAGTACCATATTAATTCTCAGTGATCTCATTGGTCGGGCAGTCACAATAATAATTTTGGTGTAACGGACCTGTGCAGTCGCTAGGCTATGGCCAGGCAAATGTAACAGAAATCTATAGGGCAAGCCTTAGAAAGCTGATCTGGTGTTGCGGGTAGCGGAGGTAATACAACGATTTCTTAGTTTAGAGACAATCAGCGGCTGCGGGACACTTAAAAACGGTAGCTCATCCCGGGTGGGGTAGGTTCTTGCTAATGCCTAAACTCAACACTACGAATTTGAATTTTAGAGTCCCTCAAAACAATAAACCTTCATTCAGGCCAAACTGGCAGGTCATTATCAAATCCATTTACGTTACAAAACGATCCTCAAAGAATAGTCAAGGGGGTGGGTGTTATGTGTTATGGGCCACTTGTTTTCTTAACCCACCTAACCATGTTTCTTCTTAAAGCAGAGATGTTAAGTCCCTCCCCTTTCGATTTACTTTACGCCCCCATGTCTAAATAAACGCTTAGAGCTTCATTATTAAATTTTGCCTATCTTTAATTATAGTCATCATTTTTCTGTTTCATCATCATGGCCATCTTCATTGTTTTTCTTCTGAAATTAAATTAATCTTTTTTCTTTATTTTCTATTTTTCTTTCCTTATCAATAATTTTGCATTACTTCCTTATTTATTTTTTAACCTATTAATTCAAAACTTCATTATTCTCCTAACCATACATTTTAATCCATAAATTCTGTTGTTTACATTAGAATTTTTTTTTGAATTGCTACTTCTTGTCTCTATTTATATTTCTTTCATGTCTTTTCAAGCTTTTTACTTGCTATTCGTAAACATAAACTCATTTCCGTCAACAATACCAGCTGAAATAAATTTCGTCATTCATATCAATAATATAAAATGAAGGAAGATAACATAATGCAAATCAATAGTCGTTATCAGCCACGGCAGCTTAAATCGGTGCAGAAAGATCAACAGAGAGCATTACTACACGTACATAATCAAAACAAACGAATGCAAAAGATGTACCGGTGGTTAGGCTTTACACATAGGGAAGCTTTTACGGAGTAAGCTTTTATACTCTCTCACTTTACATACTATATAGAACACGATTTAATGTTACTCTTATCAATTACTTTTGTTTATGTCTTCGTTTTGTTTTAAGCATGCATTTTCATATTTTAGGTTTTGTTTTTGTTTCCGATGGCTCTCGCTCCAGTTGCTTGATGAAGGCCTTCATGTCGCTCCAGAGAAGATGATGATCCGTTTACATGTTTATGAAAGGTTACATAAAACTATTGATGAGCGCGACTATCTTCTTTTAATCCACTGTTAACAGCTGGCCGTTTGTTGGGGAAATGTTTCTGGATACTGAGTTACTTAGTTGTTTAGGTCATTTTATACTGTTATTTCTAATTAGGTTATCTGTAAGTTATTATATTAATTCATATTATTTAGTGTATGTGGTTTTATTTAACTTGGTTTTAACTTTGTTATTTTAGTGTCGGTTTTCCTTGTTGCCAAATTGTAGTATCGCCTATTCGGGATCGCTGCGGCTACTTCCTTCGGGTTTATGAACTTGATCACTTGGCACACCTGTTGATGGGAGTTCGGCTTGCACTGGTCTGCACAGATTATGCAATAACCAAATCCCGATGCGGTTAGGTTGGAGGTCACGTGCTCGTGTCGGTAGCTTTGCTGCCGAGGCCTGCTCTATGTAGACACTCGTAGGTGGCACGATCAAAGCTTCTTGACTAGTCTGAAGTACTTCTTAGGCGATTTGCTAAGCGGAGAGGAAAATATATCAGACTGAGGCGTAGTAACTGGATACAAAAAAACTTACTTCCGACGATATTTTATGCTCTGCGCACACAATAAAGAATATTAACAATTCCGCCAGGTTTAGTCGGCTACTGTCTCCTGTTGGTTGAACTATTGGCTTGATTGGCCAAAAAGGGACGGATGGTCCGATATAAGTGTTTAAAATCACTGACTTAGCTCAAAAATGGTTGGATTCCTTTTGGATTTTTTAATTAAAAAGTTTCCACGTTTTTTTTTTTTCACTCGACCCCGCTGGTAAACGTACTATATGTGTAAATGGGCAGCGATTAGAGCTGCTCGTATGCACGAATTAAAACGGAAAGACAGCAGGCTCGGTTTTCGGATCGTATATCCACTAGCCGTTCGGTGTAGGAATGCTTTTCGATAATCTCGTATTTGTCATTCACTGGGAGTCTTAGAAAAAATTCAAAAATGAAAATAACTTCGCACCGATAATTAACTTTTTCGCTCCAAAACATTAGGTACTGCAGTGTGTACGCCAATGCGACCATTACACTGTATAAAAAACAACGAGCACTCCTAGCCTCAGCAACAAAGTGTTGCTCTTCGGATCAATAGTTGTCACTTTCATACCGTATTGCTTCTAAATATTGGGTACTGCGTTTTTAGTAGTTGTTGTTTAATGGCTAAGAAAATATATAATAATAATTAAAAAAAAAAAGTTTTAAAAAAAATTCAGATTTTTAATTATTAATTAAATAAATAGTAAGCTTTCGGATAATAGAAGCTAGAGTAGGTTTATAATTACACCCCAAATTTTGTTTAATTGATAGAAAAATGCTGGAAGAAACATCAATGTAGAAACATCGTTACTGTAACGATTTTACATAGATGTTCCCAACCTATATCCGAGACACACATTTTTTTTTAGATACCAGGGCTCCAACTTAGCAAAAATTTGTGACAAAACTAAGTTTGTAAAATACATTATAACTAAAGAACGAGAGGTCCCATATTGGATAGTCTTGTTTAATATTGAAGTAGAAAGGCCAACGTTTTTTTTAAGCCTAATACCAGCTTTGGGCTACGTAAGCTTTGGGAGTTATTAAGCCCTGAAAAGTGCCAATTGCAGTACCCGATACTTTGACCGCGATTTTCACAAAATTGGTACGTGATGAAAACTTTTCAGTTTCGGACTAATAATGTACCTGTTAGGATCTATCAGAATCAATGGCTTTTATTCGCCGGCGCGAAAAAAGTTCGATTTTTGTCGACCTGTGTAATTAGCAGCCTTGAAAGTTAAGTCGTAAGTTATCACTTTATATGTGAAATGGGCATTTATACGATTGTAGAACAAATTTATAAAATTTATCTCATAATATAAATATTTTGTTACAAGAAAATCGAATACGTGCTATTCGGTCGGCCCGTTCGTCTAAGATAACTGAACATTGATAAAGAATGCAGCTTTTTACAGGTCGTAAGTATTATTTATTTGCACTTTTAAGGAAGAGTCGCCGGCGAACATCGTATTTTATCCCAAATATGGTCGACGATCGCCAGTACAGTATTGGCAAACTGCAACTCCGAAACAATTATATTGATAACCGAAGGGTCGCTCGCTTCATTAGTAGCTTCATTCGCTACATCGATCTAGCCACTTTGAGTATACACCTAATGAAGGGAAAAATATCAGTCTGTGTGTTATATATGCAGCTCTGAAGTAGTTTGGAGGATTTTATCATTCGAAGTAGACAGCCGGGCAGAGTGACAGAGTTCCAGCTTACTATACGTAGAACTAGAGTTCAAAAGTTCTTTTAAAGCCAAAAACAAAGTCGATGGTATCCCAGGAGTAAAAAAACGGATGCTCTTGCCAGAGTCTACGTTATTTTTTCCAACAACAGCGCATACATTTATATGAAAATATATAACTGTATGCTGTAAAATGCAGGGCAGCCTTTCCACACCTAAGGACTATGCAATGTGTTATTTACAACACTTATCAAGCAGCATGCAAAGCTATAGGGTTTTTGGAAGACGATTCTCACTGGGAAAAAACATTATAAAAATCAGCTAATTGTAGTTCAGCTTCATCATCAAGGATTTTATTTCATCATTATAGCGATTTGACAAGTTACTGATTCTGCTACTCTATGGAAGAAATTTCAAGAAAATATGGCCGGTGATGTTTTGGTTCAGCGACACCGAGAATTAGTTTCTATTGCACCCGTACAAAACCGGGGAGGGTCTCTTGTATATGTATATATATAATGATAATGTTTTCATTCATCTTTATTTTGTTATGAGTTTAATATTGTATGAATATAAGTGAAAAAAAAAATATATCAATGAATCAGAAAAAAGGATAGCCAACTCTTTTAACCATCCTCGTCTTTGATAGCAAGGTCTTCGACACTTGTTTCTTGAATTGTTATATGTCCTCCTCACGAAGTATTTCCAGCTTCATGTTGGTGGTCAGGTCACTCGCTGTTGGAATTTGTTGATTTATTTTGTTTACTAATTTTTCCTCAAGTTGAAGCTCGTTCTCGAAGTTGATCGTAGGCCATGACGATGGTGATTCGACTTTCCAAGTTGAAGTTAAAATTCTGACTGTGAAATTCTGAAGAATTTCGAGCCCATTTTATATCACTTGTCTTACCCAAAACCACCCCTACATTATCCCACGTTTGGTTGAGTAATTTTTTCTTGACCCTTCAATATCCAGAAAACATTATCACACTTGGATAAATATTTTTTTTCCCCGCCAACCCCCCTTTTTTTTTTTTGCTTTAGACACACTCGGTTGAATCCATAATTTTATTTAAATGAGAGCAAGAATTTAATACATAGATGACCGCAGTTACATGTTCCAAAACGCTGAATTCGATATTGTTATAATTGATATCGTTCCCCAAATATTTCACAAGCTCTTTTGGCGGTTGCAAGTTACCGTACGAATCCAGATAATTTATTCTATTTTTATTCTTCGTCCATGCCACCCAGTGCGTAACCCTTGAATTCGAGTCATCCAAATTAAGTACACCGCACTCAATATTTGTAGGTGTTTTTGGGAGTGAGTCTCTCATAAACACTCCCCTAAAGAATGGTATTTTTTTTTATCTAAATACCTTGATATCTGTATTTGTTAACGCTTTCTTGGGCAGCTGACTAATTAGTTTCTTTGATTCTTCATTCCACGACCATTGTGATATGGTTTTAGGTATAGACCGTAACCATACTTATAGAGTTTTAGATATAAACCCTCTCCAACGGAGACATCTTCCATCTTTCGGTTATGTCTTTTGCATTTTATATTAATTTTAAGACACTAAAAGTTCCTGAAGCTAAACTTTCTATAGCACTCAATGCGGTTAAGATGGGGGGCAAGTGGTACAATTCAACCCATTTTGGGTACATTAATTATTCGCGGAACTTTAATATTTTTCTTTCAACCGATGCATTTATATATTGCTTTACGTGCAATTTTAATTGCATTCACAACATCTAGAGGTTTTTTGTTTTTTTCAATAACAGACTAGCTAGCCTTACATCAAATAAAAGCCTATATATTTTCACCCTCTTCCTACTTCCCCCAATCCTCCTTTTCTTCTTCTTATGTTTTTTCTTAATTTCCTTCAGAATACCCACTCTACATTTTTTTCTTGCCTTCATAATATTGGTTACAAAATATGCTTCTGCTCGCTGCTTAAGAGAACTGTCCTTCGCTTTACTCGTTCCCAAGCCTTGTTAATTAATACAGAATCTGCCTTATGGCGACCTCTTAAATACTTGTGTTGTGAATAGGCAATATCATGAAACTTGCAAGCATCATCAAGATTATTTATCCCATGACATCCACGCTCTAGTCGCTCTACAAACTTTATACCGGGTCAATAATAGTTATAGCCTCTGCCACGTTTACGATGTAACTTATGACTGATGAGATTATAAGAACGTTCCCCATTATATATTACGTTATTCATTGAAGATTTATCACTGAATAAACATATTTATATTGGGATGCGACTTACAAAAATAAAAAAACAACATCCTTGTTCGTTACATTGAAAATGTGGGGAATTTAAATGTCCCTCCTCGACATAGCGGGTTATTACTTAACACGATCAGAGCTCTTGTGGTTGGTCCGTCCAACTGTGGGAAAACAAATATTATGATCAGTCTCATTGGGAGCTCAAATGGTTTGAGATTTAAAAATACATACTTGTTTTCAAAGAGTCTATATCAACCCAAATATGAATACTTGTGAAAACAAATAAAACCGATTAAGGGTATGGGATTTCATAAATTCTCTCAGAACGAAACTTTTTAATAAATAAAAAAACTCGGATTGTAGACTGCTGTTGAACATCCCCTGCTCCAAATGACGTTATTTGAAAACATCCGTTACATTTTTGTGTGCGCAAAGGAAATGGTTTGATTTACTTGTATTTTCATATAGAAGCGAATACAATGGCTCTGTGGATGAGTCCAAACCGGCAATTTTACCTGGCCACCTGCGCAGCATAAGCCGGGGCTTCCAATCGAAACTTCAGTGCATTGCAGTGCTGACATACGACAAACAATGAACCGATAACAACGCAGCTATGGTCTTTGTAGGAGGTTGAGGAATTGTATGCAAATGCAGCGCGATTCCAGTCTGTTCTTGCCCAGAGTACCAGAAGGCCCTTAAAAGCCTAAATGGTTAAGCTCCTGCAACTTAACCTGAACCAGCACAGGATCTACTCTCACAGACTGTGACCGAGCAGGGAGTAGACATCGCCATCCTAAGCGAGCCCTACAAGGCAAAAACAGAAGGCGTGTGGCAGCAGAGCAAGGACGGGGGCGCAGCCATTTGGAGCTGTGGGCAACCTCCAGGGCACCTTTCGCAAAGGGCATCGGGAACTGGCTACTCCAGGGCCAAATTCCAAAAGGTTACCCTATATAGTTGCTACATAGCCCCGAGCATACACATAGACGGATTCAGGGACATAATTCAGGAGATCGTCCAGGACGCCAGGGGACGAGCCCCTGTCTTAATTACTGGGGACTTCAACGCGTGGGCTACTAACTTTGGTAGCGAAAAAACGACCTTTGCGGGGAACAATTCTCCTGGACGCCCTGGCCACTCTGAATGTCTGTCTCCTCAATGAGGGAAACAGGTGCACTTTCAGCAAGGCCGGCCGGGAGTCGATTATCGACCTGACATTTGCAAGCCCGGAGCTTGCAAGGGACTGCGACTGGAAGGTTACGGACTTGCTAACCTACAGCGATCACGCAGCAATCATCACCCAGACGAGGCGCAATCTGACTGTCCCAACCTGCGGCGAAAGAGCCTACAAGGTACAAACCCTCAACAAGGAGCTGCTCCTAAACAGCATGAATAGCACCACGTTAAACGGCGATGCAAACACCTGTGCGGAGGTGGTAGCGGCTAGGATTAGGGAAGCCTGTGACGCAGCTATGGTGAGCGCTAGCAAGGGAGGAACCAGGCGGCGCCCAGTTCCCTGGTGGAGCGAGGAGATTGCTAAGGCCAGGAGCGATTGCCTGTCTGCGAGAAGGAGGTGCCAGAGGAATAGAGGACGTCCCACACAGGAGCTGTATGAGGCTCACTACAGAGCCAGTAAGAAGGCCCTCAAGATCGCTATAAAAGCCAGCAAGAGCAAGCACTTTCTTGCCTTATGCGACGCGGCGGACCGAGAACCTTTCGGTTCTGCGTACAGGATGGTCATGGGTAAACTCATCAGACAGCCGACCCCATCTTGCCAGGAACAGCTTGGAGCGATAGTCTCCGCACTCTTTCCAGCACAGCCGCCGTTAACACCCCCAAGTGTGGAAGTCGGAGAACCGGCTCACATTGACGAGGCGGAAGTCCTAAGAGCGCTAGCATGCAGCAAGGAGTCCAAGGCCCCTGGACCGGATGGCATCCCCAATGCGGCACTGCTAGCTATAATAAAAGCCTCCCCGAGACTGTTTGTGCAGTTGTACAACAGGTGCCTCAGCGAAGGAACCTTCCCTAGAAGCTGGAAGATGCAAAGGCTCGTACTCATCCCGAAGCCCGGCAAGCTCAACGACGACCCCTCCTCATATCGACCCCTCTGCATGCTCAATACACTGGGGAAGATATTCGAGCGCATAATCTGCAACCTGCTGGAGAAAGAGATAGAAGAACGCGGAGCACTTTCGGACCACCAGCATGGATTCCGGAAGAAGCGAAGCACGGTTGACGCTATCCGGGAGGTAACACAGCTGGCCGCAAAAGCCATCGAGGGCGAAAGGTGGCAGGGCGGCGCCAAGAAATACTGCCTTGTCTGCACACTGGACGTCAAAAATGCGTTCAACTCAGCGAACTGGAGCCTTGTCCTCCAAGCACTCCAGCGCGGCGGCATCTCCGGCTACCTCATCCACCTAATAGCCGACTATTTTAAGGACCGCATCCTTCTGTACAGCTCGGAAGCGGGTAAGCAGAAGTACCAGGTGACAGGGGGCGTACCACAAGGGTCTGTCCTAGGGCCAATCCTCTGGAATGTCATGTATGACGGGATCCTTAGGCTGCGTCTACCTGATGGATGCTCCGTAGTGGGCTTCGCGGACGACATCGCGCTGGTTACGGTGGAGAAGCACTTGATCGACGTCTCCGGTAAATGCAGCCAGGCGATCGACACCCTGATGAAGTGGCTCGCAGAAAACGGACTAGCGCTGGCAGAGCACAAAACAGAGGCAGTGCTCATAAGCAGCAGAAAGGCGGTAGAGAGGTTGCACTTTAGGGTCGGCTCCACCAGCATCGAATCCAGCCTGGTGATCAAATACTTAGGCGTCTTGATCGACCACAGGTTGATGTACAAGTGCCACCTGGAGTATGCAGCTGCCAAGGCATCCAAGGCAACCGCAGCTATCTCAAGGATGATGGCCAACACGCGTGGCCCCAAACAACACAGCGCCCGTATGGGCAGAGGCCATGACGTCCCCAACCTACAGCCGGCAATGTAAGTCTGTGTACAGACGCTGCGCATTGCTGCTTCTGCACTGTCTCGGAAGAAGCAGCGCTAGTTGTTTCGGGAGCAATCCCAATCGACTTACTTGCAGCAGAGCGCAGGACAGGAACCTCGGGCAGCAGAGTCCAGCGAAGCAGCACTGTCGCTCGGTGGCAGGAAAGATGGGACAACGCGAGCACAGGACGATGGACTCACAGGCTCATCCCCAGGCTGACTCCCTGGATACAGAGACGCCACGGCCAGGTGGACTTCTACACCGCGCAGCTCATCACAGGCCACGGATGCTTCAAGGCATACCTGTGGAAGTTTAAGCACGAGAATGATCCGCACTGCGACTTCTGCGGTAGTGCCTACCCTGAGGACGCGGAACACGCCTTCTTTGCCTGCCCCCTATTCAGTAGGGAACGAGCCTCGGTGGAAGCAGCCTCGAACTGCCCACTAACGCCTGATACAGTCATCGCTCACATGCTGGAGAGCCAAGCCAATTGGAACGCGGTTGCCGATATGGCAGCCTCAATTATGAAAGAGCTGAGACGAAGGGAGCAGTCCCGACGCGCTAACCCAAGCTGAGCGGCAACTTGACCGCCTGCCACCACCGCGAAGTATAGCCTTGCGGCAGTCCCGCGGGTGTGGACACTTTCCTTTCCCCTCCCTCTACTACTGTAAATCCCTCTATAGTCTTTTGCTTTTCTCCATGTACCTACCCATACTACTTCTCCAACAATAATAAAAAAAAAAAAAAAATCTTATATTTTGTACTCTTTGTGCAGCGCGAATCTGTGCTATATGGGATCGTCTCGATTTATTTCTTTCTGCACGTTTGTCTTGTGTTTGACTTTCATGAACATTCGGACTATATATTGTACCATGTGAGCGTCGTCCAATGTTTGGTCGTCCAATAGCAGGCATTATTCCAACAAATTAACTTTTACTCACACTGGAATAAAGAAAAAAAAAGAAAGAAAGCTAACTTCGGTAAACCGAAGTTTGTATACCCTTGCAGTCTGCAATTGGTTCATTGAAAAACGAACCATTTTAGTAATGTTGAAAAAATATAGAATTTTGTAAATTTTACATTTTACATTTTACATAATCGACCTATCGCTTCTATGGCAGCTATATGATATAGTTGGCCGATCTTAATGAAACTAAACCCGTAATTCTAGAACCATAAAAACTGCTATATCTCAAAATTTAAAGAAATACGTTTAAAAACAGAGAAGTTAACATTTTTTGTACGTTAATTTCGCCATTATTCCTATGACAGCTATAGGATATTGTAGTCCAATTTCGGCCGTTCCATACATATATACACATATATACTGCGTGCTTAAGAAATAAGACTATGCTGAAAATTTCAGCACGGTAGCTCAAAAACTGAGAGACTAGTTCGCGTAGAAACCGACAGACGGGCAGACAGACAGACAGACAGACGGACATGGCTAGATCGACTCGGCTGGTGATGCTGATCAAGAATATATGTACTTAAATGGGGTCGGAGATGCCTCCTTTACTGCGTTGCAAATATCATGGCAAAATTATAATACCCTCTGCAATGGTATAATAATTAACAAATCCGGCAGTCTGATCGTAACTTCGACTGATTGAAACGAGTAATATTGAGAGGCTCCGTTTTACTTTGACATATATATTACGTCGACACTGTACTGTTTTTTTTACTTAATTTAATTTGATATTTTAAGTATCTGTTTTTCACTATTACCCTGAAGGGTTTTCCAAAAATTTTATTACTTTGACCTTCTGACCTTCTCCTGTTAATTACCTACAACAACTTTCAACTAATATTGTTGTATACATTTTTTTATATTGTAACGAATTTCGGCCGCGGAGGGCAGATTTCGCTACGGAAAGCCGAGCGGAACTTTTTAGATAGATGTGGCTGCCCCAATCCCATCGATGCCGACTTCGCCGTCTAAGCCCATATAAGACACACGCGTATTTTTGGTTATTTTCTTAACTTTATTTCCTAATTGGCGCAATGTGCTCTTGTCCGGATGAAGATCATAAGAAGAAGACAGAAACAGAGAGACCAGACGTAACAGTTGTCAAAAGTGCTCATAATTGCGCTGGCTCTCGTGTTGCCAAGGTCCTCATAATTGCGCTGGCTCTCGCGTTGCCAACTAAGATCGAAAGCCTATGGGAAGGGTGACGATAGCTTTGGCGGCTTTCGTTACAATATATATTGATATATCCCATATGTAGTAAATACACATCTGTAGATGTGCTCTTAAAACTTAGTTAGTTATTACACAGTCAGACTCTCCGTAGATTGATAGTCGAGTCTCGAACTGTGGTTTCAAACTGGGACGATCCAGAATGACATTTTGTATGTCTGAATTTTAATTTCTACTTAATTTTGGATGTATCTTTTTAAAGTCAATCGATTAGCAATCGCGTCCAATAGTCTTAGGAAAGCTTAATTGGGCTGGGATGTTATTGAAAACCGTAATACACAAAGCTTTGTACACGGGGTATTTCACAGTCAAGCACCCTTGACTGTAATTTATTTACCTGTTTAAGTACATTGCTAAATAAATAATGTTATTACCTATAATGACTCCCATAGAAAGTAATAGTATAAATGGTCGTCTACGTCCGATATTTAACTTGCAGCGATCAGATAACGATCCCAAGACAGGACAAAGAAAAAACCCAACTAAGGGAGAGAGTGCCCAGATCAATGTCATGTGTTGATGTTCAATTCCAATTTTCAGTAGTGTTGGAGACACAAAGGCAGTTTCCGCTGCATACGAAAACTCGATTCCCATTACAGCAGCAGAAATTCGAATCAATTCCACTCTTGACTTCGACCTGAAATTAAAAAAAAAAAAAATCTTTAAATATATCTGGATTTATTAATTAATAACACAGGTCGACAAAATTCGAATTTTTTTCGCGCCGGCGAATAAAAACCATTGATTCTGATAGAACATTACCAGTCCGAAACTGAAAAGTTTTCATCACGTACCAATTTTGAGAAAATCGCTTTCAAAGTATCGTGTACTCCCTTAATTGGCACTTTTCAAGGGTTTAAAACTTCCAAACCTTACGTAGCCCAGAGCTGTTATTAGGCTTTAAAAAAGCGTTGGCCTTTCTACTTCAATATTAAAGAATAATATCTAATGGGGGACCTCTCGTTCATTAGTTATAATGCATTTTACAAACTTAGTTTTGTCACAAATGTTTGCTATGTTGGAGCCCTGGTATTTTAAAAAAACTTCTATGTTTTGGATATAGGTACATCAATGTAAAATCGTTAGAAGAAACATTAATGTTTCGAACCGAACGCCTAGACTCTAACATAAATTTTCAAACATCATAGCAAAAATTTGTGACAAAACTAAGTTTGTAAAATGCATTATAACTAAAGAACGAGGGTCCCCAATTGGATATTCTTGTGTAATATTAAAGTAGAAAGGCCAACGCTTTTTTAAAGCCTAATACTAGCTCTGGGCTAGGTAAGGTTTGGTAGCTATTAAGCCTTGAAAAGTGCCAATTGAGGTTGTGCACGATACTTTGACCGCGATTTTCTCAAAATTTGTACGTGATGGAAACTTTTCAGTTTCGGACTAGTAATGTACCGGTTCAGATCTATCAGAATCAATGGGTTTTATTCGCCGGAATTTTTTTTGTCGACCAGTGTAATAAGAATAGTAAGAAGGTTACAGTTAAGTGTGACCGACTAAGATACTCGGTACCCAAAGCTTTGTAAGTCAAATTATAAAGCAAAGAACTAGTTCACTTTGTCAAATTATGCTCAAGTTTAAGAAATATGTTGACAAATGAAGACAAATGATGCTAGAAAGATGTTGAGTAACACAAAAAGTCCTGCGAACACAAACCTAGATGTTTCAGGAGCTCAGTGTATACAGAAACTTATTTGTTTAGTAACTCCCGTGTTCAACATCTGATTTCAAGTTTTTATTTATTTTAAGCCGAAAATTGTGAATTACGAACGTGTAAAGTCAAATATATCTGCTGTTTTTAAGCCCTTACCTTGCGTAACTTGCTCTCCGTTACCGTTCTATTATTCAAGAGATATCCACTTGCTAAGTGCATTTATTGTCTCGTTGCACTCTGTCTATTTTGTGATTTGATATTCGCTCATAAAGAGGCCAATGTCGCGAACTTCCACCCAAACATCTAGAAAAATAATCTTCAATCTCCAACTCTGTTGATCGACTCTTGCTGCAGTTTACATTTTTCTGATGCTGTATCGACTACGAACATACCTATTAATTCAAAAATGACTTCCTGCTTTTTTGAAAAATGTGTTACTTCGAGACAGCCGGCAGTTTGTTGCTGGGCATAAGATAACACTGCACATCCTAGCTTCGCCGAGTTTGGCTACTGTTTGGGTCTAATTATTGACCGCATTGGCCATTATCTAAAATATATATTTATTATTTTAATAGCCCAACCTGCGACCGTGGTCCTGCGCTACAGTTGGTCCAATGTAAAGGTCTTAAATATAGGTTCACAAATGTTCAATTTTTTCAGCTTCGGCTTCATCTTGTAAAAAGCTAGGTCCATTGTACCAAAATGAGGTATTTAATTCATCCACAGAGCATCCTCATAAGACACAATTATTGATGGACGTTGACGTGCACAAGCACGTCCTTGTTAGGGTTAGGTGTTAATAGGCGCGAACTTTCTGGCATGTGTACTAAGTGGGTTAAGATCATTAATTTTTAGTTTAGGAAGGCTATCTACATATAAGGATATTTTTTACAAATTATTATAATTTTCACATAATACTCTAAAGGGTTCATGCATTTCATATGATGTTCTGAAGTGGTGCAAAACTAAAGGCAAGTAGGATTTAGTGGTTTTACATGGTACGTGGAACTTCAACTGCCCCAAAAATTTTTGTTTCCATGTCACCACGGATCAGGTTAAACATTAAGACAATGCCTAGCATCGTTCTACAATTTGCTAAGGAAGGTAGGTTAACGAGAAGAAGTCTACTACAATAAGATGGTAACCTAAGAATTGCATCCCAGTTTAAGCTACGAAGAGCGAAAAGTAAAAAGTTCTTTTTAACTGACTCAATGCGTTTGCTGTGAACGTCCCACTGGGGACGCCAATAGGACGAACTAACGAAATGTATAAATTCTTCATGACATTAGGGTCATCGAGTTCCTTCAACCACCGTTTAATATATCCACGCACACCCTTGATACCCGAATCGTCAACTAGACTGGTTCTTTCCAGAGAGCAGCAGTTCTGCGTCTAAGCTTGGGAGAAACTAATAAGTCCATAATAGTTATAGCCTCTGCCACGTTTACGATGTAACTTATGACTGATGAGATTATAAGAACGTTTCCCCATTATATATTACGTTATTCATTGAAGATTTATCACTGAATAAATATATTTATATTGGGATGCGATTTACAAAAATAAAAAAACAACATCCTTGTTCGTTACATTGAAAATGTGGGGAATTTAAATGTCCCTCCTCGACATAGCGGGTTATTACTTAACACGATCAGAGCTCTTGTGGTTGGTCCATCCAACTGTGGGAAAACAAATATTATGATCAGTCTCATTGGGAGCTCAAATGGTTTGAGATTTAAAAATACATACTTGTTTTCAAAGAGTCTATATCAACCCAAATATGAATACTTGTGAAAACAAATAAAACCGATTAAGGGTATGGGATTTCATAAATTCTCTCAGAACGAAACTTTTTAATAAATAAAAAAACTTGGATTGTAGACTGCTTGTTGAACATCCTCTGCTCCAAATGACGTTATTTGAAAACATCCGTTACATTTTTGTGTGCGCAAAGGAAATGGTTTGATTTACTTGTATTTTCATATAGAAGCGAATACAATGGCTCTGTGGATGAGTCCAAACCGGCAATTTTACCTGGCCACCTGCGCAGCATAAGCCGGGGCTTCCAATCGAAACTTCAGTGCATTGCAGTGCTGATATACGACAAACAATGAACCGATAACAACGCAGCTATGGTCTTTGTAGGAGTTTGAGGAATTGTATGCCAATGCAGCGCGATTCCAGTCTGTTCTTATATTTTGTACTCTGTGCAGCGCGAATCTGTGCTATATGGGATCGTCTCGATTTATTTCTTTCTGTTTTGTTTGTCTTGTGTTTGACTTTCATGAACATTCGGACTATATATTGTACCATGTGACCGTCGTCCAATGTTTGGTCGTCCAATAGCAGGCATTATTCCAACAAATTAACTTTTACTCACACTGGAATAAAGAAAAAACAAGTTTGTCTACTGTTTGGGTCTTATTATTGACCGCATTGGCCATTATCTAAAATATATATTTATTATTTTAATAGCCCAACCTGCGACCGTGGTCCTGCACTACAGTTGGTCCAATGTAAAGGTCTTAAATATAGGTTCACAAATGTGCAATTTTTTCAGCTTCGGCTTCATCTTGTAAAAAGCTAGGTCCATTGTACCAAAATGAGGTATTTAATTCATCCACAGAGCATCCTCATAAGACACAATTATTGATGGACGTTGACGTGCACAAGCACGTCCTTGTTAGGGTTAGGTGTTAATAGGCGCGAACTTTCTTGCATGTGTACTAAGTGGGTTAAGATCATTAATTTTTAGTTTAGGAAGGCTATCTACATATAAGGATATTTTTTACAAATTATTATAATTTTCACATAATTCTCTAAAGGGTTCATGCATTTCATATGATGTTCTGAAGTGGTGCAAAACTAAAGGCAAGTAGGATTTAGTGGTTTTACATGGTACGTGGAACTTCAACTGCCCCAAAAAAATTTTGTTTCCATGTCACCACGGATCAGGTTAAACATTAAGACAATGCCTAGCATCGTTCTACAATTTGCTAAGGAAGGTAGGTTAATGAGAAGAAGTCTACTACAATAAGATGGTAACCTAAGAATTGCATCCCAGTTTAAGCTACGAAGAGCGAAAAGTAAAAAGTTCTT
This sequence comes from Drosophila rufa, assembly GCA_018153105.1. Taxonomy (NCBI): domain Eukaryota; kingdom Metazoa; phylum Arthropoda; class Insecta; order Diptera; family Drosophilidae; genus Drosophila; species Drosophila rufa. The sequence continues at coordinate 6,765,826 of JAECXS010000135.1, forward strand.
TTTAACTGACTCAATGCGTTTGCTGTGAACGTCCCACTGAGGACGCCAATAGGACGAACTAACGAAATGTATAAATTCTTCGTGACATTAGGGTCATCGAATTCCTTCAACCACCGTTTAATATATCCACGCACACCCCTGATACCCGAATCGTCAACTAGACTGGTCCTTTCCAGAGAGTAGCAGTTCTGCGTCTAAGCTTGGGAGAAACTAATAAGTTTTCAGTGCACCATTTTTGAAAGTTATTATGATCTGTTTGTAAATCAGACTGAATAGCGCCGTTATTGTATTGCACACAAAGTTTAACGTCTTCAGCGTACATGAGTTCTCTTGAGTTAGTCAAAACTTTGGCAGTTTGTTAATAAATAATGTAAAATGTAAGGGACCAGGTGGTTCCCTTGCGGGACACCAGAGGTCATCCAAAATCCGACATGATTGAGCATCAACATGAGTGCGTGTTGCTTCATTCCATACGGCACTCAGTAAAATGAGTGAGAATAAATAAAGCGTAAAACAAAATGAACAATTTGGCAAAGCCGATGACACTCGAGTTACTTGAGTTGTAGTATTGTGCTTTCATTTCGTTCGAGTCGAGGGAAGCACGTGGTCAGCTAAAACGGACGGGAAAAAAATGCGGACGAGATTGTATGTTGTTTATGTTTTGATTATATTGTTGTTGTTTTTATGTATATAATATATGTTTATTGGTTTATAACTTGTTTTGTTTGTTATGTTTTAGCTTAGATTAATAACTGTGTATTTGTGACCTGTTTTTAAGTGTTTTCTGTGTGATTTTTTTTCAGATTTAATTTAATATCCTTAAAATATATAGGTTTTGAAAAGCACAGTGGGTGCAAAGAAGAAAAGTCCAGATCATATAAAGGAGATGTTGCAAAGCGGAATGTATAGCTTTATTGAAAAGAGAGGCCGAAGCGAAGTGTGGCAATTTTTCTCAAAAATAAAAAACGAAAATGGAGAGAAATTAGCTGAGCTTGTAGCCGGTAAGATGTGTTTTACTGTTTTTAAGTTTGTAGGAAGTACAAACCTAGTGAAGCACAAATGATATTTAGCGAATGCCACTAAGTTTTGCAAAACCCATATTGATGTGAATTTAGCAACTAAACAGGAGGGTGTAGCTGTTGTGACCGAATGGATCACTAAGAACTGTCGTCCATTCAAAATTATCGACGACTCCGGCTTTAAAAATTTTGAATCATTTTTAATCAATGTTGGAGAAAAGTTTGGTGCCAATGTCGACTTTGATAAATTATTACAGCATCCAACCACAGTTTCGAGAAACATTACCAAGATTTATGAGTTACATTTAAGCCCAATAAAAGCCGAAATTCAAAATTTTAAAGCCTTTGGATATGCCATCACAAGTGACATATGGGCAGATAATTTTTTGAAGTCGTCGTATTTGTCCTATACTGTTCACTACATAAAGGTAGGAGTTCTGGTTGAACGTCTAATTGCCATGAAATCCATGAAAGAAAAGTCCTGCACAAGTTTGTTATTTTTGTCTACAAGTGTACAATTAGATAGGGCAAAAGTAGATGATATATTAGAGGATATTAGATATTAGAGGATGTAATCGAGCACAGTCCCATCATTGTTACAGATCGTGGGTCCAATATGATGAAAGCCTTTAGCGGTTTTGAGAAAATCCATTCCATCAACAATCTGATAAACAACGCTGTTGGAAATGCTATCGATGCTGTTCCAGAGATGGGGATTATCGTCACCATATGTACCAAGCTTGTCAAATATTTTAAAAAGTAGGAACTGAATTCTTCTTTAAGGTTTTCTTTAAAAAGCTTTTGCCCCACTGGCTGGAATAAAGTATACTATTTGTTGAAATCAGTAGAAATTAACTAGATTGACTTAACCACTATGCTCAAAGATAAAAACCAGACATCCAGAATTGAAGGTATTAATATAAATCATTTAGATTCCATTGTCCGCTTATTAGAAGTTTTTGAAAATGTTTCAAAAAAACTTGAAGCAAGCAAACTTCCATTTTTTAGTCCATTCATTTAGTTTTGCCGAATATAAATAAATTAAAGAAATCATGTCTGTCCAAATACAATGATATTGATATCACCCAATCGCTAAAGCTCGCACTACATTCAGAAATATTATCTACAATAATTCAAAATTTGACAATATATCGCAACATAGCCATATTTCTTTTCCCACCTACTAACAAACTCATTCAATTTTGACCCTCTGAAAGGGGATCTGTAATAATTGAGTGCAAAAATATTATGCAACATTTTGTTAAAGACACTGTAAAACAGCAGAAACCCCTTTAGCTTATGATGAATTCGCAGAGTATATAGATTTCCACCAAGCTGACACAAATAAAGATCAAGTTGAGCAGGAAATTGCAGGGTATTCAAATATTAACGTCACATACTCAGCAAATTTTGATGCTTTTGATTGGTGGAATATGCACCACAACTTGTTTCCTCTTTTGCACAAAACATCATGCAAAATATTCTGCATTCCAGCGAGCAGCGCGGCTTTGGAGCGAACATTTTCAAACGCTAGAAATTTAATTACAGAAAAGCGTTGTCTAATAGCCACAATCCAGACAATAAAATTATGTTTTTAAATTCAAATATAATTTAAATACAAAATTGCCTTAACTACATACATATGTATATTTATATTGTAATAATCAAAATAAAATCAAATTACATTGATTTTCATTGTTTCCATTCTTCTCTTTTCTTAAGCACAAAAACAAAACACCAAACCAGTTTGGCATTCGAATGCACTCAAAACGCAAACTCTTATTCTCACGCATTCCCACTCATTCAATTCGTCTTTTTTGAGCGTTGTGCGGCCGAGTCAACGCATTTTGCGCATTGTTCATTCGAACATGTTATTTTGCTATTCATGCAGACCTCTAGTTTATATCCTGTGCAGAGCCACTTCCGAATCGAACAAAAGTACAACGCTTTGTACGAAAAACAAAAAAAAAATGATATTGCAAACTTTTGTCATAGCATTGCTAATAAATGTCCGGTGCTTATTTTTAGTTAGGGCACCTTCTTTGTTTTTAAAGGGGCCACCCTAGGTTTTGCTGTTAACAAGTGGGCAGACCTCCCACTTGGCTCAACCTTTCTAACATAGACAACACCCGTGTTGAAGCATCTGCAAGCCTCACATTAATGTGATACACTGCTTGTTTGCTTGTTCCGACGAATAGTGGTATAGCCAATTTTTCTAAAGTGTAAAGTAATTTTTCACAAGGTTTCACCTATTTTCAAAATGTTTGGAGACAGGATTATCCCAATTTAGACTCAAGAGCCAAGCCTCTTGCAGAAATATTTTTGATCTGGTTATAATTGGGCACAACAAGCCCATAAGAACCAAAAATAGTGGCTTTACAGGACAAGATTGATCATTTTGTTACCACCTGAATTGTGGATAATTTTCTAACGCCGTATTTGATAACGTCAGTCTATGGATACAGGATGGAAAACTCCGTGTAAAATTTCCTATTTTTTATATCCGGTTCCCATAAGGTACAAGGGTATTATAAGTTAGTGCTAACCGAGAATGTATGTAACAGGCAGAAGGAGAATTCTTCGACCCTATGAAGTATACTACTATGGGCAAAAAGTAAGGTGATTTTTTTTGTAAAGTGAAAATTCTTTATTTATTCTCCTGAATCAATTTCATCCCCTTCAAAGTAATCCCCTTCCGATAAAATACACTTATGCCAACGTTTCTTCAAATCCTCGAAACAGGCCAAATAGTCCCTTCCGGTATAGCCATGAGCGCCCTCGTCGATTCCGCTTTTATCTCTTCAATCGACTCGAAACGCGTTCCCCGGAGTGGTCTCTTGAGTTTTGGGAATAGCCAGAAGTCACACGGAGCCAAATCAGGAGATTACTGTGGTTGCAGAACAATATGCGTCGAATTCTTGGCGAAATGGTCACGAAGAACCAGTGCAGTGTGCGACGGTGCATTATCGAGATGAAAACCAAGAGTTGTTGGCCCATAATTCTGGTATTTTTCGACGAATTGCTTCACGCAAACGACGCATAACGCTCAAATAATATTCCTTATTAATAGTTTGGCCAGGTGGAAGGAATTCATAGTGCACCACACCACGAAAATCGAAAAAAAAACAGTCTTCATAATCTTGATTTTTGAACGACTTTGATTTGCTCTCATCAACACGTTCCCGACCCTCTTTGAAGTCTTTGTACTTATAAACATTTTTCTGGGACATGGTAGAATCACCAAAGGCCTTCCGCAACATCCTCAATGTTTCCGCAGCCGAAATTTCATTCCGCAAACAAAATTTGATGGCACTTCCCTGCTCAATTAAATCAGACATTGTAAAAATCGACAAATGCACTCTTGATCGTTTGGTAAACACAAGCGTAAATATAGTACTTAAACTGACATTGACATGAAATTACCGCCAGATGTCATCAACAGTCCTGCCAACTAAAAAAAAAAAAAACTAGTCCGCCATCTTAAGCCCGCGAATTTTAAATTGAAAATTCACCTTACTTTTTGCCCACAGTAGTATATATTCTTGATCGGCTTCACCAGCCGAGTCGATTTAGCTATGTCCGTCTGTCCGTGTGTCTGTCTGTCGGTGTTAGTAAACAGATCTCAGAGACTATAAGAGCTAGAGTTACCAAATTTGGGGACAACATTGGATTCTGTTGAATGAAGTTTGTTTTAAAATTTGGCCACGCCCACTTCCGCCCGGGGAAAAACAAAAAAAAAATTATATAAGGTTAAGTCGTAATTTTCGGCTTAAAGTAAATAGAAAAAAAAAATAAGTAGACATTCTCGGATGTGTTCTTAAAATTTCAGTAAAATCCGATGATAAACATGGAAGTTATTAAACAATAAAGTTTCTGTGTATGCTTTCCTTCTTCTTGAGAGAAAGAAATAGAGCGAGAGAGAGATGTTGAGAGCGCACGTGCGTGTTGCTTAACATGTTCCTAGCAACATTTGCCTTTGTAGCAATATTTGTCTCTTTTCAGTGTTCTAGATTTTTTTAAATTTGTTTGGTGGTGTGGGGTTGGAAAGTGGTGCTTTTAAATATTTGTTGCCTTTGGATGTTTAGCGCGTTGCAAGTGGAAAGTAAGTGTCTTATTGATACAATGTCATTGCAGAACGGGCACGTATTGGTTTGGATCGATGTAGTGTGTGTGGGTTATTTTGGTAGGTCCGAGTCTGAGACTTGTTATTTTTATCTGGTTTAAACGTGAGATGGATAAGTGGTTGTTTTTTATGATGTGGTAGCTGTTGAGTTGGAGTTGGTTAATTGATTGGTACCCGGCTGATGTCTTCGTTATGTATGATATTGTTTTTGCTTGGTGTGTGTTTTTTATATATTTTAGTAAGTCTTTTGTTTTAAAATTTTCAATAGTTATAAGTGGTTATTTTATTGCGTATTTTTCTAGGGTGTCCGCCAGTTCATTTCCTGGTATTTCTACGTGGCCGGATTCAAAGTAGTTTAAATTTGTTAGGGAATTTTTGTAGCAAGTTGTGGGCGTGTGAGGTGTAAGATTCGATATTGTTTGTCTTTTTTATTGCGTCGATGGTAGAGAGAAAGTCAGAGCATATGCAAAACTTGCCTCTTTTGTTTTTTAATATTTCGAGTCCCTCTACTATTGCTAGTAGCTCAGCGGAAAACACTGAGCAGTAGTGTGGTAGAAGGCCGAGTTTTAAGCATTCTATTTCGTTTGTGAATGCGAGGCTGGTAATTGTGTTTGTGTGAGATCCATCTGTGTAAATGTAAGTGAATTTGTGATTGTCTTTTGTCGTAATTTCTATGAATAGTGTCCGAAAAATTTGTGTTGTTGTGTTTTTTTGTTGTAGGTACTTAGCATTGTGTCGATTTTTAACATGTCAGTGTTCCAGGGTGGTGTGGTCTGTGCACGTTAAGTAACTTGTTTGAGGGGTAGGTTGTGGGCTTTGGATTTGTCTATTATGCGGCCTATTGTTGATTTGATTTAAGTGATGATTGCTTTTGGTTTATGAATGTAGTGGAAAAATTTGTGTCGGATGAAATTTCTGAAAAATTGTTGCAAAATAAGTCTGCTATTTCTAACAGTGTGTGTTTTAATTTGTGGTTGGGTTAAAGATGCAGTGAATGTGTTTTAGAGGGTTGAGTCGGCAAAAGCGTCGGATGTTACTCCAGATTGTTTTAGTAGGGTGTTTCGGGTGAGATTTGGGTAGTGAAGTTGTTTATACTTTATTTTTATACCCGGTACCCATAGGGTACAAGGGTATTATAAGTTAGAGCCAACCGAGAATGTATGTAACAAACAGAAGGAGGCATCTCCGACCCCATAAAGTATATTCTTGATCAGCATTACCAGCCGAGTCGATTTAGCCATGTCCGTCTGTCCGTCCGTGTGAAACAACAGATCTCAGAGATTATAAGAGCTAGAGTTACCAAATTTGGTGACAACATTGGAATCTATTGCACGCAGATCAAGTTTGTTTTAAAATTTGGCCACGCCCGCTTCCGCCCTCAAAAATCATATAAAATGTAAAATAAGCTATATTCGTTATTTTCGGGTGAAAGTTAATACATAAAATAAATTAACGCTAAATAACGGGCGTTTTCTGAAAATTTCAGTAAAATCGGATGATAAACATGTGAGATATTAGCAATAAGTTTAGAATTTTAACACATTTCCCTAAGGCACTGCTTTTGCTGTTGCAAGCTGTAGCCGACAGGTGGCGCATTCGAGCCTTGGCCCCGCGATATAATGGCGCCAACTGCAGAAAAAATGACAAAATAATAGAGCAAAAAATTACAAAAAATAACATAATTCATTTTTTGGCGTCCTTATAAAATGTATCATTCATTAAGTATGACATTAAATTGATTAGGTCGGGAGCTAATTCGAGAGGAGATTTATTTTAAGAAGTATCGAAGTAGAGTATGATAATGTATGTACAATTTTAAATGGCCTTTTAGTGTAAAGCACAAACGTGTAGGTACCGGGTATCTCACAGTCGAGCACTCTCAACTGGAACTTTCTTACTTGTTTACCTTGTTTTAGTGTATTTCTAAATGGTGCATTTGCTTTTTTGTACTTCAGGATGTTTTCTGTAGATATGTCTCTTTTTAGATCGTTCCATTTCTTCATTTTGACTTCTTTCAATTTGCTAAGGTTATTGATCCACCTTGGTACATTTTGGGTCTTTCTGGTCGGGTGTGTTTGGGGTATTGGCTTGTGTGCGCTGGAGAGGATGATTTTTGTGAATTGTTACAGCTTCCATGTTAATGTTTGTGCTTGCAACATTTTTGCCAGTTTGCTTTGTCGGTTATAAATGTAGGCTTACGTGGAGTGACTTGGCGGTTCCATGTGTTGGAGGTGAAGAGGTTAATTATTATGGGGAAGTGGTCACTACCAAAAAGATTATCTTCTGTGTGCCATGTGCTGTCGATTTGTAGGATGGGGCTGCTCAAAGTTAGCTCAACGTTTGTAAGTGTGTTCGATTTTTGTGCCAACCGTTAAAGTCGCCAGTGATCAAGGTGGGTGAGGTGTCTAGTACGGCCTGAAGGTTTTGTAGTAAGAAAGATTTGTTAGGTGCGATGTAGGCTGAGATAATTCTGAATTTAAGTTTGGAGTTCAGTTCTATGCATACCACGTCAAAATCATCTCTAAGGGTTATTTCTCGAGCTTGCAGTAACTAGTGGGCTAGGAGACCTACGCCACCGTGGGAAGATGATGTTTTTTTTTAAATAAGTATATAGTTTATGGGTATGGGAATGTGACTGGTAAATTTTATATGTGTTTCTTGAAAAGATATTATAAGTTGTGTGTGGTTTTTAATAATTGTTTGAAGTTCAAAGTAGTTGTTCAGATATCTATTCACATTCCATTGTATTATCTTCATAGTCATTTTAAGAGCCAGTTGTTTGTTGTTAATAAAGTATTAGTTGATTAAGTACCTGTTTTTTACTAACTGGTGCTGAAAGTGTCACATACTTATGTCGCTTGAGTGAGTCGCTTATGTTAATATACTTCTTTATACATCCCGTCGAACAGTGCCGCGTACCATGTGAATCCTAATGGACCTATTTTAACAATACTACAAATAAAACAATCTGCCGCATCCAAAAGTGAATCCTAAAGGACATTCAACATTTTGCAATAAACTGTGCAACTTCCCGTATCACTAGGCATAGCCTAAATCCTTCAACAACAACCCCAATCTTCAACGTCATAAAAACCTGAAGGATGTCCCTGATAGCCAAGAGATCGAACAAGTAATTGAGGAGCATCGAACAATATGAAGGAGCAACCGATTCACCAACAAAGATGACCCTGGTTCAATAACGACATAACAAAAACAATCTGACAAGAAACATATAAAAGCAAAGCCGCCACAACAACTTACTGATCATATAAACTCATTTCTCAACATCAATAAATTTCTTAACTTTTTTTAATGTATTGTTTTTAAATAATTAAGAAAAATTTTGTGCATTTATTGAATTTCTAACACCAAAACAAAGCACGATATTATATATATATATGCTTAACTATGCCTAACTTTTCCAACAAATAAAACCTCAACTCAGGAACGAGAGCTCTCAACGATGGAATAACAGAGGGTGAGTCAACGGGACATTTTTCCCAATATTATCCGACATATTTATATATATATATAATCGTGCCTCCATTTACACTACATATCATATGAAGAAAATATTAGCTTCCAAAGATACATTATATTCTTAAATACACCTAAATTTTAATTACACAATTTAAATCAATCACACTTGCTCTAAAAACACCTTTTGACACACTTTAATGTCCAATACCCAATTGAAGAAGCTTCATAATAAACTTGTAATGTGAACTTAAACAAACAAAATGCATTGGTAGAAACCCATTAAAAGGGCGGCATTGGTACGACTGGTAGACTGGGTCAAGAAAATGACATAACTTTTGACGAACAACATGGACAAAAGGGGATCGTATTGCACGGCCCGCGACGATCCAAAGGCGCACGAAGTTTGCGAATGGGGAGGGAAAACGGCCAAAACATAGCCCGATCGTTTTCAAGATCAAGCATAAATCTGCTTGCGGGGCAATGTGGACAGAAAGACAGACTGACGAACGATTTCTTCTATTTTTCAGGCACGTAAATAATTGTTCTGATTATGTTTGGAGAGGATAGTGATAGTCCAAAGAACCCACCCCAAATCCGGCGAGCTCAGCTGCACAAATCGTGTCTCCTATCCGGGCGGCCACTTCCTCAGCCCTATGTCCTCCAAGGACTGAGGCACAACGACACCACCGACGTAACAGAAATGGCGCCCAACTCAGGCAATATCCTTTCATCATTATTGCCAAAAACTTATTTTCTTTGACGAGCAAAACCTTAGTATTCAGATAAACAATTTGTAGTACTTTTTCAAGAATTTAGAGATATCAGTGCTGATCACTTTGGTGTCAACATTAGCTAACAATTTTTATAGCATTTGTTGGGAGTTTTATTTAGACATCAAATATAATTTTTCTGTATGTTCTTTTAAAGTCACCGACTTCTAAAATCCGAAAACAGTGAACTTTCGTACCTGGCCGATCAGACTTATTCTCCATAACAGTCCCAATATCGATAGTCATATCGAAAGTAAGATGGTATGGATCTTCGGGTTGCGTCAAGGGCGGGACTCTAACCAAACTGACTCTTGCCGGATCAGAGACAAAGCAGAGATCGAGCAAACGATCTAAGCAGTTTCGTACATGGTTGACTGGAGACAACGAAATGTCAAACAAGCCATCAATAAAATCGTGACGTGCCGTAGTTAAAAGTGTATTAGAGTTGTTGACCAAATAGCTCCAGCAATGTTAAAATCACCTAGAACATTTAAATGGTCCCTATCCGAAAGTCTATTGGAGACCGACTGGACTGCGGAAAGGTGGTTCCAATAAATAGGAAAATTCGACAAGGGGGGAATGTAGGAACATGTAATATAAGTAAAGCTTCCATGAAATGATAGCTTCACACAAAGGAATTCAACATCGTTGCATTCCTCGAAACCTAATAGTTCAGACGAGAGGTTGGAGTCAACCGCAATGAGGACCCCGGATACTATTGGATGAAAGAGAATTCACCGGAGTAGTATATAAACCGGGTTTTCGGGACCTTTGATGTCGCTAAGCGGGGTCATAAATTAGCTTAATTAGGGTCACCTGTCAAATTTTAATAGGATTTTAGTAATAAAAATGCAATTAATTAGGTCAACTGTCAATTTTTATTAGGGTCAGCTGTCAATTTTAACAGGAGTTTTAGTAATAAAAATGCAATTTATTAGGGTTAGCTCTGAAAGGATAAGTGGAGGGATCGAGGAGCCACTTGAGAAGGGTGCATGCAAATAGATCCTGCACGATCTCATAGAGCAACTTATATAGAGGCGCAATTTTCTCTTCCTCTCACGGTTGCAAGCCAACAGGGTGGTCACTTGTGGTATTTCATACTTGCTCGATGTTGCAGTGTGGATGATGAGTGGAATTAAGTTTTTTGAAGGGTTTTTTTTTATTAATATTTGTTAAACAAATCATTTTTAGGTAACTATTGCTCAACATTCGATATCAATATACCCTTTCTAAGAATAGCCAATATAGTATAGTTATATAGTTAATAGTTAGTTAACATGTTTTTGCGCATGGAATCGCTCTGTTACGCTCACGTAGGGTTGTACAATCAATGCGCAACGGACTTTTCAAATGAAAATGCTTGGCTATTCTTGGCTATTCTGTTAACGAAAAGTCGAACTTGGCATATGCATTGATGTATACGAATGAGCTTTTTGGCTACGTGTATTGGTTAAGCGAGCTGTTTGGTCTCGAACTGCGTGACGTCACATCAAGCATTTGGGTTTCATTTCTTCGTTGGGGTCCACCTATTTTTTGTAAGAATACTAGTTAAACAGACCGATTCTGGTCAAATTATTATCATTCTAATCCTTCCTAAACCTTTTTATGCTTGAAAATTAGGCAGAAGTAGATATTTTCACATAAAAAATATTTTTATTTAACCACAAGAATAAGAAAGTATTATACTTTCAAAAGCCTTTGGGAAATATACTCCAAAAACGCTTATATATTAAACAATTCATTAAATAACTAGCAGGTTTTAAAGCGTTCGGAGGTGCTCGAAGGTGTTCGAAAGCCTTCGAAAGTGTTCCAATTCCATATATCTGTACTCTTGTGGGAAAAAAACGAGTGCTGTGGGAATAAACGAACAAGTGTCAACGTAAACGCTCTCCCACACACGCATACCACCCGTCCCATCCGACCGTTACGAAGCGATCTCAACCAAGTCTCCTTCCAGATTATAAAAAAGTACGTTATAAAATCTGATCCTGAGAGAAGAAACTAGGAAGGGGAAAGGGAAGGAAATGAGACGGGGTCTCGCTCAAATCCCATCCCCCACTTGAAAAGGCTGCGCACAAGCGATCCCACACTGACCCACTGGATAATTGGTGGGATCGAGGAGACACTTGAGAAGGGTGGATGCAAATTGATCCTCCAGGATCGTGTCCCGTCGCAGGACACTCAACCTCCCCCAATTGAATAGGTTACGCCGCCACATGAAATGGTGCGCGTCCGAGGCAGCGATCGCACACTCACCCGCCCCCCACTTGAAAAGGTCACACACAAGTGCGAACAAGGTTCACCATCCCTCAAGTGAGTGCTGTGGGAATAAACGAACAAGTGTCAACGTAAACGGTCTCTCACACACGCACACCACCCGTCCCATCCAACCGTTACGAAGCGATCTCAACCAAGTCTCCTTCCAGATTATAAAAAAGTACGATATAAAATCTGATCCTGAGAGAAGAAACTAGGAAGGCAAAAGGGAAGGAAATGAGACGGGGGTCTTGTGAGCGGAATTTCAGCGAGATTTGTGACTGGAATTTGAGCGATCGGGGGTCAAACGGACAGTAACACGATCGAGTGTAAAAATTAAACACTATACACTACCCTCAGTCTGTCCACTTAAAGTCTAACGGAAAAATCGAGTCTCAAATTTGTATGATTTGTATGTATTTGTTCTTTGATATTGTGAGTCAAAGGCTAGTCTCGTGGAGCCTTAAGTATCACATCTACTATAGTTTGTGTTTCAAACGATTCGGTCTGCATTTAACAAAGTTACAGTGTTCAAAATTATTAAAAAAATTAAACAAAGTAAAAACATTAACAAATCATCTTCAACAAACGAAAACACTTAAAAAAATAAAAATCAATACTGTAACTTAAAAAGTGATAATTACTGCATCCAAAATACATTTTGAGCTGTTTGCAGAGTACATGTAAAAGAACATGATACACAAACCGATATAAAATCGTTCCAGAGTAAGATGAGTCTGGTTACGATAGGATCCAATTTATCAGAAATCTATGATTCCCATTCAAATATTATAAAAACAAAAATGGGAGAGTTCCAGGAAAAAGGCTCCGCCTGAACATTGACACGAATTATTCGAGTGGATTTGAACATGCACCAATGTGTTCCTCTGAAGGGATCAGCACATTTTCAGCTGCCAAGGAAACTTATAAATAGAAGAGCAGTCATCAATGTGCAGAACGACGATGTCTTTTGCTTCAAGTGGGCTTTAATATCCGCCCTTAACCCGAGAGAAAAAGGAGAACGGTGCAGTGGTTATGGAGTGGATATATCTTCACCCATAATCCACACCAACAACATCACAGTAGACTTCACAGGATTAACGTTTCCGATGAAAATTTTAAAAATAAATTAGTTAACATCACGAAACCCACACATAAGCATAAATGTGTTTGGGTATGATGAGGGAAACGACAATTTGTTTGGTCCACTCTTTTGCAATGGAATCGAAATGGAGCGGCATATAAATTTGATGTACATCGATGGACCAACCGCAGACATTCATGGACACTATATGTGGCTAAACAATATTTCAGCGTGAGTAAAAATAAAAAAAGATCTAATTATTAAAATTGATTTTGAAAACTACTTATTTTTGTATACCCTTGCAGAGGGTATTATAATTTTGACCAGATGTTTGCAACGCAGTGAAGGAGGCTACTCCGACCCCATAAAGCCGAGTCGATCTAGCCATGTCCGTCTGTCTGTCTGTCCGTCTGTCGGTTTCTACGCGAACTAGTCTCTCAGTTTTTGAGCTATCGAGCTGAAATTTTCAGCATAGTCTTATTTCTTTAGCACGCAGTATATATGTCGGAACGACCGAAATCGGACAACTATATCCTATAGCTGCCATAGGAATGATGGCGAAATTAATGTAAAACGAGAAAGAAAGCTATCTTCGGTAAACCGAAGTTGGTATACCCTTGCAGTCTGCAATTGGATCATTGAAAATCGAACCATTTTAGTAATGTTGAAAAAATATAGAATTTTGTAAATTTTACATTTTACATGTAGAATTTTACATTTTCATGTAAATCAACCGATCGCTTCTATGGCAGCTATATGATATAGTGGTCCGATCTTAATGAAATTAAAACCGTAATTCTAGAAGCATAAAAAACTGCTATATCTCAAAATTTATAGAAATACTTTGAAAAACAGAGAAGTTAAAATTTGTTTACATTAATTTCGCCATCATTCCTATGGCAGCTATAGGATATAGTAATCCGATTTCGGTCGTTCCGACATATATACTGCGTGCTAAAGAAATAAGACTATGCTGAAAATTTCAGCCCGATAGCTCAAAAACTGAGAGACTAGTTCGCGTAGAAACCGACAGACGGACAGACAGACAGACGGACAGACAGACAGACGGACATGGCTAGATCGACTCGACTGGTGATGCTGATCAAGAATATATATACTTTATGGGGTCGGAGATGCCTCCTTCACTGCGTTGCAAACGTCTGGTCAAAATTAGAATACCCTCTGCAGGGGTATAAAAAATGTTAACTTCTCTGTTTTTCAACGTATTTCTATAAATTTTGAGATATACAGGCAGGCTCCGGTTTTCACCTTCACAAGATTCTCTCGTTTTCGTTTTCGAAAACGAAAATCGGTGCTCCCGTTTTCACTTTCACAAGATTTTTTCGTTTTCAAAAACGGGCAAGTTTGTCTTGTCGAAATGAAAAGTAAATGCCTTTTTCTACATCAAATCCGTTCTTAATTGCAAAAGGAAAAAAATAGTTGACTCCTTGGTCTATTAATGTTCATTTCACACCATCAGTAGATTAATCTAATTCGTATTTACTTTTAAAATAATTCTTTTCTGACCCCACCTCGAATTTGGGAACAAAATATTTGCCGTCGGCAACAACATCTTTCGTTTTGGTTGCCAGTGCTGCCGTACTGTTGATGGAACAAATCAATCTGGTCGAAATGCTTCTAAATTTAAAAGGTGGTCATTAATAATGTTCAAGGAGGATAAAATAGGGTTTAATAAAAAAAAGAACAGTTTATTTTAATAGTTAAATGGAATTTTTACCAATAAAAAAATGTATAAACCAATAAAAAAATGTATAAACGACATGTCATCAAAGGGTGGCAGCCCTCCTGGACCGATACACTGATAAAAAAAAAAAAAATAATTGTTATTATTTCATATTCAAATTATTTCATATTCAAATTAAGTATAAAACACGTAACTTTAAATACGAAACGTATTCGATTGCATAATTTACATGAAAAATATTTAAATCAATGTGATAAATATTCGATTTTAATTAGGAAATATTTAATTTAAATAAAATTATTTTTAAAATTTAATATTTTTAGTATTAAAAAAAGCATATTAAAATTAAAAATTTTCATATTTATTTCTTTTTATATTATTGAAGTAATCCATATTTAAATTAAATATTAATCAATTTAAAAGTCTTAATAAAATGTAACACTTCATTTTAAATAGGACTTTATTTAATTTAAAGTGGTTACCCATACCAATGTTAATTTTTTTAATATTCAAATTTAATATGTTCAAATTTAGTTTATGTTTTTTCATACGTAAGAGCGAAACCTATTTAATTCAAATATTAAAATTTTAAATTATATATGTTGCATATTAAAAACCCCATTTTAGTTAATTACACTCCGTGCTTTAATACAAAACATTTAATTTTTGGTTTTAGATTCAAAGTGATTTGTATTAACATTAAATAAGAAACCTATTAAAATGGAATTTTAATATATTCATATTTAAATCAAAGTGTAAGTGCGTAAAATCGGACAAGACTGAGCCAGATTAACGGTTTTTCTTTGTCCCTTTTTCTTCCCTTCTATTCGTTGAAGACACATATACGTATACATGCACATTTTGCAGTGCACACGCATATGAATACATATAAAGATTAATCGCTTCTGCTGCTTTAACAGTAAGCGACGCGTATGTAACTCCAAGGTGTGAAGAAAGTTCAATTAAGAAAAAGAGTGAGAGTGGCAGTGCAATTAAATATAACAATTTCATTTCATTTAATAATTTGACTGGTAAGTACTTATATGTAGCAACATGTACAAGAACTCTTTTTTCCTAAAAACTGTGGTAGCATACATATAGAGTACATACATACATACATAAAAATACAACTTGCATACAGA
The DNA here is from genome assembly GCA_018153105.1 of Drosophila rufa. NCBI lineage: Eukaryota > Metazoa > Arthropoda > Insecta > Diptera > Drosophilidae > Drosophila > Drosophila rufa. The sequence goes on from JAECXS010000135.1 coordinate 6,781,405, forward strand.
TCTACAGGCATATAAGTTAATTTAAACAAGATACATAAGTGAAATCGGTGAAAACTGTGTAAATAATTCCAATATTAGTTTAACACGTTTTAATTCATTTAATGTGGCCTATATACATATAATGTGCCTTAAATGTATATATGTTTTTTGTGTGCATTTATGTATGTATGTATGTGTGTACAAAGTACGCGTCGCTAGAATCTCTCGTCTCGACGGTTTTTTACGCGCGCAGAAAAAGAGAGAGAGTTTCGCTGACCTATAAGCACTGTGAGGGAGAACGAGACGCAGTAAAGAGAAAATAGGAAAACTAAAAAACTGTGCATTAGCTCACTACATTTTCTACTACTATTTTCATTTCAGATCCAAATTGACTTGCATGTTTCCCGGGAAAGAAAATGCATTAGCCGTAAAATGGGCATTTTTTAAGGAAAAAATAAAAGTGTACTATGCGTTAAACGTGCATAATCCGAATTGCAAGGAATTATTGAAGAATTTCTACATAGCAGAAAATATTGGTAATTTATTTTATTTTTGTTATATTTTTAACCAAAATTTCTAATTTTGTCCTTTATTTATTATTTATTTCACAGATTCCTCAGATTTTATTTTAACAATCTTGCTGCCGAGCATTCTACCATCTAACACATGGTATTCGACAACCACACCAACACGCAAGACCAGGACAAGATACACGTTAATTGACTCCCAGGAAAGTTTAATTCTCCGCGTGAACTCAATCGTGGACTATCAGCAGAGAATTGATGATCTTGTTGGTAAATACAATTCGAATTTAGAAGCAGTTCAACCCTTTATATTTATGGAAGGCCACAGCGCTACTTGCTTGAAAGCTTTTTTTGTTTACTTTGACAAAACTATTTATAGATCTGATTAATTTATCAAAACCTTAGATAGATGCTTTAAAATATTTAACACATTGAATTTAAAGTACCCACCGGCTTCAGAGTTGCCGTGGACTTTTATTCAACAATATTTCTACAATATTTATACCAAGTACGACAAACAATCAGTAAATTTATCAGCCGTGTTAAGTTTTTTAAAATCATAAACTTAAGCTATGCATCCATGCTATAAGTGCGATAAAACCTTTGAAAATGGAGATTTATTAATAAGACATTTAAAACTTTATCATTTGTTAAAAAAACCAACTTACAAAGATCCATTACAATGTAAACGTTACTTGTGTAATCAACTTTTTTCTTCTTATAAATGTTTTAGCAAACACATAGAAGAGCCACATGCAGCGTTAGATTTTAAAACACAATCTGAAAACATTTGTGATATGCCTATTAAAAGCAATTTTGATTTTCCTCCAGAAAACTCTTTAAATAATAATACAATTTTGCCTTTTGATCAAATTGATCATTCACATATTAGAAATGATTATACTCAGCTCAACGAAAACTCCTTCGCTTGCACGCAAAGTATAATTTTCCAAGAAATTCAAAGAATGTGTGAATGAATCAAATCGATTTTTGTTTAAAACTGATAACTTACAATATACAGAATATGTTGTTTATAAGGTGTTGGCATATCAATATAAGAACGACTGTATAATTAAGTTCTTTAAAATACTTTTCTGTTTTCGTGAATCTACAAATATTTATAAAAAATATAAGAATTATATTCAATACCGATCTCTGTAATATAAGTTTATATTTAACCATGTCAAATTTTGTACTAAATAAGTAAAATGTTGTTCAAATAAAGCTATAAAATCTAAAACAATATTAGTGGTTTTAATTTTATTTTCCCAAATATAGGACCTGCAATTTTACATTTTACATTTGACATACACAAATAGTAAAATATTTCAAATAAATACAGATAATATTTATTCTAAATATTAAAATATGCAAATTAAATAGAAATCTTATTTATGGTAAATATTAAAATATTTAAATTTAATGTAAATAATAGTTTCATTAAATATTAAAATATTTAAAAAACACATTATTACTATTTATTTCAATTATTTCCATATTTAAAGTAAACATAAATAGTATTTATTTTAAATAGAAATAAATTAAAATTTAATACAAATCCGACTTGTTTTAAATATGAAAATATTTAAATTAAATAAAAATTATATTCGATTTAAATATTTAATTATTTAAATATAATAAAAATAATATTTGTTTTCAATACTCAATTATTTAAATTAAATATAAATTATATTTATTTTAAATATTCCAAATATTTAAATCAAATAATTCAAATATTAAAAAGTATTCTGCAAATATTTAAAGTCAATACGAAAATATTAATATTCAAGTTTTAATGTTTGCGTATTTAGGTTAACTAGGCAACGGTAATGGAGACACTTTATACTACAAAATATTTAAATTTTCTCTACATTGAATATGAAATATTGAGATTTACTACGGTTTTTTTTATCAGTGTATATAAACAATTTCTTCCATTATTTGGCTTTAAAACAAACATTTAAAAAGAGTAAAGGCATTTAAGCATTCCTTATACTTCTCAAAACATCCAAGTCATCTGTTTGAGCAATAAAAACCATAAAATATTTCGATAACAAAACGATGACAAAAAGTTTGTGAAAACCGGAGCACCTAAAAACGAAAACGTACGTTTTTGGTCTAAAACGAAAACGAAAAATAAAACTGAAAACCGGAGCACGCCTGATAGTAGTTTTTAATGCTTCTAGAATTACGGTTTTAATTTCATTAAGATCGGACCACTATATCATATAGCTGCCATAGAAGCGATCGGTCTATTTATATGAAAATGTAAAATTCTACATGTAAAATGTAAAATGTACAAATGATCCAATTGCAGACTGCAAGGGTATACCAACTTCGGTTTACCGAAGTTAGCTTTCTTTCTCGTTTTTTTTTTTTTAATTTCAGTCTTCTTTCATCTCAATTGGGAAAGAAAAGTGTGAAACTATTCTTTTGTCATAATTGCCTATCCTACTCAATGAGTTAGGCTAGGTTCAAGCGTCATGCGGAGAGATGCAGCAACGTTGTGACTGAGCGACCGAAAGAGGGTGCGACTGACCTGAAATTCTCAAATCCTCAACGTCAGCTGGAGATACTTTTCGCTGTATTTGCAGACTTCGAATGCATACTAGAGCCCTCTTCGTTAAATGTAAATGACAGGATACAAATAGTAAATAAGCAAGTTCATATAGCATTTGCATAATACATGAAGTGCGTATTTGATTCAAGTCTTGATAAGTTTGTAAACAAGACGGGGGGAAATGACGGGCGCATTTTTGTTGGTAATTTATCGTCCGATTTGTCTAAAATTCATGAAAACTATATGAAGTGTATAGTTTTATTACAAATGAGCACACAGGACTCATTTGATTTTGATGAGGCTCTTAATTGCCACATTTGTAAGGGAGTCTTAGGTAATGACAGAGTGAGAGACCATTGCCATTTCACTGGGCAATTTAGAGGGGCAGCACATAGTGAGTGCAACCTTAAGTTAAAGACTGAAAATTTTATCCCAGTTTTCTTCCACAATTTTTCAAAATATGACGCTCACTTATTTGTCAAAGAACTTGGTGAGATTGAAGGGGAAATTAAAGTAATTCCTTTGAATACAGAATTACATATCTCCATTTCAAAGTATATCCCTCTAGAAAAGAATAAACTAGAATTTAGATTTTTGGATAATATCCGTTTTTTTTTTTTTTTGATTTTAAAGTTTTACAAAAGGAATATCCAAATACATCAGATTTTTCTTCATTTTGTAGGAAAGGGGTATTCCCCTATGAATACTTAGATTGTGAACAAAAACTATCAGAAACTTATCTGTCAATTAGTGCAATGAAGTCATAGACATACAAAAGCAAACCAAAAATATCTGAAAGCTTTTGATAGCACCAAGGAATCAGAATATCTCTATTATGTCGATATGAACAATCTCTATGGTTGGAGTATGTGTGAAGCTTTACCATACGGAAACTTTAAATGGCTAGAACAAAAATAAAATTAATTCATTTAATCTAGAAAATATTTCACAAAATAGTGAATATGGATATATTCTAGAAGTTGACTTGGAATATCCATACTCGCTTCACGACTCTCATAATGACCTACCCTTTTGTCCAGCCAACAAGCTCCCTTCAAAAGATTCGAAAGTTAACAAATTGATAGCCGATCTTCGTGATAAGGAGAAATACATTATTTATTACAAATCATTAAAACAGTGTTTGAAGTATGGTCTAAGGCTCAAAAAAATTCACACAATCTTAGAGTTTAAGCAGAAAGCCTGGCTCAAAAAGTATATTGACATAAACACTGAATACAGAACTAGGGCAAAAAGTAATTTTGAACGTGATTTTTTTAAATTATTAAATAATAGTATTTATGGCAAGTGTATTGAAGATGGTAGGAAACACGTCGATGTAAAGTTAGTTACAGAATGGGAAGCCCCACCCATAGGTCCACGAGGCGGTCGCCCCAGATTATGTGCGAGGGAGTTAATAGCCAGATCAAATTTCCACAGCGCATCAAAGTTTAGTGAAAATCTGTATGCAATCCAAATGAATCGAATGCATAACGTTTGTAATAAACCTGTATACATTGGTTTTGTAGTATTGGAATTATCCAAATGGAAAATGTATGATTTTCACTACGCTTATATGAAGCCAAAATTCAAAGATGCACAGAAATTAAATTATATGGATACAGATTCATTTATATACTCTATAAAAACAATTGATTTATATAATGACATTCGTGCTGATGTTGATTCAAAATTTGATACATCTGAGTATTCAGATGAAATGGCAAGGCTTTACAATTTCCCCAAGTGTAATAAGAAGCGGCTGGGTTTTATGAAAGACGAACTACATGGGAACTCTATGCTAGAATTTGTTGGCCTGCGTTCAAAAATGTATGCCTACAAATCACAAAATTCTGATAGTGGCCACGAAAAATGTGTCAAGAAAAATAAGGGGGTGAAGCGAAGTTGTTTAGAAAATATTACGTTTAATAGTTATAAAAATTGTTTGTTTACAGGAGAGCAAGAAAGTGATAGTATGTAAATGTTTAGGTCTAGAGGGCATGAAATTAGTACATTAAAAATAACAAAGATTATATTAGACAACAAAGATGACAAGAGAAAAATTTGTGAAGACGGAGTCTCAACTCTAGCAATAGGACATTATAAAACAATCCAAAATGAAATTGAGGGTACATTGTCTAGTCTAGATGCACAGTCAAGGGTTTGGCGTAGCCAAATGATAAGGCTAGAAAACTCACAAGGTACTCAAGGTGTTGTGAGTAAAATAAATTCACTTAAGAGGAAATTAGAGGCTAATGAAAGTGCGCTCGACATTCACACGGGGTAGATGAGATCCATAACAAAATAAAACGATAATTTTAATTTTAAAGTGTATTTTGTTTATTTAAAAAAATTTATAATGTATATAAATTAAAAAAAAAAAAAAATGTGTGATGTATATAAATTTAATTTAAGAAAAATGTTGTTACAATTATTTTAAATAAATAAATTTAAAAAAAAAAGGGTTGATGTTGTACTTATTTTATTACAAAATTTCAGACTTATCTATCCAGCTGTCATCAGATTTGGGAAAGCCCAACCACCGTACAAGAACCCTTTTCCCTTTCCTTTTCAACACTTTTTCAACTAGATAGGTATTTGGAAAACGAGATTTTTTTAATTCTTCTTTATAGAAACCACCTTTAACTGGATTTCCATTTAAATCTTCTATTAAATATGTGGTTGGATACGTATTTTGAACTTTGGCTATTTTAAAAATCTCAACATGCCAGGACGGCGTATACGACTTTTCAAATACACTCCTGTACTTCGAAATTCGAACATAGTCTCCAATCTTCAGCTTGCTCCCCATATACATTTTAATATTATTGTAGGCAGTTTCCAGGATATGCTTCTCATTGTCACTGTTTACGTTGATTGGAGCCATTTTTATAGTCCTGTGTACTTTGTTATTGTACAAGTGAATTAACTCTTGGTACATATCAATCCATTTATAGGTTCCATTAAAAGAAAACTCCTTCCACATGAGTTCTTTTAATGTTCTGTTGAATCGTTCAACAATTGAAGCCTTTAAGGAACTAAATGTTGAATAGTGGTTGATTTTATAACGATTCATCAATCCCTTAAATTGAGCATTGAAGAACTCTTTTCCGTCATCCGTCTGAAGATTCCTAGGTACTCGACGACCAGACTTGAATATTTTCTCCATCGCCTCAGCAACATCCTTCGCAGTCTTAGATTTAATTGCCTCACCCCACGCGAATTTGGAAAACGTATCAATAACAGTAAGCAGGTACCGGAACCCATTATTCGTGGAAGCATAATTTCCCATCTCGACCAAGTCAGCTTGAAATAAATCATTTATTCCCTTTGTAATGACTCTACGGCGTAAAAAATGTTTACGCGCGGGACCGTGGATTTCATTAATAATATCACGTCTAGTCATTTTTCAGAAGGTTACTTAAGTACAAAAAGATAGTTTTTACAATATTTTAATTTAATTAATGCAATTTTAAACCAGATGCAAATTTTTCAATAATTCTTGAGACAACCACCTCAAGTCTTTCTAATCTGGCTTCAATGTCGTTAGTTTTGAAATCAGGTGTGCTTACAACCACCTCACCCAACATTGAATCTCTAAGATTTAATATAGAGTTGTCCACATACTCTTTGATTGCTAAGTCTGTGCTTTCTTTTGGAATAACACCATTTTTTATGCGTTTTTGTTGAATATTAAAGTTTCCATCTGCATCAATGAAGAGTCCTGGAATAGTTTTGTCATATCGTTTTGAATGATTAGAGTTCTCCTTATCGCTTATATAATGTCCAAACTTGTCAACGGACATGATGAATATAACTAATTTCCATATTGTTCCATAAATATATACTAAATTAGCGTATTATTTGAGCCTCTGTCAATTCCTCAATAATTGAGATCAATTCATTTTCGTGATTTAAATTTCCAGCAGATTGAGAAGCTATTAAGAGTTCAAGACGTTCCACCAACTCGTTTGGATCGTTCCAATAAATATAATTTTTATTCGATTGCAGTGTCATGAATCCTTTTCCACTTACAATTTCTTTGATACGATTGGGAGTGGACTCGGCGATCGGTGAGTTAGTCGTTAAAAGTGGTTTTATAATTTTAGTATATTTCACTGCCCTTGTTCCCTTCACCTGTCCATTCGGATGAAAATTTCTTCGGAACACATTTGTTTTTTGTAAAATTTCTTTGTATATTTCCAGATCATTTGTATTGTAATTTTTTGGAAGATGGTGGAAAATTAAGGAATATAAACCACTAGTGAGACGCCAGTTTTGTCCATCATCAAATTCAATTTTATTATTTGTAACATTTATTTTATTATTTCCCGTCATTAATTGACCACTATTATTTTTAAATGGTCTGTAAGTCTTATCTAGGGCGTGTCCTCGTGAAAGTTCACTAATGCTCAAATTTTTTGAACTCTCTTCAAGCAATTGTGATTGATTTGATATTATTGGTGTTGAATGGGGTTGACTCGGTATCACAGATGTCACTTGAGTTGTTAATGTGAGAGATGAGGGAAGACTCCGTATTACATTCGATGTGTGAGACAAGTCTTGATTCGAAAGAATTAATGATGAGTCATCTACGTGTATAGCTGGTTGTGAATAAAATTGGTCATCATCGGTGTCACCATCATCATCGTCATCATCATTGATGTCATCTCTTTTCAAGCCCCAATCTATCGGCTTCTTATCATCATATTTACGGTTTGAGTTTTGATTACTCGCACTGTAAAAAAGTTTCCTCTGGCTGTGTTATAGGCTTAAATGTTTCTTCCAAACCATTAATATTTTGGCTTTTGAGTTGTTTTAATTCATAAAATTTTTTTTTTTTGTGCATTTCGAGTTTTATTTAATTGTGTTAAAATATTTTGATTCATTGTGATGAAATAATTCAAATCGAAAAAATTGAAGTGGTTATTACACCCTTGAGGTTAAGCATGCACTGTGAAAAATTCGTCATTCACAATCATATATAGAATAGAAAATCAGATCAGACCTGATCAGTTAATCAGACCTGATGATAAGATAATCAGACCTGTTTTTTTTTGTTTTATTTTTTCTTTAAGCTGAAAACAAGTGCTGAAAAAAATTATCCCCATTTCCCATTAAAAAATTTATATTTTGTATTTTTTAATCATTTTTTTTTTATTTCTTCGATTTTTAATTTGACACTCTACTACCAAAATCTATGTTCCCATCATCCCTTTTGATGAGAAAATATTTGTTTTCTGAAAATAATTTAAAATAATCATTATCTTTATTTGTATACCTGTCTGGCAGGTATACATATTTGGTTAAGAGCTCCATCTTATTTCTGAAACCACAAAACGACAAAATGTCGAAATCCATATTTGAGGGGAGGTCCTTTAACGCTAATGTTCTCTTCACTCTGCATGAGTTCAGAGCAGTCATTACGGATCCTCCTCAATATCCCTCAACAGGGCATTGAGATCGTCCTTCAGCCGGCAAATTGGTGGTCGGGATGGGTACGGTGGTGGAGGTTGTTGAAGAAGTGGCCTTTGCATTCATATTGATGGTGGTGTTGATGATGGTGTTGGAGCTGGTGGAGCTGATGGAGAAGTGGTGGAGAGCTGATGGCGCTGGTGGTGCTGGTGGAGTTGTTGTAGAGCTGGTGGTGCTGGAGCTGCTTGGAGATCTGCTGGTGAGGTTGCTGTTGCTGATGGTGCAGATGCGGCTACTAGTTGCTGTTGCTGCAGTTGAGGCGGCGTTGTGAATGATTTTTTCCTAGTCGCGCTAGCAGTTTTTATACCCGTCACCCCGTGGTGTGTGTAGGGATTTAAGAGATACATCCTGTTGTAAACACTCAGATTACATTCACATTGTTAAGTAGGTAGAACATTTGTCGAATTGCAGTCTAACAAAAATTTAAGACACAAATGGCCACAATTGACTGTCTGGAATTTTTGAAATTGATTATAATTATATCTGATGATTTTTCCTAAGTATTTAACTACTTCTAATGGTGGATTTAAGTTGCCAAAGCTGTCATAGTACAAGCTTTTAGATAACCTTTTATTGTAATAGTACGCTACCCAATGCGTTCCTTTTGAAGATGAATCTGATAAATTAATTATTCCACACTCCAGCTTTCGTGGATATTTTGGTAACTCGTCTTTCATAATAGCACCTCGAAAATGTGGAATATTTTTAATCGCAAACTTCAATATATCAATATTAGATAGCGCACGTTTGGGCAGCATACTTATTAGTTTTTTTTTATTGCGTTTTTGTTTTGTTTTATTTTTTGAAAATGATATACCATAACCTTTTGTATATGGTTTATAGGTGCAATCCCTCTCCTAACGCTACCGATTCCAATTTTTTATTGTTTCTCTGGGTTTCCTGAAGTTGTGCCTTTGCGTTATTGATAATCTTAACTTTTGCTGCACTTCCGGACGCTAAACTGCCGACAGCACTAAAGGCAGTTCAAATAGGTACCAGTGGTAAGGAACCTCCAATTTTGGGGACGGTTATAACCCGTGGAATTACAACATTTTTCTTACATCCCATTGATTTATTTACTGCTTTGCGTGCAACTTTCACTGTATTCAAGCGGCTTGTGCTTTTTTCATTTTTAATTTCTTTTTCTGTTGTTTTATTCCCATCCCAAACGTTTTCTTTAGCTTTATCATATTTGTCACCAAGAATGCAGCTGCTTTCTCACCAATGCTAGCATTCGCCGATCTGACACTGTTCCAAGCGGATTGAATTAAAATCGAATCTGCTTTATGTCGTTCAGCTAAGTCCTTACTATTTGAATAGGCAATGTCATGAAATCTGCACGCCTCATCTAGATCATTAATCCCACGATCACCGCATGCTAATCGTTTCTTTAGCTTTGTACCTGGTCCACAATAATTGTAACCAGGTAAATTAGCCTCAAATGGTAGACCGTTTATTATATTATTTACTAGACCAGCACCCTTTTGCTTTATGACTGAATGTATTATATAAATGTTGTCCCATTTTATATCAACCTCAATTACACTAGTTTACACTCAAAAGGCTCCAAGCCTGTTGATGCGAAATTCTGGAAGAATTGAATCCCCAGATCACGAAAATGGCTTTAATTTTTTTTTCTATGGATACGTTTTTTTAAAGATTTTTTAAAGTTTTACCGAAAAAAAATTTTTCAGTTTACGTTTATCATTTCATAGCTCGAGTTGTAGCCAACCAATTTACCTGTCGAATGTTTTATTTTACAGGTAATGAACTAACCTTTCGATTTTAAAACACTTTATGTATATTGGATAAGTACATTGTGTGCTATAGCTCGATAAACTTGAAAAAAGTGGAAATTTCAATCCGTTAACTCAAATGTTAACGTGCTGCTAGCATCCTAAAAACTCGGAAAAAATCCGTTGGAAAATCAAAACGTGTTTTTTTACAAAGATGATTGCCCAAAGTATCAAACAGGCCTATAACTCCAGAAATCCGTTGAAGAATAGATTTATCGTGGATTTTCAAAGTTAAGAAAATTTAGACATTTTTTCAAATTTTTGGACGGATGTCTACTAGATTAAATGTACAGTGTTGGACAATACCTTTAGATGGCCTGTTAACTGTGCTAGATGTGATGAACAGTCGGATTTAGCTATAAAAAAATAGCTAAGTTTTGTTAAATAATCAAAAATTTACAAAATTATGTTGACATAGACATACAAAAGCAAACCACAAATATCTGAAAGCTTTTGATAGCACCAAGGAATCAGAATATCTCTATTATGTCGATATGAACAATCTGTATGGCTGGAGCATGTCTGAAGCTTTACCATACGGAAGCATTAAATGGCTAGAACAAGAGGAAATTAATTTATTTAATCTAGAAAATATTTCAGAAAATAGTGAATATGGATATATTCTCGAAGTTGACTTGGAATATCCATACTCGCTTCACGACTCTCATAATGACCTACCCTTTTGTCCAGCCAACAAGCTCCCTTCAAAAGATTCGAAAGTTAACAAATTGATAGCCGATCTTCGTGATAAGGAGAAATACATTATTTATTACAAATCATTAAAACAGTGTTTGAAGTATGGTCTAAGGCTCAAAAAAATTCACACAATCTTAGAGTTTAAGCAGAAAGCCTGGCTCAAAAAGTATATTGACATAAACACTGAATACAGAACTAGGGCAAAAAGTAATTTTGAACGTGATTTTTTTAAATTATTAAATAATAGTATTTATGGCAAGTGTATTGAAGATGGTAGGAAACACGTCGATGTAAAGTTAGTTACAGAATGGGAAGCCCCACCCATAGGTCCACGAGGCGGTCGCCCCAGATTATGTGCGAGGGAGTTAATAGCCAGATCAAATTTCCACAGCGCATCAAAGTTTAGTGAAAATCTGTATGCAATCCAAATGAATCGAATGCATAACGTTTGTAATAAACCTGTATACATTGGTTTTGTAGTATTGGAATTATCCAAATGGAAAATGTATGATTTTCACTACGCTTATATGAAGCCAAAATTCAAAGATGCACAGAAATTAAATTATATGGATACAGATTCATTTATATACTCTATAAAAACAATTGATTTATATAATGACATTCGTGCTGATGTTGATTCAAAATTTGATACATCTGAGTATTCAGATGAAATGGCAAGGCTTTACAATTTCCCCAAGTGTAATAAGAAGCGGCTGGGTTTTATGAAAGACGAACTACATGGGAACTCTATGCTAGAATTTGTTGGCCTGCGTTCAAAAATGTATGCCTACAAATCACAAAATTCTGATAGTGGCCACGAAAAATGTGTCAAGAAAAATAAGGGGGTGAAGCGAAGTTGTTTAGAAAATATTACGTTTAATAGTTATAAAAATTGTTTGTTTACAGGAGAGCAAGAAAGTGATAGTATGTAAATGTTTAGGTCTAGAGGGCATGAAATTAGTACATTAAAAATAACAAAGATTATATTAGACAACAAAGATGACAAGAGAAAAATTTGTGAAGACGGAGTCTCAACTCTAGCAATAGGACATTATAAAACAATCCAAAATGAAATTGAGGGTACATTGTCTAGTCTAGATGCACAGTCAAGGGTTTGGCGTAGCCAAATGATAAGGCTAGAAAACTCACAAGGTACTCAAGGTGTTGTGAGTAAAATAAATTCACTTAAGAGGAAATTAGAGGCTAATGAAAGTGCGCTCGACATTCACACGGGGTAGATGAGATCCATAACAAAATAAAACGATAATTTTAATTTTACAGTGTATTTTGTTTATTTAAAAAATTTATAATGTATATAAATTAAAAAAAAAAAAAATGTGTGATGTATATAAATTTAATTTAAGAATAAAGTTGTTACAAATATTTTAAATAAATAAATTTAAAAAAAAAAGGGTTGATGTTGTACTTATTTTATTACAAAATTTCAGACTTATCTATCCAGCTGTCATCAGATTTGGGAAAGCCCAACCACCGTACAAGAACCCTTTTCCCTTTCCTTTTCAACACTTTTTCAACTAGATAGGTATTTGGAAAACGAGATTTTTTTAATTCTTCTTTATAGAAACCACCTTTAACTGGATTTCCATTTAAATCTTCTATTAAATATGTGGTTGGATACGTATTTTGAACTTTGGCTATTTTAAAAATCTCAACATGCCAGGACGGCGTATACGACTTTTCAAATACACTCCTGTACTTCGAAATTCGAACATAGTCTCCAATCTTCAGCTTGCTCCCCATATACATTTTAATATTATTGTAGGCAGTTTCCAGGATATGCTTCTCATTGTCACTGTTTACGTTGATTGGAGCCATTTTTATAGTCCTGTGTACTTTGTTATTGTACAAGTGAATTAACTCTTGGTACATATCAATCCATTTATAGGTTCCATTAAAAGAAAACTCCTTCCACATGAGTTCTTTTAATGTTCTGTTGAATCGTTCAACAATTGAAGCCTTTAAGGAACTAAATGTTGAATAGTGGTTGATTTTATAACGATTCATCAATCCCTTAAATTGAGCATTGAAGAACTCTTTTCCGTCATCCGTCTGAAGATTCCTAGGTACTCGACGACCAGACTTGAATATTTTCTCCATCGCCTCAGCAACATCCTTCGCAGTCTTAGATTTAATTGCCTCACCCCACGCGAATTTGGAAAACGTATCAATAACAGTAAGCAGGTACCGGAACCCATTATTCGTGGAAGCATAATTTCCCATCTCGACCAAGTCAGCTTGAAATAAATCATTTATTCCCTTTGTAATGACTCTACGGCGTAAAAAATGTTTACGCGCGGGACCGTGGATTTCATTAATAATATCACGTCTAGTCATTTTTCAGAAGGTTACTTAAGTACAAAAAGATAGTTTTTACAATATTTTAATTTAATTAATGCAATTTTAAACCAGATGCAAATTTTTCAATAATTCTTGAGACAACCACCTCAAGTCTTTCTAATCTGGCTTCAATGTCGTTAGTTTTGAAATCAGGTGTGCTTACAACCACCTCACCCAACATTGAATCTCTAAGATTTAATATAGAGTTGTCCACATACTCTTTGATTGCTAAGTCTGTGCTTTCTTTTGGAATAACACCATTTTTTATGCGTTTTTGTTGAATATTAAAGTTTCCATCTGCATCAATGAAGAGTCCTGGAATAGTTTTGTCATATCGTTTTGAATGATTAGAGTTCTCCTTATCGCTTATATAATGTCCAAACTTGTCAACGGACATGATGAATATAACTAATTTCCATATTGTTCCATAAATATATACTAAATTAGCGTATTATTTGAGCCTCTGTCAATTCCTCAATAATTGAGATCAATTCATTTTCGTGATTTAAATTTCCAGCAGATTGAGAAGCTATTAAGAGTTCAAGACGTTCCACCAACTCGTTTGGATCGTTCCAATAAATATAATTTTTATTCGATTGCAGTGTCATGAATCCTTTTCCACTTACAATTTCTTTGATACGATTGGAGTGGACTCGGCGACGGGTGACTTAGTCGTTAAAAGTGGTTTTATAATTTTAGTATATTTCACTGCCCTTGTTCCCTTCACCTGTCCATTTGGATGAAAATTTCTTCGGAACACATTTGTTTTTTGTAAAATTTCTTTGTATATTTCCAGATCATTTGTATTGTAATTTTTTGGTAGATGGTGGAAAATTAAGGAATATAAACCACTAGTGAGACGCCAGTTTTGTCCATCATCAAATTCAATTTTATTATTTGTAACATTTATTTTATTATTTCCCGTCATTAATTGACCACTATTATTTTTAAATGGTCTGTAAGTCTTATCTAGGGCGTGTCCTCGTGAAAGTTCACTAATGCTCAAATTTTTTGAACTCTCTTCAAGCAATTGTGATTGATTTGATATTATTGGTGTTGAATGGGGTTGACTCGGTATCACAGATGTCACTTGAGTTGTTAATGTGGGAGATGAGGGATGACTCCGTATTACATTCGATGTGTGAGACAAGTCTTGATCCGATAGCATTAATGATGAGTCATCTATAGCTGGTTGAGAGTAGAATTGGTCATCATCATCATCATCATCATCGTCATCTTCATTGATGTCATCTCTTTTCAAGCTCCAATCTAACGGCTTCTTATCATCATATTTACGGTTTGAGTTTTGATTACTCGCACTGTAAAAAAGTTTCCTCTTTTTCTTATTTGATGTGAATTCATCATTGTCTAATTCAGTTTTAATTTTTTTGTTATTATTTACAAGTTCATTTAAGGGCTGTGTTATAGGCTTAAATGTTTCTTCCAAACCAATAATATTCTGGCTTTTGAGTTGTTTTAATTCATGAAATTTTTTTTTAGTGCATTTCGAGTTTTGTTTAATTGTGCTAAAATATTTTGATTCATTGTGATGAAATAATACAAATCGAAAAAATTGAAGTGGTTATTACACCCTTGAGGTTAAGAATGCACTGTGAAATAATTCTTCATTCACAATCATATATAGCTAATCAAATCAGACCTTATCAGATAATCAGACCTGTTAATCAGACCTGTTAATCAGACCTGTTAATCAGAGCTTTTAAATAGCCTGTTCAGTTAAACAGCTAGCTGATAGAAAATTTACAAATGTCATATTTTACAACTGAAAATTAATGTTATAATTATTGTGATAAACCCCATTTCCCATTTCCCATTTCCCATTTCCCATTAAAAAGTAATTTATTATTTTGTATTTATTTATTTATTTTTATTTATATATATTTATTATTATTATTATTATTATTATTATTATTAATAATATTATTATTTTATTTATTTTTTTTTAAGCTGAAAACAATTGCTGAAAAATAAAATTATCCCCATTTCCCATTATTTATATTTGTATACCTGTCTGGCAGGTATACATATTTGTTAAGCAGCTCCATCTTAATTCTGGAACCATATTGTCCCACAACCCTCTTGGCCGACAATATGTCGAAATCCATATTAGATGGAAGATCCTTTAATGCTAAAGTCCTCTTTAGTCTGCATCCGTTTAGTGCCGTCATAAGCGGATCCTCCTCAATATCCCTCAATAGGGCATTGAGATCATCCTGCGTCACTCCAGCAGGCAAATTGGTGATCGGGATGGGTACGGTGGTGGAGGTTGATGAAGAATTGGACTTTGGATTCATTATGGTTGTGTTGAGCTGGTGGAGCTGATGGAGAGGTGGTGGAGAGCTGATATCGCTGGTGGTGGTGGTGGTGGAGCTGTTGTAGAGCTGGTGGTGCTGTTGTAGAGCTGGAGCTGATTGAAGATCTGCTGGTGCGGTTGATGTTGCAGATGGTGCTGATGCGGCTACTTGTTGCTGTTGCTGCAGTTGAGACGGCGATGTGAATGATATTTTCCTAGTCGCGCTAGCAGATTTTATACCCGTCAGAGAGCACATTTCTCCTACCACTAAGGACCACATGTGGTGTGTGTAGGGATTAGAGGTCTGCATGAATGCACTCAAAGCAGCATTTGGTACTCTCACTCAAAGTTCTGACTGACTGAGTGAGACATTGAGTAAAACGGATTCGGCAAATGTGGTGAAGGCATGAGTAGAAAATTTACCATATCCGAACGGCGAAGCAATGCACGAATGAGTTTCGCGACCGAGTACTCGGTTAGTTGTGCGCCGCAGTGGCGACGTCAAATTTATTGCGTGTTTGTTTTTTCGTTTTTGTTTTTGTTTTGCTTTTCAATACAAGACATAGACAAATAGAAAGACATGGATTAATTATTATATATATGTAATTTATTTATTTTATTTTTCAATTACTGAGTGCAAAAACATAATTTTGTTTACTGTATCTGAATTATTACCAATGATACATCTTTTTTCTGATATTAAGTTTCTAGCATCTGAAAATGCTCTTTCAGATGCCGAGCTGCTTGCAGGAATACAAAAAATTGTGCAGCTAGTTTTATATAGTAAAGGAAAAATATTTTTGTTTATGTGCCACCATTCAAGGCAATTAAAATCATCAGTATAATTTACTGTTAAGTTCATGTAGCTGTCAATTTCATGCTTTAGGGGGTCAATATCATTGAATTGATTTCGGTCTTGAATAAAATCAGAAAATGCATCGTCACACAGGCTCAAAGAATTATTAGAATAGGAATTTACAGAGTTTAACGAAAATGTTTTCATAATTTTTTTGCAATCTTCTATAATTTCTAATTTTTCAGTCGCTGAGCATTGCACAAGTTTATTAGTTGGTGGAAAAAGGAAAAGAGCTGTTTTATGGTAGTTAGAAATATATGGAAGGATAATTATTGAAATTTGATCGGACAAATCGGACTTCAGATGTGCGATACAGGCATTATCGTTTGTATCTGCAGTGCACATTTTCTGTAATTTTCTTATATATGGAATAGTTAAGTGGATGGTTGGATAGTTACTGCCTTCAAGTTTTTTTGAGACCTCTTCAAAAACTGAAAGTACACGGACAACTGACCTCAAATGATTTACATTAATTCCTTCAATTCTGACTGTTTGGTTTTTTTCAATTAAAATATTTGTTATTTCAACCCAATTGACCTCCACTGACTTAAACAAATAGAAAATGGTATTCCACCTAGTTGGGCAAAGACTTTTTAAGGTAATTCCTAGGTTGGAATTGCTCCCAGACTTTTTAAAGTACTTCACAAGCTTGCTACATTTGATAACAAGATCCGCAACCTCCTGTACACCTTTAACTGCTTTCTCCACACAATTGTGAATTAAGTGATTCATGCAGTGAATATGCCGGTTATCACGAAAGGCTGCTATCATGTTGGAGCCACGGTCCGTCACTATGACAGGATTTTCCTCCTCCAGGCAGCAACCAAAGTCATTTAGTATGCCACGCATTTTCTTTAGTATACTGGTACCTTTAAGATAAAATGAAATTGAATTACCAATAAAAAGTTACATATATAGTTTGCTTACCAGTGCAGGCTTCACCTTCCATGGATTTTATTGCCAACAGATGGTTTACTAGCGCTCCTTCCTTAATGTAATGTATTGTGCATGAAATATATGACGATCTTAAATAATTATCTGTCCAAATATCGCTAGTCACCGCATATCCAAAGCTTTTAAAACTAATAACTTCTTGTTTTGTTGTTTCAAAATAAGTTTCGTAGATTGCTGAAATGTTACGTGATATTGTTGTGGGATGCGGCAACAACTTTTCTACATCCACATTTGGCCCGAAAGTTGCTCCAACTTTAATAAGGAATGATGCAAATTGTTTTAGGCCGGAATCCTGAATCATTTTAAAGGAGCGGCAATTTTTAACTGCCCATTTTGTTATTAGTTCTATGCCCTCTTGTTTCGTTTCCGAGTTCACTTCGACGGGCGTAGCATTATCAAGATCGGCGTTCATAAGGAAGCATTTGTGCTTTGTTAAGTTTGAAGTGCTTCCAGTAAATTTATATACACTGTAGCACTTTTTGCAGGCAACTATACCAGTTAAGTCCTCTCCATCCTTTTCTTTAATATTTGCGAATATTTCCCAAACTTTACTTCTCCCCCTTTTAAGGTTGAAAATATATTCGCCATTTAAAAGTTTGGATTTAATATCTCTATGCGTAGATACTGCTGCATCCGAAAGCTATAAACGAAACACACAGCCACTAATTATAAATTCAAAATATACCAACATAGAAGCATCATAGACTTACGTGATTACAAACACATGGAAAAGACAGCACGTGGTAGACTAAACGTTTTGTTAAAGGGGACAAACACTTCAATTGAGCTAATTATTAATATGTTATTCTATTTACACATATATTATGTTGTACATACGCAATTTACTAAAGTACTTACGCTTTCGTCCGAGCTCTGCATTTTTATCACAAAATTTGCTGCTCTGCTGCTTCTGCTCTGCTGCTTCTGCTTTGCTAGCCATGAACGACGAGAATGCCAAAATTTCACTCGAGTACTCGAAACATTTACTCTGCATTCACTCATTCTATCCATTCCGCTTTGGTTTAAATTTCACTCATTTCGCACACAACGAATACAACGCTAACCAATGCGCAATTCACTTTGTTGAAACCGTTTTGGCACGCCGAATTGCGACTCAAGCTGGTTGTACTCAAATAACCGAAAATTTTGAGTGCATTCGTGCAGACCTCTAGTAGGGATTTAAGGGATACATCCTCTTGTGAGTGTTAAGACTCAGATTACATTCACAAGGTTAAGTAGATAGAACATTGGTCGTTTTGCAGTCCAACAAAAATTGAAGACACAAATTACCACAATTGACTGTCCCGAATTTTTGAAATTGATTATAATTATATCTGATGTTTTTTCCCAAGTATTTAACTACTTCTAATGGTGGATTTAAGTTGCCAAAGCTGTCATAGTACATGCTATTAGATAACCTTTTATTGTAATAGTACGCTACCCAATGCGTTCCTTTTGAAGATGAGTCTGCTAAATTAATTATTCCACACTCCAGCTTTCGCGGATATTTTGGTAACTCGTCTCTCATAAAAACACCTCGAAAATGTGGAATATTTTTAATCGCAAACTTCAATATATCAATATTAGATAGCGCTCGTTTGGGTAGCATACTTATTAGTTTTTTTGATTGCGTTTTTGTTTGGTTTTATTTTTGGAAAATTATATACCATAACCTTTTTTATATGGTTGTAGATACAATCCCTCTCCTAACGCTACCGATTCCATTTTTCTATTGTGTCTCTGGTTTTCCTGAAGTTGTGCCTTTGCGTTCTTTGCGTTATTGATAGTCTTAACTAACTAACTTAACTTAACAGACGCTAAACTGCCAACAGCACTAAGGGCAGTTAAAATAGGGACCAGTGGTAAGAAACCTCCAATTTTTGGGACGGTTATAACCCGTGGAATTACAACATTTTTCCTACATCCCATTGATTTATTTACTGCTTTGCGTGCAACTTTAACTGCATTCATTATGTCAAGCGGCTTGTGCTTTTTTAATTCAGTGGTAGCCTGTTTGATTATTGAAGAAAGAGATTTTTTTACTACTTTCTTTTTCTGTTGCTTTATTCCCATCCCAAACTTTTTCTTTAGCTTTATCATATTTGTCACCAAGAATGCAGCTGCTTTCTCACCAATGCTAGCATTCGCCGATCTGACACGGTTCCAAGCGGATTGAATTAAAATCGAATCTGATTTATGTCGTTCAACTAAGTCCTTACTATTTGAATAGGCAATGTCATGTAATCTGCACGCCTCATCTAGATCATTAATCCCACGATCACCGCGTGCTAATCGTTTCTCTAGCTTTGTACCTGGTCCACAATAATTGTAACCAGGTAAATGAGCCTCAAATGGTAGACCGTTTATTATATTATTTACTAGACCAGCACCCTTCCTGGCATTTGCTTTATGACTGAATGTATTATATAAATGTTTTCCCATTTTATATCAACCTCAATTATCGAATGAATGTCAATGAATGAAGTACTTAACTCTATAACATGCGTTTATTAAGGCAAAATAAAACCATTATAGTAAGAAACATTGAAGGTGGTGGGCATGGTGATAAAAAAACATCTGCGGCACAGCTCCTTGTTACCGAACACAATTAGAGCATTAATTGTCGGTGCATCTAATTGTGGAAAAACAAACGTGATGTTAAGTTTAATTGAAAGTCCAAATGGTCTCAAATTTGAAAATATTTATATATTTTCAAAGAGCTTATATCAACCGAAATATGAATATTTGGAAAAACTTATTAAGCCTATAAAAGGGATGGGATATTTCACATTCTCAGCAAATGATACAGTTTTGTCACCACAAGAAGCTAAAAATAACTCTGTTTTCATTTTTGATGATATCGCGTGTGAAAAACAGGAGAATATTAGAAACTTTTTCTGTATGGGACGTCATAAAAATATAGATTCATTTTATTTGTCACAAACGTATTCACATATTCCAAAACATTTAATACGTGATAATGCGAATTTTATTATTATGTTTAAACAAGACGATTTAAACATGCACCACATATATCGAGATCACGTAAATAGTGACATGGATTATAATACATTTATGAATATTTCACGAAAGTGTTGGGAATTTTTAATAATCTCTAAGGATGATGAAATGAAAACTGGACGATATAGAAAGAGATTTGATCAATTCATTGTACTCGATTAAATATTTATATAAGTAAAATAAGATGAATGACAAAAAAGACAGTCCACTCTCAAGCTTCATAATGAATACATCATTAACAATTGCATTAACTGGAAACACATCAGTTACAACTGAAAACTTTTTCCCACAATTAGAGCTAAAACATAATTATCCGGCAGGCTCCGGTTTCCACTTTTTTTTTTTTCGTTTTTGGGCGAAAACGTACGTTTTCGTTTTAGGTCTCCGGTTTTCACAAACTTTTTGTCATCGTTTTGTTATTGAAATATTTAATGGTTTTTATTGCTCAAACAGATGACTTGGATGTTTTGAGAAGTAAACGGAATGCTTAAATGCCTTTACTCGTTTTAATTGTTTGTTTTAAAGCCAATAAAGGCAGAAATTGCTTATTTATCGGTCCAAGAGGGCTGCCACCATTTGATGGTATGACTTTTATACCTTTTTTTATTGGTTAAAATTCCATTTAAACATTAAAATAAACTGGTTTATTTAATTAAACCTTATTTTATCCTCCTTGAACATTATTAATGCCCACCATTTAATTATAGAAGCATTTAGACCAAATTGTTTTGTTCCACCAACAGTACGGCAGCACAGTCAACCAAAACGAAAGTTGCTGTTGCCGACGGCAAATATTTTGTTGGCAAATTCGAGGTGGGGTCAGAAAAGAATTATTTAAAAAGTAAATACGAATTAGATTGATCTACTGATGGTGTGAAATGAACATCAATAGACCAAGGAGTCAACTATTTTTTTCCTTTTGCAATTAAGAACCGATTTGATGTAGAAAAAGGCATTTACTTTTCATTTCGTTTTTGAAAACGAAAAAGTCTTGTGAAAGTGAAAACGGGAGCACCAATTCTCGTTTTCGAAAACGAAAACGAGAGAATCTTGTGAAAGTGAAAACCGGAGCCTGCCTGTATGAGTGTGCTTTGATTGACTTTTATACATTCAATTCTATACCGAATGTTGACAACATGAATTATCTCTTTCATATTGGAAATTAAGTCATAGAAATACCTGTGGGTTCATATGAGCTCGAAGATATCACAAAATATATTATTAATAAGCTTATGGAGTAAGAAATTTATTTCTCAGATAATCCTGTTAATATTTTAAAAATAAATTCTGTCAGATTGGAATGTAACATCATTAGTGGGGAATAGACCAAATCACATGCTTCATGAATTTGGAATCATTGTCCCCCCTGGCTATAAAATGAATATTACACATCGAAATTTGATTTATTTACACCAGAGAAATAAGCACGCTCGAAGTACGAATAACTGATCAGAGCGGAGATTTAGTTAATTTGCGTGGAGAAACTGTTTCAATTCGGCTTCACTTGCGACCAACAGAATGATTTTTTATAATAAAAAGCCTCCACATCTCTCCAATGATAACATTATCAAATCTGAAGCTGAAATGAAAACATCGACATCGACATCATCTAACATTAAAAAATAAATTTATTTTAAAATCGCTGGGATTTAATATTAAATTAAGTTTATAAACTAATATTCAAATGAATTAAATTTTGTATGTTTAAGAAAAGCCTGTCAATGATCAAAGCATTGTCAAGAAAGAATATCACAGCTATTATCAGTATACACAACACTTCCAGACAAATGGTGAAGTTTGTATCACAATACAGAACCAAGATTTATATGCCCTTCCATCTGAAAGTTTTCTTCACTTTGAAGGAACACTTAGCAAAATTATTGACACAAATACAGGAGCACAAGCAGCTCTAATAATGTCAATGGGATGCTCAAAAATAATTGCATGGCTCATTTTATTGACGAGATCAAATATGATCTAAATCGATTCGAGATAGACAAAACAAGATTTATAGGGATTACATCGACAATTAAGAATTTTATCTCAGAGGGACAACAGAAGGGAGTAATTATCGTAATGCTGGGTGGAGTGGCGGAGACAATATTCCTTCAGGAGTACATTTCAGTTTTTCAGTACCCTTGAAAACGCTATTGGGTTTTGCTGAAGACTACAAGAGAGTAATATTGAATTGTAAACATGACCTCATTATATTGCTTGCTAAAAATACTGATGACATGTATGTTAAAAGTGTTGACGGTAAAACTCATAAACTTGCCATAAATGGCATAAGTTGGAAGATCCATTCAAGTGATGCTACTAAAATTAAATTGTTTAATGTAATTAAAAGTGAAGCTAGCATTCAGGAGTTGGGATTGTTATATAAACCCGACATTGGTACATGGAACATCATATCATCATATCATTCTGGAATATCAAGCTTTCGGCCAAAAGGGAACGACCACGCTTCGCTGTCCTTGCCTTTACATTAAATGGACAATTAATTACAAACAACTTGATAAATGCAAAAGTATATTTAAATTCAGAAGTCTATCCCTATGAGGATTTGAATATTAAATATCATGAAAACCGTTTTGCTGTCTTGTATGATATGTATGCAAGATTCCAAGAGAGCTACTTCAATCGAGAGGCATGAGCTCTTCTTTCTCCAAAGGAATTCATTGCGAAGGTGCCGTTGGTGGTTATAGATCTGTCTCATCAAAATTAGACAGTAAAATCGGGACCGATTGACGTTAAAATTTCCACTGAACTAACTGCAGCAAGTGAGGTGAATACAAAGGTATATTATCTTCTCATTCATAGCCGACTTGCCCATTAACGGGCCTAATTCAACTTATAGTGTAACAATTTGAGAAGGATTTCCTCATTCAAATTTTAAAATTTGTCGCAAGTAGACGTTCACGGAATCAACTAAAATTGTGTCGTTCAATAACAAAGCCAGCAGCAGCAGCTCATCAACAATCAAACACCTTGTAATCAGAATAAATAATTTCATGAAAATGTATAAAGATCAAATTTTTCCTGAACATATGGAATATCTGGAGGAGTAATTAAAATATTTTATTAAGAGGATGGCTGATGCTCCGCTGATTTTGAATGCACATGGTCAACATTTCACAAGTTATTGTTGGGCGCATAATGATATCACCAATGGTGTTGATACATGTGCCTGCCTTGGAACACCGGTTCTGATATTTGTACTTGAAAAATAAAATGATATATTATTCTCAAAAATAAAATGTATGCCTTATTTTAATGGAAATGGAAGAAAGGGGATTTGATTTCCAGTTTTTTTTTTTGTATGGATGATTTGGAAGCTGGAATTTAGAATTTTTTTACAGCACTTACTTGAGGGAGTGTGAGAGTCCCTCTTGACCCCCGATCGCTCAAATTCCACCCACAATAGTTTGGTTACAAACGTTTTGTTACAAACGATTGTAAGTGGAATTTGAGCGAGACCCCCGTCCCATTTCCTTCCCTTTCGACCCTTCCTTTTAACACACCGCCCTAAGGCACTGCTGTTGCAAGCTGTAGCCGACAGGTGGCGCATTCGAGCCTTGGCCGTGCGATATAATGGCGCCAGCTGCAGAAGAAATAACAAAAGAATATAGCAAGAAATGACAAAAAATAACATAATTCAATTTTTGACGCCGATCAAGCGGGTTTTTATGTTTTCCTATAAAATGTATGATTCATATTTAAGAATGACATTAAATTGTTAAGGTCGGGAGCTAATTCGAGAGGAGATTTATTTTAAGAAGTATCGAAGTAGACTATTATAATGTAAGTTAACTAACTCAGCCGGCCGATGGCAACGACCGATCGTCCAAAAGTCCGCTCCGGCCAAACTGCTGACACAGCGTCTGGCCGGATGCTCGTGCATAGCCGGCAAGCACTGCCCATTGGAGTGGCCGCTATGATATTAATTTTTGTTAGCTTTAAGTTCAGTTCTGATTTACAATTAATAAAGAGCGCATCGCTCGTAACCGAACTCCGGCTCCGCCGCACATTTGTTAATTTAACTATTCGCGCCTCAAGGGCCGTTAATAACAGAGGGAAGTTCCTCCCAACGTATTCTTTCACAGAAGGAGGTCAGGCAGCAACCTGCCCAACATACCACTTGCCACAGGAGGCAAGACCAACCGGCAAACCATCCACGTACCAGAGTTAATCGGCCAAACCGGCCATCAACGAGACTGCAGCGAGGGACGAGCTGCGGCCACCTATATTGATTAATTGGCGCCCACCGTTAATGACCCATTTGTAGAAAGGTCGGGAAATCATGTAAGTGAGCACTTTTATTCGTATACCTTCCCGGAATCTGCATTCGCCTAATATATAAATACACTGACAGAAATTTCTGCAGCTCTGTATAAAAATTCCGTGTTAGTATTTTTATTAATTAAATACTCATTGATTGGTTGACATTTTAATTGGCAGAATCACATGTTATATAATAAATGTTTATCATTGTGTGTTGTTGCATTATTAATTGTGCATTTATGGAATTTTTTTTGGCAACTATCGCTGTCTTATTTAAATTATGTGCATTTAATTCACCCTTTATATGTCGTTGTCTTTTTGCTTGCACCTAAATTCTTTGTGTTAGCTTCGCAACAATCTTGGGTTTGTTTTTTATCGCTTCCCCACTCCACTACAACACTCGAACTTGACACCCTGACGTTTGTATTCCAATTTTGTTTAGCTTCGCTTCTTTGTCCGTCGGAGCGGCAGCTTAGCCACCACGGTCCCTCGCCTGTGACAATTTTTTGTTATTTCGTTACCAAGCGGCAACTCAGCCCCCGCGACCCCCTCGCCATATCCATGGGCAAGACCGTTTGAACATACATTAATTCGCTAAGGCAATTTAGCTTGCACAGCTCCATATGAGCAATCCGTTCCAGCAATATAGGAGTAACAAACAGTTCGACAGCGACTCTGAATCCGAGACCGAAGGGCCGGCCAGAACTTCTACACCGAAAAGTGTAAACGCTAGCACATCCACAGCCACAAATTTGGCATTGAACCCAGACCAAATAAAGGCGGTCGTACAGGCTGCCGTTAACCATGCCCTACAAGAAGCGGCCGCAGACTGCCAGCGTAGGGAAAATGAATTACGTCAGACTATTCAGCAACTGGCCAACCAAGTGGCGGCGATACAAATCGCACCCGCCCAAACAGTAGCCCCTCAGATTAAAGTCTATACACCTATAGAGATAAATAACGATATCATTTGTAATGAGCCGCTGGACGCTGTCAAGTGCCTGCCCGAATTTGCGGGAACCCAGGAGACATACGTCTCCTGGCGTCAAGCGGCAGTAGGCGCGTATTATATATTTAAGAATTTCGAGGGTAGTTCACGCCATTATCAGGCGGTTATTATTATTAGCAGTAAAATTAGAGGCCCTGCCGATGCCGTGCTATCTTCATTTGGCACCGTGTTGAACTTCGATGCGATTATAAATCGACTCGGTTTCACATACAGTGACAAGCGAACAATGGGCGTCATAGAGCAGGAGATGGGCACCCTCAGACAGGGAAATCTCTCGCTTCTAGAGTATTACGACGAGGTTGAAAGGAAGCTCACCCTCCTCACTAATAAGGCAACTATATCGTACGAAGCCTCGGCGGCAAAAGTTTTATGGGAAAAATTCCGGGATGATGCCCTCCGCGTATTTATCTCTGGATTAAAGCGAAGTCTCACCGACGTCCTCTTCTCGGCAAAGCCGATGAACATGCCATCACCACTTGCATTGGCTCAAGAAGTGGAGTCGAACCATGAAATGTACACCTTTGCATCATTATTTGCAAAAAGGCAAGAGGATAGGGACAAAAAACACTTTCCGAAGGCGCAAGAGCGCCAACAGGCCAATCCTCATACCCAACCAGGTGCTGGTAAAAATCCGTACTACAGTAAACAGCACAAACCTCAAGTACAATCTGCTCCGCGCAGTGATAGGCTTTAAAGAGATACTCCCGAACCCATGAACGTTGACCCGTCACTGTCCAAGATGCTTAAACCATCTCAGGCCCCGGCATACCAAAATAGGAAGCCGGCCGCGTCCGATCGATCGGGACCACCAAAAAGGCAGAGGGTAAATCACATTGAGCAAAGCGCTAATACTACTGGTGGTACATACACCACCGCGGCTTCCAGCGCGGCACAGGAAATTGCTGACGACGTCATCTGCGAGTATGACTCGGATGCCATTAATATTTTAGGGGAAAATCCCTGCTACCCGTCATCAGACGAAAAATTTCATCCGACCATACGAAGGATTGAAAGGAGTCCGCCCGGTTGAATCTCCGTTTAAAATTCATTCCATCCATGGCGTCACAACTATCACGAAGAAATGCTTCGTGTCTATTTTTAATTTGAAAGCCACGTTCTTCATTCTACCTGACTTATCCTCCTTTGATGCAATCATCGGTCTCGACCTTTTGAAACAGGCGGGGGCATCACTTTGTCTAGCTTCCGGCCACCTTAAATGGGGCACTGAAGAAGAGAAAATTGATTTTCACTCATGCCCCGATGTCAACTTTACTGAAGTGGACTGCTCAGACGCACCACCTTTAGTCAGAAATACATTTTTGAAAATGCTCAGCGACAGAAAAAAAGCCTTTGCAGACCCCAATGAGGCCCTACCTTACAACACGTCGGTGGTAGCCACCATCAGAACTGTTGATGAGAAGCCCATTTATGCCAAACTTTACCCATATCCAATAGGAGCAGCCGATTTTGTCAATGGTAAAATCCAAGATCTGCTAAATAATGGCATTAAACAGAAGTCAAAATCCCCATACAATAACCCAATATGGGTAGTAGATAAAATGGGCACCGACGAAATTGGCAAGCGAAAAATGCGTTTGGTGTTGGACTTTCACAAACTGAACGAGAGAACAATACCCGACCGATACCCTATGCCGAACATCTCGATGATATTAGGAAACTTAGGCAAGGCCAAGTATTTCACAACGCTGAACTTGAAGTCCGGTTATCATCAGATCACAGATCACGCGACCGTTGAAAAACTTCCTCTTCCGTTAACGGAGGAAAGTACGAGTTTCGCAGATTGCCATTTGGATTAAAAAATGCAGCCAGAATTTTCCAAAGAACAATTGACGATATACTGCGAGAGCAGATCGGCAAATTTTGCTATGTCAGTGTTGATGATGTTATCGTCTTCTCGGACGATGAAAACTCCCACATCCGGCATGTAGATTGGGTTCTTAAATGCCTGCACAAGAAAAGCGTTAGCTTCTTAGGTTTCATAGTCACAAATAACGGGGCTACTACAGACCCAGAAAAAATCAAAGCCATTCAGGAATTCCCAGAGCCTTAGAACATATTCGAGGTCAGATCATTCCTGGGCTTGGCAAGCTATTATAGATGCTTTATTAAAGATTTTGCGTCAATAGCTAGGCCCATTTCAGACATTCTGAAAGGGGAAAATGGAAGTGTTAGTAGACACAGATCCAAAAACATCCAGGTGCAGTTCAGCACGCCGCAACGGTTGGCTTTCCAAAAGCTGCGAAGATTCTGGCTTCTGAGGATGTCATCCTTAAATACGCCGATTTCAAAAAGGCATTTGATCTAACGACAGATGCCTCAGCGCACGGCATGGGCGCAGTGCTATCACAAGAGAGGCGACCCATAACTATGATCTCGAGAACCTTAAAGGACAGAGAAGTTAACTACGCTGCCA
Source organism: Drosophila rufa (assembly GCA_018153105.1). Classification (NCBI taxonomy): domain Eukaryota; kingdom Metazoa; phylum Arthropoda; class Insecta; order Diptera; family Drosophilidae; genus Drosophila; species Drosophila rufa. Next base: position 6,809,659 of record JAECXS010000135.1, read on the forward strand.
ATGAAAGGGACCTGTTAGCCATAGTTTGGGCACTGGCCAAATTGCGCCATTATTTATATGCAGTTAAAGATATAAATATCTTCACTGATCACCAACCGTTGACCTTCGCAGTGTCGAAATCCAATCCGAATGCGAAAATCAAAAGGGGGAAAGCCCGCATCGACGAGTCCGCCGCTAAAATTTTTTACAAGCCCGGCAAAGATAACCTTGTTGCGGATGCCCTCTCAAGACAACAACTTAACGTTGTGTAAGAGGAAGAAGCTTTTTCTAGCGCGGCCACAATTCACAGTGAGCTGTCACTGACCTACACCATTGAAACTACGGAAAAGCCTTTGAATTGCTTTCAAAACCAGATAACTCTGGAAGAAGCACGCTTTCCATCTAAACGCAGCTTTGTACTCTTCGGAAACAAGAGACGGCATAACATTGACTTCACATGCAAGGAGTCATTGCTTGAGGTCCTTGCAGATATCGTTGTTCCTAAAGGCGTAAAAGCCATTCATTGCGATTTGCACACGCTAGCAATGGTACAGGACGAACTGGTTCGGCAATTTCCAGCCACAAAATTTTGGCATTGCAAAAACCGCGTGACGGATATTTTTGCAGACGCTGAGAAACGAGAAATCCTCACTGTCGAACACAACAGGGCTCACAGGTCGGCCCAGGAAAATGTTAAAGCAGGTTCTGCTCGAATATTACTCTTTCCTAAAATAGCCAAAATTGGCCAATGAAATCGTCGTCACGAAATTGCTAAGACACTGTTGCAGAGGGCTAAATACGATAGGCATCCAGGAAAATGTTAAACAGCTACTCTCAGAGTACTACTTTCCTAAAATAGCAAAGTTGGCGAATGAAATCGTCACTAACTGCAGGACATGTGCTAAGGCAAAGAGAAGGACCCAAGAAAACAAAAACTCGGGAACGCTCCGTCGCGGGGGGGAATAGATATGACTTTTTCAACGGACAAGAAATACTTCCTTACGGCCATTGACAAATTTTCAAAGTTTCCCATATTCCAGCCAATTCTCTCTAGAACCATTGAGGATCTTAAACCGGCCCTATTACAACTCTTGAACGTTTTCCCCAAAAATAAGGTCATCTATTGCGACAATGAGCCGTCATTGAACTCGCACACTATTTTAACCATGCTGGAAAACCACTTCGGCGTTAGCATCTCGAATGCTCCGCCCCTCCACAGCGTCTCAAACGGACAAGTGGAACGTTTCCACAGCACTCTGGTGGAGCTTGCCAGATGCCTTAAAATTGACAAAGGCATTAGCGACACCGTGGAGCTAATTTTGCTGGCCACTGCCAGATACAACAAATCTATCCATTCGGTCATCGACAAGAGGCCCGCCGACGTGGTTGTAGCACAATCAAGTGACACACAGTACGAAATACAGGATAAGATTAGGCATGCCCAAGACAAGCTTAGAGCCAGGGAAAATTCTTCCCGGCAAAATAGGGTGTTTAAGGTTGGCGACAAAGTCCTAGTTAAATCCAACAGGAGACTAGGCAACAAGCTTTCACCGTTATGTGAAGAGAAGACTGTGGAAGCAGACATGGGGACCAAAGTCCTCATTAAGGGAAGGGTAGTCCACAAGGACAACCTTGGGTAGGCGAAGCACAACCATATTGTCATTCGTCTGGTAATTTTTTATTATTTTTCACACCTAGCCACTTGGCATAGGTTTTTTTTTCACTATTTTCTCACCCATAGCCACTTGGTATAAGTTTTTGTTATTATTACGTTTTATCATGCTTTAGTCTTTGTTTTGGTGGTGGGCTACCCTGTTTCAAATAAACACTACAATACATCCAAAATTACAGGTTTACATCCATATCCCTGCTATTCTTGTTTACCGTAACATCGGCGCACGTCACGGACTACTCACAGACTAAATATATTCCCATCATTGATGGTCGAATTCTAGTATGGGAAGAATTCGCGTTTGTCACACACTCGGCGAATCTCTCAGAGTATAGGCGCGTGGTGGAAGAAACGGGTGGCATGATTAGCATGTTTCCCCAGTCACATATGCAGAAACTTTTGAGTGTCGATGTCGATCACCTGCGTGACCTGCTCGACTCGTTAAGCATCCACCATAGAGTAGCGAGGAGTTTAGACTTCTTAGGAACGGCGCTAAAGGTAGTGGCGGGAACGCCAAACGCAGAGGATTTCGAAAAAATTAAACTTAATGAATTTCAGTTAATTAATGCAAGCAATAGGCAGATAAACATCAATAATAGGGTACAAGACCAAATCAATAAAATTTCCACCGCTGTCAATCAACTTCTGAGGTCGGCTAAAGGAGCCCAAATTGACTCGTGGCACCTATATGAGATGTTATTATCTCGAAATAGGATGATTGGTATGGAGCTGCAGCATTTATTACTAGCAATAGCTCTTGCTAAAGTCAATATCGTTAGCCCTAGCATACAAGATCATGCAGACCTGGAAAGTATGTGGATAGAAGAGCCCACAGATACCCCCATCAAAGACTTATTGTCCGTTGCGTCCGTTAAAGTATTACAGTCCGCTAACATGTTGTATTTTATTATTAAATTTCCTATAATCAAGTCGTCATGTATTAAAATCACCATTTTTCCCGTGTCACATCACGACACGATGCTCAGGCTGGAGGACAATATAATAGCAGATTGTAATGGAGAAATCCACACGGTCAATAATTTCTCCGCAACACCTGGAGCTACATTTTGCCAGCTCGCGCTAAGAAGGTCGTGCGCCCAGGAGCTCCACGCTGGAGGCATAGCGCATTGTGACATCCAACACAGCGATCTACATCCCATCACTTACGTAGATGAAGGCATCATGATTGTAAACGATCGTCCGGCACGTGTGAGCGTGGATAATGGCACTTACATCCACATACGAGACACGCACCTCATCACTTTTACTGAGAGTGCCACGGTTAATGAAACCCGTTATGTCAACCATGACATGGCCCAGATAAGGGCCCCAGGAGTAGCCAGCTCGCCCTCCCTGAACATTACTATGGAGCACAACATACTCAGTCTTCCATACCTTCACCGCTTGAGTGAGCGTAATCTGGAACACACCAAGAGATTCGGGGAGGATATCAACGACTATCGTTCACATCAGATAGTACTAGTTGCAGGAGCATTATGCTGCGCGTTGATCTGCGTCGGCTTAACCTATCGGCGAGTCATCCAGGCCAGGAGATCTGCGGCCCAGATAGTAGAAGTGATTGCCCAAATAGGGTCGGCCGAGGGCGGCCTTATTCCTGAGGGGGGAGTAGTTAACTAACTCAGCCGGGCGACGGCAACGACCGATCGTCCAAAGGCCCGCTCCGGCCAAACTGCTGACACAGCGTCTGGCCGGATGCTCGTGCATAGCCGGCAAGCACTGCCCATTGGAGTGGCCGCTATAATATTAATTTTTGTTAGCTTTAAGTTCAGTTCTGATTTACAATTAATAAAGAGCGCATCGCTCGTAACCGAACTCCGGCTCCGCCGCACATTTGATAATTTGACTATTCGCGCCTCAAGGGCCGTTAGTAACGGAGGGAAGTTCCTCTCAACGTATTCTTTCACAGAAGGAGGTCAGGCAGCAACCTGCCCAACATACCACTTGCCACAGGAGGCAAGGCCAACCAGCAAACCATCAACGTACCAGAGTTAATCGGCTAAACCGGCCATCAACGAGACTGCAGCGAGGGACGAGCTGCAGCCACCTATATTGATTAATTTGTATGTACAATTTTAAATGGCCTTCTAGTGTGAAGCGCAAACGTTTAGGTACCGGGTATCTCACAGTCGAGCACAGTCGACTGTAGCTTTCTTACTTGTTATATCTGGAAGGTGACTTGTTTGAGATCGCCTCGTAACGGTCGAATGGGACGGGTGGTGTGCGTGTGTGGGAGAGAGCGTTTACGTTGACACTTGTTCGTTTATTCCCAGAGCTCTTCTTTTTCTCCACAGCACTCACTTGAGGGATGCTGAGCCTTGTTCGGCTTTGTGTGTGACCTTTTCCCAGTGGGGCGCGGGTGAGTGCTGAAATCGTCTCCTCGCACGCTGTGTAATATTTAAATGCCATTTTAACAGGTAGAGGTTGGAAATTTGTCCTTGGACGGGACAAAATCGTGCAGGATCAATTTGCATGCACCCTTCTCAAGTGGCTCCTCGATCCCTCCACTTATCATTTCAGAGCTAACCCTAATAAATTGCAGTTTTATTACTAAAAATCCTGTTAAAATTGACCTAAAGCTGATCCTAATTAATTGCTTTTTTATTACTAAAGTCCTTTTAAAATTGACAGTTGACCCTAATTAATTGCATTTTTATACCCTTGCAGAGGGTATTATAATTTTGCCAAGATATTTGAAACGCCGTGAAGGAGGCATCTCCGACCCCATAAGGTATATATATTCTTGATCAGCATCACCAGCCGAGTCGATCTAGCCATGTCCGTCTGTCTGTCTGTCCGTTCTACGCGAACTAGTCTCTCAGTTTTTGAGCTATCAAACTCAAATTTTTAGCATAGTCTTATTTCTTTAGCACGCAGTATATATGTGGGAACGGCGGAAATCGGACTTCTTTATCCTATAGATGCAATAGGAATGATGGCGAAATTAATGAAAAGGAGAAAGAAAGCTAACTTCGGTAAACCGAAGTTTGTATACCCTTGCAGTCTGCAATTGGATCATTGAAAATCGAACCTCTTTAGTAATGTTGAAAAAACATAGAATTTTGTCAATTTTACATTTTACATGTAAAATTTTAAATTTTCATATAAATCGACCGATCGCTTCTATGGCAGCTATATGATATAGTGGTCCGATCTTAATTGAAATTAAAACGCCAAATTCTAGAACCATAAAAAACTGCTATAGTCTCAAAATTCCGTTTGCCAATGCCTCCTATGGGCTATAGGATATACAAAGTCCGATTTTTTGGTGTTTTGACATATTGCGTGCTAAAGGTGTGTTGGTGTTCTAACATATATGCTTTTGAAGAAATAAGACTGTGCTGAAAATTTCATATCGATAGCTCAAAAACTGAGAGACTAGTTCGCGGAGAAACCGACACACGGACAGACGGACAGATGGACAGACAGACAGACACATATGGCTAGATCGACTCGGCTGCCCTGAAGGGCAATCCGTCACAATAAGACTTAGTCATAGTTAGCTAGTTTATAAGGAAAATGTATATAGCTATAAGTTACAGGCTATATAATGAAGTTCCTTAGTATAAGTATATAGGACACGAAGTCCGCACATATTAAAATGAGTTTTTAGTCCAACATACGATCCAATAGTCGAGGTAATTTTGAGTCTCGAACCGTCGAAAGATCGCCAAAGGGCCACCTCCGATAGGGAAATAGCTTAAGCCGGTAGGAAACCGCACTTAAGGTAACCGAGCTCCAAACCGATGGCCTAGAAAATACTGGAAATTCAGCGAGAGGCCATATCGTCGAGGTTTAAATACCAGATCCACCTTGAAGAAAATACCAGATTTCCCGATGGGCCAAGGTGGGACCAAGTTCCGAACCCACCCCGGCGAAATACCAGAAACCAGTGGGGTTTAGTTTACGACGAGATCTACGTAAGTAGAGTCCCGAACCGATTTCCGCTGGAACACTACGGAGTGGGACCAGACAAGTTCTAAACTACGTAAGAGGGACAGGAAAATACTGGAAGATGGGAAATAAAATCCCAGAAACCTGGAGGTACTAAAAATGGACCGGGAGGAAGCGGAATCAAGGAGGTGACCGTACGAGATTGGCAGCGTTCTGTTCTCTCGAGGTTTTCGAACGCGACGGTCGGGTCACGGTAGTGCAAGAAATTAAAAAGTGAATCTAAGGAAAAATACAAGGAAATATTAAGGTCAGTGTGATGCAATGGGCAAACGGTGCAGTGGACATAATAAATAACGATGTAAAATGAAGTCAAGGTCAAGCTAGCCCGAAATATTAAGTGAATAAAATTTAAACAAGTTGCACAAATAAAAAATTATAATAAAACGTGAAATACAAGTGTTTTCCTTTTTCGAAACAACCCGATCGTGTCTGTGTGATTCGGCCCGACTAGTGCCTGGTAGTCGTGTCGAAGTGTGAATATCTGTGTCTTCCTGTTCCTCGTAGTGGAGTGGTAGAGCCCTCCGTAGTCCTCCTAAATCCTCGTAGGGGAATGGTTTTATCGTTCCCGAACTTTGTTATCCCTGTAGCCGTGCGGTAAAGCCCTCGGAATTCCCCAAACCTTCGTAGGGGAATGGTGTTATCCTTCCCGGGCATTATTATCCTTGCAGCCGGGCAGTAAAGCTCTCGGCACTTCCTTGTCTTCCCTGTAGAGGGATAGCTATGTCCTTCCTGACCGTGCTCGAGTGGTAGAACCCTCGATCGTGGTCTATATCCCGTGTGGGGAACGGTAATATCCTTCCCGTCGTTCCGTCTGACCGTAAGGGGCGGTAGAACCCTCCCATTGTTATCCTGGGGCGCATTGTCCTCCCGTTTCAACCCAGTCTGAAGGATATCCGGCCACGGCCTCGCCCGAAGGTCCAGCCCGTTGGATTTTCTGCCCCAAGTCCGCCCTTTGTAGGAGTGTGGAGTGTGCGGAGCCTCATCCATACTGTAACATCTCCCCCTCCCCCCTTTTTTGCTCACTTTTCGGTGAAATCGAGACGAATTCGAAGTAACTTCCGTAAACAGCTTTCGTCTCGAGACGAATTAAACTCTCTAGCCCAAAGTCTCGATGATTTACAAATTTCTTGTAAAGGACTCTGTGATCTCGACTGAGAATTATATCCTGGCCAGAGAGCATCCTTATAAGTGGCGCCCGAACAGGGACATTGAGGCTAGTTAGAGAAAAAAACGAAGCGGCCTAAAGATCCGCTATTTCGGGAAATTACCGCGAAGAGTCATTCGTCGACCCAAATCGTGATAACGAACCTTTGCCGAACGGGAAGTGTGCTGACAGTGCTAATAAACGCGAGTGTATCATCCCCATCCCGAAAAGAAGAAGAAGAAGAAGAAGTAAGAAAACACGAACCTAGAGGAAGAAGAAGAATTCCCCCTGGAACGAACCATGTTTGTCCCGAAGGAATCCGACGGTGAGTACGAGGAAGCCGATCTAGTTAAGAATCCAGGCGTGGGTGTACGATGGATCTACGCTCGGCGTAAGGACGAACTCGCTGGGCTCGCACGTGAATTCGGATTCAACGCCGACGGGACGGTGGCTGAGACCCAGAAGGAGTTCGCTACACTGGTGAGCACAGGGTTGCTTCCTAAGTCGACGTGGAAAAGGCTCGCACAGTTGCAAGAGCTGTATACTTCGAGGGCCCCGAGTCCTAACCCGAAGGTGGTTCTGTCGGAGCCGACGGTAGAGACCGAGACAGCTCAAACCGATCAAGTCCGGATCCCGGCGATCGTCGGAGCCTCAGTGTATGGGAGGTCGACTAGTCATCGGGGAGTACACCCATGGATTTCGCAAGATGTATTAGCTACCCCACGTAACCCGTACATTCAGAACGATCGGTCGGGATTGGATTTCCCAGCTATCAACCCCCTTCACGGCTTTTGCTCCCGGAAAGAATGCAGAAATGGAATTTAAGATTCGATGGCAGCTCAGATCCTTTGACTCTGATCGCCGAGCTCGAGGAAAAGATGGCTACATACGGAGTTAACCCAGAGGAAGTTCCACGGGCCATGTCGGAGATCTTAGAAGGACGCGCGGCGCGTTGGTTCCGCACGAGTCGCCTACAAACCGCATCTTGGGCCGTATTCCGAAAAGAATTTTTGAACTTTTTCTTACCCCCCCGTTACTTCGAGCTTATGGAGGACGAGATTCGAGCGCATGTTCAAGGTAGGGGTGAGACTTTTAAGAATTACTTGGTCGAGCTGTGAACCAAAATGCAGCAAGCCGAGTATTGGGAAGAAGAAGAGGTCTACCGACTCTATGAGAATATGGCACCGGAATACCGGCTATATATCAAACGCCATGAGTTCACGACGTTGGCCCAATAACTCAGATGGCTACAGAATACGAAAGTGTGAGACAATTGGAGTCCAGCCGGGCCGGAGCCCCAAGGTCAAGGGGGATAGAACACTCCAACGCTGGTCACATCGCGGGGACATCTCAGCCAGAGCTGAATGCGACCCATCGAATGATCGCACAACCACAGCCAAACGTCGATGTTCAGCGAGCGTGCGGCCAATTCGGGGAGGTCGGTCATTTCCGACGAGAATGTACCAATCCTCGGGTAAACTTTTGTTGGGATTGTGGTCGTAGAGGGATTCTAACGATCGAATGTTGTCGTCGAGGAGCCCCGGGAAACGAGCAACGTCTCCGCAGAGATCCGGGTGCAGTGGAGACGTACGGAACAACCACCCCACCTCAGGGAACACTCCACTAAGGATCCATAACGGTCTGATCACGGCGAATATGCAGATCGGGGGTCGACGAGTGGATGCCACCATCAATACAGGGGCATCGAGGTGTTTTGTGAGCGAAGGTTTCACTCGCATGGCAGCTGCGGCAGATGAAATCCTGGATATAGTCACGACCATAGCGCTGGCCGAGGGAGTTGTGGAGTACTCGCGTTGAATTGGCTGGTACGCGAGTAATGATGCCACTATTGGAAATGCCCACTATGCTAGATCGAGTAATTTTGGGGATGGATTTCTTGGCTGCAATGGGAACAAGGATCCAGTGTGGAGAGGCGACTCTCGAAGTTTCGCAACGTCCGTCGACCGAAGACCCACGCTTGCGACCGAGGAGAATGAGCTCGACTCAACCTAGTGGCACAGACTCGACAGGACGAAAGATACAACAGGGGGAGAAAGGAATAGGCCCCGAGGACCACCCGTGTGGCGAGATAGAAGGGGAGAGGGCTCTTCTAAGCGAGCAGATTACACACCAGATGGTGGTCACCGAAGATAGGGAGGATGATGACGAAAACCTAGGCGACGAAGAGAGAAGCAGAGCAGGAGGTACAGATGCCGAACCGGAAGGTTCACAAGCGGATGTTACTTCTGGGTGTGACCTTAATCCCGAGCAAGGAGAGTTCATCGCACATGAGCTTGAGCTGTTCGAGAAGCTTCAGGGGGTGTCGCACGTCGCGGAGCATCGGATAGTTATGCGTGACGACAAACCTCTGAAGCAAAGATACTATCCTCGGAATCCGGCGATGCAACATATCATCGACACTCAAGTAGACGAGCTACTCCGCGAAGGGGCTATCGAACCGTCCCGAAGCCCATACTGTGCTCCTATCGTGTTGGTCAAGAAGAAGATCGGGGAGTGGCGTATGTGCGTGGACTACCGGCAGTTAAACGCACATTCAGTGCCGGACGCTTACCCCGTCCACAGAATCAACCATATTTTGGAGAAGTTACGGCAAGCACTGTTATTGGCAAATACCCATGCGAAGGGGTCCAAACAGACCCAGAAAAGGTCGCAGCCATCACTAACCTGAAACCTCCCACGAACATCAAGGAACTCCGACAATGGTTGGGTATGGCCTCGTGGTATCGACGCTTCGTGCCAAACTTCGCGACAGTGGTGCAGCCGATGACCGCCTTTTTAAAGAAGGGCCGGAAGTGGCATTGGGGTCCCGAACAACAGGTCGCTTTGGAAGAGATAAGAGGGAGTCTCACTACCGCCCCCGTGCTAGGATGTCCCGATTTTGACAAGAAGTTCGTGCTGCAGACCGATGCTAGCGATGTAGGCCTGGGCGTAGTCCTTTCCCAGGATCTCGAAGGGCGTACGCCAGCCGTAGGTTAACGGTCACTGAGGGAAACTATACGACGACGGAGAAGGAATGTTTGGCCATCATATGGGCTATCAGAAAGATGCGATGCTATTTGGAAGGTTATCGATTCGAGGTCGTCACCGACCATCTAGCCCTGAAATGGTTGAACTCAATCGAAAGCCCATCGGGCAGGATCGCTAGGTGGGCCTTAGAGTTGCAACAATTCCAATTCGACGTGCGTTTTCGCCGTGGGAAGCTGAATGTCGTGGCCGATGCCCTATCCCGACAACCGTGCGAGGTCTTACAGCAGATCGCCGAGGTGGATGCCCGTGGATCCAAGGCATGAAGACCAAGATCTGTAACCACTTTGTTGTCGTACCATTGAAGATTTAAAGACTGACGTTGACCAGGTAAACCTAATTTAGTTGCCATATCTTCTTCCATTAGAGTCACTGCGCTACCTTCGTCAAACATGGCAAAAGTTTTGAAACTACCATAAGGCCCAAATAGTGAGCATCCTCTCAATCGTTCCTTGTTGATCTCTGACCTGACTGGTTGGCAACCTTGCCACCGGGTTATGCAGTGACTTATGGTGAACACGAGTGCAGCCGTCAATGCCGCATTTTCCTTTGGATTCACAATTTAATACATTGTGACCGTTTGACAGACACGAGAAACATAGTCGATTGGATTTGGCAATGTCCCATCCGCATCTATATCTGTATTCTCACACCATATTTTGCATTGACTAAGTAATTGCTTTTCGTTACATAGCGAACAATTGTTATCTATTTGATTGGCATATGGGTTTGATGAATCTTTGCCTGTTTGTATTTTCTGTTAGGGGTAACCTAGTTATGATTCTGGCAAAACTAACCATGTTGAGAAGTCAGCTATAGTAGGATCTGTTTCCAACGTGTCTACATGTCGAATCAAGCTTATCTGAATATCTGATGGCAATTTATTTACGAGGTCTTCAAGAAGAATCGGGTTACTTAATTGATTAGTACAATTCGCTGATGACAAAAAGGTTACGACGCAACGTACATGTGTAGACAAATTAATTACCTGGTCCACAATGTTGTACATAATCTTTGGGAAATCCTTTACCTTGGCAATCTGTGACTTTACAAGTAATTCTGGGCGGCCGAATCGGAAAAGAAGTTCATCTAATACTACTGTTACGTCGTCTGTGGCCACTGTTCAGCTGCTCCTGAGAATGATGGTAAGTCATAAATCTTTACGGACGGTGTTGTTGAATTTGGAGCTAAATGTAAAGTAGAAATGTTAGTTTCGACATTACAGTTGACCTCCGTCGTTGGCGTCTCTATTTTGTGTGGATTTATACCCTTTTTCTACTACTTGGTTCATCTTCGCTATGTCTTGTTGATTTTTTTTTACCACATTGTTTAGTTCTTGTAGGCTCATAAGAATGGCAGCAATGTCGGCTTTCATGCCTTGTCCGCTGTTTTCATATATTGTTCCATCGCCGAAAGAAGCATCCAAAAATCTCTTTTTCGTCGTCTTCCGAACTCATCTTGTCTGGTTTACTTCGTAAATTATACCGGCTCATAAATACGATTCGTAATATTTTCACAACATCACACTGTCGACTCGTTGGGAGAAATTTATTTGCCCGCGACAAGCTGTGCTCCTATTCACAGCCCTGGCTAGTCAAGTGTATGCTGTTACCTTTATATGTCCTATTACATCAAATTATGTTGTATTTATATGCTCTTCTTGTCCGTATTTAAATTCACTATATTCTGTTGTCTGCATTGGTTGGCACTACTTTATTTCATCACTCGCTGTTTATATGTATGTTGGCGTCACATTTTTTCACCACCATCTGTTTCTATGTATGTGGTGGCGTCACCCTATTTAATCACTCGTTTATATGAATGTGTTGGCGTCACATTTTTCACCACGAGCTGTTTCTATGTATGTGTTGGCATCACGGCATTAAAATACATGTCTATATTTCATATCAAGATATAATTGCCAATAAACAATATCTATAGTTTCAGCAATATTAACTTCTGTTTATAATCCAACGGATTCCTGGAAACAAAAACATTAAACTTAACGAAAAGACTGATGCTTTGGCCAAACTGCCGACTAGCCAAGGTAGGTTAATCAAGCTCGTCGGCTTTGAAGTGATGGTTTTGCTTATACAAATTCGAGCACTAACTACACATTAATATTGCTAAGACTAGAATTGAGCAAGCTAGCGACAACAGAGAATTGTTACGTCGGTGGTGTCGTTGTGCCTCAGTCCTTGGAGGATATAGGGCTGAGGAAGTGGCCGCCCGGATAGCAGACACGATTTGTGCAGCAGGGCTCGCCGGATTTGGTGTGGGTTCTTTGGACGCCACTATCCTCTCCAAACGTAATCAGAACAATTATTTACGTGCCTGAAAAATAGAAGAAATCGTTTGTCAGTCTGTCTTTCTTGCCCCACAAGCGGATTTATGCTTGATCGTGAAAACAATTAAGCTATGTTTTGGCCGTTTTCCCTCCCCATTCGCAAACTTCGTGCGCCTATGGATCGTTGCAGGCCATGCAGTACGATCCCCTTTTGTGCTGAATCGTCAGTTAATAGTTATGTCATTCTTTTCCAGACCCAGTGCCCTATTCACACCACTGCCCCCCTTTTAATAGGTTTCTACCAAGATATGGTTAAAATTCTGTTTACATTACAAATTTATTATTAATATTGGGAATTAGTGTATTGGACATTAATAGATATGTGCGGGTATTCTGATTCTGAATTAATTAAAACGGAGTTACTGACATTTAATTATAAAATTAGTATTTCAAATATGTACGTTTATATGGTCATTAAAATTAAAACGGAATCTTAAGTATGTAAACACCGTTCTCCTGGAACCCGGTTATCCGGAGACAAGCTGCGCCTCCTCGATGGTTTTTTTCGCTCTAATTCGTTTTCGATCGCTACTCGGTCGATCAGTTTTCCGGTGGCGGCCAGGCTGAGTTGTAGTAAGGTTGGTGGGGTGGAAACTGGGAATCAGTCCCAGTCGCGTTGGTCATCATTCGCGGTGCGACGTTAATTCTCCTCGTTGGCCAGCTTATATAACCTGGCGGGATCGCCCAGTGCATGTCTGGTGAATAGTCTGCTTCTAGTGAACATAGTGCTTCAAAGGTTGTTGGCGTTATGACTGCCCGATATATGGCTTGGTTTGCCAGAGCCTGGTGTGGTGAGTTTTTCACACCGCAAACAAGTCTTTAGCATGGTAAATTCCAATACTCTTCCCGACTCCATTTCCCAACTCATTTAAAGAATTTGCTTGTCTTTGCTGTAGGTGTTGTATGTCCTTTCCGCCTTCTCGAGAGCTCGTTTTAGTCCTTTTTCACTTTTTCTCGAATAAGCTCCTTTTTATCTGGTAGATCTATGAGTTGCTCTTCTGTCTCAAGGTCTTCGAGACGCCTGCGTACTGGATACGAACTATGCCGCCTAGAACCGGCGCACTGTGGCTCGTTTTCTCAAAACACGTTGCAAAATTAATATCTTTTGATCTATTCAAGGTATCTACTTAATTTGTTATACCCTTGCAGAGCGTATTATAATTTTGTCATGATATTTGCAACGCAGTGAAGGAGGCATCTACGACCCCATAAAGTATATATATTCTTGATCAGCATCACCAGCCAAATCGATCTAGCCATGTCCGTCTGTCTGTCTGTCTGTCCGTCTGTCGGTTTCTACGCGAACCAGTCTCTCAGTTTTTGAGCTATCGAGCTGAAATTCAGCATAGACTTAGTTCTTTAGCACGCAGTATATATATGTCCGAAATTGGACTACTATATCCTATAGCTGACATAGGAATGATGGAAAACTTAATGTAAAAAAAAATTTAACTTCTCTGTTTTTAAACGTATTTCTTTAAATTTCGAGATATAGTAGGTTTTTACGGTTTTAGAATTACGGTTTTAATTTTATTAAGATCGGCGAACTATATCTTAGAGCTGCCATAGAAGCGATCGGTCGATTTATATGAAAATGTAAAATTCTACATGTAAAATGTAAAATTTACAAAATTCGATATTTTTTCAACATTACTAAAATGGATCGATTTTCAATGATCCAATTGCAGACTGCAAGGGTATACCAACTTCGGTTTACCGAAGCTAGCTTTCTTTCTCGTTTTTATAATAATTTAAAAAACTCCAAAGGTTACGCCCACCAAAAGAGGCGTAATTTATTCGGCAAACTAAAACTTTTGATTTTTTACTGAAATAACACAATTTGTATAAGAATCAATCAATTTAAAAACTTAAAATTATCAAATATATTTTTTAATACTCATTCTTATAATAAAACAAGTAAGAAAGCTACAGTCGACTGTGCTCGACTGTGAGATACCCGATACCTAAACGTTTGCGCTTCACACTAAAAGGCAATTTAAAAATGTACATACACTACATTGTACATACATATGTACATTGGCGCCATTATATCGCACGGCCAAGGCTCGAGTGCGCCACCTGTCGGCTACAGCTTGCAACAGCAGTGCCTTAGGGCGGTGTGTTAAAATTCTAACCTTATTGCTAATATCTCCCATGTTTATCATCCGATTTTACTGACATTTTCAGGAAACGTCCGCTCTATTTTATTCATTTTTTGTATTTATTAACTTTTACCCGAAAAAAACGAGTATAGCTTATTTAAGGTTTTTTTATTATTTTTGAGGGCGGAAGTGGGCGTGGCCAAATTTTAAAACAAACTTGATCTGCGTGCAACAGATTCCAATGTTGTCACCAAATTTGGTAATTCTAGCTCTTATAGTCTCTGAGATCTGTTGTTTCACACGGACGGACAGACGGACAGACGGACATGGCTAAATCGACTCGGCTGGTGATACTGATCAAGAATATATATACTTTATGGGGTCGGAGATGCCTCCTTCTGCCTGTTACATACATTCTCGGTTGGCACAAACTTATAATACCCTTGTACCCTATGGGTACCGGGTATAAAAAAAATTCTAAATTAAAAAAAAAATGATCCGGTAGTTGAGCCCACATATTTTGTTACGTGCCATCAATTTGATCTGCAAATTAGTGCACTAAGGTACAATAACCATACATTCATTAATACATAATATGTATTACATATGAAACTATGTTTTATTATGTTTAGAGTAAAGCTTTGATAATTCCCAACTAGTTTTATATTGCTAGTCATAGAGTCGTGTTTAAACCAATGAGTAAAGCTTATACATGTGGTGAAAGTGAAAATAGAACGTAAAGTATATATATTCTTGATCAGTATCACCAGCCGAGTGGATTTAGCCATGTCCGTCTGTCCGTCTGTCCGTCCGTGTGAAACAACAGATCTCAGAGACTATAAGAGCTAGAGTTACCAAATTTGGTGACAACATTGGAATCTGTTGCACGCAGATCAAGTTTGTTTTAAAATTTGGCCACGCCCACTTCCGCCCTCAAAAATAATAAAAAACGTTAAATAACCTATACTCGTTTTTTTCGGGTAAAAGTTAATAAATACAAAAAATGAATAAAATAGAGCGGACGTTTCCTGAAAATGTCAGTAAAATCGGATGATAAACATGGGAGATATTAGCAATAAGGTTCGAATATTAAAACCCCCCCTAAGGCGCTGCTGAGAAGCCTGTAGCCGTCTAGGTCGTAGGTTCAAGCCCCGACCTCGCCAAAACTTTTTATTGTTTTTTTCTCTGTTTTTTTTTTTGCATTTCTTCCTTTTTCCTTTGTTATTATACCTGGAGAACAATTAGAAAAAAAATTTAGAATAAAAATACAAAACAGAAAATATTTTTGTTTTTTGTGGGATTGAGCTCTTGCCAATTTTGCAAAATGTAGATGCACCGGCTGCTTAGACAACTGGGCCACTACATATGTTACATATGAAGCGCCATATTTATACTAAGTATGCTTCGACAACTCTTAACCTAATTTTGGCAGAACTGAAATAAAATTGCCAGAGATTGTCACATCTAATAGCTTCTACATTTTCTTAATGAAAAGATACTTTTTATACCCGGTACCCATAGGGTACAAGGGTATTATAAGTTAGTGCCAACCGATAATGTATGTAACAGGCGGAAGGAGAAATCTCCGACCCTATAAAGTATATATATTCTTGATCAGCGTCACCAGCCAAGTCGATTTAGCCATGTCCGTCTGTCCGTCTGTACATCCGTGTGAAACAACAGATCTCAGAGACTATAAGAGCTAGAGTTACCAAATTTGGTGACAACTTTGGAATTTGTTGCACGCAGATCAAGTTTGTTTTAAAATTTGTCCACGCCCACTTCCGCCCCTGAAAATCATAAAAACGATATATTAGCTATATGCGTGATTTTCTGCTTAAAATTAATAGATACAATAAATTAATAAAATAGAGACGGACGTTTCCTGAAAACTTCAATAAAATCGGATGATAAACATGGGAGATATTAGCAATAAGGTTTGAATTTTAACACACCGCCCTAAGGCACTGCTGTTGCAAGCTGTAGCCGACAGGTCTTTTTTGCCATATTTCGCCGAGCTCTAGATAATACTAAAAATTATTGGAGATATTCCACAAACAAACCAAAAAAAAAAACCAGTGCTACAATTGTGCGCATTTCGAGATTTTGATATTTTTTCTTTTCAACCTATGCTGCTAAACTGGCACTACGTAGTCGTCCAGTATAGCACACTGCGGAGATGTGGCGTAATAACTTTTTTCTTTTTATTCTAGGTAGTAAACCATTAACAAACATCCAAATTGGGAATAGATAAATATTTTTAAATTTTTTGCCTTTAAATAAAATAATACAAATATACATTTAAAAAAATACAAATACATTTTAATTTTTTTCAAAACAATTTTTGATATTGTCGAATAAGGCAACCATTTCAGGCGAATACTCTAGTTTTAAATCCGGAATGGATCTCGCGTATCTTCGGGCAGAAATTTTGGAATCCGAGGAAGCTAATAACATGCATAACAAGTCTTCAATTTGTTTCTTTCGAGAAAACTTGCAGGTATTCGCGTATCTTTACCTCTTGTACTCCTTGTTCATAGTCTCTTGCGCTTCTTCCGATAGTTCGCCTATTGGAAGAGATTGAAACTGGATGATGTCTTGCCCATGATCAAGAATCTTATGTACAGTTGGTGTGAGCCATTTGCTCGGATATCGCTCCTTCATGAGAATTGCTGTTTGGGCGGCATACTGCCCGAACAATTTTGGATATATTTTTTCTCTGCAACTGAGAACATTCAGAATAACTTGAACTCTCTTAAGAATTTCTGAATCTATTCCAGTAATGCGAGCAGTTGTTTCGACATTATTGAAAAACCTCCTGGAGGTGTTGCCGTCATTGGTATTTCCAAAACCTTGTTTGGGCTGATCAACCAACAATCCTAACTCATTGCGAAAATCTTCCTGAATTCTTTTCTTGGCATCAGTCTCCATAACTTGGTTTTCAGGCAAAGTGTAAGCCAGCTTCAAAAAGAATTCCATGAATCGAATCTTGGCATTTAGCGGAGAAATACCATATTCGTAATTATGAGCATACGCAACAGATTCGTTTAAATTTTGGAAATTTTTCTGTGTACGCTGACAAATTGGGCAAGTTTTCTTTGATTTTGTGTTAGTTATTTCTTTTAAAACTTTTCCATCGATCATAGTTAAATAGAACTCGTGCTGGATGAAAAACTTCTTGTTTTGGACATAGACTTCGGACAAACATAATTTACTTATTTGAGTTTATAACTGTTTATACTGTTTATAAGTTCAGGGGTTTCTTTAGCAAATTTGAACATCACAGGTCTGCAGTATTGAGTAGATGATGGACAGGGGTTTTTCCAATGCTCTGTTAGGTTCGATTGTAATCTTAATGGAACGATGGAGACCATAAACATATGTGCATCAGATACAGCCTCATCAGAAGATTTATTTATCGTTTGCTTGTAACAGCTTTGGCATTAAATTGAGTTCTTCTGACGTTTTGGATTCAAGAATTCGGCGCGCGGTATGATCCATCAAATCCTGAAGTTTCACTTTAGCTTCAGTATCTGTGATTTCAGAATCGGGCATAGTCTCTTTTTTCGCTGTTGTTATTTTTGAATAGCTCGGTAAAATATTTGCATTCTTTGTCTTAAGAGATTTGCGCAATATTGTGTATTTTTCTTTTGACAATCCCAAGTCAAGAAATAGAGCCAAGGCCTCTTCAATTGTATACTCAATCATTGAACTAGTTTCCGGTGGTGTCGGAATACTTTGTTTAATTCGTTGAAGCCTCTTGGGGCTCGCTTCTGCAATGGTAGCCACTATATTGCCTTTGATCCTCTTGCTTTCTTTATTGTATTTTATTGATAAGGCCGTAGATAGGTTTTCGGTCGAAAGACCCGTGGTAGCTTCCATAAGTTTTCTTTTCTTTGTGAATTGGGAAGACTCATCCACGGAAATTGCTGGGCGTCCTAATGCATTTTTAGACGTAGTTGGCTGCTCAATCGGATCATCACCAAAAATATATTTTCTTTGAAGCCACGATTCGTACTTGATATTAAATCTTTTTTTATTCCGTTTTTGGCCATTCCACTTGTTTTTTAAGCTTCTATAAAAGCGTTTTAACGAATCTTCGTGTTTACTTATGCTTGAACAACTTATCACATTGGACACAGCTAACACAAATGACTTATAATCACAGCATTTATGTAAACAAAGCTTGGTAAGGGTTAAAGTTGCATACAAGCTCTTCGTGTTGTTGTAAATGATTATACATTTTATTTCGTTTAAAATAAATGTGGTTAATTTAAATTGTTGTATAAATATGTCTAGAATAAGGGTTAACGTTGCATACAATCTCTTCGTGTTGTTGTAAATGTTAATAAATTTTATTTGGATGTGTGTGTGTTGACGGCTGAAAACTTTTTCAGGCACGTGTTGCGAAAAAATATAATGTATGTATGTGTGCGTAGTATGTACGGCTAGAATTTAGGTTTAATTCCACTTAAATTCTCGTGTTACCAATATTTAATTTGTTTGTGCAAGTAGGTTAATTTTTTGTGTATGGATGTATGTGTTTTTTACGGCTGAAAAACTTGTCCTGCACGTGGTGCGAAAATTAATAATGTATGGATGTGTGCGTAATATGTACGGCTAGAATTTTAGTTTTAATTCCACTTAAATTCACGTGTTTAATTTATTTCGCGAGTACGTTAATTTTTATGTATGGATGTATGTGTGTGTTCACGGCTGAAAATTCCTGCACGTGTTGCAAAATTTCGTATGTGTGTTGTATAGGTTAATTATACCCGGTACCCATAGGGTACAAGGGTATTATAAGTTAGTGCCAACCGAGAATGTATGTAACAGGCGGAAGGAGAAATCTCCGACCCCATAAAGTATATATATTCTTGATCAGCGTCACCAGCCAAGTCGATGTCATGTCCGTCTGTCCGTCTGTCCGTCCGTGTGAAACAACAGATCTCAGAGACTATAAGAGCTAGAGTTACCAAATTTGGTGACAACTTTGGAATTTGTTGCACGCAGATCAAGTTTGTTCTAAAATTTGGCCACGCCCACTTCCGCCCCTGAAAATCATAAAACCGTTATATTAGCTATATGCGTGATTTTCGGCTTAAAGTTAATAGATACAATAAATTAATAAAATAGAGACGGACGTTTCCTGAAAACTTCAATAAAATCGGATGATAAACATGGGAGATATTAGCAATAAGGTTTGAATTTTAACACACCGCCCTAAGGCACTGCTGTTGCGAGCTGTAGCCGACAGGTGGCGCATTCGAGCCTTGGCCGAGCGATATAATGGCGCCAATGTATGTATGTACAATGTATGTATGTACAATTTTAATTTGCCTTTTAGTGTGAAGCGCAAACGTTTAAGTACCGGGTATTTCACAGTCGAGCACAGTCGACTGTAGCTTTCTTACTTGTTTTAAAATGCTTTGATGATAAGTCATTTGTGTTAGCTGTGTTTAATGTGATAAGTTGTTCAAGCATAACTAAACACGAAGTTTCGTTAAAACGCTTTTATAGAAGCTTAAAATACAAGTGATATGGCCAAAAACGGAATAAAGAAAGATTTAATATCAAGTACGAGTCGTGGCTTCAAAGAAAATATATTTTTGGTGATGATCCGATTGAGCAGCCAGTGCATTAGGACGCCCAGCAATTTCCGTGGATGAGTTGTCCCAATTCACAAAGAAAATAAATCTTATGGACGCTACTACGGGTATTTAGACCGAAAACCTATCTACGGCCTTATCAATAAAATACAATAAAGAAAGCAAAAGGATCAAAGGCAATATAGTGGCCACCGTTGCAGTAGCGAGCCCCAAGAGGCTTCAACGAATGAAACAAAGTATTCCGACACCACCGGAAAATAGTTCAATTATTGAGTATACAATTGAAGAGGCCTTGGCTCTATTTCTTGACTTGGGACAGTCAAAAGATAAATACACAATATTGCGCAAATCTCTTAAGACAAAGAACATAAATATTCTACCAAGCTATTCAAAAATAACAACAGCGAAAAAAGAGACTATGCCCGATTCTAAAATCACGGATACGGAAGCTAAAGTAAAACTTCAGGATTTGATGGATCATACCGCGCGCCGAATTCTTGAATCCAAAAAGTCAAAAGAACTCGATTTAATGCCACCTAGCTTAACTTTATTAACAAAATGGGGCTGTGACGGATCATCCGGTCAAACCTCTTACAAGCAAACGAATAATAAATCTACTGATGAGGCTGTATCTGATGCACGTATGTTTATGGGCTCCATCGTTCCATTTAGATTAAAATCGAACTTAGCAGAGCTGTGGAAAAACCCCCGTCTATTATCTACTCAATACTGCAGACCTGTGATCTTCAAATATGCTAAGGAAACCCCTGAGATTATAAACAGTACAATAGATGATATAAAAACTCAAATAAATAAATTATGTTTATCTGAAGTCTATGTCCAAAACAATAACTTTTTCATCCAGCACGAGTTCTATTTAACTATGATCGATGAAAAAGTTTTAAATGAAATAACTAACACACAATCAACGAAAACTTGCCCAATTTGTCAGCGTACACAGAACAATTTCCAAAATTAAAACGAATCTGTTGCGGATGCTCATAATTACGAATAAGGTATTTCTCCGTTACATGCCAGGATTCGATTCATGGAATTCTTTTTGAAGCTGAGTTACGCTGGCCCGAAAACAAAGTTATGGAAACTGATGCCGAAAAAAAAAATTCAATAAGATTTTCGCAAGGAGTAAGGATTGTTGGTCAAACAACAACAAAGCCCAAACAAGGTTTTGGAAATACCAATGACTGCAACACCTCAAGGAGGTTTTTCAATAATGTCGAAATAACTGCTCGCATTACTGGAATAGATTCAGATATTATTAAGAGAGTTCAAGTTATTCTGAATGTTCTCAGTTGCAGAGAAAAAATATATCCAAAATTGTTCGGGCAGTATGCCACCCAAACAGCAATTCTCATGAAGGAGCGATACCCGAGCAAATTGCTCACACCAACTGTACATAAGACTCATGATCATGGGCAAGACATCATCCAGTTTCAATCTCTTCCAATAGGCGAACTATCGGAAGAAGCGCAAGAGACTAAGAACAAGGAGTACAAGAGGTAAAGATAGGCGAATACCTGCAAGTTTTCTCGAAAGAAACAAATTGAAGACTTGTTATGCATGTTATTAGCTTCCTCGGATTCCAAAATTTCTGCCCGAAGATACGCGAGATCCATTCCGGATTTAAAACTAGAGTATTCGCCTGAAATGGTTGCCTTATTCGACAATATCAAAAATTGTTTTGAAAAAAATTAAAATGTATTTGTATTTTTTTAAATGTATATTTGTATTATTTTATTTAAAGGCAAACAATTTAAAAATATTTATCTATGCCCAATTAAGATGTTTGTTAATGGTTTACTACCTAGAATTAAAAGATAAAAGTTATTACGCCACATCCCCGCAGTGTGCTATACTGGACGACTACGTAGTGCCAGTTTAGCAGCATAGGTTGAAAAGAAAAAATATCAAAATCTCGAAATGCGCACAATTGTAGCACTGGTTTTTTTTTTTGGTTTGTTAGTGGAATATCTCCAATAATTTTTAGTATTATCTAGAGCTCGGCGAAATATGACAAAAAAGACTTTTTTTTTTAAATCTAAAAAAATATAAGTGCAAAAAATATTTCATTTTTTTCGAAATTCATGTTTAAAGTTTGTTCCTTAAAACAGAAAAATATTTTTTTCTTAGAGCTTTACTACTTTTTTAGAAAAATTAATTGAAATCTGCCGATTTAGCGAGCTTTTTTTTGCCTTTTTGCAGCTACAGAAAAATTTATCAACTTGGAGCAGCGATTATAAATACTTAAAAAACTTTGTAAATTATAAAATTTTGGTTTCAAAATTCCTAATTGAATGGTATCAAAAGATTTGCTAAGTTCAGCAACCCGAAATCCGACTTTTGTAACGAGTTTTCGGAAAATGAGCCACAGTGCGGCGCATTAGTGGCATTACATAAAACAATTAACACTAAAGAACCAGCATACCTTTTTGACAAAATATTGCTTATAACCTCCAGACGAACTAATAGGACGCAGACACAGGCAAGCATATTCCGAAAAACAATTTTTCATCCTTGCTGTTCGGTATTGGAACGAACTTCCCAATCGGCTAAAAATAATTAAGAGCGCACATAACTTTCGACTTAGCTTATCGACACACATCAAAAACCAATTTTAAGATTATGTGAGGAATAAGAAAAATAGGAAACTCAATCTAAAATTTAAAAATTTATATTTATATTTGTAAAATTTGTATTACCTATATATATATATATATTTTGTTATTATTATTATTTTTATTATTATTTTTAATATTCAAAATGTAATACTTTGAAAATAATTTTATAATTCTCGTGACTAGCACTCTAATTATAAGTTACACTTGTAGTGCTGGGATATAAATAAATGAATTTAAAAACAATAAATAAATTCTGGAGTGTCATACTTGATAATATGTCTGGTTTTATTAAATACGTTAAGAAATTCAAGGATAGTCAAATTTTCTTATTAATAAGCTTTTCTTATTAATAATAGAATCATTAATTGGTTTATTGGTTTCCTCAATAACATTTTCGAAACTACTTTCTGCCGAATGCAAAGTATTTTGGTCAGACTCGGTTGGTTCCGACTGATCTCTATAGGACAAATTGTTAACAGAATTCGTGACAATGCGTCAGCAACTACGTTAGTTGCACCTAGTTTATATATCACTTTTGGACTGAAACTTTCTATAAAGGAAAACCAACGTTTCATTTCTATATTAGGATTTTTATCCGAGATTACCAAAGATAATGGTAGATGATCGGCTTGAATTTTATTGAAAATGGCTCCTTTTCCGAAAACTCCTTGCAAAAGTCGGATTTCGGGTTGTTGAATTTAGCAAATTGGGAATTGATCAAGCTATTCAAAACCAAAATTTTATAACTTACAAAATTACAAAATTTACAGTATTTATCTCTCTGGCCGACGCTATCCATTGTACTAGGCACAGAACCGGGTCTCTCGCGAGGTTCGAGTCCAGAGAGAGGAGCAGGGATTCAATTCCTTTCGCCTGTCTGGAATAAATCTCCATCCGTCTGCATGTGAGCGAGTCTACCTATTTTCCGACGACAGGGGGGAGGGGGGTTCGGACAAAGCGTTCTTGTGGGAGAACAGCAGTCCAATAGGGCTTATTTGAAATTTTATTTGTGGCCTAATTTCGGACGATTCTTGATCTATGCTCAGGAGTACCAGCGCACCCCGTTTTGAATTACACAATTTTTATTCGTCATAAAAACTTTATGCTGCCAAGCAAAAATATTGAAGCACACGAAACAAACAGAAACGCGATTACACCGCGGGTGGTCGGCCGAATATATATATGCAATATTTTAACATATGACAGGAGATAAGAAAAAGAAGAAGAGAGACCGTCTACTCAACGTAAAGCAGCCGGAGAACATATCTTTGCACACCCAAAAATCGAATTACAATAAACATTCCAATACTTCATAATAGCCCGAAATTAATATACAAATGTTAGCCCGGCTTGTTCAGTCGATAGAGCAGGAGACTCTTAACCTCAGGGAATGGGTCGAGACCCACGTTGGGCGCGTGAAAACAGCATAACCGTCCGCACGTTGATTTCTTTACGGGATCATTCCATGTTGATCATCATAGTCGACCCCGAGCCTATTACGTACGCCGGTTAGGGCCGACGTGAGTCATTTGGTTAACACGGAAGAAAATCAAGAATAGGCAATGCGCTAGTGCTCTAGAAAATCAACAAAATGATTGCACAAAAATTTGGCTCGGGCAGATGACACCGCCTAAACTCGCCAAATTGAGCCATGCAATCTCCTGCAACCCAGCACCGCCGATTTTGCTGAACTATCAAACATTAGAACAAAGACGACCCAAATACAGCTCTAGCCAATAGGAGAAAAGAGGGATGACACTAGCTGAGAACACTTTTGTGTTCCATGCCGGAGATTCCTATCAAATACTTGGCACAGTCTTTGGATATAAAAGACCCCAATATAGCCGTACTGTAGATAGTCGAAGTCAGAGCAAAGGACGGGAAGTATTTTCGGAAAGACTCGAAATCCCCCAAGACCAAATTGAATGCGTACAAGGCGCATAAGTTTATAAGTCTGATAGTTTGTCGCGACCGCGGTAAATGTGCGATGCAGTCCTTGAAGTGAAGCAGATATATTTAGGACTGTCGAGTGAATCCTGATTTAGCAATTTTAACAATACTACGAGTAAAACAACCTTCCGCGTCCAAAAGTGAATCCTGAAGGACATTTTGCAATAAACTGGGCAACTACCCGTATCACTAGACGTAGTATAAATCCTTCAACAACCCAAATCTACAGCATCATCAAAACCTAAAGGATGTCTCTGATGGCAAAGTGATCGAAGAAGTAATTGAGGAGCATCGACCAACATGACAGATTCGCCAACAAAGATGACACTAGTTCAATAACGACATAACATAAACAATCCGACAATCCGTCTGTCGGTTTCTACGCGAACTAGTCTCTCAGTTTTTGAGCTATCGAGCTGAAATTTTCAGCATAGTCTTATTTCTTTATAACGCAGTATACATGTAGGAATGATGGCGAAATTAATGTAAAAAAAATGTAAACTTCTATTTTTTTAAACGTGTTTCTATAAATTTTGAGATATAGCATTTTTTGATGGTTCTAGAATTACGGTTTTCATTTTTTTAAGATCGGACAACAATATCATATAGCTGATATAGAAGCGATCGGTCGATTTATATCAAAATGTAAAATGCTACATGTAAAATGTAAAATGTACAAAATTCGATATTTTTTCAACATTACTAAAATGGTTCGATTTCCAATGATCCAATCGCAGACTGCAAGGGTATACCAACTTCGGTTTACCGAAGTTAGCTTTTTTCCCGTGTTTAATGTTGTTTTTTGTTAAATCATTAATTTAACATTTTGAGCATTTAGTGAATTTTTAACACAAAAACAAGCACTATATTATATATATATATATATGGTTAATTCTACTTAACTTTTCCGACTAATAAAACCTCAACTCCGGAACGAGAGCTCTCAACGATGGAATAACAGAGGGTAAGTCAACAGGACATTTTTCCCAATATTATCAGAAATATTTATATATATATATAATCGGGCCCCCATATACACTACATACCATATGAAAAAAATATTAGCTTCCAAAGATACACTATATTCTTTCATATACCTAAATATTACTTACACAATTTAAATCAATTCAGAATAGCACTGGCTATAACAAACACACCATTTGACACACTTTAATGTCCAATACACAATTGACCAACCTTTCTTATAAACTTGTAATGTGAACTTGAACCAACAAAAACGCATTGTTAGAAACCCATTAAAAAGGGGGCATTGGTACAAATGGAAGACTGGGTCAAGAAAATGACATAACTTTTTACGAACGACGTGAACAGGGGATCGTATTGCACAGCCCGCGACGATTCGAAGGCGCACGAAGTTTGCGAATGGGGAGGGAAAACGGCCAAAACATAGCCCGATTGTTTTCAAGCATAAATCCGCTTGTGGGGCAATGTGGACAGAAAGACAGACTGACTAACGATTTCTTCTATTTTTTCAGGCAGATTGTTCTGATTACGTTTGGAGAGGATAGTGGCGTCCAAAGAACCCACCCCAAATCCGGCGAGCCCTGCTGCACAAATCGTGTCTGCTATAAGGACTCAGGCACAACGACACCACCGACGTAGCAGAGTGCAGCGGCGATGTACGAGTCTTTTCCACGTCAAGGAGCCGCAGACAGGCTTGATACGGCCTTGATCCGAATGATGGGGAAATGGAGCACCGAAACGACAGAACACTTCTTGGACGAGTGATCGGGCTACCGTTTTGGCGCTTTGGTTCGGCAGAGCTATACACTCCGGCCATTTAGTGAAGCGGTTTTCGAGCGTGGTAGTAGACAGAAGGCCCAGGATGCCAATCGCAAGTCGGTCAAATGGGGCACCCAGATCTCTGAGCTGTTGCTAGCCTTCAGTACGTCGGGTAAGCTCTTTTCTGGCATTGCATTCGCTACAACGGGCACACCAGATGGCTACGTCGGCTGTTTGCCGAATCTTAAGTCTTCTTGATCCCAAAATGTCCACCGGTCGTAGAGTTATGAGCGCTGCGTAGGGCTTCTTCCTGAAGAGAGTGAGGTACCACCCGGGCTGCGTCTGCCGTTTTGGTTTTAATCATCAGCAGACCCTTATCCATGATAAGGTGATCAAACAAGTGCCAATATGCTTCTGGTTCGGGGCTCTCACTCCAGGTTGTAGACTTAACCGGTCGCTCTCCTTTTGTTAGCCACTGCAGGATCACTGCTAAAGTTGAATCCTTCTCCTGGCTACTAGCAATGACCGTGCTTTGTCGTGCCTTGGTGCATATGCGGCATTCACCACAGGGACGTCGGGACGATTTGCAGCATACGCGGTAATAAGAACATAGTCTCACAAAAGAATGCACTTTTCTTTTGTTTCGAGGTGAGGGCCAATCGATGACTTTTCGAATCTTCTCCGGACACGCCGTTAAGCCTTTGCTGCTAATGTTATGGCCCGTGTTACTAACCTCGGTTCGAAGGAAATGGTATTTGCGTGGACTCAGCTTCAGTCCTACGCTTTGGAATCTATCGAAGACTCGCTGAAAGTAGTTAAAATGGTCCTCGACTGTACGAAAGTGTACCAATGTAGATTTCCAGGCGGGGCCGGAAAAAAAGGCCATCCATCAGACGCTTAAAGGTTGCTGGCGCATTGGTCAGACCAAACTGCATTACGCCCACGGGCTAGTGGACGGGCGAATTTTGCATCGGAGTTTCATGCCGGAAACCAGCTGCTCTACTTTTTTTTTTTTTTTTCAGATTTAGTGTATTTTTAGTCAAAATTAACGGGTATACTGCTACCTATGTGGCAGCTTGAGCAGGTTGTAAATATAGGGGATAACAAGTGTTGGTATACAAGTTTATACATTAATTCATTTCATTGGCAATTTAGACTTAGACTTCTAGGGTATTAAATGTATCTTAATGGAAGGTCTTGTGGGTGATTTCTTTTTAGTCTTCTTCTTGTTGGTCTCCATGTTAGCCTCTTCGCCAGGGAGTTAGGATGCAGGCATACGACAAACATCGCCTATCTTTGGGATTTTGAGATCTCTTTTAATACCTCTGGTTCTCATGAACCAGGGGGCATTACAAATCGATCTTATAATCTTGCTTTGCGCTACTCGTATTTTGTTTAGGTTCGACTTAGACGCTATACCGTAGACTTGCAATGCATATTTCCAGATTGGACTGAGAATCGATTTATAAATCCGAACTTTGTTGGACAGAGAGAGCTTATTTCTTGACGGAAGAAGCCAGGACATACTTGCTGCCTTTGAAAGCACTGACTGCTTGACCATTGTTGTGTGCGTCTGGAAAATGAGTCCTCTATCCAAAATCACACCAAGGTACTTGTAGTAGGACTCGTGACGAAGTACAGAACCGAGCATGGAAATGCCTGGGCAGCTCTTTGGCCTAGTGGAGAATGTGACACAAGCTCATTTTCTGCAGTTTATGCCTATATTCCATTCTGCTGTCCATTTTTGAAAACGTGATACGTACTCCTGCAGGCCCAAGGTTGCAATGCCTATGCTTGGGCTCCTGACCATAACCATTGTGTCGTTGGCGTATGTTGCGATGAGCATGTCATCATCGTCAACTCCGGTACAACCCCAGGAATCTGGCATATCTGACGTATACAGTGAGTAAAGTGTCGGACATAGTACACTGCCTTGTGGTACACCGGCTGAGATTGGACGTTTTGACGACTTTTCACCATCGACAACAACACTAAATTTCCTTTCCGATAGGAAGCTCTGAATGAGGAGGAAAAGCTGTGGCGTTAGTAGGATCTTTAGCTTGCTTAGGAGGCCGTCGTGCCATACCCTATCAAAAGCTTGTTGTATATCCATAAACACAGCAACTATGTACATTTTGCTTTCCATAGCTTCCAGAGTGAAATTGACCACGCGATGCAGCTGTTCAGGTGTGCCGTGACTTTTTCGGAAACCAAACTGCCACCTAGGAATATCTCTGCTTTCGCTTTCTAGTCCAAGGATCCGATCCAGTATCACTCTTTCCATCATTTTGCCCAATGCAGGTAAGAGACTTATTGGCCTGTATGCATCAACTTCGGTGTGTTGCTTTTCAGGTTTGGGGATCCTCGTGATAATGGCACTCTTCCATGAACTTGGGTAGTGACTCAGCCTTCTACTGTGATCCGGAGGTTGCCTTTGGTCCGGGGTAGCAGCTGTCGCCGCAATGTATATTTGCTCAATAAAAGCCGTTACCGCATCTTCAAGATCATCTGGATGGTTAATCACAGTGTTGAGATTTATACTTCTGTCCAGGGTTTCCTCAATTTTTTCAAAGGATTAGCCGGGCGGTAGTAGTGGTTTTCTTTTGGCCTTGTATTGAGGTGTTTGACTAAGCGTTGCAACAATTGACAAATGGTCCGAAGATAATTCGTATTTTGTTTCGACTTATACGGGAAGATTAGGGTTCGAAACTTCAACTGAGTTCCTCAAACTCTCGGAAGAGTGCGGTGCGGAGGAACAATACATTCGGCGCGAACAATCCACCAGAGAGAATCTATATAGAGGCGCAAATTTTTCTGTCGAACATTTTCCTCTGCCGACGTCGGCAGATGTAAACAGAGCTGATTGGATGCTAAGTTGCAGTGCGAGAGGCAACAACAATATGCCGTAAGAGAGAACAGTACAGAAGTATGGAATTCGGACACTTTCGAAAGCTTTTGAACACCTTCGAGCACCTCCGAACGCTTTAAAACCTGCGAGCTATTTAATGAATTGTTTAATATTTAAGCGTTTCTGGAGTATATTTCCTAAATGATTTTGAAAGTAAACTACTTTCTAATTCATTGGATAAATAAAAATATTTTTTAGGTGAAAATATGTACTTCTGCCTAATTTTCAAGCATAAAAAGGTTTGGGAAGGATTAGAATGATAATAATTTGACCAGAATAGGTCTGTATTTTAACGGTTTAACTAGTATTCTTACAAAAAACAGGTGGAACCCAACGAAGAAATGAAACCCAAATGCTTGATGTGACGTCACGCAGTTCGAGACCAAACAGCTCGCTCAACAAAACTTTTCGTTTACAGAGCTTAACAGAGCGTTAGTTAACATGTTTTTGCGGATGAAATCGCTCTGTTACGCTCTTTTGCGCATGAAATCGCTCTGTTACGCTCACTTAAGGTTGTACAATCAATGCGCAACGGACTTTTCAAATGCAAATGCTTAGCTATGCTTAGAAAAGGGTATATTGATATCGAATGTTGAGCAATAGTTACCTAAAAATGATTTGTTTAACAAATATTAGTGAAAAAACCCTTCAAAACACTTAATTCCACTCGTCATCCACACTGCAACATCGAGCAAGTATGAAATGCCATAGGTGACCACCCGGTTGGCTTGCAACCGTGAGAGGAAGAGAAAATTGCGCCTCTATATAAGTTGCTCTATGAATCCACCAAGGCTGTTCTGCTAGGTATGCGGTAAAAACGGATCCAGAACGACAGACTGCTGCAGAGCCGGGACGGGAAACGTCGGAGGCCCGAGAAGATAAAGCTGGCGGCTTAGGCCAGAAGGAAAAATACAGTAGAAATCCAAAGAAACAGTTGAGTTGCGACGGGTTTCAAATACAAGCCAAGATAAGAAATAAAACACTGATGGCTAGAGGGATGTTCGATACAGGAGAATCGAGAAGCCAATGCGCACGAACCGATATCGGGACTTAAGAAAGCAACGAAGATGGAATGGATCACGGGCAATGATTACGCTCGCTAATGGAGGAGTTATGACAGGGATCTGATTCGGTGGGAAAGAATTCACTATTTCATTCATGATTATAACGCAAGTAGCGGAAGGAATAATCCTGGGCATGGACTTTTCGGCCAAAGCGCACAGTTGGCTGAAGTGTGGCGGACTGGAGCTGGAGATCACGACCGCGAGCGAGGAAGAAGGCGGAGAGGACCAGGAAACGCAAATCACGAGGAACGACCACGAGACGGAAGAACCATCAGAGAAGGAAATACAAAGGTTCCTGGAAAAACAAAGGCAAGTATTCAAGGGAATGAAAGGGCTGTAGTTACATCACGATACACATGATTAACCTAAAGGATGATAGGCCAATAAAACAACTGTATTATCCACGGAACCCAAAAGAACAGGCAATGCCAAAATGAGCAGGTGGGAGTGATAGAACCATCATCCAGCTTATAAAGCACCCCGGAGGTACTCGTGAGGAACAAATACAATGAATAGAAAATATATATAGACTATCGACTGCTAAACGAGAAAACACAGAAGGCTACCCGGTGCCAAGAATTAACTTCATCTTAGACCAACTCCGGGAGGCCAAGTTTATTAGCACGATAGATTTGAAAGCTGGAACTGGCAAATCCATATGGATTGTAACATCCGACAGTACACAGCATTCACGGAACATGGTCGTGCATTATTTCAATAGAAGCTCGTGCCCTTCGGACTAACAACGGCACCGGGACATTCAAGGGAGAACTGGACACAGTAAAAGGGCCGGAAATGAAATCGTTTGCGTTTGCATACCTCGACGACATCGTGGTGAAGGCGGACTGGTAAGTCCGGGGGTACTTCTGCGTCGGGGGACGTTGCTTCATCGTCTATTTCTTGATCCGGAATGGTTCGGAATGGTTCCACTTGTCCCACTATTGTCTGCGCGCTGAGATTCACTAGATGTAGCGTGTGAGTGTCCACTAAGGCGCAACCTAGTAAAACTTAAGGAGGCAATTGAGAATGAGCTTCACTCTTCAGTAGGGCTACAGGCACCTGCTCTTGAGCCATGCTTCGGATTGTTAAATGAGTGTTGCTATATGGTAGCATACTGTTGGGCGCAGTCGAATAAGGTAAATTTCGCTGCTGGGTAGTTGGGGTATATAGCGGCAAGTGTTCCCACGGGAACCGTTGCTGAAGATCTTTCAAGTCTGTTAGCGCAGCAGGAAGTCCATGCCCAACAGGCTAGGGGTGCTGCCTTCCACTGATAAGAATTCGTGATTGACTGGCCTACCGGCAATAACAAGTCTGGTGGTGGCCACGAATTGTTCCGCCGATGGTCCCTGGAGGAGGCAGACAGCGGCACCGGTGTCGACAATTATGGTAGTGGTGGAAATGCCGTACAGGATGCTTCTGTAAAAAGATCAAATAAAAAGCACTACAAGTATATGGGCGGGCCGATACTGTCTCCCGCGATGTTCATCTTCGAAGTTCTCAGCTTTCTGTTGTTTCTCCGCAGTTAAGGGGGTTTTTGTCGTGTCTTCGGATGGGCATTCAGCAAACAATCGGCCCAGGATGGAGTCCACGGTAGCTAGGTTCGATTCCTCTTTCTGGAAGCGGCGGCGGTAATTTCCCATAGGACACGGCGGCGACGGCATCTTGGATTAAATTATCCGCGGTAGGCGAATCTCGACGGACAGCGGCTCCTGGAACAGCTGTGAATGGACGGCCTGCGCTTCTGCATCCGACAACTCTAGGATTCCCCATTGTGAGGTTAGGTCGCCGGCCGGAGGCTGCACAGCCGTCGGTATGACCGCGGGCCCAACTTCCATTCTTCGGGGGTACCCTTGCCGCGCCTGTCCGAAGTCCGCGTTGAATATTTCCGTCAAGCGTGGGGTGGTGTCGGCATGTTGAACGCGCCCAGCTTGGGTCACGTCCTCGTGGTTGCACGCCGGCTGGCCTCTGCTGTTCCCCGGACGGTCGCCCAGCATAGTTCTCTCGAAGGTCGCCCACATTTGCTCGAACTTTTGCTCAAGCTTGAGGCTAATCCACTTTTTGCTCAATACGTCGGAACGAGCGCTCGATTGCTCGGTCCACGGCGATTAGCGTGGCCGCTCCATCTTGCGGCTCTTCTAGATCACATCCTTCCGGCGAGGTGTGACTCCGGTGGCGCGGGGATTTTTTGACATTTTCGTAGGTCAAGGTTTTCGCAAACCCTAGTGACCCCACACCTGGCACCAATGTAACGAAATTAAGCCGCGGAGGGCAGATTTCGCTTAGATTAGATGTGGCCACCCCAAATCCGTCGATGACGAATTTGTCGCCAAAGCCCAAATAGGACACACGCGTATTTTTGGTTATTTTTAAATGGCTTAATGTTCTCATGCATAAAATAAAACAAGTAAGAAAGATACTTAAACGTTTGCGCTTCACACTAAAACAAATTTTAAAACAAACTTGATCTGCGTGCAACAAATTCCAAAGCTGTCACCAAATTTGGTAACTCTAGCTCTTATAGTCTCTGAGATCTGTTGTTTCACACGGACGGACAGACGGACATGGCTAAATCGACTTGGCTGGTGATGCGAGTGATGGAGATTTCTCCTTCCGCCTGTTACATACATTATCGGTTGGCACTAACTTATAATACCCTTGTACCCTATGGGTACCGGGTATAAAAAGTATCTTTTCATTAAGAAAATGTAGAAGCTATTAGATGTGACAATCTCTGGCAATTTTATTTCAGTTCTGCCAAAATTAGGTTAAGAGTTGTCGAAGCATACTTAGTATGAAAATGGCGCCTCATATGTAACATATGTAATGGCCCAGTTGTCTAAGCAGCCGGTGCATCTACATTTTGCAAAATCCCACAAAAAACAAAAATATTTTCTGTTTTGTATTTGTATTCTAAAATTTTTTTCTAATTGTTCTCCGGGTATAATAACAAAGGAAAAAGGAAGAAATGCAAAAAAAAAACAGATAAAAAAACAATAAAAAGTTTTGGCGAGGTCGGGGCTCGAACCTACGACCTAGACGGCTACAGGATACTCAACAGCGCCTTAGGGGGGGTTTTAAAATTCGAACCTTATTGCTAATATCTCCCATGTTTATCATCCGACTTTACTGAAATTTTCAGGAAACGTCCGCTCTATTTTATTCATTTTTTGTATTTATTAACTTTTACCCGAAAAAAACGAGTATAGCTTATTTAACGTTTTTTATGATTTTTGAGGGCAGAAGTGGGCGTGGCCAAATTTTAAAACAAACTTGATCTGCGTGCAACAGATTCCAATGTTGTCACCAAATTTGGTAACTCTAGCTCTTATAGTCTCTGAGATCTGTTGTTTCACACGGACGGACAGACGGACAGACGGACATGGCTAAATCGACTCGGCTGGTGATACTGATCAAGAATATATATACTTTATGGGGTCGGAGATGCCTCTGCCTCCTTCTGCCTGTTACATACATTCTCGGTTGGCACAAACTTATAATCCCCTTGTACCCTATGGGTACCGGGTATAAACACACTTGCCTACATACACTCATAAGATACTTGAGTCGAATCTCTACAACATAGTCTTTGCAGTAAGGTGCAACGCACCAACCTCTGACGACTGCACTATCGAAGCTAGAGTTGCACAAGGAAGCGCACTCGGACCTACTCTATTCGTCCTTATACAGCGGATATTCCTGCGAACGAGCGGCTAACAACATTCACGTTCGCTGACGATACGGCGATCCTAAGTCGCTCGAGGTGCCCCCCGCACAGCAACACAACTAGCTAATCACCTCATGGCTATCTGACTGGCGCATTCAAGTAAACGAACAAAAATGTTCAGATATAACGTTTACTCTCAACAGGCAAATATGTCTTACACTATCTTTGAATAGTACGCAGATTCACTAAGTCAACGAAGTAACGTATCTCGGCGTCCACCTCGACAGACGACTAACCTGGCGAAGACACATCGAATGCTACATTTACATCTAAAACTAAAAGCTAGCAGCCTTCACTGGATTTTAACGCCCGATCGCCACTGCGTCTGGACTATAAGGTCCTGCTCTACAACTCCACCTTCAAGCCTATCTGAACATTTGGCTTTCATTTATGCGGGAACCCTAGCAGCAGCAACATAGACATTATTCAGCGCTCACAATCGAAAATCCTGAGAACTGGGGCACTATATATTCGACACCAAAACATCCACAGGGATCTCGACATTCTTGCAGTAAAATATTAAATAGTCAAACAAAAAGCGACCTACAACATGTAGTAGAATAGACTCATATGAAGCCCACTGTACAAGCTTAAGATAAATTCCCTGCTAGATATAAGTACTATTGTCATCCCTTTCTAACACGCAGTCTTAGATATAAGCACTATTGTCATCCCTTTCTAACACACATACTTAGTAATAAGATAAACCTGTACACTGACACAAAAAAAAGGAAAACGAGTAGAAAAAAACGTAACACTAGGCATTCGGTGGCTGACGCTCAAGAGCAGTTGAAAAAATAAAATAAAGTACTTACACGTATAATTACATCTATTAAAGACCGAAAGTGTTTTATCTACGGGTGATATCGCCTTTTACCACCTCAGAAGTGGTCACTACTCACTATGCCTGAAGTAGATATGAACCAATTTACGGTGGTCCAGCTGAAGAACTGGCTGGGAGCTCCGGAGGATCGTGGCGACCCCCCGGCTAAAAGAACGGGTCACCAAGGTGAGCAGCCACAAGCCAACGGATCTGCAGCAGAACCACTTAAGCACACGGATGGAGCCGCATCGCTGAGCCTACAACAACAGTCAGGATATATCTCCTTCAAGTGGCATCGATGACGTCACAAGCCGTTGACGACTTCGGCATGGAGTAGCTCTCCGAGGTAGATATCGAGAAAGCCACTTTGCAAAAAGTACGCGACGAAATAGATGCAAGCATGGCTGTACTGCAGTGGGCGGCAGGGCCCACTCCCGTGGGATAGGATTTTTCTCAGCTGGCGTCGCTACCGATCACGCACAGTATGCAAAAAAGAGAACAGAAGAATCAGTGCAGACAAATTGTAATTGTGTTGCTAGATCTAGCCTTTTTTAGCTTTAAATAGCTAGTTGTTTAGGTTAAATCTGTTTTTTGCCATACTACAAAATATTTTAGCTTTTTTCTCTTCTCATATCTAGCCTTAGAAAGTTAAATTTTTACTCATACAAATCCAATGTTGTCATTTGACTGTAGTGGTGCGGACCACTGCTGTACTGCATCGTATTCGCACCGAGATCGACGACGCCAACAAGAAGAAAACGAATCATGTTCGCCAAATCCATGACGTCATTAGCAACAGCATTGAGAACACCGGCAATGTAAACAGTTCCGCTAACAGCGACGCTGTTAAAGTTAACTGCGCTGATATTACCATCACCAAAGATAACATGTGTAACGGCGCCTGAAAAAAATTATAGACTTTTTTTTTTTTTTTGAGCCTGAAAGTATGCTCTTGAAGCTATATAGTATACTAGCGGACCCGGCGAACTTTGCCTCGCCCTAATTCGACGCCTTTATATAACCCCAACTTCTTCGATGCAGCGTTCCATGTATAATAACGTGGCATTTCCGAATAGAGTATAGTCCTTGCGAACGGATTGATTTTGCATGTAAAAAAAGAACGTTATCGCTGGTGGCCATTCTGCTCTGCGATGCATTCGCGTCCGTAGAGTAGACACGGAAATGAAAACTCCAAATGGCCTCGTTACGACTTACGTAACGTCCAAGTTAAAATTTCGTCACTTTATCGTTTGCATTCGGATCAGCTATGCCAAACGCCATGTCGCTCCCTTGGTTCACTTATTTGCAAATCTATTGATTTTATAGAGTTGCAGTACTCAACATTGCAGTGCGTTGAAAACATTTTCGACAAAAGCGGACAATATGGGACGATCCAGCGGTTATCGACGACGACTTTGTTATTTTTCACCATCATATCGATCCATCTGCCGTTGTCATCTGGAGAACGACGCCTGTAGAATGGATATCCATCGTTTCCTCTGATTGTTTCAGCCACCAACGGACGGGGAAATCGTTTTGCGCAATTTCCGTTTTCCATGCATGGTGATTCTGGGTTGTGGACTCCGCAAGGGCCATGGATCATACTCGTTTTCACAACGGAATGCAGCTCCGGATCAGTTTCTGGATCTGGTATTTCGGCAGAAATAATCGAATCAATATGTTCTGGTCGGATCTTGTCGAACATCCAAAGCAAAATGTGCGCATGTGGTAAGCCACGCTTCTGCCATTCAACCGAGTACATCCAACAACGAACTACGCCAAAAACCTTCTGCTTAACGATGCAATCCATAAGAATTTTTACCTTTAGCTTGAATACTCGTGCAGTGATGTCATGTCGATCGCAGGATGTTTGTCCTTGGTGCAACAAATTCGTAATTTCGGGCCATTTCGGATTGCATGTAAACGTGATAAATAAATCAGGTCGTCCGTAATTCCGCACGTACGTCATCGCATCTTGAGCGTACTCATGCATATGGCGTGGGCTCCCAACATAAGTAGCTGGCAGAATGGTCAAACAACCAATGTTTGCCGCGTGTCCATCAGTAGCGATGGCGTCACGCAAGTGGATGTACTCGTCAGATCGTAACTTTGACTGATTGAAACGAATGAAATTCAGACGCTCCGTTTCTACTTTTACATACATGTCGACACAGTACTGCTGAAACAAACGGCGGTATCTCAACAGATGATTGTCAACATCTAGTCGAATCATCAATCGATATGCTTAAAAATTCATTGAGCTGACTTTCTTATTCGTTTCTTCTCCTGTAATATGAATTCGAATTTACGTGCAGAATGAAAAAGAAGTGATTAAACAAACCTGTCGTTGGATTGACCATCTTTATGTTGAAGTGATAGCCATCTTCTCCACGACAGAACATCAACGGATATTGAAGTGCATCATATGACCGATGAGTCTCATAAACGCTTTGCAATTGTCCATCATCCCGATGCTTGAGAACAATATCGCGTGATTCCACATTCTCGCCAACAATCACCACTGCGACTTCATTGATAGTGGGCGCATTGAATTGTCTTGAATGGCTTCCTGCTGGTCTTTTATCTGCTCTGATAATGATTTTGTGGTCGTCAGAATGCATTGTATCCAAAGCTGTTTTGAACAATCTGACCAATTCATTACACTCATGAAGAAGATTTTGCAATTGTTGTATTATTTCACGTTTAGTTGCAGTGAAAATTGCACAACGCTGATTAAGTTCAACTGCCGAATCACCAACGAAATAGATCTGAAGGAATTTATGATCTTTGTTTGGTGGTGGTAACAAAGCGCCCGCTCGATGGTGAATTTGCCCTTGAATCTGAATTTTGTGATGCAATTTCGTGAAAAATTATAGTTGTTCATGTTGATAAAAGAGTGACGCTATTACCTTATAACTCGGATTGTAGCCTGGTTGTTGAACAACCTCTGCTCCAAATGACGTCATTTGAAAACATCCGTTATATTTTTGTGCGTGCAACAGGAAATGGTTTGATTTGCTTGTATTTCCATATAGAAGCGAATACAATGGCTCTGGTGGATGAGTCAAAACCGGCAATTTTACCTTGCCACCTGCGCAGCATAAGCCGGGAGCTTCCAATCGAAACTTCAGTGCATTGCAGTGCTGACATACCACAGACAATGAACCGATAACAACGCAGCTATGGTCTTTGTAGGACGTTGAGAAATTGTATGCAAATGCAGCGCGATTCAAGTCTGTTCTTGGTACTCTTTGTGTAGAGCGAATCTGTGCTAAACGGGATCGTCTCGATTCATTTCTTTCTGCACGTTCGTCTTGCGTTTGACTTTCATGGACATTCCGACTATATGTTGCTCGACGTGAACGTCGTCCAATGTTTGGCCGTCTTATAGCAGGCATTATTCCTACAAATCACAGGAAGAAATTAAACAAATCCGGACGTCTGATAAAAACGAATAAGAAACCGAATAATATTGAAACGATTTGTTTTTACTTTGACATATATTTCGAACACTACTCTTTTATATAATTTGATATTTTAATAATTTGTTTTTCACCATTACCCTGGAGGATTTTCTAAAAATTTTATTACGTTCTGACCTTCTCCTGTTAGTTACCTACAACTGAAAAAAAATTTGAACCAAATCGGCCCAGCCGTTCTCCAGTAGTTTTTTACGACACATTTTTTGGGCTCCATTTTTATATATATAGATTTGGGCGGAGTTGCCAACTAATTTATTGCCGCTGCAGCTGCATTAGACTAGCTGAAATAGATCAGCTGCATCAGGGTCGCAATTAAAAGCTCAGCTTTCGCGACCAACTTCGTAGACCTCGATCTAAAATCCGGTCACGTTCTTTTCTTTTCAATACGTCGAGATAAACACACGCGTATAAATCAAAATAAAAGAAAGTCGAAGGCAGTGTTTATCTATTTTTTCCGAAGAGCTTTTTAAACCTTCCTGGTAACGACAAGCTGCCGAGGTAAGCTGCTGTAAGGAATCGTTAGGATCCCTTACAATAAGCCAAAGGGAACGCAGGATAGACAGAAGAGAGAACAGTATAAGAGAAAGCAGTAGAAGAGATGGAGTGAGAGCGGAGAAAGGGAGAGAAAGCTTTCAGCAGAGCGGATAGTCAGCGCATAGCGGGACACGGATGCGCTGAGCAAGGAGTTTTGGCGGGAGAGCGGGCCGCTGAATTGGCAGCAGCAGCGCTGCAGAGGATCGGCTGAGCAAGGAGTTTTGGCGGGAGAGCGGGCTGCTGAATAGCAGCGCTGCAGGGGGGTATAAAAGAGCGAGGCAGGAGTCAGTTGGGGAATCAGTTGGAGAGTCAGTCGGACAGTTAAGTGTGGAGTTAAGTCGTCGGTGAACAGTGACCAGTGCTAGTGGTAGTGAAAGCGACTCCTTGGGAAACGAGCCAAGGATCAGTTCAGGGGACAGCAGAGCAGAGCAGTTTTACCAGCAGCAGTAACGCAGTAAGTCTTTGGGAGGATTCCCTTTGACCAAACGAGTCCAGTTCACAACTTTCTTCCATCTCGTACTTTGTAAGTGCCCAGGCGGACGGTGAGTTTGCCAGCGCGTCAGCTTAGCGGGAGCATCTGGAGCGTGCAGCACCAGAGTATCTAGCGGAGCGAAGCTTAGCGAGAGTATCCGAGTGCGGGTAGCACCGGAGTATCAAGCGGAGCGTAAGCGCGGCGTGATCACCCAGACGGCGTTGGCCGGCGAGTCGGGCGTGAACTAATTGTTAGAGGTAGGGCGTCTTGTGCCCCGCTTAAGACAGGTGTGGTAGAAAAGAGGTGCAACTCCCAGTTCAAATATATATTATATTACTTAATTCTAAACCCCGAAGTTCTTATTTTGGCACAGTGCCCAACAAATATAAATTTGTTGCAGCGAATCCTGGACGAGACTGAGCTATCCCGCCCCGATCGTTACAACTGGCGCCCGAACTAGGGTCGCTGTGCCTATAAGAATTACCTGAGTTATAGATATATTTAAGAATAAAGGAATTTTTTTTTATCCACGATGGTGAGTACCAGCTGGATATACAAATTAAACAGGGAAGAATTACTGGCGTATAGCCAGCAGTTCGGCCTTGAATTGGCAGGGAACGTACACGAGTTACGCAGAGGGTTCGTTACGTGGGCACGAGAACAGCTTGTGGACCCAGCGCACATAATCAGATTTACAGAATTAGCGGAGCGTCACGCGGGAGCGTCACCAGTTAAGGCGTCTACGAGCAGTGGGCAACAGGAAAGACCCGCTGCTTCTAAGCCTCAGGTGATGATTTAACAGGGAGACATTCTAAATGCCAGTTTCAAGGAACAGGTACAGATAGATATCCCAGCGTACAGCCAAAAACAGGATATTATAGCCAGGCCACAAGCACCTGACTATTCTAGAATAGCGGCTAGGGTAAGGGAATGGAGTTTTCGGTTCGATGGGGCAGCGAAACCGCTAGAGTTTTTAGAGCAGGTGGAGTGGTCAGCGGAGACGTACGGTCTCGAGCTAGACCTTCTTCCTAGGGCGATGCCCGAACTGCTTCAGGGAATAGCCTTGAAATGGTACGTGGCAAACAACCAACATTGGACGACATGGGCAGCGTTCACGACCAGTTTTCAGGCCTATTTTCTACCAAGGGGCTACTTCAATCACCTTCGGGAGGAGGTGATACAGCGCAAGCAGCGACTGGGAGAACCCTTTAAGGAATTCATGGTGGAGATGCAGTGCCTGATGAGACCGTTGAAAATGTCAACAGAGGCGCAACTGGAGAGGATATACGATAACAGCGTTCCAGATCTCCGAGCGTTCGCCAGGCCATCCCAATTCTCCACTTTGCAGGGATTA
Organism: Drosophila rufa; assembly: GCA_018153105.1. Lineage (NCBI taxonomy): Eukaryota > Metazoa > Arthropoda > Insecta > Diptera > Drosophilidae > Drosophila > Drosophila rufa. Next base: position 6,850,219 of record JAECXS010000135.1, read on the forward strand.
ATGGGTCTAGCGGATGAGCTAGAGGAGTTAGACCGCGATAGGGAGCGATTACGGGCCAGTTCGGTCCACGCCCGACTTCAGTCCCCAGTGAACCCCCATCGCAATGACCCTCCGAGGACTACAAGGCCACAGCCTCGGCACACAAATCCATTCACCCGGACGCAGGAGACACAACAGTGGAGACAGGCAAACAATGGGCCCCCACAAAGGATACCGGACCCCTCCAATGCATGTGGAAATTGCGGACAAGCGGGACACTGGAGACGAGAGTGTCGTCAGCGCACCGTTATTTTCTGCTGGAGGTGTGGGATGGTCGGACGCAAAACAATGAACTGTTGCGGGGCTATGGGAAACGGACCCCGACTCTCGCCACCCGGAGCACGGCAGGAGTCGTCAAACTCGGCTCCCCAATAAATCAAAAGGGTTTTCGGGATGAGGGCTCATATTTGTCGGCCACTGTTATAATAGGAGGTAAATCCTATAAGGCAGTGATCGACACAGGAGCCACCAGCAGTTTTGTCAGTGAAACGTTAGCAGCGAGCTTGGGTGCTGGGGGAAAACTGACATCTACATGGAGACCCGTGAGATTCGCGGATGGGCGAGCGTGCGAAATAAACCACCAGCTCAAGGTGACACTCGAGTTTGGGAGCCGACAGATCACAACAGGACTGTTCGTAATGCCAGGGATCATCGATGATCTAGTCCTGGGCTACAACATATTGAAGGATCTGGAGGCAGAATTAAGTTGCGCAGGACAAAGAATTCAGTTTAGGGCGAATAGGCCCACGAAAAGCAAGAGAAGTAGTCAGGAATCGCAAAGCGAAGAACCAAGCAGGAACAAGGAACAGGACAGTAACAAAGCCCCAGAGGAACGGTTAAAAATGGCAGCGGAAACGCCATTAACTGACCAATGCATGGACACGTTTCTAAGAAGAGAATTAGAAATGTTCGAGGAAATCAAAGGGGTATTGAACATTGCTGAGCACAAGATAGTGATGAAGGATGCACGACCCTTGAAACAAAGATATTTCCCAAGGAATCCAGCGATGAGAGCCACCATTGACAATGAGATTGATGAGCTACTAAAACAAGGCTGTATAGAGCCTTCGAGTAGCCCTCATAGTGCCCCAATCGTCATGGTGCAGAAGAAGACAGGCAAATGGAGGTTATGCGTGGATTTCAGGCAGTTGAATGCCAAATCTATCCCAGACGCATACCCCTTGCCGAGGATTCACCACATCCTGGATCAGTTAAAACAGGCCAAATACATCAGTAGTTTGGACTTAAAAAATGGATACTGGCAGATACCCATGGAGGAGTCAAGTAAACCATTAACGGCGTTTACAGTCCCGGGACGGGGTCTGTATCAGTGGAAAGTCATGCCTTTCGGGTTGCATTCAGCACCGGCAACGTTTCAGCGAGCACTGGACAGCGTTATCGGGCCAGATATGGAACCACATGCCTTCGCATATTTGGATGACATCATCGTCATCGGCCGTACGCTGGAAGAGCACAAGAGAAACCTCCAAGAGGTGTTCCGACGGCTAAGAAAAGCAAATTTGAAAATCAACGTAGATAAGTGCGAGTTCTTCAAAAAGGAGCTGAAATACCTCGGGCATCTCGTGACGGATCAAGGGATCCGTACGGATCCTGATAAGGTGGCAGCCATCGGAGAACTAGCACCGCCAGCGGATGCCAAAGGTTTGCGCAGGTTTATAGGAGTTGCATCGTGGTACCGGCGTTTCGTTCCGGACTTTGCAACTAAAATCAACCCGCTGACAGGATTGTTAAAGAAGGGCGTTAAATGGCATTGGGAGAAAGAACAGCAACAGGCATTTGAGGTCATAAAGGAGAGCCTGATCGCAGCACCGGTATTGACTTGTCCGGATTTTGACAAGAAATTTGTGCTTCAAACGGATGCCAGTAATGTGGGGATAGGAGCGGTCCTAACCCAACACCAGGATAACCAGGAGAAGGTTATATCGTACGCTAGTCGGACATTAAACGGGGCAGAACAGAACTATTCGGCGACAGAAAAGGAGTGCCTGGCCATTGTGTGGGCAATTCATCAATCTAGACCATACTTGGAGGGATATCATTTCCAAGTAGTTACAGACCATATGGCGTTGAAATGGCTCAACTCCATCAAGAGCCCGACTGGACGGATTGCGAGATGGGCATTGGAGTTGCAACAATATGAGTTTGACATTATATATCGGCGTGGAAAGCTAAATACGTTGGAACCGGAAGCCTGCCTCATGATTGGCAGCGGAGAGCACTTCAGCTTGGAGGAGTATAAAACCTGTGCATGGACCCAGGAAAAGCTGAAGGAAATGAAGGCTCATCCACAAAAGTTCCCGGATTATATATGGGAAGCGGAAGGTCTGTACCGAAACATCCCGCACAGAGCTGGACATGAAGACGTGGCCGCATGGAAATTATGCGTGCCGTCCGGGCTCAAGGAAAGGATCTTGAGGGAGAATCATGATGCACCGACAGCAGGACACACAGGAAGCCGGAAAACCATCGCCAAGATTGCGTCAAGATATTTCTGGCCAGGGATGCAGCGAGACGTACGATCATACGTGCGTAAGTGTGAGACGTGTCAACGTTTCAAGGCCAGCCAGCTACAGGCAGCGGGAAAGATGCTAACACAAATCCCGGAGAAGCCATGGTCCACAGTTTGTGCGGATTTTGTGGGACCACTTCCAAGATCCATACACGGGAATACGATGCTGCTGGTGTTCATTGACAGGTTTTCAAAGTGGACTGAGATGGTGCCATTAAGGAAGGCCACGACGGATACCCTAAAGAAAGCGTTCAGGGAGAGAATCCTAGCGCGATTCGGGGTACCTAAAGTCCTCATTACAGACAATGGGACACAATTTACAAGCAGAGCGTTTAAAAATTTCCTGGAGGACATGGGAGTACGTCACCAGTTCACGGCCCCGTATACGCCCCAGGAAAATCCAACGGAGAGAGCCAATAGAACGGTGAAGACGATGATTGCCCAGTATGCGGAAGGAAATCAAAGGAAATGGGATGACTTGCTGCCAGAGATAACACTGGCAGTAAATTCAAGCACGCAGGAATCCACCGGATATTCCCCAGCACTCCTTACCCAGGGAAGAGAACCAAGACTCCCGAAAGCCGTGTATGACGAGGCTACAATGGGAACTGGAAGACCGCAGCAGGATCCAACGGAGCTCGCGAAGGACCTGAAAGAAGTCTTCGAGATCGTGCGAAGAAACTTAGAAATAGCGGCTCAGGACCAAGCCAGATACTACAATTTGCGTAGAAGACACTGGACACCAGTAGTTGGACAAGTGGTGTGGGCCAAGGAACACCACTTGTCAAACGCAGTGGAAGGATTTGCTGCGAAGCTAGCGCCAAGATTCGGAGGACCATTCCGAATCATGGATTTCGTATCGCCAGTAATTGTCAAATTAAAAGACATTAAGACTGGACAGGAGCGGCGAGCCCACATTAGTACCCTGAAGCCGGAAGGGGACGCGAAAGAACAACCAAATGTGGAGGATCTAATGGATAGGGATCAACAGCCGGGACAGAGGAGGGTAAACGACGACACGGGAACAGCAAACCGTGAGAAAATGAAAAGACAATAGGAAAAAACTACAAAGTAAACAAAAATAATACATATATAGATATATATATATAGATAATAGTTAATATGAGGAACTTTAAAAAAAAAAAAAAAAAAAATAATAATAATAATAATAAGTAAGAATTTAAATAGGTAGCTGAAAACGCATATCCGGCAATAGCGGATACAAGAGAAAATGCGCAACACTGAGGCAGGAGAGAGTGAGAAAACGGATAAATTTGAAAAGCTTCGGCGAGGATCCGTTAGTTTGAGGCACGGCAAAACAGCGGCTCAGGGCCGCCGAGTGTGCGCAGTCAAGATCAGTAAGAATCTAGCAGAGCAGTAACGCAGTAAGTAGGGATTGGGGCAGAGGGGAAAAGAAAAAGACAATGTTGTAAGTGTTAGGTTATTTTACTTATTTTATTTTCGTTTTCTCTTCTTTTGTGGGATAACGCAGGAAAAGCAGAAATACGTGTATGAGCAGCAGCGACGGACAAGGTGAGGTCAGATGCGGCGAGGAGCCGGTAAGGGGCGAGGAGCCCAAGTCCGCAGGCGGGAAGCCTGCCAGGGGCGGAGAGCCCGGCGGTAGAAGGGGTGAGAAGCCCAGAAGGAGGGGCGAGAGGCCCAGCAGGGGGGGCGAGAAGCCCAATAGGTCGCGGCGAGGCGGAAAGCCCACGCGCGAGGGCGAGAAGCCCAGTGTGTGTGAGGGCGAGAAGCCCAGGGGGCACGCGGGCGAGGAGCCCATGGAGGCGACAGGCGACACGCCGGAGGTGCCGCAATATAGGCGGCAGGCCAGGCCGCCGACGCCACCACGGCCTTCGGCTACGCAGAAGCCGAGGGAGGAGGAAGTGGTGGCGATAAGCGATGACGAGGACCAGGCCGAAGAGGAGGAGGAGGACGAGGGATACACGGTGGAGGCAACCCAGGATCGGAAGTACAAGAATGGCTTCTGGGTGCACTCCATCGTGTATAAGATCTCCTGGAAGGAGAAGGTAATAGTACCGGGCGATGCGTCAGGGTGGCGACTGGATGAGATCCCGGACCCCGACGCCGTCGAGAGGGCCGCCAAGAGGGCAGCCAAGAGAGCTGCAGCAGCAGAGGCGGCAGCGGTGGCCAAAGCTGCGAGGGCGGCGGCAGCCGAGATAGCTGCAGCAGCAGAGGCGGCAGCAGAGGCGGCAGCAGCCGAGGCGGCAGCAGCAGAGGCGGCAGCAGCAGAGGCGGCAGCAGCAGAGGCGGCAGTAGCAGAGGCGGCAGCGAAGGCTCCGTATGAGCGGCAGGACCAGGTCGAGGAGGAGCTGCGGATGCTGGTGGAGGAGGAGCTGGAGGCGTGGGTGTCGCAGCTAGAGCTGGACTGGGACGTGGAGCAGCCGCAGCAACAGCAGACCCCACAGCCGCAGCTAGGTCAGCAACAGCAGACCCCACAGCCGCAGCTAGGTCAGCAACGGCTCCCGAGACAGCAGCCTCCACCTCACCAGCAGTAGCAACAACAACAGCAGTATCTGCAGCATCCGCAGCAACGTCCTCAGTGGCCGATGGACCAGCAGTGCGCGCCTCGGTGGGGGCCGGAACAACATCCTCGGGACCCCAGGGGGTATCGGCAGCAGGCGGAGCCGCACCCCCCGAACGAGCAGCAGTCCCCGGGTGACCCATAGACCTATGGCCGTCACCCGGTCATGGGGTCATGGGCCCAACAAGTCGAGGAGGCGGAGAGAGAAGAGCGGCCAGGCGGGACGCAGCGAGCGGGCTGGCAGCTGGAGTGGCGGCGGGTCGAGCAGCGAAATTGGCCGCCCGAGGTGCGGCGATCGGTGAGGAGGCGGCAGGAGACGTACGGAGTCGGAAGACGGGCAGCTATCGTGCTGAACCTGCCCGAGGGGAGGTTCCGCATCCGGCTGGGCAGAGGAGGCGACGTGCGGGTATTCCAGCAGGTGGAGCCGTGAGGAGAATGAAGTAGAAATAAGTTGATGTAATTTAGGTTAAGTAGCATAATAAGTAACATAATGAAGGGAAATAAATGAAGGAAAAGGACTGGATGGGCGTTTGGTCAGGGAAGAACGTTGAAGGGGGGTTAAGGAGAGTGGAGAGAGAGGTGAAGGGGGAACTTACCGCGTTTTGCATTTTAAAAAAAAAAAAGGAAGGGAAAAAACAAATACTTTTTTTGGGAAAAAAAAAGGTAAACAATGTTGGTTAGGTAAATCAGCTGGTGGTTAACCGAGCGTCGAACTGGTTCCGAAGGGAACAGCTGAAGATCGCCCGGTTCACGAACGAACCAGTACACTTGACCGGTTCACTTCAGGGCGGGAACGGACGGAAATTTGAATGGGGGACAGCAGAAGAAGAAGAAGAGGGTTTGGGGATTTTTTTTTTTTGTTTTTGCCGAAGAAGGGGGGGAGTGTAAGGAATCGTTAGGATCCCTTACAATAAGCCAAAGGGAACGCAGGATAGACAGAAGAGAGAACAGTATAAGAGAAAGCAGTAGAAGAGATGGAGTGAGAGCGGAGAAAGGGAGAGAAAGCTTTCAGCAGAGCGGATAGTCAGCGCATAGCGGGACACGGATGCGCTGAGCAAGGAGTTTTGGCGGGAGAGCGGGCCGCTGAATTGGCAGCAGCAGCGCTGCAGAGGATCGGCTGAGCAAGGAGTTTTGGCGGGAGAGCGGGCTGCTGAATAGCAGCGCTGCAGGGGGGTATAAAAGAGCGAGGCAGGAGTCAGTTGGGGAATCAGTTGGAGAGTCAGTCGGACAGTTAAGTGTGGAGTTAAGTCGTCGGTGAACAGTGACCAGTGCTAGTGCTAGTGAAAACGACTCCTTGGGAAACGAGCCAAGGATCAGTTCAGGGGACAGCAGAGCAGAGCAGTTTTACCAGCAGCAGTAACGCAGTAAGTCTTTGGGAGGATTCCCTTTGACCAAACGAGTCCAGTTCACAACTTTCTTCCATCTCGTACTTTGTAAGTGCCCAGGCGGACGGTGAGTTTGCCAGCGCGTCAGCTTAGCGGGAGCATCTGGAGCGTGCAGCACCAGAGTATCTAGCGGAGCGAAGCTTAGCGAGAGTATCCGAGTGCGGGTAGCACCGGAGTATCAAGCGGAGCGTAAGCGCGGCGTGATCACCCAGACGGCGTTGGCCGGCGAGTCGGGCGTGAACTAATTGTTAGAGGTAGGGCGTCTTGTGCCCCGCTTAAGACAGGTGTGGTAGAAAAGAGGTGCAACTCCCAGTTCAAATATATATTATATTACTTAATTCTAAACCCCGAAGTTCTTATTTTGGCACAGTGCCCAACAAATATAAATTTGTTGCAGCGAATCCTGGACGAGACTGAGCTATCCCGCCCCGATCGTTACACTGCAATGTGCTTACAATTGATCAGGCGGGTTTTTTTTAATGCCATTCGTCTCGCAGATATCTGCGATCCGCCCGGATTGCCGAGCCGCGTTGAACACTCGGATTAGAGAGCCGCTTTGGACACCCGGAGCAGCTGTGAGTGCTGCTGTTGCCACCGGAGCACTCTCGCGCCGAGGCGACGAGAGACATGCAAATGTGCATGGTGTACCCGGGAGCACCCCTTCCAAGCGGAACAGCGGAGCTCACCGCTGCTACCACAGTCTCTCTGATGTAAACAAAGGCTGCAAACTCTGAGAGCAGCAATTGCAAAACTGCGCGAATAAAGCTGCGGCCAGCGGAGCACCCGTTTTAGTTAGCCCATTTTCAAGTTTTTCTAAGTTTTTGTTATAACTTTTGTAAGCGCCGCTAGCCCAATAGGCGCAGCTTAAGTGTACAAGGGGAATGTAGACCCACAGCTATACCTCCGAGGGCTATAGCCGATTAACTTGACCCGAATACATGTGCAGCTTCGGCCAAAGTGCGCCACACACCTACACAGATCTACCAGTACACTGGAGAACATTTTTGAATCAGAATGAATAAAAATATGTTAAATTAAATCATACAATAAGCGATAGGCAGTACCTTAGTGTATGGAGATATGTTTAGGGTAAATAAATCAAGAATATAAAAGAAAATTAAATGTAAAAGAAAATATTATTTAGCGCTATCGGTTTTAGATAGGAATTAATACGAAATTAGTCTCATAGGAATGCAGCGTATTTGATTACCATTTGGCGAAATCGAGTCGCTCTTCTTTTACAGCCACCGCTCGATCTTTCTGCGTTGGATTAATACCATGTGAGTTGCAACAAAACAATTATCGGTTAATTTATACCTTGCATTCTAAACTTGAGAGATATAAAAAAAACACATACTAGATAACTAAAATAAAAGTTTATTAATAATGAAATAAAAGAATTTTACCCTGAAGCCGAACGCGAATTATTATGTTTTAAATTAAAAGAAATTTCGTTATAAAGTTAAATCAAAACAAACTATTATGACGAAGCTAGCAGGGTGTATCGCCCAGCCGGAGCCTAGCCACCCCGAACGCCCACTTCGCGACTTTACTGCAAAGCTAGCAGAGTGTATCGGCCAGCCGAAGCCTAGCCACTCCGAATGCCCGCTTTGCAGCTTCCAGCACTGAGCTAGCAGGATGTATCGCCCGGCAGAGCCTAGCCACCCTTATCGCCCACTCTGCGCCTCAGGCACCGAGCTAGCAGGATGTATCGCCCGGCAAAGCCTAGGCACCCTTATCGCCCGCTCTGCGCCCTGGTCCGGGATCTCGTCGACACGGTGTATCGCCCGGCAAAGCCTAGCCACGCGCGCAACTCCCACAACTCGACTCCACTCGACCGTTGATTCCTTCGATTGGTCCTTGCCACTGGACCTCGCTGTTCCTTGGGTTGTTGTCGTCCTTCCACGCGTTGGATCTCAGCGTTGAAGTCTCTGTTCGGAAGGCTTGCCACTCCAAGCTCCGAACTTCTTGACTTAGCTTCTCGATCTTTCGCGGCCTCTGGTTTAACTTTGACTGGCTCCGTTGACGCACTCGCTCGGATTCTCGCACTCGTACTCCTTGACGTGCGCCTGCGTCCTCGGCCTTTTATAGGCTCTGCCAGTCCCGTTACTCCTGCCGGCATTGGTCACGCGACCCGGTCCAAAGTCCGGCGCATATCGCGTGACCGGGTCCAAAGTCCGGCCCATGTCCCGTTACTTATCGGCGTCTCCTCCTTGGCGGCCAAAGTCCACGGCCGCCGATCACGCCACGGGTCCAATGTCCACCAGAGTCCCGCTATATTAGCGGCGTCTCCTTTGTGGCGGACACCTGCATCGGCACTGCCTGTTGCTAGGTTGCCGTGTGGTTGGCGGCGAAGAATACTGCCACAGTCCGCCATTGCTTGTCGTAGGAGGCGACTAATATGGATGGGTGCCCTATCCGAGCTTGTCGGAGCTAAAGGGGTGAGGCCCACCGAGCCTGTAATTTCGGTACCACGGGTTGAGCAGTGCTCCAAGTCTGCTCATTGAGGTAGGCCCCCTTGTGGGAGTATCGTGGTGGCTGTGGTTGACACCCAAATCGCGGGTAGGGCCTTTTGGCCCGACGTGGAGTTGCGTTACACAACCTGGTGCTGTGACCATTAGATCAGTAGAGATGTTAGATAGATCTTACCCCTCACAAAGGGGGAGTGCACGGCCGGCAAGCGTGTGCTCGAATTTGTACCGGGGTGGTCGCTATGTATTTGCTATAGCTTCCAGACTGGGGCGGTTGGCTGGCGCTTAATCCAGACACGTGCATTATGTACTCACTTGTGGGTACATTCGAATGCTGTGGTTGTAGTCCCTTCAATGTGGAACACGCCACATAAAATAAGTTCGGAGGGATCCGAGACACACCTGCCTGTTGCTAGGCAGTCCTCATCCTCCCCCGTCCCCTTGCCCCGCTTGGCTGCCCAGCGGCTGCTGCCTTCGGCCGTGTGTATCCACTGCACACTGCATTGTGGGGAGTTTAAATACAACTCCTCACACTTTCCCGTTCCTTCAAAAACGCAAAAAGACTGCTGCTTTCCTTCGGGAATCTGCCTTCGGGTACGTCCTCTCCACTTTCAAAACTCCAGCCTTCGTCTGCGGTATTTTCGTCTCTGCGCACACTTTTCCCGATCTGGTATTTTTCCGTCTCGATCGGCCTGGAAAAATACCAACCGTTCGTGTGACCAGACCTCGGTGATACCTATCGATATTTCTGTTGTCGATATCAATGCCGTCGATCCTCGCCCCTGCCCATCACCAATTTTTTCGCTGGTCGCCATGTTATATTACTTTGGTGAGTACTATTTTATCGCCCTTTTCGTTATTTGCGCTATCATCTAGCGTCTTTCCAGGTCGCTCTCCGCTAGGTCAATGACCCTTCTTCTCTCGCCGCCTGTTATCGCAGCCTCCTCTTGCCCGTCTCTGGCCCGCGAGCCCTCCGCGATTGCCGACTGCCGGAAAACCATTGTTTGCTTTTTGTTGTTTTTTTTATTGTGCTGTCAGACTACTGTCTCGTTACTCGCGCCTGCCCACCGGTCACCTTTATGCGATAACGGTGGCCTCCTGCCACGACGAGCTTGGTCCATCGCTCCTTGCGGTCCCGCCGCTGCTGCCGGCGCGCCTCCGCAGTCACACTCGCCGGCCACTCGGACTCCGGGATCACAGTCCACTGCTCCCGTTCTGGCTGCGAGACCTGGCGCCTCATGGCCGGTCTCTCCTTCGTCGACTCGACCTCCGGGCATGAGGTCTGCCGCTGCAGTGCCCTCCGCCCGGGTTCTCCGGTCGGCACGGGCCAGACCCATGGCCCCTTCTCCAGTTCGGCAGTCCCAGGTCCCTCCGGCCTCGGCGTCGCCGCCTGCCGCATGGCCAGCTGCTCCCACTCCGGAGGTAACTCTATCCATCCGCCCTTCGGAGCCACCTCGTCCGGATGAGACACCGGCCACATCCAGGTGACCGCCTGCTGATGGTACCGCTGTCCGCTCTGCACCACCACTGTGCGCCGCGTGTGCGCAGTGCGGCAGGGCCTTTCCGCCTCCGGCGGGGAACCTGGCGGCACCGGCGTTGCCCCTAGCTGGCTTGTCGGCGGTGGTGGGGCCACTATCAGCGGCGGAGTCGATGTCGGCGGTGACGGCGGCGGAGGCGGTGGCGGCGGAGTCGATGTCGGCGGTGACGGCGGCGGAGGCGGCGGCGACGGAGTCGATGTCGGCGGTGCCGGTGGCGGAGGTGGTGGCGGCGTTGCCCATAACCGGGCTTCCTCCTCCTCGGCCTCCTCGAGCCGCCGCTCCCATCCTTCCAGCGCCGCCTGGCGCATGAGGTACGCCCTCGTGCGCCCCAGACTTTCCTCGTCCGGGCCCATGTCCTCGTCTCCGGACACTTCCGGCGACACGTCGGAGCCCTCCTCGGCCGGCGTCGGCGACGGCTCGTCTGGCCCATCTGCCGCGGCCTCTTCGTCGGACGACTCCAACGTGATCACCTCGCCGTCGCAGATCCCGGCCGTCCACTCCTCGTCCGGGAGCTCGTCGGTGATCTCGCCGCGATCGCTGCTGCTGTCACTGCTGCTGCTGCTGCTGCTACGGCTGCTGCTGCTGCTGCTCCTGCTCCTCCGGGTCGCGGGTGAGGACGAAGGCGACACCAGCGGGGACGCCAGCAGCTGGAGAGCGGGATCGGAATCCCGACGTCCCCATTTCGCCGCTGGCTGTGGCCGATGCCGCCCCGCCCTCTTTGTCGCCGCGACCGATCCGCTCATGCATGTTGTCCCGACCATGTTCCGTGTTTGAAAGGCCGTCTTCGCTGCTTCTCGCCTCGAGGAAACCTCGGTTCTCGCCGATATCCGAGCGCCCTAACGAAACGCTTCCGGTAACGGGATCCTTCCACGCTCTCTCTTTCTCGGCTAGCGGTACCGTGTGCTTGTGTGTGCGCGTACAGAGGCTTTCGGTGGCCATTTTTCTGTCTTCTCGTCATTCCTTTTTGCGCTTACGGGATCTGGCTCACCGCTTCTGCCGTTGTGTTTATGTTCGTGCGTGTCGGGCTGCATGGCCGTCCTGTTTCGTGCTGGCAGCCTCCACGAGGTGTTGTTGTTGCTGCCCGACGGAGTCCGGCCTGGTCAGCGTGCCGGCGGCTGCGTCCGTTGCCTCCACCACAGCAGCTGCGTCCCGGGTGCCATAACAGCCTTCGCGTCCGTGGCTACCCTAATAGCAGCTGCGTCTGTGGCTGCCACAACAGCGGCTGCGGCGGTCACCTTGCTGCGCCGTCCCGTCTGACGCCTAGCTCCTCCCGTCGCCGGTGACCCGACTCTGGAGTGACAACACTAGCTGGACGCCAGTAGCTGGAGGGCAGGCCTTGCAGCGCTGCACCCCCTCTCGCCCCTGGCTGTTGCTGATGCTGCCCTTCTTGGGCCGGGCCGTGCTACGATACTCCGTATCGTCTCCTCCCTTTCTTCGGATGCGAATGGTGCTCTCGGTGGCCTTTCGTCCAGGTGCTGTATCGTTCCTTTATTTCTCCTGTTGTTATTATTGAGTCCTCTTTCCCTTAGAGTTTGCTAATCGCCGCCAGGGAGACCGCCTTCGATTGGATCCGCTTTCGTATTCTTCTGGATCTTCGCAGTGGTGTGTGATTGGCACTGACGATGGAGTCCTTCGTCCTGGCGGTACCATCCTGATCTTCGTCGCTACTGTCGTTGGAGTCCTCTGCCTCTGCGGTAACATCCTCATCACTGTTCTCGCGCGCCCTGCCGACTTCTCTCTGTGGCGCGTTGTTGACACGAGTGTCGGCGTCTTCTGCCCTGGCCGTAACATCCTCGACTCCGTCGTCTGCACTTTGTGGCTTTAACTGGCTTATGTGTACCAGCTTTTCCTTCTTGGTGCCGTTGTGTTGAACGACGCAAATGACTGGGGACTGGAAATCCGTCACCTTGAATGGGCCATCGTACCTGGGTGCCAATTTCGCTGCGAATCCTTCCACGGCCTTCGACAAATGGTGCTCTTTGACCCACACCGTGTCTCCAACTCTCGGATTCCAAGGCCTCCTCCTCTGGTTGTAGTACCTGGCCTGGTCCTGCGCCGCCTTTTCCAAGTTCCTTCGGACAATTTCGAAGATTTCCTTCAGCTTTCGAGAATTTTCATCGGGCGTCTCCGTTTGTCGTCCCGTGCCCAGTGTCTCCTTGTCGTACAAGGCGCTCGGCAGTCTGGGTTCGCGTCCTTGCGTTAGGAACGCCGGTGAGTACCCGGTGGAGTCCGATATGGTCGTAATGGCTAGCATAATCTCTGGCCACTTTTCGTCCCAGCACCTCTGGTCATCTCCGGCGAATTGGGCAATCATTGTTTTGACCGTTCGGTTCGCTCTCTCAGTAGGATTTTCCTGTGGCGTGTATGGGGCCGTATATTGATGGCGGATTCCCATTTCCTTGAGAAATTTATTGAAAGCCTTGCTCGCAAATTGTACCCCGTTGTCCGTTATCACTACCTTTGGTGCTCCGAATCTTGATATAATTCGTTCTGTGAATGCCTTTCGCAGCGATTCTGCCGTGGCTGCCCTCATGGGAACCAGCTCTGTCCATTTGGAGAACCTGTCGATCAGCACTAGCAGCATCTGGTTCCCGTGCTTTGATCTCGGCAGCGGTCCCACAAAATCGGCGCACACTGTAGCCCAGGGTTCTTCCGGCACTTGCGTGAGCATTTGTCCTGCTGCCTGTAGCTGGTTTGACTTGTACTTCAGGCAACTTTCGCATTTCCTAACATACGATCTCGTGTCCCGCTGCATCCCTGGCCAGTAATATCTTGCCGCTATTCTGGCTATCGTTTTCCTCGTTCCCACATGTCCAGCCGCTGGCGAGTCGTGGTTTTCTCGTAGTACGCTTTCCCTTAGTCCTTGGGGCACGCACAATTTCCACGCGACGACGTCTTCACTGCCAGCTCGATGTGGAATGTGCCTGTACAAGGTTGATCCCTCCAGCATATAGTCGGGAAACTTCTGTGGGTCCTTCTGGATTTTCTCTACCATTTCCGTGATCCATGGGCACGACTCAATCGATGATATGGTCGTCTCCTTCACTTGGCGGATACTCTCAGGTAGTGGTTGCCGGGATAGAGCGTCTGCCACCACGTTTAGCTGGCCTTTTCTGTATGCAATCTCAAAATCATACTGCTGCAGTTCTAAGGCCCATCGAGCTATTCGGCCTGAAGGGCTTTCTATGCTGTTTAACCATTTTAAAGCCATGTGGTCTGTGATTACTTTAAAATGGTACCCCTCCAGGTATGGTCGCAGCTTGCGTACGGCCCACACTATCGCCAAACACTCCTTTTCCGTGGTCGAGTAGTTCTTCTCGGCCCCATTCAGTGTTCTACTGGAGTAGGATATCACCTTTTCTCCTTCCTTTGTGTTCTGCGTGAGGATTGCTCCTATCCCGTAGTCGCTAGCATCCGTCTGTAGCACGAACATTTCTCCGAAATCTGGACATGCCAGGATTGGATCTGCTACCAGCTTCGCTTTCACCTGTTCGAACGCGCCTTGGTGTTTTTGGGACCATTCCCATTTCGTGCCCTTGCGCAGCAGTTCGTTTAAGGGCATCACGATTTTTGCGAAATCTGGAACGAACCTCCTATACCACGACGCCACCCCCAGGTATTGCCTGAGTTCTCTCACATTTGATGGCGGTTTTAGCTCTGCGATTGCTGCTACCTTGTCCGGGTCCGTGCCGATTCCTTGTTTTGTTATACGGTGTCCCAGATAGAGCAGTTCCTTTTGGAAAAACTGGCACTTTTCCGCGTTAATCCGCAAGTTTGCCTCCTTCAGTCGGCGAAAAACTTCCTTCAGGTTCCTTATGTGTTCCTCCTTCGTTTTTCCTATCACCACGATATCATCTTGATACGCAAATGCATGTGGCGACATTTCGGGCCCTATCACTTTGTCCAGTGCTCGTTGGAATGTGGCTGACGCCGAGTGTAGTCCAAATGGCATCACTTTCCATTGAAACAGACCTTTGCCCGGCACTGTGAAAGCTGTAAACTGCCTGCTCCGTTCCTCTAGGGGAATTTGCCAGTAGATCCAGGCTGCTGATGTATCGTGCTTCCCTTAGTTTGTCCAAGATGAAATTTATCCGTGGCATGGGATATGCGTCCTTTATTGACTTTGCATTGATCTGCCTAAAATCAACGCATAATCTCCACTTGCCAGTCTTCTTTCTCACCATTACTATGGGGGAGCTATACGGACTTTTCGAATGCTCGATGCATCCCATTTGCAGCAACTCATCCACCTTGGCATTGATTTCTCCTTGTACTTTCGGATTCTTCGGATAGTACCTCTGCTTGATCGGTTTGTCGTCCTTCATTGTGATGCTGTGTACGGCTACGTTTGACGGTCCTTTCATCTGCCTGAATTCGGCCAACTGTGCCTCCAGGAATTCCTCCTCTCTTTCGCTGGCTTGCTGCGGCCTTTCGACGACGGCGACGGACAATCTCTCTTCTAGCCATCCATTGTTCCGTCTCCTCGCTGGAATCGCCACCTTGTGTCCTGCGCACTTCACTTCTGCGCCGATGTTGGTGAGAAAGTTCCAACCCAAAACCAGCGCGTCGATTATTCCTGGGAGTATTAGCAGTTGTATTGTCACCGTTTCTGTTCCGAGTCCGATCTGCACTGCCATCTGCTCGTTGATCTGGACTCGGCTTCCGTCTGCCATATGCACTTGTCGCTTAATGGGCTTCCTTGTTCCAGCTCGTTGTAGAGTGACCGCCAGCGTCTCGCTTATGAAGCTGACTGTGGCTCCTGTGTCCACCGTTGCTCTGACTTGGACTCCGCCTATCAGCACAGTTGCGGTCAGTTGTGTCTCCTCGGCTGTTAGGTTCCCCATTAGTTTTGCGAGGCGGAGCCTTGCGATCCCTGCTGGCCTCTCACAGGCTGGGATCGCTGAGCGTTTCCCGACGGTTGGCAGCATTCTACCGTCCTTCTTCCGACCCTCCCGCATATCCAGCAGAACACGATCCGCTGATTCCGGCATTCTCTCGCCCAGTGTTCTTGACCTCCGCACCTCCGGCATGCTTGTGCTGGGTTTTGCACGAATTCCCTTTGGGGCACCGCTGGTCTCCGATTGTGCTGCGCGTTTCCACCTGGGTGATCCTCCTCGTCCTGGCATCTTCTGCATACCGCACTCTGCTCTGTCCTTTGTTGTGGATGGGACCTGGCATTGTGGGCAGCGTTTTCTCTCTCGAATTCTTCCCGCTGCTGGTCGAGCTCTTCGAATTCGTCGGCTAGTGCCATTGCGGCATCGGGGTTTTTGCACTCGTACGGGCGCATAAATATGCGGAGTGCTGGCGTGCTGTTTTCTAGGATTCGTGCCAGTGACTCCCTTCTGGACATTCGCAGTGGCCGCATTAGGGTTTGAATTTCCACCATGTTGTCTTTAAATCTCTCGCCGAATTTCTGTTTGCGCTGTTTTACCTGGTCAGCCAGCTTCTCCATGTAACCTCTCGGCAAGAAGAAGTTTTGGAAGTCGTAGATGAACTCCCCCCAGCTTTGCCATAACTTGTTGTTGGCTATGAACCACTTCAACGCCTTGCCTTGTAGGAGTTCTGGCATCGCTCTGGGGATCAGGTTAAGGTCGAGGCCGTATGTTGCGACATACCATTCCACTTGGTCCAGGAACTCCAGAGGCTTGTCGTTTCCGTCATACTTGAAGCTCCACTCGCGCACTTGTTTTGCGACCTTCGCGTAGTCTGGCTTTTTCGTTTTCTCCTCCGGGTGTCTATCACTGCTCGACTCCCTGCTTCTGCTTGTGTCCTGCATGCTTGTGACATCTAGGCTTGCTATTAGGGCTTCTGGGTCTGCTAGCTGTATTTTTATGCTTGGGATCTTGCTGAATCTTTCCTCCAGCTTAGCCAATGTTTCAGCCACCTCTGGGTCTGTTCCGTGTTCATCTACGAATTCTGATAAGGTTTTCCTCATGGCGTCGACCGAGCCGATGAGCTGGATGTCCAGCGTCTTTGCCACGCCATCGTACTCTTCCTTTTTTATGTTCTTTATCCAACTTTTCCCCATCTTGCGTTCTTGTTGTTTTTCTCTTTGTTTGGACAATCACGTTTTTGGGCGCCAGATGTAACGAGCTGATTTCCTGGGTTTGGCTCGCAACGATTATGTGCGGCTAGCTCAGTCGAGATCGTGGGCTCGTCCCACCAAATTTATATTAAACGTGATGCCCGCCCAGAGAGAACGCTTCGGGTTAAGTTAATCTTCAGGTGTTTATTGCACTTCAATCGGATATTTGTGATATAATTTTTGCTGCGTCTGCTCCTTCCGGGTGCGGCTGCACTCCTTTCTGGCCCGTCTCTCGGTTATCTCGCTGCCGAAGCTAGCAGGGTGTATCGCCCAGCCGGAGCCTAGCCACCCCGAACGCCCACTTCGCGACTTTACTGCAAAGCTAGCAGAGTGTATCGGCCAGCCGAAGCCTAGCCACTCCGAATGCCCGCTTTGCAGCTTCCAGCACTGAGCTAGCAGGATGTATCGCCCGGCAGAGCCTAGCCACCCTTATCGCCCACTCTGCGCCTCAGGCACCGAGCTAGCAGGATGTATCGCCCGGCAAAGCCTAGGCACCCTTATCGCCCGCTCTGCGCCCTGGTCCGGGATCTCGTCGACACGGTGTATCGCCCGGCAAAGCCTAGCCACGCGCGCAACTCCCACAACTCGACTCCACTCGACCGTTGATTCCTTCGATTGGTCCTTGCCACTGGACCTCGCTGTTCCTTGGGTTGTTGTCGTCCTTCCACGCGTTGGATCTCAGCGTTGAAGTCTCTGTTCGGAAGGCTTGCCACTCCAAGCTCCGAACTTCTTGACTTAGCTTCTCGATCTTTCGCGGCCTCTGGTTTAACTTTGACTGGCTCCGTTGACGCACTCGCTCGGATTCTCGCACTCGTACTCCTTGACGTGCGCCTGCGTCCTCGGCCTTTTATAGGCTCTGCCAGTCCCGTTACTCCTGCCGGCATTGGTCACGCGACCCGGTCCAAAGTCCGGCGCATATCGCGTGACCGGGTCCAAAGTCCGGCCCATGTCCCGTTACTTATCGGCGTCTCCTCCTTGGCGGCCAAAGTCCACGGCCGCCGATCACGCCACGGGTCCAATGTCCACCAGAGTCCCGCTATATTAGCGGCGTCTCCTTTGTGGCGGACACCTGCATCGGCACTGCCTGTTGCTAGGCAGTCCTCATCCTCCCCCGTCCCCTTGCCCCGCTTGGCTGCCCAGCGGCTGCTGCTCTCGGCCGTGTGTATCCACTGCACACTGCATTGTGGGGAGTTTAAATACAACTCCTCACATTATGTAGCTGAACTCTGCAGGTGATTCTGCAGTCGTAAGAGTATGAAAGGGATCACTCCGGCAATTTTTGGAACAAGGAGCGATCATAGGTTGGGCGTAACAACATCCACATCTCGCTTACCGAATTTCTCCCCCTCTTTCTTTGCTAAACTTTCACTGTCTTTTCTGGAATTAGTTTACATTTTCCCGGTTCGTATGCCGTTGCAAGCACGATGATTGCGTGCCCCGCGAGTTCTGATCTTGGTTTAACTGTATTGTACAAACGTTGCACGTTACACATGGGTATTGGCAAGTCCAGTGTTGGAAAAGAGACCGAGGACAGTGAAGATCAACGCCACAACGCAAAAGTAAACAAACTTTTGGAATCTCCAGCAGCATCGCTAAATTTGGCAGCTCATTTGCTCGTAACTGGGTCACACAGCTTCACAACATTGCGCAAGTCTACAACTTGGATGCCGGGTGCATGCGTATGCTCGTTATTGCCAAACTCAAAGGAAATGCTCAACGCTGGCTTCACTCAAACGCCACGCGCATTCTGGAGCCTTTTCGAGCAATTAACATTGGCGTTCGGAGCAAAAATGTCCAAAGTGGAGCTAAGGAACTAAATCAAAAATCATCATTGGCGTCGAGACGAAAAGTTTGCTGCATATTTCGAGGATATTTCATGCTTTTTACACCCAAAACGTCTGGCTTGACTCGGTTTCCAGCAGAATACGCCTACAACGAAACGACCTTCCAACCCTTGGCCATATAACTTTGTGCCAGTCACATGACTGTAAGTTGGGTTGTTAATATAAGATTTGGTATACTTATAGTTAGTCCGAAAAGGAGAATTTTCAATAAATATCAGCAACGCATTAAAAAAAAAATGTTTTAAAAAATAATGAATAAAGAGAATGCAACGAATATCGACTCGAACACTTAAATAGTAAAGATATTGCAGGGTGCTGATTAAAAGGAGAATACAACAAGTATTAACAAGTACTTAAAAGTTTGCGCTTCACACTAAAAGGCAAATTAAAATTGTACATACATACATTGTACATACATACATTGGCGCCATTATATCGCACGGCCATGGCTCGAATGCGCCTGTTGGCTACAGCTTTCAACAGCAGTGCCTTAGGGCGGTGTGTTAAAATTCAAACCTTATTGCTAATATCTCCCATGTTTATCATCCGATTTTATTGAAGTTTTCAGGAAACGTCCGTCTCTATTTTATTAATTTATTGTATCTATTAATTTTAAGCAGAAAATCACGCATATAGCTAATATATCGTTTTTATGATTTTCAGGGGCGGAAGTGGGCGTGGACAAATTTTAAAACAAAACTTGATCTGCGTGCAACAAATTCCAAAGTTGTCCCCAATTTTGGTAACTCTAGCTCATATAGTCTCTGAGATCTGTTGTTTCACACGGACTGACAGACGGACAGACGGACATGGCTAAATCGACTTGGCTGGTGACGCTGATCAAGAATATATATACTTTATAGGGTCGGAGATTTCTCCTTCCGCCTGTGACATACATTCTCGGTTGGCACTAACTTATAATACCCTTTTACCCTATGGGTACCGGGTATAAAAAGTATCTTTTCATTAAGAAAATGTAGAAGCTATTAGATGTGACAATCTCTGGCAATTTTATTTCAGTTCTGCCAAAATTAGGTTAAGAGTTGTCGAAGCATACTTAGTATGAAAATGGCGCTTCATATGTAACATATGTAATGGCCCAGTTGTCTAAGCAGCCGGTGCATCTTCATTTTGCAAAATTGGCACGAGCTCAATCCCACAAAAAACAAAAATATTTTCTGTTTTGTATTTTTATTCTAAAATTTTTTTCTAATTGTTCTCCGGGTATAATAACAAAGGAAAGAGGAAGAAATGTAAAAAAAACAATAAAAAGTTTTGGCGAGGTCGGGGCTCGAACCTACGACCTAGACGGCTACAGGCTACTCAGCAGCGCCTTAGGGGGGTTTTAAAATTCGAACCTTATTGCTAATATCTCCCATGTTTATCATCCGATTTTACTGAAATTTTCAGGAAACGTCCGCTCTATTTTATTCATTTTTTGTATTTATTAACTTTTACCCGAAAAAAAAACGAGTATACGTGTAGCTTATTTAACGTTTTATGATTTTTGAGGGCGGAAGTGGGCGTGGCCAAATTTTAAAACAAACTTGATCTGGGTGCAACAGATTCCAATGTTGTCACCAAATTTGGTAACTCTAGCTCTTATAGTCTCTGAGATCTGTTGTTTCACACGGACGGACAGACGAACAGACGGACATGGCTAAATCGACTCGGCTGGTGATACTGATCAAGAATATATATACTTTATGGGGTCGGAGATGCCTCCTTCTGCCTGTTACATATATTCTCGGTTGGCACAAACTTATAATACCCTTGTACCCTATGGGTACCGGGTATAAAAATGTAGCGCAATGTCAATTCGTATAGGCCCCGACAGAAAAATAGAGAAAACTTCCAAACGGTTATGCACGCTGAGTCTCATTGCATACACACACTCGATCCTCTCCCGCTCTCTAGAACCGTGCGAAAGAAGCAAAAAAAAAAATTAGAGACTTCGGGAAAAGATTCGTTGATTGTGGACCAAGAAGTTCATGTCCGGACAGCCTGTACTGAAGCGGAGAGAAGCTCGATCACTTGATTTTGGAAGCCAGAAGCAGATACACGTATTTCGTCAGCCGTGCAAATTTTATTCTGCAAAATTTCCACATGATTTACATATTCCCCCAAGAAAAGCCATCAAGTGCAAAGACCTTCGCGCTCTTAGAAGCAGAGTTTAACCAATTTTTAAAGGAATTCAGTGCATCAATCCACAAGGGTAATAATTGATGTGAAATGTAATAAAAAGTGCGAGAGTAACCTTACAATATTTATATTGATGTAGAGCACGTTCATCCGATGCCGACCAGACAGCACAAGCGCCCGTCGTTACATTTATGTATATCTTTATACATAACCGGCCGATATTTCCACTCGAATCTCGGAAATCTGTGCGTTGCTGAAGCTCGCACACACCAACACGTTAGCACATAACCTCAAACAGTGATGTAAGCTGAGGCCGTTGCAAGTCTAGGAGCTCGTCGCCTCGTCTCTTCTATACACGGAACCTAGAATGGAATGCAAATACCTTGCCTGAACTTCGTGAAACGCATACCGACGCATGGATCACACGCTTCGACCACCCCTACACGTGAACACGAGAAGAACTATACAACAAGCCCATTTAAGAGCACTGGCGTCGTGTAGTAGGGTGTGCTGAAATAAACTTGGCCCAAAGAAGATCGGCGTACCAGATCCGTGAAGAAGGAGGTGCGCAGCCAACAACTTCTGTGCTGTGTGGTCGCATTCGCTGAGGCTCCGCTTTTAAACCGAAAACAAAGTGGAAACCAACTTCAAAAAATTCGAAAAATCCTTAATGCGCAAAACTTACATTTGGTAGAGACTCCACAACTTGTTCGTTTTTAACAAAAATCGATTTTAAGCCATAAAATAACATCTTTAAAAAATTCACAATCTCTAAGTGCAACATCAAATTACTTTACAAAACTGTTACACCGCAAGTCAAATAACAGTTAAACGAGCCCCAAACTGTAAAGCGTAACACAAAAACACATAAACAAAACGAAACACTCAAAAAATAAAACGGCCAATCAGAAATCAACAACATCACCATGAGTACATCAGCAATGTGACTCAGGAAGGAAACACACTCCCAACTGAAGAGAGCCCGTGACTCAAATCTGGAGAAAAAGTTTAAAGTTATGACAGCTAACTATAAAAAACTTCATCTGAGAGTGACTCAACTAGAGAACGAGGTGAGAGAGATGGGCACGCTGAAGCAGCGGGATCAGCGTGTGGATGAACTGGAGGCAAAGTGGATGGCCTCCTGCAACGAGCAAGCTGAGTCTGAAGTTGCCTGTAACTTGCGTTGGCATAGTGTCCCACAGGTCCAGGGGGAAACGTGAAGGCACTATTCTACGCACTGTGTTTTTCTTTTTAACTGACCCCACCGCCGCACAGTAGCGCCTCTCGAACAAAAGCCGTTGCTAAAATCAAAAAAGTCGTAGTCGGAAAAACGATTTAAACCATACTTATTCGACAGGAAATTTCCCATCGATTCAGAATTTCCAATAAAATCAATTTTAAGATTTTTTTTGTAGAAGATATGAGCCTTCAAAGTCGAACTTTGTTTCCATTTTTGCATCACACAAAAAAAAAAAGGGAATATTGGTTGACTTTCAGGTAATATTACACAAAAATTAGATTACCTAACCTCATGATTTTTACTTTAAATAACATATACATTCATAAACTGTAAACTGACCCAAAAAAAAAACAGAATTGGGTTTGGGCTTGTACAGGTAAATCGCTACCTGCCAGGGGTCCATTTTGTTCACTTTTTTCTGGCTAAAGTAGTCTATATCTTTTTTGGCCGGGCTCGGCCCTCATACACACTACATACAAAACCTACGTTGATCTTTTCTGGACCAGAATCAACTTACATCTGCTGCAGCACGCTGCAGCTGCGGAAATGCAATGCAATAAACTAAAACAACTCTGGGTAAAATATACCAAAATACCGATTCAACTTAATACATACCAAAAAATATACTAGCTGTAGCGCAAGCGGGTTAACCGCTTCAAACCCGCTCGCGCTATACTTTGAAATTGTTTGTTTCGTTTGTTTTGTATAACAAAACGTACTTATAAAATAGGTGTTTATGAAATTTGGTGTTCCTTATATTTATACCTGATAGTAGCTAAATTATACTTCCAAAGGAAACAATTAATTACTTTTTAAAGAAAACAGGTAGACGCTGAAATCACTTTTGTAGCTGACAAAATAGTTGTGGGTTATCCCAGGTAGGCAATACCTTACCTAAAAACTGCATAACATGAATTTAGGGCATATTTACAAAAAATCATAGGTATAACAGGTGTCTGGTTTAACTCTTTAATTGACCCAAAACCCAAAGGGTACCTAACAGGTAATAAATCGGACTATATATTGCGCAATTTTAATATACCCAGCATTAGTCTATCAGTGAAAGTTGACAAGACAGAATGGCAAAGATCAATCGCGGAAAACTGTTCGAAATCTTTCGGAACGCCCCAACCTATGGTGATTTCGAAGAAGACTGTTTTAGAGAGCTTGAACTTTGGTTTGGAGATTTAAGAAACAACTATGGAGTGGAAAACAACATTCGCTTACTGTACGAGAACTTCAGGAATAAGTGGGGAAAAGTGTATCGAAGCCATTCACGTTTTTTAGCCAAATATGAGGACTGCCTTCTGGGGGATCTCAACTTGCAAGCCACGGAAGAAGATCATGATGATGAACCCAGCACATCTACCGGTAAAGGAAGACCATCGAAAGCAATACAGGATTGCTCGGATTTCACAAGAAGAAAGAAGCTTTCTGAGGTGACCAACATCTTGACCACTGGAAATTTGTCGGAAGCATTGGCTACTAAATATATAAAGGATCATCAACTGACTAAATCATCCATAACCAAATCGGTTGCTATAGCAAGCCCTTGTCGGCTCAAAAGGATTCGGAAAAGCATTCCCACTCCATTAAACGCTAGCATAATGGAACTAACTGACGAAGAAGCCCTGGCCTTATTTATGGACTTACAATTATCCAAGGAGAAATATGAAATATTACGAACGTGTTTAATGCAACATGGGGCGGATATATTACCTGGATATAAACGGATTACGGAGGCAAAAAAAATGTCAAGACCAATTAATACAGAGATTACTGAAGTCTCTGTGAAAGCTACTGTGCAGGATCTGATGAATCACACGGCTCAACGTTTATTGAAGAGTCTTCCGGATAATGTGTTGGACAATTTACCAGAGAAGGTGGAATTGGTCAGTAAATGGGGCTGCGATGGATCATCTGGACAAAGCATTTATAAACAAACAATAAGGACAGATGATGAATCAATATCAGACGGGAATTTGTTCATGGCACCAGTGGTTCCTTTGCGGCTTCAATCAGAGGAATCTTTACATTGGAGAAACAATAGGCCTTCATCAGTTCATTATTGCCGTCCAATAATGTTTCCATTCGCAAGAGAATCACCGGAACTCATCAATAGAACAGTGCAAAATATTCAAAGAGAAATATATGCTATTAGACCCATCATTCTGGAGATCAGGGAAGGAAAACATGTTGAATGCAGCTTCGAGTTTCACTTGACCATGGTCGATGGAAAAATAGTGAATGAATCAACCAATACCAAATCGACTTTAGCATGTCCAATTTGCAAAACAACTCAAAAGAATTTCGGAAGTTTGGATGATTCTACAACCAAGGAGGCAAACTACAACTACGGAATCTCACCTTTACACGCTCGGATAAGGTGTATGAAACTTTTGTTGAAATTGGCGTATACCCTTCCACAAGACAACGAAGACTGGGATAATAACAATTCGACAAAGAAGGAAAAGGAACAATTTAGGAAATATCGAATACAGGAAGCGTTTTCAAAGCAACTTGGACTCAAAGTGGACTGCCCGAAACCCGGATATGGAAACTCAAACGATGGAAATACTTCTCGGAGATTTTTCAAAAATTGCATTGTTGCGGCAGAAATCACTTGAATTGACGAGGAAATCATTCAAAGATTGGGTGCGATCTTGAATGTACTCAATTGCAAGGAGAAAATTGATTCGGTGAAATATGGGGAATATGCTTCCATCATAGCTTCGCTTTTGGCTGAGAAGTATCCTCATAAGAAATTGACTCCAACAGTCCACAAAATTCTAGAACATGGTAAAGATATAATTGAATATCAGTCTTTGCCAATTGGAGAACTTTCAGAAGAAGCTCAAGAATCGCTAAATAAATTCTATAAGAAGTATAGATACTGCAACACTTACAAGTCATCCAGACTTAGGCAAAATGAGGACCTCTTCAATATGTTAGCTGCATCATCTGACCCGTTTATTGCATCTCTGCGGCATGTAAAGTCGCGAAAAGATATAGAATCAAGTAATTATAGTCCAGAAATGCTTAAACTATTAGAAATTCCCCTAATATAGGCCCGTTTGTTAGTAAAAAATAGCCAAAATTATAGAAGGAAAAAAATTTAAAAAAAAATGTTACATATTTTTTTTAAGTTTTCAAATTATTTTTATTTAAGCAAATACATAAAAATAAAGATAAAAAATTAAATAAAAATGTTTTTAGAAAATTGTTTTCATTGAATAAAATAGATTTTTTCACTTTGATACCCTATAAAAAGGCGAATGGGTGGGCGTGGCATATTGTCCAATACATATACAAATTTTACAACATTTACCTGTAAAATGCCGTTTAAATTATTTGATTATCTTATTTGGTTCAAAAGTTACGATTTTAGCAACGCAAAATGAGAAAAGGCGCTACTGTGCGCCGGCTCAATCGATTGTGGACCCAATTATTATAATTAAATTAGAAAACGTGCAGGATAAAGCAGCACTGCTGCGTGCGATTGCAGCGTACCGGCGAGAAAACAAAGCGCAACTAAGCTTAAAGCTTATTGGCCTAGACTCGCCAGACATTACATATATAAACGAACAGCTGACAAAACCGATGTACGAAATTTTCAAGCGGGCAATGCATCTGAAGAGGCAAAAACGCCTAACAGCTGTTTTTCTCGACGTGAAGGTAAACATCAAGGATCAAATGTCAAGGAGCGAACCAGCTCACATGGAGACTAACACCGCTTACGAATTAGCTGGATGTTGCTAGTTCTAGAGCCCAATGTACTAATTCTTTTCGGGCCTAAAAGGCATATCAATTTATTGTATTTTGAAAAGCTCCCCTTAAAGGTATTAGATTTAAGTAGATATAAAATTAGTCGCTTTAGAAGATTGTTTATTATTGGGGTGTGCTTTTGTCTCATTAACATACATATGTATGCTACGTGTGCAGCTTTTCTCTAAACTAAATAAAATAGTAGCTTAGATCCAAAATGGTCAAATAGTCATTCATTTTTACGGATACTTGGAAAGCAGAGAACTGGCTTAATCGTATGTCAAATAAATGCTTAAAGTCTCCCTTGAAAAATGGAAGAATTTAGATACCTTTTTATTAGACTCACGTCGGTGTCAAATGTGTATCTGAAACTTGGTGTGTCTCAAATTTATGTGATGTGTTAGTTGAATGTGATGGTTACAATTTATATCGTTCTGATCGTGATAGTCATGGGGGATGGGTTGCAATATATGTAAATAAAAAGTTAAGTTCCAAATTTGTATGCAAACCTTTGACTACCAGTGCAATTGAATATTTCTTTGTAGAAATTAAATGTCAAAAACATGCCAAAAATTTGTTAAAATGATGCATATATCGACCAAATTCCCGGATAAATTATGATCAAATTTTAAATATACTCCCTGAAATGACATTAAACTATACAGACGTCAATATAACAGGAGATTTTAATAGCGATATATTAAGGGAATCTTATCTCTCTGAGAACATGAAATCGGTGGGAAAATAACTCCTCATCTCCTACACATTTTACAAAAACTCGCAGTTCGCTATTAGATCTATTTTTTGTAACGGACACTGACAAAGTAGCCTTATATGAACAACTTGTGGTACCATCATTTTCCAAATTTGACCTTTTATCTTGACCACTTGACCTACAATACCCTACTATCAAATATTTTTTATGGATTTTCAAAATATCAACTATGACCCTTAAGATTGAGCTTTTAATTCTTATAATTGGGACAACATATATTAAATTTTAGATGTAGAAGAACAAATTAAGTTCTTACAATATAATATTTGTTATTTGAATAACTGTTTTGTACCTGTCCGAAGTACAGTTATTTGTCCGACAACAGGCGCAACAGGGTATACAATAAGTGGTAAAGGTACAGGACACCTCAAACTTATGCTCTGTATAAGTAATTAGGGCAAAAGGTAACCACGCTTATTAAAACTGCCAAGACAAATTTTTAATCTCGTAAATTTAATAATGCATCAAAATAATTTTCAAATTTGTATTCTAGTAAAAATTTGTATTCTAGTAATAGCGCATCATCAACCTCGCAAACATGTTAATAAATAAAAAGCCTGGGAATACGCAAATCAAAACCAATACCTGAGCAGGAAATATATGCCAACGAATTTAAAAAAGTTTTTAAACTGCACTGTACCTAAGGTTACCGAAAATAAATACCTGAACCCACAATTTGTACCTGGAGTAGTCTGTGATAATAGTTTTTGATTTATGTATGTTGGCCAGTGTGATGTCTTTCAAAGTATACTTAAAATTAAAAGTGACGCTACTGGGCTCGACAATATTAACCCAAAAATCGTAAAAATCCTGCTACCAAAGATACTTCCCCATATAACGCATACTTTTAATACTGCACTTACATCTACATTTCCGGACTGTTGGAAAACGGAAAAAATAATTCCGATTCCCAAATCAAACACTGAGTACAGGTCCATCTAAATTGTACCCTACCTATCAAAAGTGTTTGAAAACATAATGGCTGATCAAATTCATAAATTTATGTCGGACAATGCAATGCTTAATAATAATCAGTCAGGTTTTAGGAAAAACCGAAGCAGTACCTCAGCTATTCTTAAAAGTGCAGACGACCTAATGTAACAAATAGACGAAAACAATTTAACACTATTAGTTCTACTAGACTACAGTAAAGCGTTCGATACAATTAATCATAATGTCCTTTGTTCAAAGTTACGTAACATGTTTATGTTTTCTAAAACATATGTCAAGCTTGTGTCTTCATATTTAAAAAATCGTCGTCAATTCGTTGTACTTTCTAACGTCTCGTCCGCATTTGAAAATGTTAATCGTGGTGTTCCTGAAGGCTCTGTACTTGGTCCCTTGTTGTTTACATTATTTGTTAATGACCTTCCTAAAGTGTTGTCTGAGTGTAATGTTCACTTGTATGCTGATGACATCCAAATGTATGTGAGTTGTCCTTTAAACAGAATAAGTGAGTGTATAGATGTTTGTAAGAGGTGTAGCAGGATGGCTAAGTATTAGTATGTATGCATGTATAAGTTTTGTGTTTCTTCTAGATCATTCTTGTATGTTCCTAGAGTACGTTGTTGTTGTTGTAGAGCTTGATCTCACTGTGCTCTCTCTCTCTTGCGATCTCACCACTCTTACGCTCTCTCAGAGAGTCGGGGGTTGGTGCGAGTCGTGAGTTGAGAGCGAGTTCAGTTGAAAGCCAGCAGTGATCCTGACCAGAAGCTATAAAATTGATTAAAACTAAATTGAATAAGACAAAACTGAATAAAACTAAACTAAACCAAGAATTACTGGGGATATATATATTATACCCCTACAAAATCAGAAGTGGGCCGATCACAAGCCAAATAAATTTAAAAGGAAAAGACTAAAAACTAAGAAAGTTAAAACTTAACAAAACAAAATGGATTTAAGCGAGGCATCGATTGAACAATTAAAAAAGTGGTTAAGTGTACTAAAGTTATCAACGACGGGTACAAAACGAGAATTAATTTTACGTCTTAACAAAGTACCGGCAGAAAAACGTAAAATGGCTGATGAAATGTGTGTACAAAAAGGGAACCGAGACGGCGCAAAAGGCAACGACAAAGACGGCGGCATCGAAAATTTCGAAGAAGAAGACGGCGACAAAAGTAACGACAAAGACGGCGGCATCGAGGATTGCGAAGAATACGGCGACAAGAGAAACGGCAAAGACGGCGGCATCGAGGATTGCGAAGAAGACGGCGACAAAAGTAACGACAAAGACAGCGGCATCGAGGATTGCGAAGAAGACGGCGACAAGAGAAACGACAAAGACGGCGGCATCGAGGATTACGTAGAGGAAAGTGATGAAAGTAACGGCGAAGATGGAGAAATTGAAAACGAAGTTGGCGACGAGAACGAAGAAGCGATGGGCAGCATTGGCGAAGTTGGTGGCAGCATTGAAAAACAAGTAAGAAAGCTACAGTCGAGAGTGCTCGACTGTGAGATACCCAGTACCCTGACGTTTGTTGGTTTAGATACTCCTTAATTAAAAATTAAATCGGCGCTCGAATTAGCTCCCGACTTAATAATAAATTTGCGCCATTTTTTTGGTCAACAGTCGATCTTTTTTCTCTTTCACACACACTTGTTTTGTGCGTCTCTGTTACAATAAACAAACCGCCTTCTGATTGAAAAAGTCTGGAGGCTATTAGAAGTATCAATCGCTGTCTATTGCGCAATGAGGAGCACAGCCCAGGCGTCTAAGCGATGGGCCATCGTTTTATTATGCAATAAGTTCTGAGTTCTAATCCCGCTCATGACAAAGAATTTTTTTACATTTTTATTTTAGATTCTTATTCATTTTTCTGCTCTTTATTCAATTAATACATTTTATACCAGTCCGGCAAAGTTGGTTTATGAAAGTGAATTTTGTTATTTTTTGTAAATTCTTGGTCACGCTCGTTCTTTTCTGTAGTTTGGCGCAATTTTTTTGGTCAATAGTCGATCTCTTTTCTCTTCCACACACACTTTTCTATGAGTTCCTCTGAGATCTGTTGTTTCACACGGACGGACAGACGGACAGACGGACATGGCTAAATCGACTCGGCTGGTGATACTGATCAAGAATATATATACTTTATGGGGTCGGAGATGCCTCCTTCTGCCTGTTACATATATTCTCGGTTGGCACAAACTTATAATACCCTTGTACCCTATGGGTACCGGGTATAAAAAGCAAAGGGTCAAAGAAGCAACGAAAAAGGCGGCGAACAGAAGGAAGGCGGAGGCAGAAATCAAAACTGTGCAGAAAACAACGACGCAATTAGCAGCGCGCGTGTGGTGAAAAAGGTCAACGTCGCCAAAGAAAAGATGGAGAACAATTTTAACCATAGTATTGATATTTCATTGGGAATGGCAATGCAAGTATTGAGTGAGTTTACTGCAGAATGGTGTGGCCGAAAATGGATCACTCAGTTGAACAACATCGCAAGCATCTATGGTATAACTGGGAAATACGTCAAAATGCTGATGGTTAGCAAAATGAAAGGTAAAGCTAATACCTGGTTGCACGCAGATCCAGGGCGTGTTTTGCTACCTCTCGAAGAACTAACTGCCAAACTGATCTCAATGTTTGGCGAAAAAGCATCGAAGCTTTGAGAGCAAATTTGAGAATCGCAAATGGAGTACCGGTGAAACTTTTGGGAGTTATGCGGATGACAAAGTAAGGCTTGCTCAGGGCATTAATATGGATGCAGAAGAAATATTAGACTGCATTATCGAAGGAATCCCAAATCGAGGGCTGCGTAATCAGGCGCACATTCAATGTTTTAAAAATGTTGGACACATAAAGCGAGCATTTGCCGAGGTTAGCTTGCCCAAATCCGTTAGTTTTGGAAGGACAACGACAGTAACGAACTTCAAGGACAACAAGGAGACGCGCTGTTATAATTGCAATGCCAAAGGACACAGGGCATCCGAATGCAGGAAATCGAAGCGGGAGAAGGGGTGGTGCTATGCGTGCGGCGAGATGGGACATTTTGTGGCAACGTGCTTGAAAAACAAAAATAAGCCCGAAGGCAATAACAATTATGTAAGATACTTTGAAATTAATTTTATGAACGATTCTAGGACCAGATTAATTACAGAATGCCTCATAGATACAGGAAGCCCAATTTCATTGATAAAAATATCCAAAGTTCCAGAGAATGTTTGCAAATTACCTGTTTTAAGTTTATACCATGGATTAAATAAAAGTTACCTAGAAACGTATGGAAGAATATTATGTTATGTTAAGAAGAATTTAAATAAAATACATTTTCATTTAGTTATTGTGGCAAACGTGTCTATGAGTCATGATGTAATACTGGGAAGAGATTTTATAGAAGCATCTAATATTAATTTAAACCTCGACACCTTGAAAATGGTTACGATTGAGAACATGGAAAACCCTTCAAATGTTAGAAATGAAAATCAGATAATTAGTGATAATGTTAGTAATGAGAACCAGATAGTAAGCAATGAAAGTAACGATATAGGCAAATGATTAAAGAAATTTTTAGTAAAGTTAGAGATGAAGAAAAAGTCATGAACACAAATGAAATAGATTTAGTCGAAAAGGAATTGTTTAATAATAATATAACAGATGAGAGTCCAGATTACAAAATTGGCAATCAAGTGAATTATAATGTTAGGTGTCAGTTTGTTAGAATGGTAGAAAGTTGTTATGTAAATAAAGAAAGACCAAAGGAACCCGAAGTTAGATGTGAAATAAAACTAAGATTAGAGGATTCGAAACCTTTCAGTTGTTCGCCCAGACGTTTAGCTTATACAGAAAAAGAAAAATTACAGGTTATATTAGATGAATACTTAAACGAGGGAATTATAAGACCAAATCAATCGGAGTACGCATCTCCAATAGTGTTAGTGAAAAAGAAAACAGGCGACTTAAGACTATGTGTGGATTATCGAAAACTTAATAAGACAATGGTTAAAGATAACTATCCTTTACCTTTAATCGACGATTTATTAGACACTTTGGTAAATAAAACAATATTTTCGAAACTAGATTTAAAACATGGCTACTTTCATGTATTCGTGGATAGTGACTCAATAAAATACACTTCATTTATGACGCCATTAGGACAATTTGAATTTATGCGGATGCCAATGGGGCTAAAAAATGCTCCGGCGGTGTTTCAGAGATTTAGTAATACAATTTTTGCAGATATGATAAGGGATGGTAAGGTAGTAATATATATGGACGATATTATGGTTGCCAGTAAAGAGATACAAGAACACTTAAGTGTTCTTAGGGAAGTTTTTGATCGTTTAGCAAGGAACAAACTAGAATTGAGAATGGACAAGTGTGAGTTCTTACAAGCAAGTGTGCAATATTTAGGATTTTTAGTAATCAGCAAAGGAATAAAAGCTTATGACAAAGGAATAGAAGCTGTTAGAGATTTCCCCGTTCCAGATAAAGTACATTGTGTTAGAAGCTTTTTAGGATTATGTTCGTATTTTAGGAGATTTATTAAGAATTTTTCGATGATCGCAAAGCCATTATATGACCTGTTAAAGAAAGATAAAGAGTTTGTATTTGAAGGAATTACAATGTTTTGAGATGCTTAAGAAATTGTTAGTTGAAGCGCAAGTGTTAGGATTATATTATTACACAGACGAGATAGAATTGCATACAGATGCAAGCGCACAAGGTTTTGGAGCGGTATTACTACAAAGGAAAGAAGATAAAATGTTGCACCCTATTTTTTATTTTTCAAAGGCCACAACAAAAGACGAGGCAAAATATCACAGTTTTGAACTTGAAACGTTAGAGATCATTTATGCTCTACGAAGATTTAGAATTTATGTGCAGGGTAGACTGTTTAGAATAGTTACTGATTGTAACTCACTGACGTTGACATTAAATAGGATTGAGTTAAACCCTCGAATTGCACGTTGGGCATTAGAATTGCTTTAGTATGACTTTGAGTTAGTGCATAAATCGGGAAAACTTATGCAACACGTAGACGCGTTAAGTAGGACTACGAATATAATGGTAGTAGAAACGAATAGTTTTGAAGACAATTTAATTATTTGTCAAGCGAAATATGAGAAGTTAAAAGATGTTAGGAAGAAGTTAGAAAAAGAAGAAGATAAAATGTTTGAGATGAGGAATGGAGTTATTTATAGAAAACCAAATGATGGAAAATTGTTATTCTGTGTGCCAGGAGAAATGGAGGACAAGATACTATACAAATATCACAATGAATTAGGTCATTTAGGACGAGATAAGGTTATGGATGCTATTGTTAGGACGTATTGGTTTCCAAATATGAAAGAGAAAGTTGTTAGGCATATTGATAATTGCTTGAGATGTGTGGCGTATTCGCCGAAGTCAGGAAAAGACGAAGGAATGTTGCACAGCATATCAAAAGGAAATGTGACATTTGAAATTATACATATCGATCATTACGGACCGGTTGATAATGGAAGATCAAAGAAACATTTGTTTGTGGTGATAGATGGTTTTACTAAATACGTTAGGCTATATGCATTATTAACTTTTACCCGAAAAAAACGAGTATAGCTTATTTAACGTTTTATGATTTTTGAGGGCGGAAGTGGGCGTGGCCAAATTTTAAAACAAACTTGATCTGGGTGCAACAGATTCCAATGTTGTCACCAAATTTGGTAACTCTAGCTCTTATAGTCTCTGAGATCTGTTGTTTCACACGGACGGACAGACGGACAGACGGACATGGCTAAATCGACTCGGCTGGTGATACTGATCAAGAATATATATACTTTATGGGGTCGGAGATGCCTCCTTCTGCCTGTTACATATATTCTCGGTTGGCACAAACTTATAATACCCTTGTACCCTATGGGTACCGGGTATAAAAAGCAAAGGGTCAAAGAAGCAACGAAAAAGGCGGCGAACAGAAGGAAGGCGGAGGCAGAAATCAAAACTGTGCAGAAAACAACGACGCAATTAGCAGCGCGCGTGTGGTGAAAAAGGTCAACGTCGCCAAAGAAAAGATGGAGAACAATTTTAACCATAGTATTGATATTTCATTGGGAATGGCAATGCAAGTATTGAGTGAGTTTACTGCAGAATGGTGTGGCCGAAAATGGATCACTCAGTTGAACAACATCGCAAGCATCTATGGTATAACTGGGAAATACGTCAAAATGCTGATGGTTAGCAAAATGAAAGGTAAAGCTAATACCTGGTTGCACGCAGATCCAGGGCGTGTTTTGCTACCTCTCGAAGAACTAACTGCCAAACTGATCTCAATGTTTGGCGAAAAAGCATCGAAGCTTTGAGAGCAAATTTGAGAATCGCAAATGGAGTACCGGTGAAACTTTTGGGAGTTATGCGGATGACAAAGTAAGGCTTGCTCAGGGCATTAATATGGATGCAGAAGAAATATTAGACTGCATTATCGAAGGAATCCCAAATCGAGGGCTGCGTAATCAGGCGCACATTCAATGTTTTAAAAATGTTGGACACATAAAGCGAGCATTTGCCGAGGTTAGCTTGCCCAAATCCGTTAGTTTTGGAAGGACAACGACAGTAACGAACTTCAAGGACAACAAGGAGACGCGCTGTTATAATTGCAATGCCAAAGGACACAGGGCATCCGAATGCAGGAAATCGAAGCGGGAGAAGGGGTGGTGCTATGCGTGCGGCGAGATGGGACATTTTGTGGCAACGTGCTTGAATAACAAAAATAAGCCCGAAGGCAATAACAATTATGTAAGATACTTTGAAATTAATTTTATGAACGATTCTAGGACCAGATTAATTACAGAATGCCTCATAGATACAGGAAGCCCAATTTCATTGATAAAAATATCCAAAGTTCCAGAGAATGTTTGCAAATTACCTGTTTTAAGTTTATACCATGGATTAAATAAAAGTTACCTAGAAACGTATGGAAGAATATTATGTTATGTTAAGAAGAATTTAAATAAAATACATTTTCATTTAGTTATTGTGGCAAACGTGTCTATGAGTCATGATGTAATACTGGGAAGAGATTTTATAGAAGCATCTAATATTAATTTAAACCTCGACACCTTGAAAATGGTTACGATTGAGAACATGGAAAACCCTTCAAATGTTAGAAATGAAAATCAGATAATTAGTGATAATGTTAGTAATGAGAACCAGATAGTAAGCAATGAAAGTAACGATATAGGCAAATGATTAAAGAAATTTTTAGTAAAGTTAGAGATGAAGAAAAAGTCATGAACACAAATGAAATAGATTTAGTCGAAAAGGAATTGTTTAATATTAATATAACAGATGAGAGTCCAGATTACAAAATTGGCAATCAAGTGAATTATAATGTTAGGTGTCAGTTTGTTAGAATGGTAGAAAGTTGTTATGTAAATAAAGAAAGACCAAAGGAACCCGAAGTTAGATGTGAAATAAAACTAAGATTAGAGGATTCGAAACCTTTCAGTTGTTCGCCCAGACGTTTAGCTTATACAGAAAAAGAAAAATTACAGGTTATATTAGATGAATACTTAAACGAGGGAATTATAAGACCAAATCAATCGGAGTACGCATCTCCAATAGTGTTAGTGAAAAAGAAAACAGGCGACTTAAGACTATGTGTGGATTATCGAAAACTTAATAAGACAATGGTTAAAGATAACTATCCTTTACCTTTACTCGACGATTTATTAGACACTTTGGTAAATAAAACAATATTTTCGAAACTAGATTTAAAACATGGCTACTTTCATGTATTCGTGGATAGTGACTCAATAAAATACACTTCATTTATGACGCCATTAGGACAATTTGAATTTATGCGGATGCCAATGGGGCTAAAAAATGCTCCGGCGGTGTTTCAGAGATTTATTAATACAATTTTTGCAGATATGATAAGGGATGGTAAGGTAGTAATATATATGGACGATATTATGGTCGCCAGTAAAGAGATACAAGAACACTTAAGTGTTCTTAGGGAAGTTTTTGATCGTTTAGCAAGGAACAAACTAGAATTGAGAATGGACAAGTGTGAGTTCTTACAAGCAAGTGTGCAATATTTAGGATTTTTAGTAATCAGCAAAGGAATAAAAGCTTATGACAAAGGAATAGAAACTGTTAGAGATTTCCCCGTTCCAGATAAAGTACATTGTGTTAGAAGCTTTTTAGGATTATGTTCGTATTTTAGGAGATTTATTAAGAATTTTTCGATGATCGCAAAGCCATTATATGACCTGTTAAAGAAAGATAAAGAGTTTGTATTTGAAGGAATTACAATGTTTTTAAATGCTTAAGAAAATGTTAATTGAAGCGCCAGTGTTAGGATTATATGATTACAAAGACGAGATAGAATTGCATACAGATGCAAGCGCACAAGGTTTTGGAGCGGTATTACTACAAAGGAAAGAGGATAAAAAGTTGCACCCTATTTTTTATTTTTCAAAGGCCACAACAAAAGACGAGGCAAAATATCACAGTTTTGAACTTGAAACGTTAGCGATCATTTATGCTCTTCGAAGATTTAGAATTTATGTGCAGGGTAGGCGGTTCAAAATAGTTACTGATTGTAACTCACTGACGTTGACATTAAATAGGATTGAGTTAAATCCTCGAATTGCACGTTGGGCATTAGAATTGCTTTAGTATGACTTTGAGTTAGTGCATAAATCGGGAAAACTTATGCAACACGTAGACGCGTTAAGTAGGACTACGAATATAATGGTAGTAGAAACGAATAGTTTTGAAGACAATTTAATTATTTGTCAAGCGAAATATGAGAAGTTAAAAGATATTAGGAAGAAGTTAGAAAAAGAAGAAGATAAAATGTTTGAGATGAGGAATGGAGTTATTTATAGAAAATCAAATGATGGAAAATTGTTATTCTGTGTGCCAGGAGAAATGGAGGACAAGATACTATACAAATATCACAATGAATTAGGTCATTTAGGACGAGATAAGGTTATGGATGCTATTGTTAGGACGTATTGGTTTCCAAATATGAAAGAGAAAGTTGTTAGGCATATTGATAATTGCTTGAGATGTGTGGCGTATTCGCCGAAGTCAGGAAAAGACGAAGGAATGTTGCACAGCATATCAAAAGGAAATGTGACATTTGAAATTATACATATCGATCATTACGGACCGGTTGATAATGGAAGATCAAAGAAACATTTGTTTGTGGTGATAGATGGTTTTACTAAATACGTTAGGCTATATGCAACAAAGACGACGAACAGAAAAGAAGTCATTATAGCAATGAAAGATTATTTTAGGTCATACAGCAGGCCAACATGTATCGTTTCGGACAGAGGAAGCTGTTTTACATCGGAAGATTTCGGAAAGTTTGTGGAAGAATATAATATTAAACACGTAAAAATTGCGACTGGGTCACCTCAGGCCAATGGGCAGGTGGAAAGGATTAATCGAATAGTGGGGCCAATGATAGCTAAATTAGCAGATCCAGAAAAAGGACTGCATTGGGATGCAGTTGTTGAGGACGTTGAATTTTCATTGAACAATACGAAGCAAAGGAGCATTGCACAAATGCCGAGTAAAATGTTATTTGGAATCGAACAGAAAGGAAAAGTTATTGATGAACTGAGGCAAAAGTTAGAAGAATTAGATAATGTTAGTGATGTTAGAGATGTTAGAGACTTAGACAAAATTAGGAAAAATGGAGCGGAATCACAAATCAAATTACAAAATGACAACGAAAGAAGATATAATGAGAAAAGAAAAGATAGTTCAGAGTACAAAGTTGGTGATTATATTATGGTGAAAAATTTTGATAATGCAGTAGGAGTCGCAAGAAAGCTCATACCCAAACACAAAGGCCCTTATGTGATAGATAAAGTTTTGAGAAATGATAGGTATGTGATAAAAGACGTGGAAGGTTTTCAATTGTCGCGTTGCCCTTATCAAGGAGTCTGGAGTAGTCAAAATATAAAGCATTGGATTGGTAAACGAAAATAGTTGTAAATATATCCAAAGAATTGTAAATATAAAGACTGATAGTATGTAAGATAAAATCAATTGTAAATATAAAGACTGATAGTATGTAAGATAAAATCAATTGTAAATTTAACCAAGATCAGGGGATCTTGAAATGTCAGGACGGCCGAATTGTAGCAGGATGGCTAAGTATTAGTATGTATGTATGTATAAGTTACTGTGTTCCTTCTAGATCATTCTTGTATGTTCCTAGAGTACGTTGTTGTTGTTGTAGAGCTTGATCTCACTGTGCTCTCTCTCTCTTGCGATCTCACCACTCTTACGCTCTCTCAGAGAGTCGGGGGTTGGTGCGAGTCGTGAGTTGAGAGCGAGTTCAGTTGAAAGCCAGCAGTGATCCTGACCAGAAGCTATAAAATTGAATAAAACTAAATTGAATAAGACAAAACTGAATAAAACTAAACTAAACCAAGAATTACTGGGGATATATATATTATACCCCTACACAGGGAACATGCACGTTTAAATGAGTGGGCGGGCAACAATTGACTTGGGATCAACCCATCAAAGTCAAAATGTCTTGCCATAAGCAAGAAAAAGATATTTCTTGATCATTTGCAGCCACTTCATATTAATACGCCCTTCTGGAATATGTCGATACAACTGTAAGTTTGGGCTTTACTTTTAACAGGACACTTACATGGAGCGATCATATTACCAGAGCTGTAGGAAAAACATATGGCATACTAAGGACATTGTCAATAACTAAAGACTGTCTGCCCACTAGTATACTCGTACATCAATAACTCTCTGAACTCATCCATTTTCATTACTAGGCTTTGGGCATTTATGTGGACAATCTTAAGACCCTCTCTTTGCTTACACAAAATATTTAAAAGATTGCTCGCCATTGTATTACAGTATAATTCGCTTAACTGCCTTGATGCTTAGCTGCATCGTCAAGATAACTGCCTTATTTTCTATTTTTTCTGCATTTATGGTCTCATTTGTATGAAATTAATTACGTTTGCTGCATTCAAGTTAGCTGCCTTTCGCACTTAAGTGCCTCGTTTCGGCAGAATTTAACTGTCTTATTCTATGAATATCATCCAACTTAACTGCGCCATCTAGGATTCTAATTTGGAAACAACAAATTTATGAGTTTTAATCATGTATCTTTTTTTGTGCATATGGCAACGCTTGCATCTCTTTGCGCATGTCCGTTTTTCGTTTGTTTTGATCGTGCTATTTGTTAAGATCGTGCCATTTGTGTGCACAAATCATTCCTAATCGTGAAAATGGGTAAAGTGAAGCGCTTGGTTGGCTTAACTTTAAAAGAAAAACTCCAAATTATTACGGCTGTCAGCGAAAACGTTGATAAAAGTGTTCTCTGCACGAAATACAAGTGTGACAGATCAACAATAAACCGCATAATTAAAAATCAAGACGAGATTCAAAAGTCTGCTTCAACGTCTCAGTTAAAGCGTAAACGCCAGCGAAAAGGTGCACACGACTTGGTGGAGGAGGCACTGTACAAATGGTTTCAACAGCAGGAGTCAATCAATGTAATACTGGACCGTCATGTGATTTTAGCGAAGGCTAAAGAGTTTTGCGCAAGATTCGACGACAAGTTTGAACCTGATGCGAATTTTTTATGGCGCTGGCGTAAGAGGCACAATATAAAGTATGGCAAAATTCACGGCGAATCTGCATCGAAAGATTCCGCAGGAGCTAATGAATATGTCAGTGACATTTTACCCGGTTTGATTAAGGACTACGATCCAGCCAAAATATTTAACGCCGACGAAACTGGATTGTTTTATAAGACCATGCCTAATGCAACCTTTTATACCAGTGGAAGTTACTTAACTGGGCAAAAGTTCCAAAATGTGAGGATTACATTTTTGTTTATATGCAATGCAGACGGGTCGTACAAAAAGGCCTTCGTAATAGGCAAGTCGAAATCCCCACGTTGCTTCAAAAATGCTAATGTACCACTGCCATATTACGCAAACAAAAAAGCATGGATGACTGGTGAGCTTTGGCAAGAAATAATTCGCCAAATTGATTCCGATATGAAAAAGAAAAACCGGAACATTTTATTATTCGTCGATAATGCCACAAGTCACAAAACTGTCGAAGGATGTGAAAATATAAAATTTTGCTTTATGACGCCAAATACAACGGCTCTACTGCAACCTCTAGACCAAGGCATAATACACTCGTTCAAATTGGAGTATAGACGCATATTGGTAAAGCAACAGTTGATTGCAGTTGCTGCTGGATGTGCTTCATTTCGCAAACCAGGCATGGATCAATGTTAAACCATTAACTATTCGCAATTGTTTCAAAAAGGTAAGCGATGAATATTATCAATCTGCTTTTAATTAAAGAATTTTCTTTAAAGGCTGGATTTAAACTGCCCTATAACGTTGAAGAGAGCGTTGATGATAATGAATCCGTTGAGGTGGAATGCGGACAACATATTAATTGGGATGAATATGCTACTATTGATCAAGACACTGTTTGTCATGGTCAATTAACAGACGAAGAAATAGTGCATTCTGTAGTTTCCAAAAATACGAAGACGGTAGCGATATAGATCAAACTGACCAAACTGATGACGACGCAGACGAAGAACCGGAATGCCACACTCTTAAAGAAGGGGTTTTAGCCTTTAAGCTGCTAAAGCGTCTTTGCATTCAAAAGAAATGCGAAGAATTTCTTCCAAGCCTTACATCCTTAGAGGACACATTTTTAAAAGAATCTGTATCGGCATCAGTGCAAACAAAAATTACAGAGTTTTTTAAAGAAAAATAATACACATATGTAGTATGTAAAAATAAATATGTGTATAACAAATGTTATATAAGAACTACAAGCTTAATTCTTTCAATTTGCAATGTTATATAAAATTCATTTAAATGGATCAAATTCATTCTATTTTAACAGTTTATAAAAATTACGTTAGCTGCCTTTTTAAGATAGCTGCCTCCAAAATCACTGCAATCGACTCGAGGCAGTTAAGCGAATTATACTGTATTTGAAAATACCTGGCATTAGAATAGATATTTATAAATATTTGGAATACACACAAAGAGATTTTAAAGGCACACTCTAATTTTAAAAGAGAAGATATTTTGAAAAACCTAATTGGATTTCTCTTAAAAACTATTATCAGAATGAGTAAAGGAGAATAAGATAAATTCGTTCCGAAAATTATTCTGATTCGCTGGAGGAGTACCTTCAGCGAGCGGATAGTGAGAAACAGAGCGAGAGAGGGATTCAGCGGTAGTGACCTCGGCTAGCTCATTGAATTGCTGGATGTAGAGAACGTTATCTCTCCCAGTGCACTTCACGTGCACGATCCCACGTCATGTAAATATCGCAGTGAGAGCATTGAGTCTTTTAAGGCGCATGGCTTTTTTGAAGATTATAAAGTTGTCTTTCGTAAGCTGCTCATAGCGCTGTCGGTGAGTCGAAGCCTAGCAGGTGTATGCTTAGTTGTTGTTTATTAGTTGTTAAGAATTAAGAATTTAGAATTAAAATTAATTTTTTATGATCAAAAAATTTTTTTTTCTTAATTGTCTTTTACGATTTTGCTTTCTTATCAAAATGATTAGCCATGATCCCATATAGCTATCTTCTTACATGGATCTTTTTTGTTAATTTTTCCCATTTGATTTTTAAACAAAAACTTCTGATATCACTCAAAAACACCTCTTAACGAGGTACCAAATTGTCTTACGATATTTCAGGGGTCATTACTACATATGTGTTATAATTTTTATACCAGGTACCCATAAGG
Organism: Drosophila rufa; assembly: GCA_018153105.1. Classification (NCBI taxonomy): domain Eukaryota; kingdom Metazoa; phylum Arthropoda; class Insecta; order Diptera; family Drosophilidae; genus Drosophila; species Drosophila rufa. The sequence goes on from JAECXS010000135.1 coordinate 6,891,292, forward strand.
TACAGGGGTATTATAAGTTAGTGCCAAATGAGAATGTATGTTACAGGCAGATGCCCCCAAACCCATTAAGTATATATATTATTGATTAGCATCACCAATCGAGTCGATTTAGCCATGTCCGTCTGTCCGTGTTGGAAAACAGATCTCAGAGACTATAAGAACTAGATCCACCAAATTAGGGGACAGCATTCTAATCCCTTGCATGCAGATCAAGTTTGTTTTAAAATTTGGCCACGCCCATTTCCGCCCCCGAAAATTATAAAAAAAAACTGTATATAACTATAGTCGTGATTTTCGGCTAAAAGTAAATAAATAGAATAAATAAGGTAATTAAGGAAAATTTGAGTAAACTCGGATGGTAAACATGGAAGTTATAAAACAATAAAGATTCTGTGTAAGCTTTTTCTTCTTCTTAAGAGAGAGAGAGAGCCAGATGTTGAGAGTACCAGTGCGTGTTTCTTAACATGTTTCTATCAAAATTTGTCTTTTTTGGGTGTTGCTCAACATAATTGTAGCAACATTTGTCTTCATTTGTCAACAATTTCTTTTTTCTATGTTCATGAGCTATTTAATTTCACCCACAATGCTTTGGGTACCACTTTTCCACTTGCTTAATATAGCCAAGTCATATAAGAACGACTTCTGGACATGGTATTGAGCTATACTAATTAACACTAACAATGGGAGACCTACATACATATGTCATTTTAAGAACTTCTGTTATAAAAAAAAAAACACCTATTAACGAGGTGAGATAAAAGCGACGATGGCACTTTCAACTTCAAAAGTTTCTTATATCAAATTTTGTGACGATTAATAGTAACATTAACAACAAGTAAAAAAGCTACAGTCGACTGTGCTCGACTGTGAGATACCCGGTACCTAAACGTTTGCGCTTCACACTAAAAGGCAATTTAAAATTGTACATACATTACATTGTACATACATACATTGGCGCCATTATATCGCACGGCCAAGGCTCGAATGCGCCACCTGTCGGCTACAGCTTGCAACAGCAGTGCTTTAGGGCGGTGTTTAAATTCTAACCTTATTGCTAATATCTCCCATGTTTATCATCCGATTTTACTGAAATTTTCAGGAAACGTCAATTTTATTTTATGTATTTATTTTATCTATTAACTTTATATAGATTAATATTCAAGACCAACGACTAACCCTACATCAACAAGTGATATTTTATTATTGTCAATAACCGCGAGCAATGAACCTAGCAGAATTTTTGTTCAGGGAACCCCGCCCAACGGCCGACTCACTTCAGCGGGAACAAGCGCGTGCTCTGCGAAAAAGGACTTCCGACCATCCGTTCGTTTCAATCTTTACAGTATACGTTATATGCTACATAATGCTTTCAACTCAACTGTCGAATTTTTCTCTTTTAGAATAGTAGTTAATTCAATCCAACTAACTTCAATGGACTTTATCAAATAGAACACTGTGTTCGGTGGAAACGAGCGGGACAAAAGCTTTTTAAAGACACTCTTAATACGGAATTCATTCGTGACTTTTTGAAGTATTTTACTAATTTGCTGCATATAGTGACAATATCGCTAATTGCCGGAACAGCATCAATAGCTTCTCTCAAAGCGTTGTTGAGGAGATGGTTGTCGCCATGAATTTTCTTTAAGTCGAGAAAGTTCTTAATCATATTCGAACCCCGGTCGGTTACAATTACGGGTTTGTCCACGTTGAGATCAAATCTTTCAACATCGTCCCAATTTTTCAGCGTATATTCAAACTTTCGCTAGGGGGAAAGAAAGTTAAATTCAACCTTTAAAATGAAATATTAAATATTAATTAAATATTAAACAAACCTGTGCAGGGCGTGTATTTCATTGACTTCATGGCTAGAACTCCTTCTTTTATGTATTGGACTGTATATATGATGTTTATTAAAAGTTGTTAGTCCATACGTCACTGATGATAGCATATCCAAAGGTTTATATATCTCGATTTCGGCCTTTATTGGGCCAAACTGTGTCGAATATATGTTTAATATGTTTTGTGATACTGTTGTTGGGTGTGGTAACAACTTATCAAAGTCAACATTTGCACCGAATTTTGCTGCAACATGTTACGTACGCCGGTTAGGGCCGACGTGAGTCATGTAGTTAACGCGGAAGAAAATAAAGAAAAGCCAATGCACTGATGGTCCAGAAAAATCAACACGGGCAAGATTGCACAAAGGTTTGGCTCTGGCAGATGACACCGCCTAAAGTCACCAAATTGGGCCATGCAATCACCTGCAACCCAGCACCGCCGATTTTGCTGAACTATCAAAACTTAGAACAAAGACGACCCACATATAACTCCAGCCAATAGGCGAAAAGAGGGGAATGGATGACACTAGGTGAGAACACTTTTGTGTTCCATTCCGGAGATTCCTAGGCAATACTTGGCACAGTCTTTGGATATAAAAGACCCCCATATAGCCGTACTAGGAAGTCGGAGTCGAAGTCGGAGTCGAAGTCGGAGTCGAAGTCGGAGTCGAAGTCAGAGTTAAGGACGGGAAGTCTGGTCGGAAAAAGTCGAAGTCCCCCAAGACCAAATGCGTACAAAGCGCATAAGTTTAAAAGTCGGATAGCTTTTCGCGACCGCGAAAAATGTGCAATGCAGTCAGTTACAACATCCCGTCGAACAGTGCCGCGGACCATGTGAATCCTGAAGGACATTCAACATTTTGCAATAAACTGTGCAACCTTCAACCACAACCCCGATTTTCAACATCATAAAACCCTGAAGGATGACTCGGATAGCCAAGAGATCGGACAAGTAATTGAGGAGCCTCGACCAACAGGAAGGAGCAACCAATTCACCAACAAAGATGATCCATGATCCTGGTTCAACAACGACCTAACATAAACAATCCGACAGCAAAAATATAAAAGCAAAGCCGCCTCAACCATGTCCTGAACATATAAACTCCTTTCTTAACATCAATACACTTCCTTTTTTTTTATCATTAAGTAACAAGTTTGTGCATTTAGTGAATTTATTACCCCAAAAACAAAGCACGATATTATATATATATATATATTATTAATTCTACCTAACCTACCAACAAATTAAAACCTCAAGTCCGGAACGAGAGCTCTCAACGATGGAATAACAGAGGGTGAGTCAACGGGACATTTTTCCCAACATTACCAGACTTATTTATATATATATATACTCGTGCCTACATATACACTACATACCATATGACAAAATATTAGCTTCCCCAAAATACACTATATTCTAAATACACCTAAATAATAATTACACAATTTAAATCAATTCAGAATAGCTATAACGTTTGAACTACTTTTATAATAAACTTGTAATGTGAACTTAAAACAGCAAAAATGCATTGGTAGAAACCCATTAAAAGGGGGGTATTGGTACAACTGGAAGACTGGGTCAAGAAAATGACATAACTTTTGACGAACGACATGAACAAAAGGGGATCGTATTGCACGGCCCGCGACGATCCAAAGGCGCACGAAGTTTGCGATTGGGGAGGGAAAACGGCCAAAACATAGCCCGATCGTTTTCACGATCAAGCATAAATATGCTTGCGGGGCAATGTGGACAGGAAGACAGACTGACGAACGATTTCTTCTATTTTTCAGGCACGTAAATAATTGTTCTGATTACGTTTGGAGAGGATAGTGGCGTCCAAAGAACCCACCCCAAATCCGGCGAGCTCAGCTGCACAAATCGTGTCTGCTATCCGGGCGACCACTTCCTCAGCCCTATGTCCTCCAAGGACTGAGGCACCACGACAACACCGACGTAACAGAAATGGCGCCCAACTCAGGCAATATCCTTTTATCCTTATTGCCAAAAACTTATTTTCATTGACGAGAAAAACTTTAGTATTCATATAAACATTCTTTTTTAATGCTGTTTAAAGAATTTAGAGGCATCAGACTAGCGCATTAAATTATAAGTTTTATACTTGTAGCGTTAGGAAGAACTTTAAAATAAATAAATAAATAAATAAATGTATAAAAGTTTTAAAAAAAAAAAAAAAAAAAAAAAAAAAAAGAGCTGATCACCTTGGTGTCAAAAGTAGATAACAATATTCAAACCATTTTCTGGGAATTTAGTTTATACATCAAATATACATTATCTGTATGTGCTTGTCGGGGAAATATTATCTTCCCCAGTCAGGACGACATCATCTTGCAATTTATCAGCCATCTTTTCTTTAAGTTTACGTTTGATGATTTTATATTAACTGGATTAGCGCAGCGAGTCTCCGCAGCCGTGTTGCTTGTTCGGTAACCAAACAGGAAAGAGGACGTCTATCCACACGTCAACTGTCATTAGACCGTTCATACCTTTCCAACACTAGCAATGCATACGGAGCCACACTCGACTCTAGTTCATATACCTAGAGTCCCACTAAACCAGGGCTGATACAAAGAACAGCCAATAACACAGTTCGCGGACATGTCAAACGTAGTACCGCATACTACATTCTCCGACACGGCCATTCTGACATTTTTTTTTTATCAACTACTCTATTATATTCGATGCCCAGCACGCCATGTCAATTGAAAGTTTGCACTTGTGCTTACATTAAATTTTTTTTTTTTTTTTTTTTTTTACGGAATTACTAGCAAACATATTGCTCGAACTTTGTCATACTCAATGACAACACAACTACTTCACGTCCATCGCCGCACACAACAGCTTCACGATCAACCTCGTCCATCGCCGTACACAACAGCTTCACGATCAACCTCGTCCATCGCCGTACACAACAGCTTCACGATTATCCTCGTCCATCACCATACACCATGGCTTCACGATTATTCTCGTCCATCACCATAAACCATGGCTTCACGATTATCCTCGTCGGATTCAACTATCTCATTCGACAGACTTAAGTTTTCTCTGTCAATATCCAGCTCTTCTGGTATCTCAACATCTGGCATCTTACGCAAACTTTCATGTGGATACTTATAAAATCTATTATTTTTCGTGGATTTTAACATTTTAACGTTAAATCTTATTACCTTAGCTTTATTTTCATCAAAACGTTTTTTTTCATACACGCCGGCATTTTGCATGTTTTTAGCTGCTTGCTCTCTCAATACTGACCGATCAATTTCGGTTTCTTCATTACTAATAGGGGTCAACCCCAACGGTCGAGCCACTTTACCAATTAAAAGTTCTAATGGGCTTGCTTTGGTAACCCGATTTAACGTACAATTAAGTGCCAACTGCACCTCCCCCAATGCGTCCTGCCAGGACCTAGAGCTTGTTTCAACAGCAGTCAACAGATTCTTAAGTGTACTCATTACCCTCTCAACCTGGCCATTAGCTCTACTAGCACCAGTACCAATCAGATGCAGTTGTATCTTTTGCGACGAACAAAATTCTGCAAACTTTGTACCTGTAAAGCTTCTTCCTTGATCCGCAATCAATCGAGTTGGCACTCCAAACATGGAAATCGAAGATTTCAGTGCATTGATACAGGTATTAGAATCAAGCGAAAAGGTGTGATACAAATAAACAAATTTAGTGAAGGCGTCAATTTGTACGATTATGTACTCCTTGCGGTCGCTTTTACCACTTAGCTTGCCAGATATGTCAACATGAATTGTATGCCAGGGAACACTAATTTTCGGAATTGAGTGTAGCTCAACTTGTGTTTTACCAGATGCAGATTTCGACACTCTGCAAGTGATGCAGTTCTCAACAAATCTGCGAACGTATTTTGCCATGCCAGTAAACCAGTAGTGATCGTATACTTTATCTAACGTCTTTTCCCACCCCAAATGCATGATAGACTCATGCACTTGATTTATTACAGACCAGCGGAAAGATCGAGGAACAACAGGGAGACAACGTGTTTTAGAGTGTCTTTGAATTTTTCTGTATAAAACATTCGATCTCAGTTCATATGTTGCAACCAATGCCAATGGCAAATCATCATTTGTCAATTTTGTAATTATTTCTGTAATTTCCGGATCTCTTTGTTGTTCCACGTGTAACCAATTTTCGGATATTTCTGTCAAGTCAACCCGCTTCTCCTGCACCTTATTTTGAACCAATTGTTGACGAATTGGGTTTCTTGACAAAAAATCTACATGTGCCATTAGCTTTCCTTCTCTGTATTGGATTTCAAAATCAAACGTTTGAAGAAACTCCCACCAACGGTAAACTCTAGGTGACAGCTCGATTTTAGTTCGCGACGACTTTAGAGAATTACAATCAGTGAATATAACAAATTTTCTTCCGTGAAGGTAATGACGAAAATGTTTTACAGCATTTACAACTGCCAGGGTTTCTAATTCATATGAAGTGTACCTTGACTCACAAGAACTGGTCGTTTTGCTATAATATTCAATGACATGGGGTTTGTTGTCTATTCTGTGCAACAGAATGGCTCCATAACCGATAGAGCTGGCGTCAGTATGCAACTCAATTGAATACTTGGGGTCAAAAATGGTCAACACCGGTTTGTTTGTAAGTAGGTGGATAATTTTCTTACGAACCTCTTCATGTTCTGCTTTCCATTCAAAACTATTTTTCTCCGACGTAAGAAAATACAAAGGCTTCATCATCTGTGAAAATCCCGAAACGAACTGACGGAAATATGATGCTAACCCAATAAACTGACGTAAAGTCGCAACTGATCTTGGAGGTGGCAACGCAACCAACGACTCAATTTTGTTTGCATTAGGTCGTATTTCTCCCGCTTGTACCTCGTAACCAAGATATCGCACTGTAGTCCTCAAGAAAAAGCATTTCGAAATATTAAAGGAAAATCCAGCATTTACCAACACTTCTAGCACAAGTTGCAACCTGTCAAATGCTTCTTCTTTAGTCGACGCAACAATCAATATGTCATCCATATAAACGATTACAAATGAATGTGCGAGATTACCCAATGCTTTCATTACAGCTCTTTGGAACACTGACGGTGCGTTTTTCAAACCGAACGGCATTGACAAAAACTCATACTGCCCATCAGGGGTAACGAAGGCAGTATATTCAATTGATTCTGGGTGCATTGGAATAGCCATGTCCAGAGAGGTAAAATATTTCGCACCACGCAACCTAGCAATTTGGTCCGATATCAAAGGCAACGGAAACTTATCGGCCACTGTATTGCTATTTAATTCTCGATAATCGACACAAAGCCTGGCAGACCCATTCTTTTTCTTTACTATCAACGCAGGGCTAGCAAACGGTGAGCTACTTGGCCTAATGACTTTAGATTCTATTAGTTCATTGATCTTAGTACGTACTATCTCTCTCTCACTTGGGCTGAATCTATACGGTCGTCTCTGTACAGTTTTAGTCGGTTCACGTAGACGAATACACATTTCACCAGTACCAACACGAGTTTGCGGAGTGCCTTCAATAAAAGACGTTGAGTACTTCTTCAACAATGATATTAATTTTACTCTTTCATCAGCAACAACTTCTGTTTCTAAATTATCGAAATTAGCTGGCTCCGATAAATTACATGTGTTAACAATTTTAGATCGTACAATTTTAAAGCCATCATAAGAAATTTCTGCTGTAAACCCTTGAGCCAATACTTCTCTACCGATAATAACATTATTTTTCATGCAATCATCCGGAACTACGTGAAACAAGATTTCTAAACAATTGCCATCAATAATAGCGTTACTTTCAATTTGAACTGTGCTGTAGATATTGGCATTACCTATACCTTTTAAGGAAATTACATTATTTGTTCTCTTACCAACTAACTTATTGGAAATACTTTCTTTAGCCAATGAGCACTCTGCTCCAGAGTCGAATGAGATTGGAAACTTCTCACCTTGTACCATCATAAAAGACTTAGGTTCATCCACGACGCATAGTTCTACCCTCTTTTCTGACCTGGATCCTGTTCCTCCTGTCGACACGTTTTTGGGGCACTTAGGGGCGATGTGGCCCGGCTCACGACAACGGTAGCATGTCACTTTCGGCTTTCCCTGCGACAGATGTTGGTCATGTTTTCCTTGATGAAAAGACTCTCCGGAACGACGTTCTCCTTCAGCTGGTGAATTTTTGAACCCTTTTCCGGCTCTGCAGTCCACCTTTTTATGGCCCAGTTTGCCACAAAGATAGCACTTAACCTCCATTGTTTTGGCACGCTTGATTTCCGGTTCCCAATTTGGTGTATTGCTTTGACTTTTCAGTAAGTTAAAAACTTGTAGTTCCGATTGTAAGTCACGTCTATTCTTTATGTTCGACGTGTATGCAGTCCTCTGCAAACGTCGATCGAAATTTGCCATGTGTCCTAGCACAAACGCCACGGCGATTTGCTCGTGATCCATGTTACGAATTTTTGTGCATAGCGACGTCACAATGCGGCTTGCATATGCAGACAAGCCTTCACCGTTATATGGACGGCTACTGAGCAAACGCAAGAATGTTGCTGCTGGCGTCTCGGGTGTCTCGTATCGCTGCTCAAATAACTGCCGAAACTCCTGCCATGTTATTCCGGGATAACATATCTGCGACAGCCATTGTGATGCGCTTCCTTCCAAAGATTTGCTCAATGCCATTATGAGCGCACTGCCGATTAGTGGTTTTTCGTCAAAAATAAGCTCCACCGTAGCACACCACTGAGTAGCATCGCCTCCAGAAATGTCCGGATTATACTTCGGCAGTGTTAGTACGCCTTGTTGCTGCGGTTCGCTTGCCGATGCCCTTAAACTTTTCGCCAGCTCCAGAAAATTTAGATTTTGCTGGTCGAACAACACATAAAACTGCTCCGAAAAGGTTGTTGGACGAGAGCTGAATCCCACTTCTGATGTCGGGGAAATATTATCTTCCCCAGTCAGGACGACATCATCTTGCAATTTATCAGCCATCTTTTCTTTAAGTTTACGTTTGATGATTTTATATTAACTGGATTAGCGCAGCGAGTCTCCGCAGCCGTGTTGCTTGTTCGGTAACCAAACAGGAAAGAGGACGTCTATCCACACGTCAACTGTCATTAGACCGTTCATACCTTTCCAACACTAGCAATGCATACGGAGCCACACTCGACTCTAGTTCATATACCTAGAGTCCCACTAAACCAGGGCTGATACAAAGAACAGCCAATAACACAGTTCGCGGACATGTCAAACGTAGTACCGCATACTACATTCTCCGACATGCTTTTAAAGTCACCAACTTCACAGACTAGTATCAGAAGATGAAGGCCTTCCGATCTGACACTTGTAGTTTTTGAATTGGCATTTGACTTTGAAGACCCTTTTAAATTTTAAATATTAAATTCAATACTTGAATCATAGTTACTCGTTGAAAGAAATAATACCATAATAACTTCTTTATAAAAGTGCAGACCATTTTTAAAATATTTAACGTAACCAAACTTAGCTGCGCTTCCTGGCCGACGCTATCCATTGTACTAGGCTAAGCCAGGTCTCTCGCGATGTTCGAGTCCAGGAAAAGTAAGGTCGCAAGAGAATAACGGCGCACCACCAACCGGTCTTAGTAGTATCCAGTCATTGTACTAGGCACAGAACCAGGTCTCTCGCGAGGTTCGAGTCCAGAGAGAGAGGAACAGGGAGGCAATTCCTTTCGCCTGTCTGGAATAAAGCTCCATCCGTCTGCATGTGAGTGAGTCTACCTGTTTCCGACGACAGGGCGGAGGGGGTTCGGACAGAGCCTTCCTATGGGTGAGCAGCAGTCCCATGTACTGTGTTTTTCAGGGAAGAGGTCAAGTGGGCGCAGAAGGAACTGATCACTCCGGTGGAGGGCAGTTGAATCCATTCAGCGAATTCACTTGAATAGGGCTTATTTGAAATGTTATTTGGGGCTTAATTTCGGACGGTTCTTGACCTATACCAATACCCAGGAGTACCAGCGCACCCCGTTTTGAATTACACAATTTTTATTCGTCATAAAAACTTTTGCTGCTAAGCAAAAATATTGAAGCACACAAAAACAAAAGAAAATAACTTAACAAAGCCAACAACGCTCCAACACGTATAAATATATATCTTATTACAAATAAAAATTAACTAACAAACGCAAATAAAGAAGTACCGCGATTACACGGCAGGGTGGTCGATTGGGTATTTATACAATATTTAAACATATGGCAGTTGATGGAGGACCGCGCCGATGATTTTGAGTTCGGATATTATGACTTGACTAGCGAAATGACCAAGGCGTTCTCAACGTCCGAAAACGACTACGTGACAATTAAAGAACTTATGGAACGGCGTCAGGGATACAATGAGAGTTTTTATGATTTTATTGCACATCACATCACCAATAAATACGTTGGCGGCGTTTAAGAAAGAGGGAATCCGAGTCGAGAAATGGATCCGAGAGAGACCGTCAACTCAACGTAAAGCAGCAGCAGCACATATCTTTTTACACCCAACAATCTAATTACAATAAACATTCCAATACTTCACAATAGCCCAAAATCAACATACAAATGTCAACCCGGCTAGCTCAGTCGATAGAGCAGGAGACTCTTATCCTCAGGGAATGGGTCGAGGCCCACGTTGGGCGCGTAAAACAGCATAACCGTCCGCACGTCGATTTTTTTTACGGGATCATTCCATGCTGATCAGCATCGACGACCCCGAGCCTGTTACGTACGCCGGTTAGGGCCGACGTGAGTCATGTAGTTAACGCGGAAGAAAATAAAGAAAAGCCAATGCACTGATGGTCCAGAAAAATCAACACGGGCAAGATTGCACAAAGGTTTGGCTCTGGCAGATGACACCGCCTAAAGTCACCAAATTGGGCCATGCAATCACCTGCAACCCAGCACCGCCGATTTTGCTGAACTATCAAAACTTACAACAAAGACGACCCACATATAACTCCAGCCAATAGGCGAAAAGAGGGGAATGGATGACACTAGGTGAGAACACTTTTGTGTTCCATTCCGGAGATTCCTAGGCAATACTTGGCACAGTCTTTGGATATAAAAGACCCCCATATAGCCGTACTAGGAAGTCGGAGTCGAAGTCGGAGTCGAAGTCGGAGTCGAAGTCGGAGTCGAAGTCGGAGTCGAAGTCGGAGTCGAAGTCGGAGTCGAAGTCAGAGTTAAGGACGGGAAGTCTGGTCGGAAAAAGTCGAAGTCCCCCAAGACCAAAGTGAATGCGTACAAAGCGCATAAGTTTAAAAGTCGGATAGCTTTTCGCGACCGCGAAAAATGTGCAATGCAGTCAGTTACAACATCCCGTCGAACAGTGCCGCGGACCATGTGAATCCTGAAGGACATTCAACATTTTGCAATAAACTGTGCAACCTTCAACCACAACCCCGATTTTCAACACCATAAAACCCTGAAGGATGACTCGGATAGCCAAGAGATCGGACAAGTAATTGAGGAGCCTCGACCAACAGGAAGGAGCAACCAATTCACCAACAAAGATGATCCATGATCCTGGTTCAACAACGACCTAACATAAACAATCCGACAGCAAAAATATAAAAGCAAAGCCGCCTCAACCATGTCCTGAACATATAAACTCCTTTCTTAACATCAATACACTTCCTTTTTTTTTATCATTAAGTAACAAGTTTGTGCATTTAGTGAATTTATTACCCCAAAAACAAAGCACGATATTATATATATATATATATCAAATAAAAACACCTCTTAACGAGGTTAGATTAAAGTGACGATGGCACACTCAACACAAAAAATTCTGATATCAAATTTTGTGACGATTAATAGTTATTTAAACAAAAATATTTAAAAAGTTTTTAATTAGTTTCAAAATCGGCACGCTGCCTATTTTGCCTTTTTAAATTTTTCAGCTAAGTGCCGATTTTGAAACTAATTAAAAACTTTTTAAATATTTTTGTTTAAATAACTATTAATCGTCACAAAATTTGATATCAGAATTTTTTGTGTTGAGTGTGCCATCGTCACTTTAATCTAACCTCGTTAAGAGGTGTTTTTATTTGATATCAGAAGTTTTTTAAATGACTTATGTATGTACATACATAGGTCTTCCATTGTTTTTATAAGTTTTTGTTTGAAACTCAAATGGGAAAAATTAACAAACAAAATTCATATAAGAAGTTAGCTATATGGGAGCATTGCTACTAATTTTGAAGAGAAAGCAAATTTTCGGAGATTTGTGTTGTACCCCGAAATATCTCAAGGGATATACGGCCGGAAGTTCCTATAAAAATCGTGAAAGCTATTTAAAAAAAATTGTTAATCTAAAAAAAATAATTTTTATTCTAAATTCTTAATTTTAATATTTAGAAAATTTTTGTCAGGGCAAAGTAATTATCATATCAAAATACTTTTCCAACGACATATAGCACGTTTCTGTAACTTTAGTCGTTCAGAAGTTATGGGCGCGAGAAATTTCCTGTTTTCCCGCCAAAGTAGTGGAAAAAGCAAAAATTAGATTAAATTAAAAAAAAAAAAAATCAAACGATTTCTTTTAAATTTAAATGATATTAAATTTTTTTGTTGGCTTTAAATTTTATTGCATTGTGCACGTCTCTAAATGACTCTACATGAGTTTTTACATAAATGTATGTATAGTGCATGTAAAAGGTTAGGTATATGGGATCTTTGCTACTAAGTTTAATGAGTAATATCTCGAGAAAGCGAATTTTCCCAGATATGTGTTATATACCAAAAGTTGAGCAATCTCAAGGGCTATATGGCCTTGAGTGAGTATCAAAATCGTTAGAGCCATTTTTAAGAAAACTTCAAAAACTTAAAAAAAAAAATTAATTTTAATTATAAATTCTTAAATATTATATTTATATAAATTATGTCAAGGCAAAGCTATTATCATTTCAAAATACCTTTCAAACGACATAAAGCACGATTCTGTAGCTTTAGTCGTTTAGAAGTTATGGGCGCGGGAAATCTGGCTTTTCTAGCTGTTTTCCCGCCAAACTAGCGGGAAACCCAAAAAGTCGTAGAACAAAAATTATTTAGCTCGAGCTGATTAATAAAACAAAAGTGGTTCCAGGACTTTAAAACAAAAAATACCACAGACAAACAGACAAACAAACAAACAAACAAACAGACAAACAACAGGACAAACGTTTTCATTTCGGAAAGGCCGTTGAAATCTTGTTTATTGAATATCTTTTGAACGGAGTATCGGATCAGGACGATCGAGGTGTCATTCGACGCGTATTTAAAGCTAGATCACAACAACCTTAAAAATTTGGGGGTTTTTGCTCAACCGGCCCCAATTGCTCCAATTTTCAAAATTGTCAATTTCGCACTTTCACTCTCATTTCTCCTAAAGTTATCAGTTTTTGAAAAATCTTAGTATGCAGTTTCAAAGAGGTTTACAATACCTTTCGATCAAGATATAAATGGTTCTGATCGGACTATCGTAGCAGATTTTCAATTCTACGGCTGTATATAGTAGTCTCCTTGCGCACCACAGTCTCGGTGCTCATCGTCACTACGTGGACTGCCGTCCACAGTGATTATTAATTCTACCTAACCTACCAACAAATTAAAACCTCAAGTCCGGAACGAGAGCTCTCAACGATGGAATAACAGAGGGTGAGTCAACGGGACATTTTTCCCAACATTACCAGACTTATTTATATATATATATACTCGTGCCTACATATACACTACATACCATATGACAAAATATTAGCTTCCCCAAAATACACTATATTCTAAATACACCTAAATAATAATTACACAATTTAAATCAATTCAGAATAGCTATAAAACACTTTAATGTCCAATACACGTTTGAACTACCTTTATAATAAACTTGTAATGTGAACTTAAAACAGCAAAAATGCATTGGTAGAAACCCATTAAAAGGGGGGTATTGGTACAACTGGAAGACTGGGTCAAGAAAATGACATAACTTTTGACGAACGACATGAACAAAAGGGGATCGTATTGCACGGCCCGCGACGATCCAAAGGCGCACGAAGTTTGCGATTGGGGAGGGAAAACGGCCAAAACATAGCCCGATCGTTTTCACGATCAAGCATAAATATGCTTGCGGGGCAATGTGGACAGGAAGACAGACTGACGAACGATTTCTTCTATTTTTCAGGCACGTAAATAATTGTTCTGATTACGTTTGGAGAGGATAGTGGCGTCCAAAGAACCCACCCCAAATCCGGCGAGCTCAGCTGCACAAATCGTGTCTGCTATCCGGGCGACCACTTCCTCAGCCCTATGTCCTCCAAGGACTGAGGCACCACGACAACACCGACGTAACAAACATTAATTATATCGGTGCGCCCAAGTTTGTATACCCTTGCAGCCTATATGTCTATATGATATAGTTGTCTGATCTTAATGAAATTAAAACCTTAGAAAACCGCTATATATTAAATAATTTAAGAACGTTAAAAAACAGAGAAGTTATAAATTTTTATACCCTTGCAGAGGGTATTATAATTTTGCCATGACATTTGCAACGCAGTGAAGGAGGCATCTCCGACCCCATAAAGTATATACACTCAGTCGCATATCTCTGCGTACACCCAAAAAAAAATTCAAATTCTAACTTTTAACTTGTAACACGAATAGTTCGGCCATTTATTCATTTATTGACCCCATTTTATTTTTAAACATAACTTTGGTTTATTGTCTTCAATGACGTATTTTTTTTTTTAATTAGGCAGCAATGTCTTATATTTTATTTTTAATTTTAAACTTAATACTACGAAAATATGTACATGCAAAAGTTTGCGTACAGCTTACGAAAAGCTATTTTAACTTAAGTTTAGTCTTTTTAATAGCTCGTAGGGTATCCCTTTCTTTGCAAAACCTCCGCAAGGCGCCTCGGCATGAAATCAACGAGTTTTTTGGTCTCCTCTGCAGTAATTTTGGCCCATTCCTCCACAATCACATCGTTGAGCATTTTCTTTGATGTTATTGTGTGCTTTCGAATTTTTCGCTCGAGGAGATCCCACAAATGCTCAATTGGGTTGAGATCAGGACTTTGGTGAGGTGTTCGCAGCTGATTTTTGACATTATACAGCAGCCAAAGCTTAGTATTCTGCGCCGTATGCTTGGGGTCGTTGTCTTGCTGGAACCAAAATTCATGTTCCAGCCCCAATTTTTCAGCACTTTGTTTTAAATTATTTTTCAAAATGTTTATATAAGCACCCTGATCCATAATTGACTCGATAAATGTCAAGTTTCCCACTCCGCTTGCTGCCATACACCCCCACACCATTATTTCGCTTCCTCCATGCTTTACCGTACCAACTAAGTTTTCCTTTTTAAATGCTTCTCCGGTTTTCCTCCACACCAAAACTTTGCCCTTTATTCCAAATACACAGAATTTGCTTTCGTCGGAAAATATAACTCGATTCCAGAAGTCTGGGAGCTTGGAAATGTACTCATTAGCAAAAGTTAAGCGCTTTTGCCTATTGACTTCTGAGATCATAGGTTTCTTCCGAGCGACTCTGCTATGGTAGTCAGCTTTTTTAATGGCACGGCGAACAGTATCATCGGAAACTGTTTTGGAAAAACTTTCCTCAATCTGGAGCTGTGCCTGATGAGCCGTTGTCCGAGGATTCAGCTGAATAGACTTAATAATAGTCTTCTGCTCGCGGTTCGTTAGCAATGGTGGACGGCCAGATCGGGGCTTTGACAAGATACTGCCAGTCGAGTTGTAATTATTTATAACTTTTTGGATGGAGGAGTGAGCTCTACCAACTAGAGAACCAATTTCTCTATAAGATTTTCCATCTAAAAATAATTTCACAATGATTTTTCTCTCCTCAACGGAAATTTCTTTGCCTTTTTGTTCCATGTTGTAATACTCCGAACTGTGAGGCCAAACTTTAATTTCAACTGCGCAATATTAATGCAAAGACAACGTAAAGAAGATCGACAAACCTAACCTTAACGGTACGCGCTCCATTTTGCATTCCACGCCGTTTCAAACAGCTGTACGCAGACTTTTGCGTGTACATATTTTCGTAGTATTAAGTTAAAAAAAAAAAAAAATATAAGACATTGCTGCCTAAAAAAATACGTCATTGAAGTCAATAAAC
This sequence comes from Drosophila rufa, assembly GCA_018153105.1. Classification (NCBI taxonomy): domain Eukaryota; kingdom Metazoa; phylum Arthropoda; class Insecta; order Diptera; family Drosophilidae; genus Drosophila; species Drosophila rufa. The sequence goes on from JAECXS010000135.1 coordinate 6,907,279, forward strand.
CAATTTTATGTTTAAAAAAAAATGGGTCAATAAATGAATAAATGGCCGAACTATTCGTGTTAAAAGTTAGAATTTGAAATTTTTTTTGGGTGTACGCAGAGATATGCGAGTGAGTGTATATTCTTGACTAGTCTCTCAGTTTTCGAGCTATCGAGCTGAAATTTTCAGCATAGTCTTATTTCTTCAGCACTTAGTATATATGTCGGAACGGTCGAAATCGGACTACTATATCCTATAGCTGCCATAGGAATGATGGCAAAATTAATGTAAAACGAGAAAGAAAGCTAACTTCGGTAAACCGAAGTTGGTATACCATTGAAGTCTGCAATTGGATCATTGAAAATCGAACCATTTTAGTAATGTTGAAAAAATATCGAATCTATGGCAGCTATATGATATATATGTCCGATCTTAAAAAAATGAAAACCGTAATTCTAAAACCATAAAAAACTGCTATATCTCAAAATTTATAGAAATACGTTTAATAGGTTATAATTAAGAAAACTTTTTATACCCGGTACCCATAGGGTACAAGGGTATTATGAGTTAGTGCCAACTGAGAATGTATGTAACAGGCAGAAGGAGGCATCTCTGACCCCATAAAGTATATATATTCTTAAGCAGCATCACCAGCGGAGTCCGTCTGTCCGTCCGTGTGAAACAACAGATCTCAGAGACTATAAGAGCTAGAGTTACCAAATTTGGTGACAACATTGGAATCTGTTGCACGCAGATCAAGTTTGTTTTCAAATTTGGCCACGCCCACTTGCGCCCTCAAAAATCATAAAAAAACGTTAAACAAGATATGCTCGTTATTTTCGGGTTAACGTTAATAGATACAATAAATGAATAAAATAGAGCGGACGTTTCCTGTAAATTTCAGTAAAATCGGATGATAAACATGGGAGATATTAGCAATAAGGTTAGAATTTTAACACACCGCCCTAAGGCACTGCTGTTGCAAGCTGTAACCGACAGGTGGCGCATTCGAGCCTTGGCCGTGCGATATAATGGCGGCAACTGCAGAATAAATGACAAAAGAATATAGCAAGAAATGACAAGAAATAACATAATTCATTGTTTGACGCCGATCGAGCGGGTTTTTATGTGTTCCTATAAAATGTATCATTCATATTTAAGTATGACATTAAATTGTTTAAGTCGGGAGCTAATTTGAGAGGCGATTTTTTTATGAAGAACCGAAGTAGACCATTATAATGTATGTACAATTTTAAATTGCCTTTTAGTGTGAAGCGCAAACGTTTCGGTACCGGGTATCTCACAGTCGAGCACAGTCGACTGTAGCTTTCTTACTTGTTTATGCCGGAGTAGACTATAAATTTCAGCGGACGACAGTTCTTTAAAGCCCATTCGATGACAACAGCAACACCTTCTTACATCGCTTGATTTACTGCAATGGAGAAAGTTCCATGAAATTTACTGCCACTTACATATCATTTATGCTTGACCACGTTGGAGGAGCTTCCTGTAAACTTTAAAACGGTTAAACACATCTTACAGGCTACAAGGTCTCATTAACATCCCTTTTTATTTTTGAAAAAATTTGACACACTTTTCTTCGCCCTCTTTTTTTGTTATCCTGTATATTCCGCTAAGCAACTTTTCCTGAACATCCACTGTGCTTGTTGCACCCTATTACGTAAATACAAATTTTAAGTTAATTGAATTAAATATGGACAGGACAAATACACAGTTGTTAATCTAAGCACTTACAAAACGCAGCACATATACATAATATACATTAAGACAATAACGAAAACAAAGCAAAACAACAAAACCTGGATAAAAGAATACGTACAGAATTATTCGCCTCTTTTCCGCAACTGTCATACTTATGTATGTACAAACAAACATACCGACGGAATTCGAGTTTCGAACTCTTCAAATGACTCAAATATTTTAGCTGTGCCAAAATGTTCATTTTGTTTCATTCCGTTTCATTCCACTCAATATCTTATTTTACGAGACGCAACACGCACTCATATTAACATAGCTTCGTATCATTGTGTGTCGGCACTCATTCAAGTCAATTCAATTTGAATGCATTCAGTTCAACGTATGTTCTGAGTGATGCGATGCAGATGTTTAATACATACACGTACCTAGAAGTTGAGTGAAACTAATATCAGTTAACTCATCTATTTGTATACATATGCTTCCCAAGTGATCAAATTAAGAAAACGATTTATGCTTGGCGATAAATAAGCGCTGCTTCCTGCTCCATCGTCCTAACTGGCAAAGTAACAAAATCCAATTTGTATGATTGTTTAAAATGTTCACAATTCGTTACCTAATCATACCCATTTTTTTAATAATTAAGAAAAAAATGTTTATGAAATGAGACCGTTTCGTTCGAAAATCAACCACAATAAGTTCATTCATTTTATAAACGAACCGTTCTTGATTCACGAAAATCCGGGGTCGATCGGTTTTTGACCCCGAATGTTCTTGATTTTTTACCGTTTTGACCGGTTTTTTTCTGGTGTGACAATCGCGACCAGTTTCAAAATATAAAGCATTGTATGAGTTCAAATCGCGCAAAATCCAAGGAACTTTTTATACCCGGTACCCATACATACAAGGGTATTATAAGTTTGTGCCAACCGAGAATGTATGTAACAGGCAGAAGGAGGCATCTCCGACCCCATAAAGTATATATATTCTTGATCAGTATCACCAGCCGAGTCGATTTAGCCATGTCCGTCTGTCCGTCTGTCCGTCCGTGTGAAACAACAGATCTCAGAGACTATAAGAGCTAGAGTTACCAAATTTGGTGACAACATTGGAATCTGTTGCACGCAGATCAAGTTTGTTTTAAAATTTGGCCACGCCCACTTCCGCCCTCAAAAATAATAAAAAACGTTAAATAAGCTATACTCGTTTTTTTTCGGGTAAAAGTTAATAAATAGAAAAAATGATTAAAATAGAGCGGACGTTTCCTGAAAATTTCAGTAAAATCGGATGATAAACATGGGAGAAATTAGCAATAAGGTTCGAATTTTAAAACCCCCCCTAAGGCGCTGCTGAGTAGCCTGTAGCCGTCTAGGTCGTGGGTTCGAGCCCCGACCTCGCCAAAACTTTTTATTGTTTTTTCTCTGTTTTTTTTTGCATTTCTTCCTTTTTCCTTTGTTATTATACCCGGAGAACAACTAGAAAAAAATTTTATAATAAAAATACAAAACAGAAAATATTTTGATTTTGTGTGGGATTGAGCTCGTGCCAATTTTGCAAAATATAAATGCACCGGCTGCTTAGACAACTGGGACATTACATATGTTACATATGAAGCGCCATTTTCATACTAAGTATGCTTCGACAACTGTTAACCTAATTTTGGCAGAACTGAAATAAAATTGCCAGAGATTGTCACATCTAATAGCTTCTACATTTTCTTAATGAAAAGATGCTTTTTATTGTCATAGAAAAGTGTGTGTGAAAGAGAAAAGAGATCGACTATTGACCAAAAAAATTGCGCCAAACTACAGAAAAGAACGAGAGTGACCAAGAAATGACAAAAAAAAAAAAAAAATCACTTTCATAACTCAATTTTTCCGAACTGGTATAAAATGTATTAATTGAATAAAGAGCAGAAAAAATGAATAAGAATCTTAAATAAAAATGTAAAAAATTTCATTGGCATGAGCGGGAGAACTCAGAACTTCTTGCATAATAAAACGATGGCCCATCGCTTAGATGCCTCGGCTATGCTCCTCATTGCGCAATAGACAGCGATTGATACTTCTAATAGCCTCCAGACTTTTTCAATAAGAAGGCGGTTTGTTTATTGTAACAGAGACGCACAAAACAAGTGTGTGTGAAAGAGAAAAAAGATCGACTGTTGACCAACAAAATGGCGCAAGTTTATTATTAAGTCGGGAGCTAATTCGAGCGGCGATTTAATTTTTAATTAAGGAGTATCTAAACCAACAAACGTCTGGGTACTGGGTATCTCACAGTCGAGCACTCTCGACTGTAGCTTTCTTACTTGTTTGATATTATAATTTTGTCCAGAAGCTTGCAACGCAGTGATGGAACCATCTCAGTATGCCCGTCCGTTGCTACGCAAACTAGTCTCTCAGTTGATGAGCTTTCTGAATGAAACTTTGCAGATAGTCTTTTTTCTATTGCAGTTAGTATATATGTAAGGTCGATGACAGAATCCTACACTGACTTTGTTAAACGTCTGCTGGGAGCCCTCGTAAAGGAGAACGATGTTCAGGAAAGCAATGAATCTTTCGAAGATAATTGACACGTTGGACGAGAGAACAAAGATGGCGTCCGTGGAACGGCCGATATCATCATGTTCTAGAGTGATAGACTCGGATTTGTGACACCTTGAACCCTTTTTGTCTGCTTACCAGCACGGCTTCGGTTTCTCGGGGGGCTAAGTGCAGTCCCATGCTGGTCAGCATTAAGCTGATCAGATCCACTTCTGTTAAAAGTGTCCTCTAAGCTTAGAAGCTCCTTGTCGACGCGACAACCGAAATATCTTCTGGCAGCGATACCATCATACATCGTGTTCCACAGGTGAGGTGCTAGGACCAAACCTTGCAGGGTTTCCAAGTGCAGGACTCTGTTATCGAAGTAGCTCAATATTAACCGTAGCAGTCAAGGGGGACATCAAAGTTGGTTAGCGTGTTAAGCGCATGGCAAATGTCCATTGCTCACCTTAATCCTGACACCTTGGAATAAGGCTGGGGCAGCCGCCCAAAACACTTTGCTATTATTACTACTACCGATTCAGATGTGCAACAGGCAGCGCATCAATTGGGAAAAAACTCCCATGCGGCGCACGAGCGAAACGTCAGCTTGCCGTTTTCTGTTGGAAACTTCGTGGAGCCTTGCGGGCTTGCGCGCTTGCGAGGAATGCTGGACTGATGACCGGGCGATCTGTAAGGGTTACCAGCAATATTGTTCTGAAAAAAGAATCTAAGAGGTCCATTCAATACTTTTTTACACAATGTACAGCTCGCAAAGGACAATCGGCCAATTTGTCTTTTAATAAATGTATTTATACATATATTCGTTGTGTCCGCTGGGGGATCACAATCAATGACGCCAAAGGACCCCGTCCTCGGAATTTGGTAATATACCCTTTTTGCAAAACAAACTACGAAGTATATATTTGACAGACACATCAATTGCGCCATATATACAAAAACTACCCAACTCTCTCCATCTTTCCTATAAGAATGCCAGGGGCTTATGTAGTAACCTTCCAATATTGTATTCTGATAGACTTTCGTTTGCATCCCAGGTGATTGTGTTCATAAAAACCTGGCCAGTCAGACTTACAAACAGATCATAACTTTATCATATATAGCACGGTCCGATCCTCTGAGCTGACATGCAAGTCATAAGACTGAATTCTAAAAAACTGTAATTTTTTAAATCCTTGCAGAGGGTATAATAATTTTGCCATGATATTTGCAACGCAGTGAAGGAGACATGTCCGACCCCATAAAGTATATATATTATTGATGAGCATCACCAGCCGAGTCGATCTAGCCATGTTCGTCTGTCAGTCTGTCTGTCTATCTGTCCGTCTTTCTGTCTGTCCGTCTGCCGTTTCCTACGCGAAACTGAGAGACTAGCAGTTTTTGAGCTATTCGGCTGAAATTTTTAGAATAGTCTTATTTCTACAGCACGCAGTATATATTTTGAAACGGACGAAATCGGACTACTATATCCTATAGCTGCCATAGGAATGATGACAAAATTAATGTAAAAAAAATTATAAATTCTCTATTTTTCAACAATTTTCATTCAATGTCAATAAATTTCAAAATATAACAGTTTCTTACGCTTCTAGAATGACGGTTTTAATTTCATTAAGATTGGACAACTATATCCTATAGGTGCCATAGAAGCGATCTGTCGAATTATATGAAAATGTAAAATTCTATATTTAAAATGTAAAATGTTTATTTAATGTTATAGAAATTTACAAAAATCTACATTTTTCAATTTCACTAAAATATCCAATATCATAAATATATACCAATATCCAATATCGATATTCAATATCCAATACCAGACTGCAAGGGTATACAAACTTCGGCTTACCGAAGTTAACATTCTTTCTTGTTTATTATTATTATAATTTTGGTTTTTATAAATATTTTTTTGTTATAAATTATTATAGATTTTAATATTGTAAGCAAAAAAAAAAAAAGTAGCAAAAGGTAGATTTCAGAAATTTTTCACAGGTGCACTAATTATGGATTTGCCCATATTTGTATACTCTTCCAGTTCAATCTAATTAGTCAAATGTTTGCAACGCAGTGCAGGAGTCATTTCCGATACTATACAGTATATATATTCTTGATCAGCCTCAAAAGCCGAGTCGATATACCCATGTCAGTCTGTCCGTCTAATTAGTCTTTCAGTTTTTGCGTTCTCTGAATAAACCTTTGCAGATAGTTTTCTTTATATCCTCATTATATAAAGCGGAATGGGCCAGATCGGATAATGATATCATATAATTGCCATAAGAAGGGAAGTGTAAACATGAAACATTGATGTTTCCGCCAAAACCATAAAAAGCATGTTCACAAACATGTATGTTTCTTCACCTCTAGGTTACCGCTTCCTTTTTTAAGGGGGTCACCCAAATCTAAGCTCTCCTATCGAAACAGTTACCCCGATAAAAACAACTATCAGGTTGCTGGGCCAGAGCGACGGAGACAGAGCTGACACATTTGCTTCAAATCTTCGCTGCGTTTTCCAGCCGAACCCATCGAGGAGCTAAAACCAAGAAATGGAAAAATAAGTCCGTCATCCTACAGACCCATAAGTTTATCATCGTGTCTGTCAAAATGGTTTAAAAAATGCTTCTGTAAAAAGAAAAATTGGGTTGCTGAATTGGTTTACTACAACTCGAGATATAAAATAAAACTTAAAGAAAAATTTAACCGTGGGAAAATATTTAATGACATTTTCGTGATTTCGGGTCCAATTCTACAGGAATTTCGCATCAACGGACTTGGAGCAATAATTATTTTTTATTTTGTAAAGTGATGTAAAGAAAGCTATGATTTTAGGACTTCAAATTTTAGCAATAAATAGAAAAGTTTTAGATGGTTTTATTCTTAAATATTAATATATTTACCTTGTTATATAAATATATAAATCACAAAATTATTATTATTACTAAGATAACTCCAAATTATAACGATATCTGTTCACACATGAACATGAATATATGTATTTACATATATGCAGCTGTGATCTGCTCAAGCGCATGTGCGCATATCTCTAAACATAACACAAATGTGTGCACTTAAGAAATAGAGGCATGTAATCTGAACCCCTGCGTGGAATCTCAGAAGATAAGACAAACAGATATGTGATATATAAGAGTAAAATTAGAATCCAATCTCCTATATAAAACGGAGATCGTTTTAAATAAAATCAGTTTCTTACAAAAACTCACTTGTAAACATCTTCTTATTTGGGACCGCTTTACAATATCTATTTCCACTCTGCTGATGTACCACGATCTTAAGGTATCAAAAGAGGTCACCGGAGACATTTTTTTTTTTTTTTTTTTTTTTTTTTAATATGAACGTTGATGCACTACGGTCAGTACACTCAAGTGGCCCTTCGAAACCAAGCACGTGCTTGTTAGGGTTAGGTGTTAATAGGCGCGAAAAAAAAGTATAGGTAAAAGAATGCGAGGAAACTACCCTCCACCATATAGACTAATAGCGCGCAGCTCGATTGCTATCTTGCATGTGTACTAAGTGGGTTAAGATTAATGTTTTTAGTTTAGGAAGGCTATCTACAGATGAGGTTATTTTGTACAAATCATTATAATTTGCACATAGTACTCTAAAGGGTTCATGCATTTCATACGAGGTTCTACAATGGTGCAAAACTAAAGGCAAGTAGGATCTGGTGGTTCTACATGGTACGTGGAAATTCAACTGCCCCAAAAGATCGGAGCTTTCCACGTCACCACGGATCAGGTTATACATAAAAACAATGCCTAGCATTGTCCTACGGTTTGCTAAGGAAGGTAGGTTAATTAGGATAAGTCTGCTAGAATAAGATGGCAACCTATGGTTTGCATCCCAGTTTAAGCTATGAAGTCAAAAAGTAAAAAATTCTTTTGAACTGACTCAATGCGTTTGCTGTGAAAGTCCCACTGGGGACTCCAAACGCAAGATCCATATTCTAAAATAGGACGAATTAACGAAATGTATAAATTCTTCGTGACGTAGCGGTCATCGAATTCTTTCGACCACCGTTTAATAAATCCAAGCACACCCCTGGCTTTATTTACAATGGACGAAATATGATCAATAAACTCCAGTTTAGAATCTAGGCGGATACCCAAATCGTCAACTAGAGTGATCCTTTCCAGAGAGCAGCAGTTCAGCGTATAAGTTGCAAGCTTGGGAGAGGCACGTGAGAATGACATGAGCTTGCATTGTTTGCAGTGCACCATTTTTGAAAGTTATTAAGATCTGTTTGTAAATCTGACTGGATAGAGCAGTCCTTATATTGCACGCAAAGCTTAACGTCGTCAGCGTACATGAGTCGTTAATAAATAATGTAAAAAGTAAGGGACCCAGGTGGTACCCTTGCGGGACACCAAAGGTCACCCGCAGAACATTCGACAACTTGTTTTTAAAGAGGACCTTTTCCGTCCTGCCATTCAGATAACTTGAGATCCACCTAAGAAGATCTACTGGAAAACCGATTAAGTCGAGTTTCCTAACAAGAAGGGAATGATTAACTGAGTCAAATGCCTTACTGAAATCAGTATAGATGACATCTGTCTGTAAATGTTGAGGAAAGCCCCTTATAATAAAAGAAGTGAGCTCCAGAAGGTTAGTTGTCGTTGATCTTCGTTTAACAAATCCATGTTGGCATGGAGAAATTACTGATCTACACAGGTGCTGCAAATGGGGAGTAATTACGTTTTCAAAAAGTTTTGGGATGGCTGACAACTTAGAGATTCCTCTGTAGTTGTTAGCATCCACTTTGCTACCTTTTTTGTGGAGAGGAATGACGAATGATTCCTTCCAAATAAGGGGAAATTGGGATGTATCTAAAGATAAGGTAAACAATTTTAGAAGGGGACTGCACAGGGCCTCGGCACAATACCTAAACACACAGCCTGGTATTCCATCGGGACCTGGCGAGTAAACTGGCTTGACACGTTGGAGATCCAAAAGAAGGGAGCTTTCGGTTAAGCTAGGACTGAAGATTAGGTTTGATTTGGGCATGTTATAAGAATAGGTCTGGTTTGAATCGGATGACGGAGAATAAGTAGTTTGAAAAAACTGAGCAAAAAGATCGGCGATTTCCTGATCATTGTTTGCTGAAGTATTTTCAAATGAAAGCGAGGAAGGATGTGTAATAGGCTTACGTTTAGTGTTGACAAAATTATAAAACTGTTTTGGGTCCACCGCGAACTGAACCCTACAACGAGTCAGATAGTTTTTATAACACTGCGCGTTAAGCACGGTGAACTTAGACCGAGCCGCTAAATAACGAGAATGGACAGCTTGAGAACCGTTACGTTTAAATTTAGAATAGAGATTGGACTTAATGTTTTTGAGGCGAGTCAACTCTTTACTAAACCAGGGAGGCTTATTTGAGATTGACGGATAGTAAAACGGAACCCATTCTGTAAAAAAGGAATTCATAGCATTGTAAAAAATATCCATGGCAACCACCATGTCAGTGCACATGTAGAGATCGGACCAATCAAAGTCAGATATGAAATTATTCAGCCGTCGAAAATCCGCCTTGCGAAAGCAGTGGACTTTCTTAGCTGGCCGATCAGACTTATTCTCCATAACAGTCCCAATATCGATAGTAACATCAAAAGTTGGATGGTATGGATCTTCGGGTTGTGTCAAGGGCGGGACCCTAACCAAACTGACTCTTGCCGGATCAGAGACAAAGCAAAGATCGAGCAAGCGATCTAAGGAATTTCGTACATTGTTGACTTGAGACAGTGAAATGTCAAACAAGCCATCAATAAAGTCATGCCGTGCTGTAGTCAAAAGAGTATTTGAAGAGTCATTTGTAGACCAAGTAGCCCCAGGAATGTTAAAATCGCCTAGAACTACTAAATGGTCCCTATCCGAAAGTCTATTGGAGACCGCCTGAATAGCGGAAAGGTGGTTCCAATAAATAGGAAGTTCCGACATGGGGGGAATATAGGAACATGTAATATAAGTAAAACTACCATTATATGATAGCTTCACACAAAGGAATTCAACTTCGTTGCATTCCTCGAAAGTTAACATTTCAGACGTGAGGTTGGAGTCAACCGCAATGAGGACCCCGCCCCCTCGCCTGGAAGGCCGATCAAGCCTGTACGTTGTGTAGACAGCTGGAAAAACTTCGGAGCTTAGAATCTCCGGCTTTAACCAGGTTTCTGTGAACACAATCACCTGGGATGCAAACGATAAACTATCAGAATACAATTTAGGAAGCTTACTACGTAAGCCTCTTGCATTCTGATAGGAAAGAAGAAGAGAATTTGTTAGTTTTTTGAAGCGGACGAGGTAGATGGCACAATGGATTTTTCCGGCCTGGGTAAACTAACTCCAACTGGCCGTCTTTTCTTTTTCTTAGGTTCGTACTCCTTAACAACAATGTGCTTTGGCCAGAAGTTCTCAGAGCACATTGTCTTAAAAAGTTCGTCAGGAACATTTATTTTGAAAGATGAAATGTCCCTAGCATAAGAAAATTTGAATTTTTCCACCTTAATCTTAGATTTATCGGCTTTAATTCGACCTAGAATGTAGGTACTTACATCATCAGATGTTTGATCAGGGGAAAGCCGCGAAACAAATATCTGTTTCGTTGGTGGAATAGCAATCAGGGCTTTTGGCAATACATTTGTAGTGCCATTACAATCATTAATTGTGGCCCCTCAGCGGACTCAACGGATATAAATGGAGGCGCTGTCCCTCCCGCGGCACATTCGGAGGCCGAATCTTTTCTCGCCCCCGATCTTAATATCATTGGAGTTAGATATATTGGAGTCGGGGGCTGTGCCGAGGGAGTGAGCTGTTGAGAGCCCGCCGCGAGTTGTTGGGATCCGCCCAAATGCGGTGTGCCAACCGTGGTTTTTTTGCGCTTAGGGGACTCATTTAATAGCTTAAGGCCATTAAACTGGAGTCTAGCGCAAGGAGCACCTCATTAGTTTTACGAAAACTAACCAGTAGCTCCCTAAAACCATTTTTGGTTTGCCGCATAAAAGACCTCATCTCCTTTTCAACCTCGCGACAAGTTTCACAGCAGTAGCGCATTCCACTGTTTTTAATAATTTCAGCCGCCCGGCCTGTGCGATCAAGGCACTTGGCGTGCACAACATTATCACACAGCCAGCAGCCGATATTAGGGTCATCATTTGAAATTACCTTTTTGCAGGTTTTTATAGCGCAGACAATATTAAAAGACATTATAGTTACTTACCACTGTACCAATGGAAGTTAAGAGAAAGTAAGAGAAGTTAAGTGCACTAAGAGAGAGAGAGAGAGCGAGCCAGAAAGCGAGAGTTATGGAGCTGAAGCCGTCAAGCTGTAATATCGGTGAAACGGATAAAGCACAAAGAGGAATGCAAAAATGAAGATAATCAATTGCTGCACCCAACTAATTTGCAATTAATATAGTTTTTAATACACAAAAACAACTACTTCACACGCGAAGTGAAACGGTGAATTATTATTGAACACAAGATAGAAGTTTTAAATAAAACCCCGGTGGTTTATAGCAAGGAATTAACACAAATTCGAGGAGCAAAACAAAAACACGACCGTTCACTTTGAAGAGAAACGAATCTTAATGATCCAAACGTGCTCATAAGTTTAGAGGGCAAAATGCGACCACAATACCATCAGTGTCTTAATTTTCTTTAATATTTTCTTAAGCTTTTCTATTCCTGAACTCATTTGTTTTCTTTTCAGGTTTCGTTTAAACTAAATTGTCGCTAGCACGCTCAGTTCTAGTCCTAGTAATAATAATGTATAGTAATAGCATTATGACACTGTATTAAAAACTTCATTAATTGGCGCATTAATTAGAAGCTTGACAGAAACCATAGGGTTTTGCCTAAGTGCGAGCAAGACGACTATACGGCACTTTCAATGAGAGATTTAATACATTAATTGCTCATTACTTGAAAAACTTATCGGTTTACCGAAAAAAATACCAGACAAAAAATGAGTTCGATAGAATATACCGTCTGTAATTCATTAAATTGTATCTAAAAAGTATATTAATGTCTCATTAGACAAAACGGTCTCACAGAATATATTGGTTTTTGCTGAAGGCTTGCCATAATTTTCAGCAACTATACTGCACAAAAGCAAGATAAATACACAAAATAAATAAGTTTTGGGTGGCATGGGTTTTCCGCCGTGAAATTGTGTAATTATTATGAATTAACTAAATCTATGTACACGAGCGGGTGTAATAATCAGTCTAAGGGCTTTCATATTAATTTCTGCAGGAGTGTTTGCACGAGGACTTCAGAAATTGATAATTATGTACTGCGAATTCTGGCCATTGTTATTGTTTACCTTTTAAATTAGTCTGACCGTAGTCGCAGTACGAAAAAAATCCGAACCAAAAAATACATATAGTTGTCTCTTTCAAGGTTCTAATGAAGTAGCTAATTAATGAAAACTTGTGCCCTGTATCATAGCCGTATAAGTGTTCTGATTTATACTCGTAAAACCTTCACCCCCTAAGCCGAAGAGCGAGAGCCGGGCCCTATAGCGAGCACCTGGGTCCTATAACGAGCACCCGGAACTAAAGATTCCTCAGTACTCAAAAGCATTACTTTAACAGCTGATTGCTGCCAGTAACAAGAAATGGTATTTTGAATCGATCCAGCCGAGGCAGTTCGAATTTGGTGTATCCTACTTATATAAATGTACCGAAGCTGTTTTAGTTTCTGAGATCGAGGTTTTTATACAGCTAGACGGAACGACGGGCATGGAGATTAACATAAGAGTTACTATAGTTCTTCAAGCTTTTAGATACGTATACATTATATTAAAATAATCTTAAAACATAAAAGGTAGCTAGCTTTGTTAAGCCGAAGCTTGTATACCCTTTCAATTTGCAATTTAATTCATTTAAAATCTAAAATCGATCTATTTCGGTCAAATAAAAACAAGAAAGTATGTACATTTTTATTAAAGTTTCCTAAATATTTTTTAACTTTACATATACATTTTAACATTTGCATATATTTTAAAATAATAAAAAAAAACAGTAAAGTTTCATTCAAAAAGCTCGAAGACTTAGAATAGTTTGCGTAGAAACGGACAGACGGGCTTGGCTATATCGACTCGGCTTTTAATGCTGATCAAGATTATACTGTATAGGGTCGAAACTGACAATTTCACTGCGTTGCAAATTTTTGATTAATATTATAATACCCTGCAAGGTAATAAAAAAAAATATTATTAAATACCGAAGTTTTCAGAGTCATTATAGTATTTATACCCTTGCAGAGGTATTATAATTTTGCCATGATATTTGCAACACAGTGAAGGAGGCATCTCCGACCCCATAAAATATATATATTTTTTATCAGCATCACCAGCCGAGTCGATCTAGCCATGACCGTCTGTCTGTCCGTCAATCTGTCTGTCTGTCCGTTTCTGCGCGAACTAGTCTCTCAGTTTTTGAGCTATTGGACGGAAATTTTCAGCATAGTCTTATTTCTTTAGCACGCATTATATATGTCGGAAAAGCCTAAATCGGACCACTATATTCTATAGCTTCCATAGGAATGATGGCGAAATTAAAGTAAAAAACATTTGAACTTCTTTGTTTTTAAACGTATTTCTATAAATTTCGAGATATAGCTGTTTTTACGTTATATAAATACGGTTTTCATTTCTTTCAGATTGGACAACTATATCATATAGCTGCCATTGAAGCGTTGGTACAATTACTAAAATGTACAATTCTACATGTAATATGTAGAATTTACAAAATTTGCAAAATTCAATATTTTTGCATTATTACCAAAATCGATTTTCAATGATCCAATTGCATACTGCAAGGGTATATAAACTTCGGTTTGCCGAAAGTAGCTTTCTTTCTTGTTCAATATAGTTTTTAAAAACGTTTAAAATATTTACTCACCTAAACACATGAGAAAAGTCATTATTTGCACTTGCATTTCCTTTAAGCTGGCGGTTAACTGCAGATTTGGCTATTTCAACGATATTGGTTGGTCTTTCACTTCGGAATTCGTTGTAACTTTCTTTAATATTGTCTCTCCATTGATGAAAACGGCCTGTTAAACCTTGATAATCATGTAGTTTCTCCATTGCTGCCTTTCTTCCAAATTTATACAATAATACAATTTGAACTTTAAATATGTGTACATACAATTTTTATGGTTTCACAAGTTGTTTCAGTGGTGAATCTCAGCTAACCAAAAAATAAACGAGCAATGTTTTACAAATTCTGCTTGGACGGAAGCCATGTCCACCTCAGTTAATTTTTCCAATATAATTTAATGGGCATGCGCCAACGTAGTGACATTCAAAACATTTCCAGTAGATATAGCCATATGTACATAAAATGTACATACTTACAAATATGTATTATAAAAATATAATAAAAAAAAATAAAAACATTATTTTTAAATAAAACGGATTAAAAATATTTAAAAAAAAGTTACACGCTACAATCGTAAGTATAATTGTACCCTTGCAAGGTATTATAATTTTGACCAGAAGTTTGCAACGCAGTGAGGGAAACTTTTCGACCCCATTATACATATGTGTATAATCCATATATGTAACCAATATACCTACCCCAAGATCACCATGAAGGCAGTTGAGAATGTTGGACATCATCAACCAAAAGGTATTGAAGAGTAGACCATTTATACAGGATATTTAATTGTGTTATACGATCTTCCGTTCAAGAGATATTCCAATTGTATTTTTATTTATAATAAAAATTAATAAATAACTGACATTTCTGAATTTTTAAAATAAAAATGAGCAAATAATTTTTTTTTATTTTGAAAGTTAAAATTAATTCTTATTTTTAATTTTTATTTTGTAAATCCTTTTAATTAGCTAAAAGTTGGTAAACATTGAAAAAAAAAGTCAATTCTGTTTTTGATTTCACCGTTAAAAAATATACCTTTGATATTTACTAAATCATAACTTTTTTACGGTACCTGTTGTTAGGTAATACAATTTCCTAAAATTCGAATTTAAGGCAATATAAACTAGACTATGTTTTAGGCAATTATTGTATCAAATGAATTTTTTTTAGGTAATATGCGACCTTAAAAATGTCAATTGCGGCCTAAAATAAAAGTAATGCGTGACCTAAAAGAATGTCTTTAAATTTAGGTTATACTACTGCCTTCTAATTAAGTTTTTAGGAATTCATCAACATTAAATAATGATAGTTTTGATGTAATAACATACTTTATTTATTGCAATGCTTTGTGATAAACAATATTATTTGTTTTACCATCGGTACAATGAATAATTTAGGTCGAAGGTTTGCATACTCGTTGTTTATGAAAATAAAGGATGCTGTAATATTAAACCACAAATTTGCAACGACTGTTGTAAATTGAAGTCGTTTGGCATGTCAGTCGGAATACTCGGAAACAAAAAAAATTTCCGGTCGAGTTGCTTTTATTAAATTAGTCATCACGTTTTCCCATCCAGTCTTGTACCATAGCAAAGTCGTGGTGGATTAAGGTTCCGTAGCATAACTATGGTGACTGCAACCTGAACTTGTAAAGAGTATTGCAGCAATCCAGGTAAATTCAATGAATTTAGAAATTCGATTAAATATTTTATAATATCATCTTGATTAATAATTGTATAAAGCGTTTAGGTCGCAACCATTTCACCTGGGATGAAATTTAAAATAAATGCGTTGATCACAATTAAATTTATTTTTGTCCCGCCAAAGCTGTTCTTCCTTCAATCAGTCATGGGTTCATGACCAATGTATAAAGTTGTTTGGAAAACAAATCTGCTGAAGCAGCGTTTACAATTATACCTTTGCAGAGGGTATTATAGTTTTGCCATGATATTTGCAACGCAGTGAAGAAGGCATCTCAGACCCCATTAAAGTATATATATTTTTCTTCAGCGTCACCAGCCGAGTCGATTTCGTCGTTTAATTATTTAATTTTAATTGTTTTCCAGTGATACAAGGTTATCATTATAAATTAGTACACTAGTCACAAAACCATTGTGGATCTAGTCATGTCGGTCTATCGGTCCGACTGTCTGTCGGTTTATACGCGAACTAGTCTCTCAGTTTTTGAGCTATCGGGCTGAAATTTTCAGCATAGTCTCGTTTCCGTAGTACGCAGTATATATGTATGTCGGACCGGCCGAAACCAGATATAGAGGATCCTGTAGCTGTTATAGGAATGATGGCGATGTTAAGGTTAAACAAATTTTAAACTCCTCTGTTTTTAAACATATTTCTATAAATTTCGAAACATAGCTGTTTTTTACGGCCTTAGAAGCGATTCGTCGATTTATATGAAAATGTAAAATTCTAGCTTTCTAGCTAGCTTTCTTTCGTGTTTGTAGTAAATCTAAGTGTTTTAAGAGAGCTCCACTAATTAGATGTTTTCAAACACGCACTATTTTCATCACCGGCAGTTCCTAGTTTGACTACAGGCATTGATTTTCTAAAATCTAGGGTTCTCGAAAATATATCAAAATATTGATATTTTTTTACAAACATCGAAATATCTAAAAAATTATATATTTTTTATGTTTTATACCCTTGGAGACGGTAATATAATTTTGCCATGATATTTTCACCGCAGTGAAGGAGGCATATCCGACCCCATAAAGTATTCGTCATCAGCATCACCAGCCGAGTCGATCTAGCCATGTCCGTCTGTCTGTCTGTCCGTCTGTCGGTTTCTACGCGAACTAGTCTCTCAGTTTTTGAGCTATCGAGCTGAAATTTTCAGCATAGTCTTATTTCTTTAGCACAGAGTATATGTCGGAACGGCCGAAATCGGACTACTATATCCTATAGCTGCCATAGGAATGATGGCGAAATTAATGTAAAAAAAATTTTACCTTCTCTGTTTTTAAAAGTATTTCTATAAATTCTGAAATATAGCAGTTTTTTATGGTTCTAGAATTACGGTTTTCATTTTTTTAAGATCGGACATATATATCATATAGCCGCCATAAAAGCGATCGGTCGATTTATATGAAAATGTAAAATTCTACATGTAAAATGTACAAAATTCGATATTTTTTCAACATTACTAAAATGGTTCGATTTTCAATGATCCAATTGCAGACTACAAGGGTATACCAACTTCGGTTTACCGAAGTTAGCTTTCCTTCTCGTTTTACATTAATTTCGCCATAATTCCTATGGCCGCTATAGGATATAGTAGTCCGATTTCGGCCGTTCCGACATATACTCTGTGCTAAAGAAATAAGACTATGCTGAAAATTGCAGCTCGATATGGGAACTGTGTATAAAAACGAAATACAAAAAAGATTATTTTTTCAAACTAAATATAAGGAAGAAACTAAATTAAAATAAGGAAGAAACCATGAATAAAATAAATATTTTAAATTAATTAGATGTAAGGTATAAGGACTGAAATAAAACCATATAAATACTTCATTTAAAAGTAAATATAAGAAAATTTGTGTTAAATCAAAAGTAAATAGAAATAATAGAATGCTATGAATATAAGAATTTGTTTAATTTATCCGACGGTTCATTAGCAATATATCAAAATCAATGTGTGTCAAATAAGATAAAATTAATATTTTTCTAGGAGAATGTGTTTTTTGCTTAGAGCTCATAGTTCCGACATGAGAATATAAAAATATGGAATATGGGCATCTCCTATCATCGCGAACACACGTTCGTACACTTTCTGGCTATAAAACCTTATAAAAACCCTTTTTTTTTTTAGTATTTTTACGTAAATGTATTAGATCTAAGTTTGGTGCAAAAAGTAGCTTTGGTAGATATCAGGTTTTTTTTAATTATAAAAAAACATGACCTCGCGAACACACAATAAACGGAAGTGCTTCTAGGCTGCATCTAATGAAATGCAAAACCCAGCGAATAGTCAAGTAAAAAAAAATATTTTAAAAAGGGATAGTGTAGCTTTAATTTAAGACCCCACATTCCAAATTTAACAAAGTAGTTTTTTTTATAATTAAAAAGGTAATCTCGGGAACACACATCGCGAACACGTTTTCTTATGAATAACTTTAAATTTTCTTCAAAAACAACTTATTATGTACCTAATAGATATTAATTGGTACAAAAAGTGCCAACACTTCGTATGTTTTGCATGCGAAAAATTAAATATAACAATGCTCTAAAAAATACCAAAAAATATAGAAATTTCCTTTTATTCAGTTTTTTATGCCGATTTTTACATGAAAACACTAAGATATGCTATGTAACCATTGTATTTTGAAAATTTTTATTTGGATTTGAAGTTTTTATACCCATAGGGTACAAGGGTAAGTTAGTGCAAAGCGAGAATGTATGTAAAAGCCAGAAGGAGAAATCTCCGGCCATATAGAGTCTATATATTCTTGATCAGAGTCACCAGCCGAGTCAATTTAGCCAAGTCCGTCTGTCCGTCTGTCCGTCCGTCTGTCGCACTGCTTAGAAACACCTTTCGTATGTCTTAGTACTTAGCATTTGAGAGAGAGATGTTGAGAGTGCAGTGCTTGTTGCTTAACATGTCCCTAGCTAAATTTGTCTATCTTGGGTCTTTTGTCTTCATTTGTCAACATTTTCTGTTTTCCATGTTCATGTGATATCTAATGTCACCCACAATGTTTTGGGTACCGGGTGACACTCAATAAATTATAATACCCTTGCAGGGTATTATAATTTTGGCCAAATTACGGTCTGTTTCTATGCGGACACTCTCCCAAAAGTATTTTAAATAAAGTAAAAACACCGTTCAACTCTGCAATCCGTCTAGCCCTCGGAGCCTATCGCTTTACTCCAATAGAAATGAGACAAGACCTTCAAACTGCCAAACTATCTCAAAACTTAATATTTTCCAAAAACAAGGTCCTGCTCTACAACTCCACGCTAAAGCTTATCTGGACATATGGCTCCCAGCTGTGGGGAAACGCGAGCAGCAGTAATATAGACATCATACAGCGCGCGCAATCAAAAATCCTGAGAACTACCACTGGGGCACCATGGTATATTCGCAACCAAAACATCCATAGGGATCTCGGTATTCTTGTCTTGACGACCTATAATAAAAAACTTAATGTGCACCCTAATCATCTGGCAAGAGGCTTGACTCGGGTTTCCAGCAGAACCCGCCTACAACGAAACGACCTTCCAACCCAGCAATAATTGTCAGGGCCATAAAACTCTGTGCCAGTCATATGACTGTTAGTTAGGTTATTAATATAAGATTTTACACACTTATTGTTAGTCTTTAAATGGAGAAGATTCAATAAAAAAGCCAAACGAAAAACGCCACCAATAATAGACCACACAATCAAACTAAGCCTAGCACTAAATCTACATTACAAACCAATAAAACTCCATAAGTACAAACCTTCCTGGACACTCCCCAATCTAATAGACACATCACTCCGAACCTACAAGAAACATGAAACATTCCCAGAAACATACCGAAAACTGTTCGAACACACAAATAACAAGTAAGAAAGCTACAGTCGACTGTGCTCGACTGTGAGATACCCGGTACCTAAACGTTTGCGCTTCACACTAAAAGGCAATTTAAAAATGTACATACACTACATTGTACATACATATGTACATTGGCGCCATTATATCGTACGGCCAAGGCTCGAATGCGCCACCTGTCGTCTACAGCTTGCAACAGCAGTGCCTTAGGGCGGTGTGTTAAAATTCTAACTTTATTGCTAATATCTCCCATGTTTATCATCCGATTTTACTGAAATTTTCAGAAAACGTCCGCTCTATTTTATTCATTTTTTGTATTTATTAACTTTTACCCGAAAAAAAAGAGGATAGCTTATTTAACGTTTTTTATGATTTTTGAGGGCGGAAGTGGGCGTGGCCAAATTTTAAAACAAACTTGATCTGCGTGCAACAGATTCCAATGTTGTCACCAAATTTGGTAACTCTAGCTCTTATAGTCTCTGAGATCTGTTGTTTCACACGGAAGGACAGACGGACAGACGCACAGACGGACATGGCTAAATCGACTCGGCTGGTGATACTGATCAAGAATATATATACTTTATGTGGTCGGAGATGCCTCCTTCTGCCTGTTACATACATTCTCGGTTGGCACAAACTTATAATACCCTTGTACCCTATGGGTACCGGGTATAACAATTGGAACTATATACAGCAACAACTATAAAAGTCAACAACAACAACAATAAACAACAACAACAATACCAGCTCAGTCAAATATAAAATTTTTTGGATCGATGGATTAAACAACTTTAAGATAACTAGAAAATATTCAACAAATAACTTTAGAAAATAGGTTATATGTAAGGAAGTTAGAGGGCGAAAATTAGGGATTCGGGAATCAGATTCCGACTTCTTACTCTTCACCTATTTTGTTTCGCATCGACGCCGGATGTGTTTCCCTTTTCAGAGACAAGCCAAAAGGAAGCGTGGTAAACAAAGGAACCCGATCCTCCCTCGCCTTCACCTAATTTCCCAGGTGAAAATTTGGTGTTCGGATAGCACACACATTCCGACTCCTCACTCAACCCCTGGAAGAATTTGGAGAATTTATGTTTGACGAACACCTTCACAATTTGGAGATACAATTTTTAAGGACAATTTAAATTATCTCATTGATACAAGGAACATGTTTATGTTTTATAGAACGCTTTATGGTGATAATTTTACGTTTTGTAAATTGCATAATAACTCGGTTGTATTTGGAGCTTCCTTTATCTGTAAAAAGCCATCGATATTGAGGTTTAGTACTTAGTGTATAAGAAAGCCGGTCAATAAATCTAAATAAACATATTTCTATTCAAATTTCAAGTGTGTTCTTATTCTGGGGTGGGTTTTCTTTTTCAAGATTTTGTTTCCAGTCAAACAACTCAAACAAAGGATTCTGATCCTCACTCGACCTTCGCCAAATTTCATTTTCACAGTTTTCACCGTTTTCGCTCACAAGTCAAACCCTCAAAAATTCATGATCAACACCCATTGGTTGAAAAGAAGATCATCACAAACCGAATCCTTAGGTTGAGGATGTTTATTTTCTGAGACAAACAAAACGGGGCGTTAATGAATCCGCACTCGATCCCTCACCCATCCAATTCCTCTATCACACTCTTCACCATTTTACTTTGAACCTTGATCACGCTATAATCATCCCCCCGAACCACTCAACCAATAGCAGGTGTGAAAATTATAGATCACTGTTCAAAGAAGGGTGCGTTTTCCCTGTTTTCTCAATGACAACCTAATTCCCAGCTCAAGCAGCTGGCATTAGCGATCACACCCCAACATTTCTGGATCTCATTTACATAATCCCACGATCACCTGTCTTAATTAATTACACCCTTCTTCACGCCACCTGTTAACTTATCATAATTTATTACCCCTCTTAATTGCCTCCCCCCACCCCAATTGAGCCAGAACTCTCATTTTATACCTACTCGTACTACCTAAAATTTTTTTTGGAGATTTGTAAATTATTATAAAAAAAAAATTAAGTAGATACCTTCAATAGATCAAAAGGTATTAATTTTGCAATGTGTTTTAAGAAAACGACCCACAGTGCGACGGTTAAAAAATGAACTGCTCAATAACATATGGCATTACAACAGAAACAAACATCTTAAAATATTGCATACTGCCCCAATATTCATCCGTCCTCACCTCTGAAACAATCGCCATCCTAGAAGTAATCGAAATTATTAAAAACCGAAATAGTAAATTCATTATATATTCCGACTCCCTAGCAGCAATAGACTCAATACAGAATTCAAATAACAAGAACTTTTAACCAAACAGAATCAGATCACTTTTAAACCAACATGCCCCTAAAATCAAAATAATGTGGATTCCTGGCCATGCAGGAATAAAAGGAAACGATCTAGCCGATCAAACCGCAAAGTCACCAAAGAATATGCCACTTGTCCTCACCCCAAACATAAATAATGTAGACATAAAAAGACATCTTAACTCTGAATTTGCAATAAAACAAAAAGAAAACATTATACAAGGTGAGTTCCAAAGTAAACAGGACTCTTTTAATCTAGCACCCTCTAGTGGCGCCATCTATATGCAGTATGTTTTTGTCATCGGTGCGAAAATGAGCTTCGAACAAAGAGCCAACATTAAATTTTGTTTTAAAATTGGTAAAACTTTTACCGAAACGTTTCAATTGATGAAACAAGTTTATGGCGATGGTTGCCTATCCCGTAGCAGAGTGCACGAGTGGTTTCAACGTTTTCAAAGTGGTCGTGAGGACATAAATGACGATGAACATGTGGGCCAACCAAAATTCGTGATCACCGAAAATTCCATCGAAACTGTGCGTGAATTCATAAAAAATCAGACGAAATCATCATTGAAATTCATGGAAATAGAATTGAACATCTCCAAAACATCGATTTATCGCATTTTGACCGAACATTTGGGCTTACAAAAGGTGTGTGCACGGTTTGTTCCTCACAAATTGACTGACGTCCAAAAATTGCTCAGAATTCAACATTCGAACGACATCATTAAAGAGGCAAAAAAAGACCCGAACTTCCTTTACAAGATTGTGACTGGTGACGAAACGTGGTGTTTTCAATATGATCCCGACACGAAACGCCAGAGTGCTGAAAGGCGCCGGACGAGCCGAAACCCAAGCCGATCGACGCTTGTGTCTGACTATTTGACCAAAATTCACATTTTAACCATCAACCACTCCCCGTATTCACCTGATATGGCACCGTGCGACTTCTACCTTTTCGGAAAAATGCATTTGCCGATGAAAGGAAAGCGTTATGCAGACGTAGAGGCCATTCAAAAGGCTTGCACCGGCATACTGGCGGCCATACCGGGCAACGAGCTAAAACACTCGTTCGACATGCTTTTGGACCGTGCAAAACGCTGTATTAAAGCAGAAGGAGACTATTTTAAATAAAATAAATTGATTTGCCGAAAAAACTATTTGTTCTGTCTTTTTATTAAAAGTCCTGTTTACTTTGGAACTCACCTTGTACACTGCAGTCAATGGTAGCAATCAATTAATGCGAATAACTCACACACCTGGGACTACTTAAAACAGTCCCACCAACATTGGATCAGGCTTGACCAAATAAAAATAATACGACTTCGACTAGGACATACAAAATTAACTCACCAACACTATTTAAATCGAAATTCAATACCAATTTGTCCGTTTTGCCAAGGTGACATTTCAATAAGTTGTATGCTAAACTCATGCCCAAATAAACTCCTACAAATCAAACAAGCCATATTTAGCAAACACTAACCCCCTAACCCTCCTTAGCAACCCTAACCCAGACAACTTACAAAAAATCCTACTTTTCCTTAAAAAAACTGAATTATACCACAAAATCTAAGAAAGAAAAGAAAAAAAAACAAATATACATACATAACAAACACAATAATCAACTAGTCAATTACTCAATATTAGATTAAGATACAGTACCATTGTAAACCAACATAGCCATAGGCCCTGCAGCCAGCGCTATACTACTTAAGTTAGATTAGTTTTATAAATGTTATAATAATAATAATAATAATAATAATAGTTTTAAGAAAACTCTTGTTTTTTTTTTTTTGGTGTAGTTCTATCCCTCTTAAAATGCAATGTCGTAGTCTTTAAAAATATGCATCATCGACCGCATGGAACGAACGCATAGAGTGGAACCAAAAGTCATTTACTGGTTTTTGTTCTGGTATAGCATTCTATGGCTAGAAAGAATTGGATCAAGAAATGGCACGGAACTTCTTCGTTGTAAATTTAGTAATACAATGGCAAACAATATTGTTTATTGTTGTCTGTGCAATCAAAATTGAAACAAATATTCATGACATATTGAACACCTACTTAATGCCAACAGACCTGTTCTCAGTGTGTATTAAATGCAAACATGACAACAAAGTTGTAGTCGGATTTAAAGCAGTTCATCATATTATGGATTTTCACAGGTAAAATGTAGTTTAATGTTTTAGGGCGGAGACTAATTAGATTTGCTTACAGAAAAACTATGCAGGATCTAAAGATATCAAATTATCTTTCAAATGAAATAATGACTTTAAAGACTATTGTAAAAAAACATTCCTTAAAGAGGAGAATCACAAGGTCGAACAAAAACATCGAGATTGATGGCATATGGATTCCAAATTTTCTTGAAGAATCTAGTGACATGTTAGTTATAAACGGATCTTCAAAACCCAAATCTTGGTTGCAAAGGTATGTGAATCTCATACTAAAAGCATATTTCAGTACTCAATCTGATATAAATTTTATAACATTTTCGGATTCTCATTTAACATAAAGTGGCTCACAGATTATTTTAACCACGGCCAATATAAAACTTTAAAAGCCTATAAAAGATAAACCAAAGAGATAATAAAGATATTCAACGCACTATTTTAAATATATATATATTTTAAATAATGTTTTTAATTTATAAAGGAACAAGTAAGAAAGCTACAGTCAATTACATTTTCTGCTCTTGTGCATTGACTAGAGTTGACAAATTTCAAAAAATTTTAAATTATTAATAATAACAAAAAAAAACAGGCACAAAACATTAAACAAACAAGAAAGAAAGCTAACTTCGGTAAACCGAAAACCCTTGCAGTCTGTAATTGGATAATTGAAAATCGATCCATTTTAGTAATGTCACTAAGCAAGAAATATATAGAGGCGTCAAACAGCAGAAAAAGTGCTATCAACCAAACGGCTGAGCCTGGAACCCCAGAGCAGCCGAACGAAATGTCTAGCACCCCAGAAAGCGTTCGGCTTTTCGAGTTCGAAGCTTTCGTTCGAAAGCCAGCACAACAACAAACCGATTTCCAGTCGCAGATCAAATGCGGAACGATGAGGCACGGCCGCGCGTCTGCGCGCTGTGCTCTCGTTTCTCTGTATGTGTGTATATGTGTACAAGCGCTCGCACGTTTGCATGCGTGTGCAAAAGACACGGTTGCCGCTCTTCTTTGTTATGTTTTTGATCCTGGGTTGTCAGCGGCCTCAGCAAGTGGCGCTGCGACGGCTCATTTGCTTATGACGTCACGACAATCTGAAAATTAGTTTTATTATCGACCATCACTTTTTAATGCCCTATGACCCAAACAAAAATCAATTACATTAATAGACTTAATATATGTACATACTTGTGTATTTTTATTTATTTCAGTACATTTTGATATCAAAATTAAATAATTTTTGAATCTTTAATAATATAATTATGATAACTTATTAAAAGTGCGTTTTAAACTGTGAACAGCATGCGTGCACATACACACCTGATCATATTTGATACTTAATTGTATCATAGGATAATAATATAACACAAAGGAGATATTTTTTTGTCTTAGATACGTTTTCGGTCTGATCATAATAATAGGTACATTTCAAGTGTTGGTGAGAAAAAAAGTTTAATTTCCATAAGTGGAACCTTTCTGGCAATTCTTCCTAGTAGGTGAGCATTTCCTAGTTGTCTTCGGATAGTTGGAGCACTAACTGAATTCCTTATTTCTGCTGCAATAGCCTTTGATGTTGTTTATTGTGGCATTCCGCGTGTTTCCTGGCTTGGTTTCCTTTCTAATGCATTTTTAACAAAATTATGAGACCTGTTCATTTATTTGGCAATGGCTTGCAAAGATTTGACTTCATTTTTCAGACTAAGAACCAATCGAGCTTTTTCTTTAGTACAATGACAATTTAGATCCATTTTTTCTAAAAAAAAATATTTATTGAACTCTTTTTATTGACAGTAGCTAAACGAAATTTACCTAAAGTTGCCAAAAAACCACTAATTTCAAAATTATTCACCCTATATTTATGAGAGACGGAGACTGTACCTATTATTATGATCAGGCGAAATGTGTGGTTGACTCACAATTTATAGAAAAGCTTCGATATACGGGGCATTGCCTCTTTTAACTCTTTGTCACAGTGTAGCCAGACATTGACAACAACAAAAAATCTTAAATAAAAAAGCTGTCAACACTTTAAGTATGAAAAAACCCTCTTTAATTAAATAATTTCTATGTGTACCTATTAATATGATCAGGTGTGTATGTGCACGCATGCTGTTCACAGTTTAAACGCACTTTTAATAAATTATCATAATTATATTATTAAAGATTCAAAAATTATGTAATTTTGATCTCAAAATGTACTGAAATAAATAAAAATACACAAGTATGTACATATATTAAGTCTATTAATGTAATTGATTTTTGTTTGGGTCATATGGCATATTCAAAAGTGATGGTCGATAATAAAACTAATTTTCACATTGTCGTGACGTCATAAGCAAATGAGCCGTCGCAGCGCCACTTGCTGTGGCCGCAGACAACGCAGGATCAAAAACATAACAAAGAAGAGCGGCAACCGTGTCTTTTGCACACGCATGCAAACGTGCGATCGCTTGTACACATATACACACATACAGAGAAACGAGAGCACAGTGCGCAGACGCGCGGCCGTGCCTCATCGTTCCGCATTTGATCTGCGACTGAAAATCGGTTTGTTGTTGTGCTGGCTTTCGAACGAATGCTTCGAACTCGAAAAGCCGAACGCTTTCTGGGGTGCTAGACATTTCGTTCGGCTGCTCTGGGGTTCCAGGCTCAGCCGTTTGGTTGATAGCACTTTTTCTGCTGTTTGACGCCTCTATATATTTCTTGCTTAGTGGTAATGTTTAAAAAAATATCGAGTTTTCTAAATTTTACATTTTACATGTAGAATTTTCGTTTTCATATAAATCGACCGACCGCTTCTATGGCAGTTATATGATATAATTCGCCGATATTAATAAAATTAAAGAAATACGTTTTAAAAACAGAGAAGTTAATTTTTTTACATTTATGTCGCCATCATTCCTATGGCAGCTATAGGATATAGTGGTCAGTTCCGACATACACTGCTGGTCTTAGGTTAGACGCACCAACTTTTGTTTTAAATAAAATGCTATACTTATAATCATGCTTATTCTAATTTTACAAAAAGCTTTTCTTATCAGAGTTCGAATCTTGTTCGAAAAATATGTGCTCACAGCTGGTTGATTTGCGAAAAAATAACTGTACTTTCGAAGATTCCAGAAAATTCTATGGCAATCACGCGGGTTTTCGGTTGAAATAGACGCACTTAAGATTTCTTTGTCTTGGGTAAACAAGTGCAGTTTTTATACCCGGTACCCATATGGTACAAGGGTATTACTATATGTGTTAGTGCCAACAGAGAATGTATGTAACAGGCAGAAGGAGGCATCTCCGACCCCATAAAGTGTATATATTCTTGATCACCACCACCAGTCGAGTCGATTTAGCCATGTCCGTCTGTCCGTCCGTGTGAAACAACAGATCTCAGAGACTATGAGAGCTAGAGTTACCAAATTTGGAGACAACATTGAAATCTGTTGCACGCAGATCAAGTTTGTTTTAAAATTTGGCCACGCCCACTTCCGCCCCCAAAAATCATAAAAAACGTAAAATAAGCTATACTCGTTATTTTCGGGTTAAAGTTAATTGATAAAATAAATTAACGTTAAATAACGGAAGTTTTCTGAAAATTTCAGTCAAATCGGATGATAAACATGCGAGATATTAGCAATAAGGTTAGAATTTTAACACATTCCCCTAAGGCACTGCTTTTGCTATTGCAAGCTGTACCCGACAGGTGGCGCATTCGAGCCTTGGCCGCGCGATTTAATGGCGCCAACTGCAGAAGAAATAACAAAAGAATAGAGCTAAAAATGACAAAAAATAACATAATTCATTTTTTGGCGTCCTTATAAAAAGTATCATTCATATTTAAGTATGACATTAAATTGTTTAGGTCGGGAGCTAATTCGAGAGGCGGTTTATTTTAAGAAGTATCGAAGTAGAGTATGATAATGTATGTACAATTTTAAATAGCCTTTTAGGGTAAAGCACAAACGTTTAGGTACCGGGTATCTCACAGTCGAGCAATCTCGACTGTAGCTTTCTTACTTGTTTGTATTGAGAAAATATTAAAAATAAACAAATAAATTGTTTTAGTGCTACATTTAAAGTAAAAATAGGAAAAGCTGGTGATAAGAGCTTATTAGAACGTCAAAAAGTATACTTTTTTCACTCGCAAGGACTGCCCAATCGAAACATTGTCAAATAGATAAATCGCAGCTCCAGGACTGTTGATAGATATTCAAAAGATTCAGGGGAATAAAAAAAAAACTTCAAAGGAAATCAAGAGCACTATCTGAACAAGCAGTACGCAAAATTGTTAGAATTGCATCAAATTCGACTAAGTCCGCAGCTAAGATTAACGAATTAGCCGGAGTAAAACCAAGCCTTTCAACTGTCCAGGGTACAATCAGAAATGCAGAACACCTAAAGCGTCTAAAAATCAAGAAAAAACTCCCTCTAAATGAAATAGGCAAAAAAAAACGTCTTCGAATACATGACGTCGACTGTTCAATCTGACACTCGGCTCAATGATTGGCATTCAGTTGTTTTTATTGATGAAAAACGTTTTTATTTAGATGGCCCCGATGGTTTTCAATATTATTATCACGATTTGCGGAAAGATGAGCTATATTTTAGTCACCACCACAGCCGAGAAGGTGGAGTAATGGTGTGGGGTGCCATCACGTTTTATGGAACAATTGACTTGATTTGCATCGATCAGAAGATGAACGGCGATCGCTTCAAAACATTGTTGGAGTCCGTATTTCCAAAATTAAATGATCTCTTTGGACCAATTCCTTAGATTTTTAAACTAGACAATGCTCCTATTCATAACGCTCGAGTAGTGAAGTCGTTTATTTCGAGTCAAAACGTTAATATCATGACATTGTTTTACGTCGGTGATGTCGTGGTGCCTCTGTCCTTGGAGGACATAGGGCTGAGGAAGTGGCCGCCGGATAGCAGACACGATTTGTACAGCTGTGCTCGCCGGATTTGGGGTGGGTTCTTTGGACGCCACTATCCTCTCCAAACATAATCAGAACAATTATTTACGTGCCTGAAAAGTAGAAGAAATCGTTCGTCAGTCTGTCTTTCTGTCCACATTGCTCCGCAAGCATATTTATGCTTGATCGTGAAAACGGTCGGGCTATGTTTTGGCCGTTTTCACTCCCCATTCGCAAACTTCGTGCGCCTTTGGATCGTCGCGGGCCTTGCAATACGATCCCCTTTTGTACATGTCGTTCGTCAAAAGTTACAGTTAGTCACAAAAGAATTCGTTGCAAAGAGGGTTAAGAGAAAAATGCAAATTTTCAATAAGTAACCGTTTTAAAATGTTAAAAAAAAGTTTGGGTTTCCAAAGATACATATTTTGTGAAGTATATGGCGGAAAAATCCAAACAGAAATCGCTTTCCATGAAAAGTTAGGGACAATAATATAAAACTAAACAGTTTTGTATGCTCACAAAAGTATTCGTTGCACATACACATTTTATATTTTTTCGTATTTTTTGGGGCTGGGCACTATTTTTATACCCGGTACCCATAGGGTACAAGGGTTTATAAGTTTGTGCCAACCGAGAATGTATGTAACAGGCAGAAGGAGGCATCTCCGACCCCATAAAGTATATATATTCTTGATCAGTATCACCAGCCGAGTCGATTTAGCCATGTCCGTCTGTCCGTCTGTCCGTCCGTGTGAAACAACAGATCTCAGAGACTATAAGAGCTAGAGTTACCAAATTTGGTAACAACATTGGAATCTGTTGCACGCAGATCAAGTTTGTTCTAAAATTTGGCCACGCCCACTTCCGCCCTCAAAATCATAAGAAACGTTAAATAAGCTATACTCGTTTTTTTTTTTGGTAAAAGTTAATAAATACAAAAAATGAATAAAATAAATAAATAATTTTTGAATCTTTAATAATATAATTATGATAACTTATTAAAAGTGCGTTTTAAACTGTGAACAGCATGCGTGCACATACACACCTGATCATATTTGATACTTAATTGTATCATAGGATAATAATATAACACAAAGGAGATATTTTTTTGTCTTAGATACGTTTTCGGTCTGATCATAATAATAGGTACATTTCAAGTGTTGGTGAGAAAAAAAGTTTAATTTCCATAAGTGGAACCTTTCTGGCAATTCTTCCTAGTAGGTGAGCATTTCCTAGTTGTCTTCGGATAGTTGGAGCACTAACTGAATTCCTTATTTCTGCTGCAATAGCCTTTGATGTTGTTTATTGTGGCATTCCGCGTGTTTCCTGGCTTGGTTTCCTTTCTAATGCATTTTTAACAAAATTATGAGACCTGTTCATTTATTTGGCAATGGCTTGCAAAGATTTGACTTCATTTTTCAGACTAAGAACCAATCGAGCTTTTTCTTTAGTACAATGACAATTTAGATCCATTTTTTCTAAAAAAAATATTTATTGAACTCTTTTTATTGACAGTAGCTAAACGAAATTTACCTAAAGTTGCCAAAAAACCACTAATTTCAAAATTATTCACCCTATATTTATGAGAGACGGAGACTGTACCTATTATTATGATCAGGCGAAATGTGTGGTTGACTCACAATTTATAGAAAAGCTTCGATATACGGGGCATTGCCTCTTTTAACTCTTTGTCACAGTGTAGCCAGACATTGACAACAACAAAAAATCTTAAATAAAAAAGCTGTCAACACTTTAAGTATGAAAAAACCCTCTTTAATTAAATAATTTCTATGTGTACCTATTAATATGATCAGGTGTGTATGTGCACACATGCTGTTCACAGTTTAAACGCACTTTTAATAAATTATCATAATTATATTATTAAAGATTCAAAAATTATGTAATTTTGATCTCAAAATGTACTGAAATAAATAAAAATACACAAGTATGTACATATATTAAGTCTATTAATGTAATTGATTTTTGTTTGGGTCATATGGCATATTCAAAAGTGATGGTCGATAATAAAACTAATTTTCACATTGTCGTGACGTCATAAGCAAATGAGCCGTCGCAGCGCCACTTGCTGTGGCCGCAGACAACCCAGGATCAAAAACATAACAAAGAAGAGCGGCAACCGTGTCTTTTGCACACGCATGCAAACGTGCGATCGCTTGTACACATATACACACATACAGAGAAACGAGAGCACAGTGCGCAGACGCGCGGCCGTGCCTCATCGTTCCGCATTTGATCTGCGACTGAAAATCGGTTTGTTGTTGTGCTGGCTTTCGAACGAATGCTTCGAACTCGAAAAGCCGAACGCTTTCTGGGGTGCTAGACATTTCGTTCGGCTGCTCTGAGGTTCCAGGCTCAGCCGTTTGGTTGATAGCACTTTTTCTGCTGTTTGACGCCTCTATATATTTCTTGCTTAGTGGTAATGTTTAAAAAAATATCGAGTTTTCTAAATTTTACATTTTACATGTAGAATTTTCGTTTTCATATAAATCGACCGACCGCTTCTATGGCAATTATATGATATAATTCGCCGATATTAATAAAATTAAAGAAATACGTTTTAAAAACAGAGAAGTTAATTTTTTTTACATTTATGTCGCCATCATTCCTATGGCAGCTATAGGATATAGTGGTCAGTTCCGACATACACTGCTGGTCTTAGGTTAGACGCACCAACTTTTGTTTTAAATAAAATGCTATACTTATAATCATGCTTATTCTAATTTTACAAAAAGCTTTTCTTATCAGAGTTCGAATCTTGTTCGAAAAATATGTGCTCACAGCTGGTTGATTTGCGAAAAAATAACTGTACATTCGAAGATTCCAGAAAATTCTATGGCAATCACGCGGGTTTTCGGTTGAAATAGACGCACTTAAGATTTCTTTGTCTTGGGTAAACAAGTGCAGTTTTTATACCCGGTACCCATATGGTACAAGGGTATTACTATATGTGTTAGTGCCAACAGAGAATGTATGTAACAGGCAGAAGGAGGCATCTCCGACCCCATAAAGTGTATATATTCTTGATCACCACCACCAGTCGAGTCGATTTAGCCATGTCCGTCTGTACGTCCGTGTGAAACAACAGATCTCAGAGACTATGAGAGCTAGAGTTACCAAATTTGGAGACAACATTGAAATCTGTTGCACGCAGATCAAGTTTGTTTTAAAATTTGGCCACGCCCACTTCCGCCCCCAAAAATCATACAAAACGTAAAATAAGCTATACTCGTTATTTTCGGGTTAAAGTTAATTGATAAAATAAATTAACGTTAAATAACGGAAGTTTTCTGAAAATTTCAGTCAAATCGGATGATAAACATGCGAGATATTAGCAATAAGGTTAGAATTTTAACACATTCCCCTAAGGCACTGCTTTTGCTATTGCAAGCTGTACCCGACAGGTGGCGCATTCGAGCCTTGGCCGCGCGATTTAATGGCGCCAACTGCAGAAGAAATAACAAAAGAATAGAGCTAAAAATGACAAAAAATAACATAATTCATTTTTTGGCGTCCTTATAAAAAGTATCATTCATATTTAAGTATGACATTAAATTGTTTAGGTCGGGAGCTAATTCGAGAGGCGGTTTATTTTAAGAAGTATCGAAGTAGAGTATGATAATGTATGTACAATTTTAAATAGCCTTTTAGGGTAAAGCACAAACGTTTAGGTACCGGGTATCTCACAGTCGAGCAATCTCGACTGTAGCTTTCTTACTTGTTTGTATTGAGAAAATATTAAAAATAAACAAATAAATTGTTTTAGTGCTACATTTAAAGTAAAAATAGGAAAATCTGGTGATAAGAGCTTATTAGAACGTCAAAAAGTATACTTTTTTCACTCGCAAGGACTGCCCAATCGAAACATTGTCAAATAGATAAATCGCAGCTCCAGGACTGTTGATAGATATTCAAAAGATTCAGGGGAATATGAAAAAAACTTCAAAGGAAATCAAGAGCACTATCTGAACAAGCAGTACGCAAAATTGTTAGAATTGCATCAAATTCGACTAAGTCCGCAGCTAAGATTAACGAATTAGCCGGAGTAAAACCAAGCCTTTCAACTGTCCAGGGTACAATCAGAAATGCAGAACACCTAAAGCGTCTAAAAATCAAGAAAAAACTCCCTCTAAATGAAATAGGCAAAAAAAAAACGTCTTCGAATACATGACGTTCAATCTGACACTCGGCTCAATGATTGGCATTCAGTTGTTTTTATTGATGAAAAACGTTTTTATTTAGATGGCCCCGATGGTTTTCAATATTATTATCACGATTTGCGGAAAGATGAGCTATATTTTAGTCACCACCACAGCCGAGAAGGTGGAGTAATGGTGTGGGGTGCCATCACGTTTTATGGAACAATTGACTTGATTTGCATCGATCAGAAGATGAACGGCGATCGCTTCAAAACATTGTTGGAGTCCGTATTTCCAAAATTAAATGATCTCTTTGGACCAATTCCTTAGATTTTTAAACTAGACAATGCTCCTATTCATAACGCTCGAGTAGTGAAGTCGTTTATTTCGAGTCAAAACGTTAATATCATGACATTGTTTTACGTCGGTGATGTCGTGGTGCCTCTGTCCTTGGAGGACATAGGGCTGAGGAAGTGGCCGCCGGATAGCAGACACGATTTATACAGCTGTGCTCGCCGGATTTGGGGTGGGTTCTTTGGACGCCACTATCCTCTCCAAACATAATCAGAACAATTATTTACGTGCCTGAAAAATAGAAGAAATCGTTCGTCAGTCTGTCTTTCTGTCCACATTGCTCCGCAAGCATATTTATGCTTGATCGTGAAAACGGTCGGGCTATGTTTTGGCCGTTTTCACTCCCCATTCGCAAACTTCGTGCACCTTTGGATCGTCGCGGGCCGTGCAATACGATCCCCTTTTGTACATGTCGTTCGTCAAAAGTTACAGTTAGTCACAAAAGAATTCGTTGCAAAGAGGGTTAAGAGAAAAATGCCAATTTTCAATAAGTAACCGTTTTAAAATGTTAAAAAAAAGTTTGGGTTTCCAAAGATACATATTTTGTGAAGTATATGGCGGAAAAATTCAAACAGAAATCGCTTTCCATGAAAAGTTAGGGACAATAATATAAAACTAAACAGTTTTGTATGCTCACAAAAGTATTCGTTGCACATACACATTTTATATTTTTTCGTATTTTTTGGGGCTGGGCACTATTTTTATACCCGGTACCCATAGGGTACAAGGGTTTATAAGTTTGTGCCAACCGAGAATGTATGTAACAGGCAGAAGGAGGCATCTCCGACCCCATAAAGTATATATATTCTTGATCAGTATCACCAGCCGAGTCGATTTAGCCATGTCCGTCTGTCCGTCTGTCCGTCCGTGTGAAACAACAGATCTCAGAGACTATAAGAGCTAGAGTTACCAAATTTGGTAACAACATTGGAATCTGTTGCACGCAGATCAAGTTTGTTCTAAAATTTGGCCACGCCCACTTCCGCCCTCAAAATCATAAGAAACGTTAAATAAGCTATACTCGTTTTTTTTTTGGTAAAAGTTAATAAATACAAAAAATGAATAAAATAGAGCGGACGTTTCCTGAAAATTTCAGTAAAATCGGATGATAAACATGGGAGATATTAGCAATAAGGTTCGAATTTTAAAACCCCCCCTAAGGCGCTGCTGAGTAGCCTGTAGCCGTCTAGGTCGTGGGTTCGAGCCCCGACCTCGCCAAAACTTTTTATTGTTTTTTTCTCTGTTTTTTTTGCATTTCTTCCTTTTTCCTTTGTTATTATACCGGGAGAACAACTAGAAAAAAATTTTAGAATAAAAATACAAAACAGAAAATATTTTGGTTTTGTGTGGGATTGAGCTCATGCCAATTTTGCAAAATATAGATGCACCGGCTGCTTAGACAACTGGGCCATCACATATGTTACATATGAAGCGCCATTTTCATACTAAGTATGCTTCGACAACTGTTAACCTAATTTTGGCAGAGCTGAAATAAAATTGCCAGAGATTGTCACATCTAATAGCTTCTATATTTTCTTAATGAAAAGATGCTTTTTATTGTCATAAAAAAAAATTGCGCAAAACTACAGAAAAGAACGAGAGTGACCAAGAAATGACAAAAAATAACCAAATTCACTTTCATAACCCAACTTTGCCGAACTGGTATAAAATGTATTAATTGAATAAAAAGCAGAACAAATGAATAAGAATCTAAAATAAAAATGTCAAAAAATTCTTTTGTCATGAGCGGGATTAGAACTCAGAACTTCTTGCATAATAAAACGATGGCCCATCGCTTAGAAGCCTGGGCTGTGCTCCTCATTGCGGAATATACAGCGATTGATACTTCTAATAGCCTCCAGACTTTTTCAATCAGAAGGCGGTTTGATTATTGTAACAGAGACGCACAAAACAATTGTGTGTGAAAGAGAAAATAGGCCGACTGTTGAAAAAAAAAAATTGCGCAAATTTATTATTAAGTCGGGAGCTAATTCGAGCGGCGATTTAATTTTTAATTAATGAGCATCTAAACCAACAAACGTCTGGGTACTGGGTATCTCACAGTCGAGCACTCTCGACTGTAGCTTTCTTACTTGTTTTTTTTTGAATTTGGTTTGTTTTTCTATTTAAAGACTGAATTCGGGGAAAAACATAAACTTTTGGCGTCATTCTTGGTGTAAATCTCAAACAAAATGCCAAAGAGTCCAAATTTAAACGTTTCGCAAAAGAAAATTATTTTACACCTACACAATAAGGTTGGATCGCTTGAATATATTTGTGGGATGTTCGATAGAAGTCCTTAGACCATAAGGAGTGTAATTTCTTGACTGAAATCAAGAAATTTCCTGGAAAATCGACCCCGTTCTGGCCGTCCGATATCATTGCTTGGCAGAGAACAGAGGAAAATCCTTAAAGAAAACAGGGAAAACCCACACTTATCGGCTCCAAAAATTAATACCGCCATATCCACATCCCTAGGTACAAACGTATCCACTAAAACCGTCCGATGAGTGCCTAAAAGCCATTATTTGCATGGGAGATGGCTAGAAAGAAACCCTTGCTCTCATACATCAATATATGAAAGCGGCTTAATTTTGCAAAAACCTATTGAGACTGGATTTTTTGGTACTGGGAACAATTAATATTTAGTGATGAAAGCAAATTTAATATATTCGGATCTGATGGGGAAGGAATAGTGTCGGAAAAACCAGGAAAAAACTTAAAAAGGCGAACGAGGTCGATTTTACAGGAAATTTCTGGATTTCAGTCAAGAAATTACACTCCTTATGGTCTAAGGACTTCTATCGAACATCCCACAAATATATTCAAGCGATCCAACTTTATTGTGTAGGTGTAAAATAATTTTCTTTTGCGAAACGTTTAAATTTGGTCTCTTTGTCATTTTATTAGAGATTTACACCAAGAATGACGCCAAAAGTTTGTGTTTTTCCCCGAATTCAGTCTTTAAATAGAAAAACAAACCAAACTCAAAAAAAAAAAAACAAGTAAGAAAGCTACAGTCGACTGTGCTCGACTGTGAAATACCCGGTACTTAAACGTTTGCGCTTCACACTAAAAGGCAAATTAAAATTGTACATACATACATTGTACATACATACATTAGCACCATTATATCGCACGGCCAAGGCTCGAATGCGCCACCTGTCGGCTACAGCTTGCAACAGCAGTGCCTTAGGGCGGTGTGTTAAAATTCAAACCTTATTGCTAATATCTCCCATGTTTATCATCCAATTTTATTGAAGTTTTCAGGAAACGTCCGCCTCTATTTTATTAATTTATTGTATCTATTAAGTTTAAGCAAAAAATTACGCATATAGCTAATATATCGTTTTTATGATTTTCAGGGGCGGAAGTGGGCGTGGACAAATTTTAAAACAAACTTGATCTGCGTGCAACAAATTCCAAAGTTGTCACCAAATTTGGTAACTCTAGCTCTTATAGTCTCTGAGATCTGATGTTTCACACGGACGGACAGACGGACAGACGGACATGGCTAAATCGACTTGGCTGGTGACGCTGATCAATAATATATATACTTCATAGGGTCGGAGATTTCTCCTTCCGCCTGTTACATACATTCTCGGTTGGCACTAACTTACCCTATGGGTACCGGGTATAAAAAGTATCTTTTCATTCAAAAGCTATTAGATGTGACAATCTCTGGCAATTTTATTTCAGTTCTGCCAAAATTAGGTTAGGAGTTGTCGAAGCATACTTAGTATGAAAATGGCGCTTCATATGTAACATATGTAATGGCCCAGTTGTCTAAGCAGCCGGTGCATCTACATTTTGCAAAATTGGCATGAGCTCAATCCCACAAAAAACAAAAATATTTTCTGTTTTGTATTTTTATTCTAAAATTTTTTTCTAATTGTTCTCCGGGTATAATAACAAACGAAAAAGGAAGAAATGCAAAAAAAAAACAGAGAAAAAAAACCAATAAAACGTTTTGGCGAGGTCGGGGCTCGAACCTACGACCTAGACGGCTACAGGCTACTCAGCAGCGCCTTAGGGGGGTTTTAAAATTCGAACCTTATTGCTAATATCTCCCACGTTTATCATCCGATTTTACTGAAATTTTCAGGAAACGTCCGCTCTATTTTATTCATTTTTTGTATTTATTAACTTTTACCCGAAAAAAAGAGTATAGCTTATTTAACGTTTTTTATGATTTTTGAGGGCGGAAGTGGGTGTGGCCCACAAACTTGATCTGCGTGCAACAGATTCCAATGTTGTCACCAAATTTGGTAACTCTAGCTCTTATAGTCTCTGAGATCTGTTGTTTCACACGGACGGACAGACGGACAGACGGACATGTCTAAATCGATTTGGCTGGTGATACTGATCAAGAATATATATACTTTATGGGGTCGGAGATGCCTCCTTCTGCCTGTTACATACATTCTCGGTTGGCACAAACTTATAATACCCTTGTACCCTATGGGTACCGGGTATAAATAGTCCCCAGCCCCAAAAAATACGAAAAAATATAAAATGTGTATGTGCAACGAATACTTTTGTGAGCATACTAAACGGATTAGTTTTATATTATTGTCCATAACTTTTCATGGAAAGCGATTCTGTTTGGATTTTTCCGCTATATACTTCACAAAATATGTATCTTTGGAAACTCAAACTTTTTTTAACATTTTAAAACGGTTACTTATTTAAAATTGGCATTTTTCTCTTAACCCTCTCTGCAACGAATACTTTTGTGACTAACTGTATGTCATTTTCTTACCTAGTCTTCCAGTTGTACCAATGCTCCCCTTTTAATGGGTTTCTACCAATGCATTTTTGTTGTTTTAAGTTCACATTACAAGTTTATTATAAAGGTCGTTCAAACGTGTATTGGACATTAAAGTGTGTTATAGCTATTCTGAATTGATTAAAATTGTGTAATTAATATTTAGGTGTATTTAGAATATAGTGTATTTTTGGAAGCTAATATTTTTGTCCTATGGTATATAGTGTACATGGGGGCACGATTATGACTCACCCTCTGTTATTCCATCGTTGAGAGCTCACGTTCCGGAGTTGAGGTTTTATTTGTGGGAAACGTTAAGAATTAAGCATAAATATATATAATATCGTGCTGTGTTTTGGGTTTTAAAATTCACTAAATGCTCAAAATTTTGCGTAATGATTTAAAAACAACACATTAAAAAAATATAAAAAAAGTGTATTTGTGTATGTGGGTTTTAAATTAAACACACAAAAAACTTAAAGAAAAACAAGTAAGAAAGCTACAGTCGAGAGTGCTCGACTGTGAGATACCCAGTACCCTGACGTTTGTTGGTTTAGATACTCCTTAATTAAAAATTAAATCGGCGCTCGAATTAGCTCCCGACTTAATAATAAATTTGCGCAATTTTTTTGGTCAACAGTCGATCTTTTTTCTCTTTCACACACACTTGTTTTGTGCGTCTCTGTTACAATAAACAAACCGCCTTCTGATTGAAAAAGTCTGGAGGCTATTAGAAGTATCAATCGCTATCTATTGCGCAATGAGGAGCACAGCCCAGGCGTCTAAGCGATGGGCCATCGTTTTATTATGCAAGAAGTTCTGAGTTCTAATCCCGCTCATGACAAAGAATTTTTTTACATTTTTATTTTAGATTCTTATTCATTTGTTCTGCTTTTTATTTAATTAATACATTTTATACCAGTTCGGCAAAGTTAGGTTATGAAAGTGAATTTTGTTATTTTTTGTCATTTCTTGGTCACGCTCGTTCTTTTCTGTAGTTATGCGCCATTTTTTTGGTCGAGTCGATCTTTTTTCTCTTTCACACACACTTGTTTTGTGCGTCTCTGTTACAATAAACAAACCGCCTTCTGATTGAAAAAGTCTGGAGGCTATTAGAAGTATCAATCGCTGTCTATTACGCAATGAGGAGCACAGCCCAGGCGTCTAAGCGATGGGCCATCGTTTTATTATGCAAGAAGTTCTGAGTTCTAATCCCGCTCATGCCAAAGAATTTTTTGACATTTTTATTTTAGATTCTTATTTATTTTTCTGCTCTTTATTCAATTAATACATTTTATACCAGTCCGGCAAAGTTGGTTTATGAAAGTGAATTTTGTTATTTTTTGTCATTTCTTGGTCACGCTCGTTCTTTTCTGTAGTTTGGCGCAATTTTTTTGGTCAATAGTCGATCTCTTTTCTCTTACACACACACTTTTCTATGACAATAAAAAGCATATTTTCATTAAGAAAATGTAGAAGCTATTAGATGTGACAATCTCTGGCAATTTTATTTCAGTTATGGCTCTTCATATGTAACATATGTAATGGCCCAGTTGTCTAAGCAGCCGGTGCATCCACATTTTGCAAAATATTTTCTGTTTTGTATTTTTATTCTAAAATTTTTTTCTAGTTGTTCTCCCGGTATAATAACAAAGGAAAAAGGAAGAAATGCAAAAAAACAGACAAAAAAAACAATAAAAAGTTTTGGCGAGGTCAGGGCTCAAACCCACGACCTAGACGGCTACAGGCTACTCAGCAGCGCCTTAGGGGGGGTTTTAAAATTCGAACCTTATTGCTAATATCTCCCATGTTTATTATCCGATTTTACTGAAATTTTCAGGAAACGTCCGCTCTATTTTATTTATTTTTTGTATTTATTAACTTTTACCCGAGAAAAACGAGTATAGCTTATTTAACGTTTTTTATGATTTTTGAGGGCGGAAGTGGGCGTGGCCAAATTTTAAAACAAACTTGATCTGCGTGCAACAGATTCCAATGTTGTCACCAAATTTGGTAACTCTGGCTCTTATAGTCTCTGAGATCTGTTGTTTCACACGGACGGACAGACGGACAGACGGACATGGCTAAATCGACTCGGCTGGTGATACTGATCAAGAATATATATACTTTATGGGGTCGGAGATGCCTCCTTCTGCCTGTTACATACATTCTCGGTTGGCACAAACTTATAATACCCTTGTACCCTATGGGTACCGGGTATAAATAGTCCCCAGCCCCAAAAAATACGAAAAAATATAAAATGTGTATGTGCAACGAATACTTTTGTGAGCATACTAAACGGATTAGTTTTATATTATTGTCCATAACTTTTCATGAAAAGCGATTCTGTTTGGATTTTTCCGCTATATACTTCACAAAATATGCATCTTTGGAAACCCAAACTTTTTTTAACATTTTAAAACGGTTACTTATTTAAAATTGGCATTTTTCTCTTAACCCTCTCTGCAACGAATACTTTTGTGACTAACTGTATGTCATTTTCTTACCTAGTCTTCCAGTTGTACCAATGCTCCCCTTTTAATGGGTTTCTACCAATGCATTTTTGTTGTTTTAAGTTCACATTACAAGTTTATTATAAAGGTCGTTCAAACGTGTATTGGACATTAAAGTGTGTTATAGCTATTCTGAATTGATTAAAGTTGTGTAATTAATATTTAGGTGTATTTAGAATATAGTGTATTTTTGGAGGCTAATATTTTTGTCCTATGGTATATAGTGTATATGGGGGCACGATTATGACTCACCCTCTGTTATTCCATCGTTGAGAGCTCACGTTCCGGAGTTGAGGTTTTATTTGTGGGAAACGTTAAGAATTAAGCATAAATATATATAATATCGTGCTGTGTTTTGGGTTTTGAAATTCACTAAATGCTCAAAATTTTGCGTAATGATTTAAAAACAACACATTAAAAAAATATAAAAAAAGTGTATTGCTGTATGTGGGTTTTAAATTAAACACACAAAAAACTTAAAGAAAAACAAGTAAGAAAGCTACAGTCGAGAGTGCTCGACTGTGAGATACCCAGTACCCTGACGTTTGTTGGTTTAGATACTCCTTAATTAAAAATTAAATCGGCGCTCGAATTAGCTCCCGACTTAATAATAAATTTGCGCCATTTTTTTGGTCAACAGTCGATCTTTTTTCTCTTTCACACACACTTGTTTTGTGCGTCTCTGTTACAATAAACAAACCGCCTTCTGATTGAAAAAGTCTGGAGGCTATTAGAAGTATCAATCGCTATCTATTGCGCAATGAGGAGCACAGCCCAGGCGTCTAAGCGATGGGCCATCGTTCTATTATGCAAGAAGTTCTGAGTTCTAATCCCGCTCATGACAAAGAATTTTTTTACATTTTTATTTTAGATTCTTATTCATTTGTTCTGCTTTTTATTTAATTAATACATTTTATACCAGTTCGGCAAAGTTAGGTTATGAAAGTGAATTTTGTTATTTTTTGTCATTTCTTGGTCACGCTCGTTCTTTTCTGTAGTTTGGCGCAATTTTTTTGGTCAATAGTCGATCTCTTTTCTCTTACACACACACTTTTCTATGACAATAAAAAGCATATTTTCATTAAGAAAATGTAGAAGCTATTAGATGTGACAATCTCTGGCAATTTTATTTCAGTTATGGCTCTTCATATGTAACATATGTAATGGCCCAGTTGTCTAAGCAGCCGGTGCATCCACATTTTGCAAAATATTTTCTGTTTTGTATTTTTATTCTAAAATTTTTTTCTAGTTGTTCTCCCGGTATAATAACAAAGGAAAAAGGAAGAAATGCAAAAAAACAGAAAAAAAAACAATAAAA
This sequence comes from Drosophila rufa, assembly GCA_018153105.1. Lineage (NCBI taxonomy): Eukaryota > Metazoa > Arthropoda > Insecta > Diptera > Drosophilidae > Drosophila > Drosophila rufa. Next base: position 6,949,479 of record JAECXS010000135.1, read on the forward strand.
AGTTTTGGCGAGGTCAGGGCTCAAACCCACGACCTAGACGGCTACAGGCTACTCAGCAGCGCCTTAGGGGGGGGTTTTAAAATTCGAACCTTATTGCTAATATCTCCCATGTTTATTATCCGATTTTACTGAAATTTTCAGGAAACGTCCGCTCTATTTTATTTATTTTTTGTATTTATTAACTTTTACCCGAGAAAAACGAGTATAGCTTATTTAACGTTTTTTATGATTTTTGAGGGCGGAAGTGGGCGTGGCCAAATTTTAAAACAAACTTGATCTGCGTGCAACAGATTCCAATGTTGTCACCAAATTTGGTAACTCTGGCTCTTATAGTCTCTGAGATCTGTTGTTTCACACGGACGGACAGACGGACAGACGGAAATGGCTAAATCGACTCGGCTGGTGATACTGATCAAGAAAGAATATATATACTTTATGGGGTCGGAGATGCCTCCTTCTGCCTGTTACATACATTCTCGGTTGGCACAAACTTATAATACCCTTGTACCCTATGGGTACCGGGTATAAATAGTCCCCAGCCCCAAAAAATACGAAAAAATATAAAATGTGTATGTGCAACGAATACTTTTGTGAGCATACTAAACGGATTAGTTTTATATTATTGTCCATAACTTTTCATGAAAAGCGATTCTGTTTGGATTTTTCCGCTATATACTTCACAAAATATGCATCTTTGGAAACCCAAACTTTTTTTAACATTTTAAAACGGTTACTTATTTAAAATTGGCATTTTTCTCTTAACCCTCTCTGCAACGAATACTTTTGTGACTAACTGTATGTCATTTTCTTACCTAGTCTTCCAGTTGTACCAATGCTCCCCTTTTAATGGGTTTCTACCAATGCATTTTTGTTGTTTTAAGTTCACATTACAAGTTTATTATAAAGGTCGTTCAAACGTGTATTGGACATTAAAGTGTGTTATAGCTATTCTGAATTGATTAAAGTTGTGTAATTAATATTTAGGTGTATTTAGAATATAGTGTATTTTTGGAGGCTAATATTTTTGTCCTATGGTATATAGTGTATATGGGGGCACGATTATGACTCACCCTCTGTTATTCCATCGTTGAGAGCTCACGTTCCGGAGTTGAGGTTTTATTTGTGGGAAACGTTAAGAATTAAGCATAAATATATATAATATCGTGCTGTGTTTTGGGTTTTGAAATTCACTAAATGCTCAAAATTTTGCGTAATGATTTAAAAACAACACATTAAAAAAATATAAAAAAAGTGTATTGCTGTATGTGGGTTTTAAATTAAACACACAAAAAACTTAAAGAAAAACAAGTAAGATAGCTACAGTCGAAAGTGCTCGACTGTGAGATACCCAGTACCCTGACGTTTGTTGGTTTAGATACTCCTTAATTAAAAATTAAATCGGCGCTCGAATTAGCTCCCGACTTAATAATAAATTTGCGCCATTTTTTTGGTCAACAGTCGATCTTTTTTCTCTTTCACACACACTTGTTTTGTGCGTCTCTGTTACAATAAACAAACCGCCTTCTGATTGAAAAAGTCTGGAGGCTATTAGAAGTATCAATCGCTATCTATTGCGCAATGAGGAGCACAGCCCAGGCGTCTAAGCGATGGGCCATCGTTTTATTATGCAAGAAGTTCTGAGTTCTAATCCCGCTCATGACAAAGAATTTTTTTACATTTTTATTTTAGATTCTTATTCATTTGTTCTGCTTTTTATTTAATTAATACATTTTATACCAGTTCGGCAAAGTTAGGTTATGAAAGTGAATTTTGTTATTTTTTGTCATTTCTTGGTCACGCTCGTTCTTTTCTGTAGTTTTGCGACATTTTTTTGGTCGAGTCGATCTTTTTTCTCTTTCACACACACTTGTTTTGTGCGTCTCTGTTACAATAAACAAACCGCCTTCTGATTGAAAAAGTCTGGAGGCTATTAGAAGTATCAATCGCTGTCTATTGCGCAATGAGGAGCACAGCCCAGGCGTCTAAGCGATGGGCCATCGTTTTATTATGCAAGAAGTTCTGAGTAGTATATAAACCGGGTTTTCGGGACCTTTGATGTCGCTAAGTGGGGTCATAAATTAGATTAATTAGGGTCACCTGTCAAATTTTAATAGGATTTTGGTAATAAAAATGCAATTAATTATGGTCAACTGTCAATTTTAAAAGGACTTTAGTAATAAAAATGCAATTAATTAGGGTCAACTGTCAATTTTACCAGGATTTTAGTAATAAAACTGCAATTTATTAGGGTTAGCTCTGAAAGGATAAGTGGAGGGATCGAGGAGCCACTTGAGAAGGGTGCATGCAAATTGATCCTGCATGATCTTGTCCCATCGAAGGACACTCAACCTCCCCCAATTTAATAGTTTACACCGCCACATGAAAGGGTGCGCGTGCGAGGGATCAATCCAGCACGATCATGTTCCAACGGAGCGCACAAGCAATCCCACACTCAGCCGTCCCCCACTTGAAAAGGTCGCGCACAAGCGATCCCACACTCACCCGTCCCCCACTTGAAAAGGTCGCGCACATACGATCCAACACTGACCCACCAGATAATTGGTGGGATCGAGGAGACAGGACAAAAAGGTCACACACACACATGTGAACAAGGCTCACCATCCCGCAAGTGAGTGCTGTGGGAAAAAAACGAGTGCTGTGGGAATAAACGAACAAGTGTCAACGTAAACGCTCTCCCACACACGCACACCAGCCGTCCCATCCGACCGTTACGAGGTGATCTCAAAAAAGTCTCTGTCCAGATCAAAAAGTATGTTAAAAAATCGGATCCTGAGAGAAGAAACTAGGAAGGCGAAAGGGAAGGAAATGGGACCGGTCGCTCAAATTCCACTCACAATCGTTTGGTTTGTTAACCAAACGATTGTGGGTGGAATTTGAGCGATCGGGGAACAAAAGGACTCTCACACTCCCTCAAGTGAGTGCTATGGAAAAAAACTGGAAAACTGGAAAACAAATCCCCTTCCTTCATTCCATTTCCATTAAAATAATGAATACATTCCATTTCCATTAAAATAATGAATACATTTTATTTTTGAGTATAATATAATTTTATTTTTCAAGTACAAAGATTAGAACCGGTGTTCCAAGTTAACATACATTTTTATAATTTTAAGTGATTTTTGTGAGCGCACTGCAAAGAAATGGCAGGCACATGTATCAACACCATTTGTGACATCATTATGCGCCCAACAACAACTTGTGAAATGTTGACCATGTGCATTTGAAACCAGCGGTGTATCAGCCATCCTCTTATTAAAATATTTTAATGACTCCTCCAGATATTCCATATGTTCAGAAAAAATTTGATCTTTATACATTTTCATGAAATTATTTATTCTGATTACAAGGTGTTTGATTGTTGATGAGCTGCTGCTGCTGACTTTGTTATTGAACGACATCATTTTAGTTGATTCCGTGAACGTCTACTTGCGGTAAATTTTAAAATTTGAATGAGGAAATCCTTCTCAAATTGTTACACAATACGTTGAATAAGGCCCGTTAATGGGGTGTATTCCACAAGTCGGTCATGAATGAGAAGGCAATATACTTTTGTATTCACCTCACTTGCTGCAGTTAGCTCAGTGGAAATATTAACGTCAATCGGTCCCGATGTTACTGTCTCATTTTGATGAGACAGATCTATAACCACCAACGGTGCCTTCGCAATGAATTCCTTTGGAGAAAGAAGAGCTCGTGCATCCCGATTGTAGTAGCTCTCTTGGAATCTTGCATACATATCATACAAGACAGCAAAACGGTTTTCATGATATTTAATATTCAAATCCTCATAGGGATAGACTTCTGAATTTAAATATACTTTTGCATTTCTCAAGTTGTTTGTAATTAATTGTCCATTTAATGTAAAGGCAAGGATAGCGAAGCGTGGTCGTTCCCTGTTTGCCGAAAGCTTGACATTCCAGATATGATGTGTTCTCTGTACCAATGTCGGGTTTATATAACAATCCCAACTCCTGAATGCTAGTGGAAGGCTAGCTTCACTTTTAATTACATTAAACAATTTAATTTTAGTAGCATCACTTGGAACGATGTGGGGGATCTTCAACTTATGCTATTTATGGAAAGTTTATGAGTTTTCCCGTCAACACTTTTAACATACATCGCATCAGTATTTTTAGCAAGCAATATAATGAGCTCATGCTTACAGTTCATTATTACTTTCTTGTAGTCTTCTGCAAATCCCAACAGCATTTTCAATGGTACTGAAAAACTGAAATGTCCACCTGAAGGAATATTGTCACCGCCACTCCACCCAGCATTACGATAATGTACTCCTTCCTGTTGTCCCACTGAGAGAAAATTCTTAATTGTCGATGTAATCCCTGTAAATCTTGAACGGACTATTTCAGCGTTTATGTCATAACGAAGCTCGTCGATAAAATGAGCCATGCAATTATTTTTGAGCATCCCATTGACATTATTAGTGCTGCTTGCTCCTGTATTTGTATCAATAATTTTGCTAAGTGTTCCCTCGAAGTGAAGAAAACTTTCAGATGGAAGGGCATATAAATCTTGATTCTGTATTGTGATACGAACTTCATCATTTGTTTGGAAGTTTTGTGTATATGGATAATAGCTGTGATATTCTTTCTTGACAATGCTTTGATCATTGACAGGCTTTTCTTGAACATAAAAAATTTCATTCATTTGAATATTCGTTTTCAAACTTTATTTAATATTAAATCCCAACGATTTTAAAATCAATTTATTTTTTAATGTTAGATGATGTCGATGTCGATGTTTTCATTTCAGCTTCAGATTTGATAATGTTATCATTGGAGCGATGTGGAGGCTTTTTATTATAAAAAATCATTCTGTTGGTCGCAAGTGAAGCCGAATTGAAACAGTTTCTCCACGCAAATTAACTAAATCTCCGCTCTGATCAGTTATCCGTACTTCGAGCGTGCTTATTTCTCTGGTGTAAATAAATCAAATTTCGATGTGTAATATTCATTTTATAGCCAGGGGGGACAATGATTCCAAATTCATGAAGCATGTGATTTGGTCTATTCCCCACTAATGATGTTACATTCCAATCTGACAGAATTTATTTTTAAAATATTAACAGGATTATCTGAGAAATAAATTTCTTACTCCATAAGCTTATTAATAATATATTTTGTGATATCTTCGAGCTCATATGAACCCACAGGTATTTCTATGACTTAATTTCCAATATGAAAGAGATAATTCATGTTGTCAACATTCGGTATAGAATTGAATGTATAAAAGTCAATCAAAGCACACTCATACAGGCAGGCTCCGGTTTTCACTTTCACAAGATTCTCTCGTTTTCGTTTTCGAAAACGAGAATTGGTGCTCCCGTTTTCACTTTCACAAGACTTTTTCGTTTTCAAAAACGAAATGAAAAGTAAATGCCTTTTTCTACATCAAATCGGTTCTTAATTGCAAAAGGAAAAAAATAGTTGACTCCTTGGTCTATTGATGTTCATTTCACACCATCAGTAGATCAATCTAATTCGTATTTACTTTTTAAATAATTCTTTTCTGACCCCACCTCGAATTTGCCAACAAAATATTTGCCGTCGGCAACAGCAACTTTCGTTTTGGTTGACTGTGCTGCCGTACTGTTGGTGGAACAAAACAATTTGGTCTAAATGCTTCTATAATTAAATGGTGGGCATTAATAATGTTCAAGGAGGATAAAATAAGGTTTAATTAAATAAACCAGTTTATTTTAATGTTTAAATGGAATTTTAACCAATAAAAAAAGGTATAAAAGTCATACCATCAAATGGTGGCAGCCCTCTTGGACCGATAAATAAGCAATTTCTGCCTTTATTGGCTTTAAAACAAACAATTAAAACGAGTAAAGGCATTTAAGCATTCCGTTTACTTCTCAAAACATCCAAGTCATCTGTTTGAGCAATAAAAACCATTAAATATTTCAATAACAAAACGATGACAAAAGTTTGTGAAAACCGGAGACCTAAAACGAAAACGTACGTTTTCGCCCAAAAACGAAAAAAAAAAAGTGGAAACCGGAGCCTGCCGGATAATTATATTTTAATTCTAATTGTGGGAAAAAGTTTTCAGCTATAACTGACGTGTTTCCAGTTAATGCAATTGTTAATGATGTATTCATTATGAAACTTGAGAGTGGACTGCCTTTTTGTCCTTCGTCTCTATTTACTTATATAAATATTTAATCGAGTACAATGAATTGATCAAATCTCTTTCTATATCGTCCAGTTTTCATTTCATCATCCTTAGAGATTATTAAAAATTCCCAACACTTTCGTGAAATATTCATAAATGTATTATAATCCATGTCACTATTTACGTGATCTCGATATATGTGGTGCATGTTTAAATCGTCTTGTTTAAACATAATAATAAAATTCGCATTATCACGTATTAAATGTTTTGGAATATGTGAATACGTTTGTGACAAATAAAATGAATCTATATTTTTATGACGTCCCATACAGAAAAAGTTTCTAATATTCTCCTGTTTTTCACACGCGATATCATCAAAAATGAAAACAGAGTTATTTTTAGCTTCTTGTGGTGACAAAACTGTATCATTTGCTGAGAATGTGAAATATCCCATCCCTTTTATAGGCTTAATAAGTTTTTCCAAATATTCATATTTCGGTTGATATAAGCTCTTTGAAAATATATAAATATTTTCAAATTTGAGACCATTTGGACTTTCAATTAAACTTAACATCACGTTTGTTTTTCCACAATTAGATGGACCGACAATTAATGCTCTAATTGTGTTCGGTAACAAGGAGCTGTGCCGCAGATGTTTTTTATCACCATGCCCACCACCTTCAATGTTTCTTACTATAATGGTTTTATTTTGCCTTAATAAACGCATGTTATAGAGTTAAGTCTTCATTCATTGACATTCATTCGATAATTGAGGTTGATATAAAATGGGAAAACATTTATATAATACATTCAGTCATAAAGCAAATGCCAGGAAGGGTGCTGGTCTAGTAAATAATATAATAAACGGTCTACCATTTGAGGCTCATTTACCTGGTTACAATTATTGTGGACCAGGTACAAAGCTAGAGAAACGATTAGCACGCGGTGATCGTGGGATTAATGATCTAGATGAGGCGTGCAGATTACATGACATTGCCTATTCAAATAGTAAGGACTTAGTTGAACGACATAAATCAGATTCGATTTTAATTCAATCCGCTTGGAACCGTGTCAGATCGGCGAATGCTAGCATTGGTGAGAAAGCAGCTGCATTCTTGGTGACAAATATGATAAAGCTAAAGAAAAAGTTTGGTATGGGAATAAAGCAACAGAAAAAGAAAGTAGTAAAAAAATCTCTTTCTTCAATAATCAAACAGGCTACCACTGAATTAAAAAAGCACAAGCCGCTTGACATAATGAATGCAGTTAAAGTTGCACGCAAAGCAGTAAATAAATCAATGGGATGTAGGAAAAATGTTGTAATTCCACGGGTTATAACCGTCCCAAAAATTGGAGGTTTCTTACCACTGGTCCCTATTTTAACTGCCCTTAGTGCTGTTGGCAGTTTAGCGTCTGTTAAGTTAAGTTAGTTAGTTAAGACTATCAATAACGCAAAGAACGCAAAGGCACAACTTCAGGAAAACCAGAGACACAATAGAAAAATGGAATCGGTAGCGTTAGGAGAGGGATTGTATCTACAACCATATAAAAAAGGTTATGGTATATAATTTTCCAAAAATAAAACCAAACAAAAACGCAATCAAAAAAACTAATAAGTATGCTACCCAAACGAGCGCTATCTAATATTGATATATTGAAGTTTGCGATTAAAAATATTCCACATTTTCGAGGTGTTTTTATGAGAGACGAGTTGCCAAAATATCCGCGAAAGCTGGAGTGTGGAATAATTAATTTAGCAGACTCATCTTCAAAAGGAACGCATTGGGTAGCGTACTATTACAATAAAAGGTTATCTAATAGCATGTACTATGACAGCTTTGGCAACTTAAATCCACCATTAGAAGTAGTTAAATACTTGGGAAAAAACATCAGATATAATTATAAGCAATTTCAAAAATTCGGGACAGTCAATTGTGGTCATTTGTGTCTTCAATTTTTGTTGGACTGCAAAACGACCAATGTTCTATCTACTTAACCTTGTGAATGTAATCTGAGTCTTAACACTCACAAGAGGATGTATCCCTTAAATCCCTACACACACCACATGTGGTCCTTAGTGGTAGGAGAAATGTGCTCTCTGACGGGTATAAAATCTGCTAGCGCGACTAGGAAAATATCATTCACATCGCCGTCTCAACTGCAGCAACAGCAACAAGTAGCCGCATCAGCACCATCTGCAACATCAACCGCACCAGCAGATCTTCAATCAGCTCCAGCTCTACAACAGCACCACCAGCTCTACAACAGCTCCACCACCACCACCACCAGCGACATCAGCTCTCCACCACCTCTCCATCAGCTCCACCAGCTCAACACAACCATAATGAATCCAAAGTCCAATTCTTCATCAACCTCCACCACCGTACCCATCCCGATCACCAATTTGCCTGCTGGAGTGACGCAGGATGATCTCAATGCCCTATTGAGGGATATTGAGGAGGATCCGCTTATGACGGCACTAAACGGATGCAGACTAAAGAGGACTTTAGCATTAAAGGATCTTCCATCTAATATGGATTTCGACATATTGTCGGCCAAGAGGGTTGTGGGACAATATGGTTCCAGAATTAAGATGGAGCTGCTTAACAAATATGTATACCTGCCAGACAGGTATACAAATATAAATAATGGGAAATGGGGATAATTTTATTTTTCAGCAATTGTTTTCAGCTTAAAAAAAAATAAATAAAATAATAATATTATTAATAATAATAATAATAATAATAATAATAATAAATATATATAAATAAAAATAAATAAATAAATACAAAATAATAAATTACTTTTTAATGGGAAATGGGAAATGGGAAATGGGGTTTATCACAATAATTATAACATTAATTTTCAGTTGTAAAATATGACATTTGTAAATTTTCTATCAGCTAGCTGTTTAACTGAACAGGCTATTTAACAGCTCTGATTAACAGGTCTGATTAACAGGTCTGATTAACAGGTCTGATTATCTGATAAGGTCTGATTTGATTAGCTATATATGATTGTGAATGAAGAATTATTTCACAGTGCATTCTTAACCTCAAGGGTGTAATAACCACTTCAATTTTTTCGATTTGTATTATTTCATCACAATGAATCAAAATATTTTAGCACAATTAAACAAAACTCGAAATGCACTAAAAAAAAATTTCATGAATTAAAACAACTCAAAAGCCAGAATATTATTGGTTTGGAAGAAACATTTAAGCCTATAACACAGCCCTTAAATGAACTTGTAAATAATAACAAAAAAATTAAAACTGAATTAGACAATGATGAATTCACATCAAATAAGAAAAAGAGGAAACTTTTTTACAGTGCGAGTAATCAAAACTCAAACCGTAAATATGATGATAAGAAGCCGTTAGATTGGAGCTTGAAAAGAGATGACATCAATGAAGATGACGATGATGATGATGATGATGATGACCAATTCTACTCTCAACCAGCTATAGATGACTCATCATTAATGCTATCGGATCAAGACTTGTCTCACACATCGAATGTAATACGGAGTCATCCCTCATCTCCCACATTAACAACTCAAGTGACATCTGTGATACCGAGTCAACCCCATTCAACACCAATAATATCAAATCAATCACAATTGCTTGAAGAGAGTTCAAAAAATTTGAGCATTAGTGAACTTTCACGAGGACACGCCCTAGATAAGACTTACAGACCATTTAAAAATAATAGTGGTCAATTAATGACGGGAAATAATAAAATAAATGTTACAAATAATAAAATTGAATTTGATGATGGACAAAACTGGCGTCTCACTAGTGGTTTATATTCCTTAATTTTCCACCATCTTCCAAAAAATTACAATACAAATGATCTGGAAATATACAAAGAAATTTTACAAAAAACAAATGTGTTCCGAAGAAATTTTCATCCGAATGGACAGGTGAAGGGAACAAGGGCAGTGAAATATACTAAAATTATAAAACCACTTTTAACGACTAACTCACCGATCGCCGAGTCCACTCCCAATCGTATCAAAGAAATTGTAAGTGGAAAAGGATTCATGACACTGCAATCGAATAAAAATTATATTTATTGGAACGATCCAAACGAGTTGGTGGAACGTCTTGAACTCTTAATAGCTTCTCAATCTGCTGGAAATTTAAATCACGAAAATGAATTGATCTCAATTATTGAGGAATTGACAGAGGCTCAAATAATACGCTAATTTAGTATATATTTATGGAACAATATGGAAATTAGTTATATTCATCATGTCCGTTGACAAGTTTGGACATTATATAAGCGATAAGGAGAACTCTAATCATTCAAAACGATATGACAAAACTATTCCAGGACTCTTCATTGATGCAGATGGAAACTTTAATATTCAACAAAAACGCATAAAAAATGGTGTTATTCCAAAAGAAAGCACAGACTTAGCAATCAAAGAGTATGTGGACAACTCTATATTAAATCTTAGAGATTCAATGTTGGGTGAGGTGGTTGTAAGCACACCTGATTTCAAAACTAACGACATTGAAGCCAGATTAGAAAGACTTGAGGTGGTTGTCTCAAGAATTATTGAAAAATTTGCATCTGGTTTAAAATTGCATTAATTAAATTAAAATATTGTAAAAACTATCTTTTTGTACTTAAGTAACCTTCTGAAAAATGACTAGACGTGATATTATTAATGAAATCCACGGTCCCGCGCGTAAACATTTTTTACGCCGTAGAGTCATTACAAAGGGAATAAATGATTTATTTCAAGCTGACTTGGTCGAGATGGGAAATTATGCTTCCACGAATAATGGGTTCCGGTACCTGCTTACTGTTATTGATACGTTTTCCAAATTCGCGTGGGGTGAGGCAATTAAATCTAAGACTGCGAAGGATGTTGCTGAGGCGATGGAGAAAATATTCAAGTCTGGTCGTCGAGTACCTAGGAATCTTCAGACGGATGACGGAAAAGAGTTCTTCAATGCTCAATTTAAGGGATTGATGAATCGTTATAAAATCAACCACTATTCAACATTTAGTTCCTTAAAGGCTTCAATTGTTGAACGATTCAACAGAACATTAAAAGAACTCATGTGGAAGGAGTTTTCTTTTAATGGAACCTATAAATGGATTGATATGTACCAAGAGTTAATTCACTTGTACAATAACAAAGTACACAGGACTATAAAAATGGCTCCAATCAACGTAAACAGTGACAATGAGAAGCATATCCTGGAAACTGCCTACAATAATATTAAAATGTATATGGGGAGCAAGCTGAAGATTGGAGACTATGTTCGAATTTCGAAGTACAGGAGTGTATTTGAAAAGTCGTATACGCCGTCCTGGCATGTTGAGATTTTTAAAATAGCCAAAGTTCAAAATACGTATCCAACCACATATTTAATAGAAGATTTAAATGGAAATCCAGTTAAAGGTGGTTTCTATAAAGAAGAATTAAAAAAATCTCGTTTTCCAAATACCTATCTAGTTGAAAAAGTGTTGAAAAGGAAAGGGAAAAGGGTTCTTGTACGGTGGTTGGGCTTTCCCAAATCTGATGACAGCTGGATAGATAAGTCTGAAATTTTGTAATAAAATAAGTACAACATCAACCTTTTTTTTTTAAATTTATTTATTTAAAATATTTGTAACAACTTTAGTCTTAAATTAAATTTATATACATCACACATTTTTTTTTTTTTTAATTTATATACATTATAAATTTTTTAAATAAACAAAATACACTTTAAAATTAAAATTATCGTTTTATTTTGTTATGGATCTCATCTACCCCGTGTGAATGTCGAGCGCACTTTCATTAGCCTCTAATTTCCTCTTAAGTGAATTTATTTTACTCACAACACCTTGAGTACCTTGTGAGTTTTCTAGCCTTATCATTTGGCTACGCCAAACCCTTGACTGTGCATCTAGACTAGACAATGTACCCTCAATTTCATTTTGGATTGTTTTATAATGTCCTATTGCTAGAGTTGAGACTCCGTCTTCACAAATTTTTCTCTTGTCATCTTTGTTGTCTAATATAATCTTTGTTATTTTTAATGTACTAATTTCATGCCCTCTAGACCTAAACATTTACATACTATCACTTTCTTGCTCTCCTGTAAACAAACAATTTTTATAACTATTAAACGTAATATTTTCTAAACAACTTCGCTTCACCCCCTTATTTTTCTTGACACATTTTTCGTGGCCACTATCAGAATTTTGTGATTTGTAGGCATACATTTTTGAACGCAGGCCAACAAATTCTAGCATAGAGTTCCCATGTAGTTCGTCTTTCATAAAACCCAGCCGCTTCTTATTACACTTGGGGAAATTGTAAAGCCTTGCCATTTCATCTGAATACTCAGATGTATCAAATTTTGAATCAACATCAGCACGAATGTCATTATATAAATCAATTGTTTTTATAGAGTATATAAATGAATCTGTATCCATATAATTTAATTTCTGTGCATCTTTGAATTTTGGCTTCATATAAGCGTAGTGAAAATCATACATTTTCCATTTGGATAATTCCAATACTACAAAACCAATGTATACAGGTTTATTACAAACGTTATGCATTCGATTCATTTGGATTGCATACAGATTTTCACTAAACTTTGATGCGCTGTGGAAATTTGATCTGGCTATTAACTCCCTCGCACATAATCTGGGGCGACCGCCTCGTGGACCTATGGGTGGGGCTTCCCATTCTGTAACTAACTTTACATCGACGTGTTTCCTACCATCTTCAATACACTTGCCATAAATACTATTATTTAATAATTTAAAAAAATCACGTTCAAAATTACTTTTTGCCCTAGTTCTGTATTCAGTGTTTATGTCAATATACTTTTTGAGCCAGGCTTTCTGCTTAAACTCTAAGATTGTGTGAATTTTTTTGAGCCTTAGACCATACTTCAAACACTGTTTTAATGATTTGTAATAAATAATGTATTTCTCCTTATCACGAAGATCGGCTATCAATTTGTTAACTTTCGAATCTTTTGAAGGGAGCTTGTTGGCTGGACAAAAGGGTAGGTCATTATGAGAGTCGTGAAGCGAGTATGGATATTCCAAGTCAACTTCGAGAATATATCCATATTCACTATTTTCTGAAATATTTTCTAGATTAAATAAATTAATTTCCTCTTGTTCTAGCCATTTAATGCTTCCGTATGGTAAAGCTTCAGACATGCTCCAGCCATACAGATTGTTCATATCGACATAATAGAGATATTCTGATTCCTTGGTGCTATCAAAAGCTTTCAGATATTTGTGGTTTGCTTTTGTATGTCTATGACTACATTGCACCAACCCACCCCGAATTCCACTCTGAATATATGTTATCATGTCAATATCTGTGAGTAATTCAAGAGTAATTTCTGTAGTCTTTAGCATTGCATCCCATGATAAGCCTGGAGTTGTATAATAATGGGCAGGATCAAGTTCATAAATGTTTGAACAAATTGATCTCAAATTTTGAAAAACGTCTGTTAACAACAAAACATCCGTTTTCAAATACAACTCCAAGTAGTCTTTAAGTGTTTGACACTTGAAATGATTCCACACTTGAGATGCGTGGGTGTAATCGTCTTCAGAACATTCAGAGTCTGTTAACTTACTATAAAACTTGCTCCTTGGTGGGAGACAAGTTTCTGATAGTTTTTGTATACAATCTAAGTATTCTGTCGATGTCGGGGCCTGGTAAGCTGGTGTCCCAAATTCCCAGTAAATAAAGTTGAGGTTTTAAATGGATGTTCAAATGCCGGAGCTCGAGTATGTCTTCTCGCTTCGGGGTTTTATTTTCGAGTAAGAGAGTATACAAAAATATGGCGGCTTCGTGCCCGCCTCGGAACCGGGTAAAAGGTACATTTTGTACATAGTGGTGTCCACTTGGATTTATTGCTGACCTCCCTTTGTTCAGCATGAACATTCTCCCCCCCCTCGCAAGAGGAATACTTGCAATCTACGAGAGGGAGCAGCGTCCGGAGAGGATCCATCCCAGCGTCGTGTTCTGTGCCATCGGTAAGCCGTCTCGACCCGGGAGGATACCCGGCAGCACCAGGTCAGCATATACATCCGCCCCAAGCACACCCCGCAACCAAAGAGATGGGTGGAACCACCGGTCATCCGCCAAGGTGACATTCTGGAACATATCTTGCACCTTAGGATCCAGTGACTGCAACGGCGTTCGGGTCTGCATCTGCTCGTCCACCAGCATTAGCAGCTGTTTGCTCATCCTGGACGCTTTGGAGCGAATCTCGGTGGTGCACACCCGTTGGTCGCCAATGCCCGTGATGGCCAAATTAAGGGCCTTCACCAAGGATATGTGGATGCGACTCACAGGACAGCACGAATCCACCAAGGCTCGGACATCGAAACGCTTTTGGTCGGATCCGATTAGCACAGACGCGGTCGGGAGGATGCTAACACTCGTGCGGACCAGGATGGTCGTGCACGACGGGCCCGTAGACGTGCTGCGGGATGGCGACACCTCCATTGGCGTGGCGGAGCGTCGAGATCCGGATGAAGGCGCCTGCTGGCGCTGCTGTGGCTGACGCTGAGGAGCCGAGGGTGGCTGGCGCTTTTGTCGGGGTTGCGAAGAACGCGGTTGCCCAGTGTAGATGTGCAGAAGCGTGTGGTGGAGCTCCTTGCAGATGTGACACCTCGCTTTACTGCGACATGACCGACCAGAATGCTCGTGGGCCAGACAGTTTGCGCAGTACTTGTTGATCAGTACTGCGCGGAGCCGCTTCACAGCTGGCAGTTGAAGAAACCGCTGGCAACTCCTTAGTGCGTGGACTCCCCTGCAGACTCGACATCTGTACACATGGCTTCCCGATGAGCGACGAGCATTTTGGTGGGTCGTCGGAGCCATTGTGTATGCGGATCTATATTACAAAAAAAATGGATAAATATGAAAATGAAGGGTTATGGATGCGGATGATCAAGTCACGTGGACGGACAAACGACGTTGGACGACACAAACTTAGGACTAGTAGATGTCAGTTGGAAGGGCTAACGTATTGAGGAGTCACTATGGTCACTGGGGCAGTCCATTGGGAGGCGAATCATCTTCGCCACTGGTCGTCGGATGACGCCCCGTGTTGTGAGCACGTCTGCTACTCTGACCTTGCCGTCTACGCCCGGACAGACCAACTGGATACGCCCAAGCCGCCATTCGTTGGATGGCAAGCTCTCCTCTTTGATCACAACCATGTCTCCTGCCTGGAGATCTCGCGATGGGAATTTCCATTTGTTCCTTTTGTGGAGCTCCTTCAGGTATTCCTCTTTCCAACGCACACAGAACTGCTGATGCAGGGCCTTTAACCTCCTCCACCGATTGATTATGGAAATAGGATTTTCTTCGATCACAGGCTCAGATACCGCAAGAAGTGGCCCACCGATTAGAAAATGCCCGGGGCTAAGAGCCACAAGGTCAGTGGGATCTTCAGACATTGGCGAAATAGGCCTGGAGTTTAAACAGGCCTCAATTTTCGCAAGGAGGGTAGCCAGTTCTTCGAAGGTGTACTTCCCTGCGGCTGTGTGCTTGTAGAAATGAGACTTGAAGCTTTTTCACACCCGCCTCCCAGAGCCCTCCCATATGAGGTGCCCCAGGAGGGTTGAAATGCCAGGCCAAGTTCTGAAGACTATGTTTGGATAGAATCAATGTTCTTGTTGATTCCATGAAGTCTCTGGATAAGGATGTGGAGGCTCCGACAAACGTTTTCCCGTTGTCAGAGTAGACGTGTTGAGGACACCCACGGCGAGCGGAAAAACGGGAGAAAGCGGCCAAAAATTTCTCTGTCGTCAAGTCGGATGTCGCTTCGAGATGGATGGCCCTGGTACTAAAACAGACAAAAACGCAGACGTACCCCTTTGTGATTTTGCAGGCTCGACCGACATAACTCTTGATGTCAAATGGTCCCGCAAAATCCATGCCCGTATGAGTGAATGGCCTGGAGAAAGTGGATCTCGCACGGGGCAAATCCCCCATCAACTGCTTCTGCAGGTTCTTCTTGTGGATGACGCAAACTCGGCACGAGTGAATTGTTTGTTTCACCAAACCTTGAAGCTTAGGAATCCAGAATTTGGAACGAATCAGTCGCATCATTAACTGATTCCCCCATGCAAGGATATACGATGGGTAAACAGGACTTGTAGTTTCGCGAACCTACACCGTGCTGGGATGATGATAGGATGTTTCTCATCATAACTGAGCATGTCAGATGCTTGTAAACGGCCGCTTGCCCTCAAGACCCCCTTTCTGTCGATAAAGGGGTTCAGGTTAGAAATTGTGCTTGAGGCTGGAATTTGCTGCTTTTTGCTTAAGGCCTTATATTCGACGGGAAACTCATTCTTTTGAGTGAACACGATTAACCGCTCTTGCACGTCGGACAATTCCGTCGCAGTGAGTGCTGTCGATGGGGCTATATGTTTCTTTTGGCACCTTTTCGCAAAACGGATTACGTAAGCTAGAACCCGCAGAGCCCTGTCGAAGGTTGAAAAACGCTCCAGGATATCAGCTGCAGGCGGCACTGTGACACTGTGACATTTGATGGGCCGTCGCTCAAGCTCGGTTTCCGGATGAACCAATGATTCGCTCGGCCACTGCTCCTGCTTGAGTGGCAACCAAGCCGGCCCGTGCCACCAAAGTGTGCTGTCCTTAAGCTCTTGGGGTGAGACGCCCCGGCTTGCCAGATCAGCTGGATTGTCTTCAGATCGTACATGTCCCCATTTGCTTTCGTTGGTGCGTCGTTCGATCTTTGCGACCCTGTTGGCCACGAATGTCGTCCAGGTGCACGCTGGCTTACCTAGCCATGCAAGAACAATCGTAGAGTCGGTCCAGTAAAAAATCTCATAAACATTAGGAGGCAATTCGGAAATTACTGATGCTGCTAGCTCAGTGAGCAGCACTGCTCCGCACAATTCCAGGCGGGGTATGGAGATGGACCTGACTGGAGCGACTCTGGTTTTGGATGTCAGCAAATGGGTACAACAGCCGTCAGCCGTTTCGACTCGGACGAAAATGGCAGCCCCATATGCGTCCTGCGACGCATCGCAAAACGCATGGTACTGCAATTTGGCTGCTGGATGGAAACGCACCCATCTCGGGATACGAATTTCCCTCAGGGCTGGATACCCTTTTAAGAACTCTTGCCACTTGGTTACGAGGTCGGTGGGGAGTGGCTGATCCCAGCCCAGCTCCCGTAGCCAAATTTCCTGCATGAAAATCTTGGCTCGGATTACGAAAGGCGATAACCATCCTGCCGGGTCGAAAAGCTTTGCTATCTGAGATAAAACCTCTCGTTTGGTGTAGGCAGTTTGCAGGGGAATTCCCATCGGAATAAAGAAGAAACTATCGGATGTAGCTTGCCAACGGATCCCAAGAGTTTTCGCGGTGCTGGCATCTTCCAGCTCAAGGAAGTCTGCACTCACCAAGTGTTCCTTTGGAATCGCTTGTAGGAGTCTCATTTCGTTAGAGGTCCACTTGCGCAGTGGAAAACCGGCACTGTCGAGAGCCAGCCGAAGCTCTTTAATGGCTAAAACTGCCGACTGCTGAGTGTGAGCCCCTGCGAGCACATCGTCGACGTACATAAAATTCGAGATGATGTCACTTGCCAAAGGGCAAGTGAGCCAACTGCTGTAGCACTCTGATGGCTAGGAAGGGCGCACAGTTTACGCCGAAGGTGACTGTGTCGAGTTCATAGTCGCAGAGCTCTCCGTTTTTGTTGCGGAATAAGATTCTCTGGAAGCGCGTGTGACCAGGATTGAGCCGAATTTGCCTGTACATCTTGGTGATGTCAGCATTAAACACATACTTAAAAAAACGCCATTTTAGAATCTGAATAGTCAGATCGGACTGCAGTACAGGCCCCGCATGAAGGATATCATTGAGGCTGTTCCCGTTTGATGAGGGATTGGAAGCGTTGAACACGACGCGAACCTTTGTCGTGGTGCTATCTGGTTTGAAGACAGCGTGATGAGGCAAATAAAAACTGCTGGAGTCGTTCGGAGCAACTTGGTGCATATGACCTAAATCTAAATACTCTTGAATGACTGCGTCGTACTGCTCCTTCAATGGAAGATCTTTATTTAATCGAATCTCGTTCCGGAGGAACTGAGCCAGTGCGATGGGTCTGGAATGTCCCAGATTAATGTTGTCCGGCTCTTTAAAGGGCAACGAAACAACATACCTCCCATCCTCATTTCTTTTGGTGGATTGGATAAAGATTTTCTCGCAAACCGAAGTGGATTCCTTTACCAGCTTCTCTGGAACATCCTCCACCTCCCAAAATTTTGTGAGGATGCTATCTAGTTTGGACTCGGTGACCGCTAATCGGGATGAAAAAGAACGGATTCTGCTTGTGGGACTCGTTGCAATGGGACCGCAAAGAATCCACCCGAATATGGTCTCTTGACCAAGGAGTGTTCCACAAATATTGGAATGGGAACCGCTGAGAACGATCGATGGCAGGATATCGGCACCAATAAGCACGTCAATCTGCGAGCTCCGGTAGAAATTTGGATCTGCTAGTTGAAAAGGTGGAAGATCCTTCAAGGAATCCTCTGGTAAAGTATAGGATGGGAGATTCCCTGCTAGTTGTGGTAACACATATGCAAAGGTTTCAATTTGGATATGGGGCTTGACGGGAGAACCTATGTTGAGTTGACAGCGCTTACGGGGCTGAGCTGCAACAGTAAGGTTGACCCCTGAAACTTGAGCTTGGATGGACTCATAAGGCAACTTAATCAGGTTAAACAACCGTTCTGAGATAAAGGTTGCCTCAGAACCCGAGTCAATGAGTGCCCGTGCTGAGTATTTGATGCCCAAATGGCAAACTTCTATTAACGCCGTACTTAGAAGGACCCCTTGAGTGTTAACGGCAAGAAACGTTTGCACATTCGATTGACCCGTCGATGGAGTGGACTGTATATGTTGCTGGACTGTTGTGGACGAGTGGGACTGTTGGTCAGGTACGCCCACTGACTGGGCTGGCGGAGGGCCGCTTCGATGCAGGAGTGTATTGTGGCGTCCTCTGCACGTATAGCAATTATGCGTGCTAGTGCAGTCCCTGAGCAGATGCGTTCTTGCAAAACAGTTTAAGCACAACTTCTGCTGTTTTACATGCTTCTCTCGATCTGCGACTGACATTCGTAAGAATAGAGGACAGATTCGGATAGGATGATTCTCTTGTGCACAGAGTTTACAGGATTGGGGATTTACCGTAACTCTGTTTTCAAAGGTCTGGATTGACCGCGAGCTATTGTCAGCCCTCAGTGCCCTGGATTGAGCGCTCGCATTTGGCTTAAAATCTTCAATCGCCTCGAGCGTTCGATGACGATCCTGTAAGAAGACCTTGAATTCAGCCCAGAGTGGAATATCAGACTTACTGAGAAGGGACTGTTCCCATAGAGACAACGTTAGCTTTGGCAACTTGGAAGAGCACAGAAAAACGAGCAGGCAATCCCAATTAGTGGTCTCGATTTCTGCTATTTGCAAAGCCGTTAAACAACCTTGGATGGTGCTCTCTAAATGCTTCAAGGCTTGGCCGCATTCCTGGGCAACAGAAGGTAAATTAAACAAAATCTTCAATTGACTGTTGACCAGCAGCCTCTTATTCTCGAACCGATTCTGCAAGTTCCTCCACGCTGATTCAAACCCATCATTGGTTAACGGAGATAAGGCAACAATGGATTTCGCCTCGCCGCTAGTTTTAGCGTTGAGATGGAATAATTTCTCAACTTCTGAAAGACGAGGATTGCGTATATAGATGGCGGAAAAAAAGGTCACGAAATGTGGGCCATTGAACATAGTCACCATTGAACACTTCGCACTCGACTGGGGGTAAGCGACATCCGCCCTGAGACGGCGCCAGATTGGAGGACTGAGCCGAGTGTTGCGGGCGTGAATCCTCAATAATCTCATTGAGGCTTGCTGCGCACCGCTCGTAAACGGTATAACAGTAGTCATACTTGGACTGCATGACTGTTATTGTGTCTGTGCAGTTTAGACTGGAAAGAACTTCGGAGCACGTCTCGTATTCCTTTTCCACCTTGTCCCAGAGGGCCCTGATCTGCTCGAGTCGAACCCTACTCGTGTGAATGGACGGACTTGTGTTAGAAGGGGTGTTGACTCTGGCTTCGAACTGACCCACCCTATCGGTTATGGTCATGAATTTCATCAAGGCCTTGTCTCCCTCAGCTTGAGCCATTCTTCCAGTTGCTCTAGTGAAGTGGGGAGACACGACTGATTTTCCGGATTTGCTGGAAGGTACCGACCGTGGAACTTGGAGCGACGTGCTCGTAGATTTAAGTGGAGTTGTGGTTGTCAATGGGCCTTTGCTTCGAGTGGGATTTTCGCTTTGGGAAGGCACAGAGGATTCGCTCTTTGCCCTGACTCTGTGAGACGCTTCCGCCTTTGAAACGGTCAAAAGGGATTCTGGTTCCTTACCGTCGCCAATTGGCATATTAAGCTCATGCAAGTGCGTGAGGTAATCTATCGACTTTGGCGTGGTATGGAACGGTGGATAAAGTGTACACCACTTTAATCGAACAAATATTTTATCGATTTGGAAGAAATTTGTGGGGGCGCTGGATAAGCGTAAATAAACAAATAATAATCGAAAAGGATGTTATCGATTTGGGAAAGTATGAGGACGCTGGATAACGCGTAGACCAAATTGATCGAAAAAATTATGCTATAGATTTCAAAACAATACGGGGACGCTGGATAAAGCGTTTAAAAATTATAGTTATCGATTTCTTTTTTTGAAAAAATTAACAACACTTGGAAAGGATGTACTCGATTTGAAAAATATGGGGACGCTGTATAACGCGTAGAACAAATTAATCGAAAAAAAAGGCTATCGATTTTAAATCAATACGGGGACGCTGGATGACGCGTTAAAGAATTAAAAAAATAATCGAAAAAAGTTTTTATCGATTTGGGAAAGAACGAAAAAAAGTGGAATAATTCATTCGGAAAACTATAAGAAATGTTTGTCGAAAATGCTGTGGGGCTGGAAAGTGAAGTTAAAGGGATTAATCGAAAACTTATGTTTATCGATTTTGGAAGAAAAAAAAAAAAAAAAAAAAAAAAAAACTTGGACGCTGGATCATGCGTACCCAAAAAATCAAATGATAAAGGAAAACAAAAACCTCACACACGACACTTTTAAAAAAGTAATGCAAGTGTGAACGGCTGGGAAACGCTTATGGTAATCGGGTTACTATCTATGCAAAATAAACCATAAAAATATTAAAACGCTGATTTTTAAATTTTGTTTGTTTAACTTTGTTTATGTTTTTGTCTTTATATGCGGCGACAATTTTAGCTGCCGGTTCTCAATTGCCGGTCCAGCAATTTGTATGTCTGTCTATGCGCGTATGCTCGGCCAGCTGACCGGTCGAGAGCCAGCTGAAGGTTTTTGTTTTTGTTGTTATTGTGAAGTGAAACACCTAGATATGTAGTGGATGTATGTATGTATGTGGGATGCAAGATCTCTTTAAATGCCGCCGATTTATGAACACCCAAAAGTAATTGATGTATGTATGTAAGTATGTATTTGTGTTCATAGATCGGCCATGTACATATGCGAATGCAAATTCTGTATGTATATATGTATGTGCACTGAGGAAATTGGTGTGGATGCAAAATAATATGTAGTGGATGTATGTATGTATGTGGGATGCAAGATCTCTTTAAATGCCGCCGATTTATGAACACCCAAAAGTAATTGATGTATGTATGTAAATAAGTATTTATGTTCATAGATCGGCCATGTACATATGCGAATGCAAATTCTGTATGTATATAAGTTGTATGTTCACTGAGGAAATTGGTGTGGATGGAAGATCTTGTATGGCTTTTTATGTATGGAGAGCAGGTTTGATGTATGTATTTATGTTCACTGGATAATTTTATGATTAATATGGATGGACACACATACGGACAATATGCATAGATTTTTTTGTATGGAAAAAAAAAATGGATGTAAGCCTTATTGAATATTGGCTGAGTTAGAATACGTGTAGGAGTGCATTTAGCTATGTACATACATGCATACGTACATATATTACTGCACAGGCGGCCACAAGCTGGAAGTGGGGCAATAGATAGAGTGGATTAAGTGCAGCAATATATATATATATGTATGTATGTATATACATATATGGTGGGAATTTCGGCACCGTACTTATCTTGGCAAGGCGCTGGAATATCCGGCTCGAAGGACCAAAATGTCGATGTCGGGGCCTGGTAAGCTGGTGTCCCAAATTCCCAGTAAATAAAGTTGAGGTTTTAAATGGATGTTCAAATGCCGGAGCTCGAGTATGTCTTCTCGCTTCGGGGTTTTATTTTCGAGTAAGAGAGTATACAAAAATATGGCGGCTTCGTGCCCGCCTCGGAACCGGGTAAAAGGTACATTTTGTACATAGTGGTGTCCACTTGGATTTATTGCTGACCTCCCTTTGTTCAGCATGAACATATTCATAGGGGAATACTCCTTTCCTACGAAGTGAAGTAAAATCTGATGTAATCGGATATTCCTTTTTTAAAACTTTAAAATCACCTTCATTCAAGTTAGCTGCTAGAGTGTCTAGACTAGAGGGCATAAAACGGAAAGTATCCAAAAATCTAATTTCTAGTTTATTCTTTCCTAGAGGGATATACTTTGAAATTGAGATATATAATTCTTTATTCAAAGGAATTACTTTAATTTCCCCTTCAATCTCACCAAGTTCTTTAACAAATAAGTGAGCGTCATATTTTGAAAAATTGTGGAAGAAAACTGGGATAAAATTCCCAGTCTTAAACTTAAGGTTGCACTCACTATGTGCTGCCCCTCTAAATTGCCCAGTGAAATGGCAATGGTCTCTCACTCTGTCATTACCTAAGACTCCCTTACAAATGTGGCAATTAAGAGCCTCATCAAAATCAAATGAGTCCTGTGTGCTCATTTGTAATGGAACTATACACTTCATATAGTTTTCATGAATTTCGGACAAATCGGCCCGACATTTCCCCCCGTCTTGCTTACAAACTTATCTAGACTTGAATCAAATGCACACTTTATGTAGTATGCAAATGCTATAGGAACATGCTTATTTTATAATTGTGTCCTGTCACTTACATTTAATGCAGAGGGCTCTAGTATGCATTCAAAGTCTGCATATACAGCGAATGGTATCTCCAGCTGACGTTGAGGATTTGAAAATTTTATCTCAGTCGCACCCTCTTTCGGTCGCTCAGTCACAACGTTGCTGAATCTTTCCGCATGGCGCTTGAACCTACCCTCACTCGTTGAGTAGGATAGGCATTTGTTGCAAAAGAATCGTTTCACACTTTTCTTTCCCAATTGAGATGAAAGAAGACTGAAAATAAAAAATAAAAAAAAAAACAAAAATTAGTTTTCAAAATCAATTTAAAGAAATATATATATATATATTTTTTTTTTTTTTTACTCACGCTGAAATATTTTTTAGCCACATATAGTGTCCATGAATGTCTGCGGTTGGTCCATCGATGTACATCAAATTTATATGTTGCTCCTTTTCAATTCCATTGCAAAAGAGTGGACCAAATACATTGTCGTTTTCCTCATCATACCCAAACACATTTATGCTAATGTGTGGGTTTTGTGATGTAAACTCATTTATTTTTGAAATTTTCATTGGAAACGATAATCCAGTGAAGTCGATTGTGATGTTGTTGGTGTGGATAATGGGTGAAGATATATCCACTCCATAACCACTGCACCGTTCTGCTTTTTCTCTCGGGTTAAGGGCGGATATTATAGCCCACTTGAAGCAAAAGACATCGTCGTTCTGCACATTGATGACTGCTCTTCTATTTTTAAGTTTCCTTGGCAGCTGAAAATGTGCTGATCCCTTCAGAGGAACACATTGGAGCATGTTCAACTCTACTCGAATAATTCGGGTCAATGTCCATCCGGAGTCTTTTTCTTGGAACTGGGACATTTTGGATTTTATGATACATGAATGGGAATCATAGAGATCTGATAAATCGGATCCTATCGTGACCAGACTCATCTTACTCTGGAACGATTTTATATCGGTTTGTGTATCATGTTCTTTTATTAACATGTACTCTGCAAACAGTTCAAAATTTATTTTTGAAGCTGTATGGAAGCTTAGTACTCTCTCAATATGAGGGAGTAGCGCTAGGCCTGCTTCATTCAGGAATTCATCAGGCATCCTTAGAGCAGCTCCCTCATTTAAAAACATATACTGAAGGATACATCCCTTGTATCCATCAATAATCTTTTTAACTTGTCCATTAACAGGGCGCATTGCACAGTTTTTATGCTGTTCGGTGCGGACATGGTGATGCCATTGCATATTTTGGGGGAGGTATTGCTGGCAGGAGTTGCAGAAAATAGCATCCATGTTGAAAATGTAGTTGGTGTTGTTGTTCATTTTGATGAAGATGAATTAATAATGTTTTAACTTTGTTTAATTTTTTCAAGTGTCTTCGGTTTTTTATTTTTATTTATGTTGTTATTTGTTTATGTTTTTACTTTGTTTAACTTTTTTTAATAATTTTAAGCACTGTAACTTTGATAAATGCAGACCGAATCGTTTGAAACACAAACTAGATGTGATCCTTAAGGCTCCAGGAGACTAGCCTTTGACTCATAAAATCGAAGAACAAATACATTCAAATTATACAAATGTGAGACTCGATTTTTCCGTTAGACTTTAAGTGGATAGACTGAGGGTAGTGTATAGTGTCCTTTTGACCCCCGATCGCTCAAATTCCACCCACAATCGTTTGGCTATTTTTAAGTTTCCTTGGCAGCTGAAAATGTGCTGATCCCTTCAGAGGAACACATTGGAGCATGTTCAACTCTACTCGAATAATTCGGGTCAATGTCCATCCGGAGTCTTTTTCTTGGAACTGGGACATTTTGGATTTTATGATACATGAATGGGAATCATAGAGATCTGATAAATCGGATCCTATCGTGACCAGACTCATCTTACTCTGGAACGATTTTATATCGGTTTGTGTATCATGTTCTTTTATTAACATGTACTCTGCAAACAGTTCAAAATTTATTTTTGAAGCTGTATGGAAGCTTAGTACTCTCTCAATATGAGGGAGTAGCGCTAGGCCTGCTTCATTCAGGAATTCATCAGGCATCCTTAGAGCAGCTCCCTCATTTAAAAACATATACTGAAGGATACGTCCCTTGTATCCATCAATAATCTTTTAACTTGTCCATTAACAGGGCGCATTGCACAGTTTTTATGCTGTTCGGTGCGGACATGGTGATGCCATTGCATATTTTGGGGGAGGTATTGCTGGCAGGAGTTGCAGAAAATAGCATCCATGTTGAAAATGTAGTTGGTGTTGTTGTTCATTTTGATGAAGATGAATTAATAATGTTTTAACTTTGTTTAATTTTTTCAAGTGTCTTCGGTTTTTTATTTTTATTTATGTTGTTATTTGTTTATGTTTTTACTTTGTTTAACTTTTTTAATAATTTTAAGCACTGTAACTTTGATAAATGCAGACCGAATCGTTTGAAACACAAACTAGATGTGATCCTTAAGGCTCCAGGAGACTAGCCTTTGACTCATAAAATCGAAGAACAAATACATTCAAATTATACAAATGTGAGACTCGATTTTTCCGTTAGACTTTAAGTGGATAGACTGAGGGTAGTGTATAGTGTCCTTTTGACCCCCGATCGCTCAAATTCCACCCACAATCGTTTGGCTATTTTTAAGTTTCCTTGGCAGCTGAAAATGTGCTGATCCCTTCAGAGGAACACATTGGAGCATGTTCAACTCTACTCGAATAATTCGGGTCAATGTCCATCCGGAGTCTTTTTCTTGGAACTGGGACATTTTGGATTTTATGATACATGAATGGGAATCATAGAGATCTGATAAATCGGATCCTATCGTGACCAGACTCATCTTACTCTGGAACGATTTTATATCGGTTTGTGTATCATGTTCTTTTATTAACATGTACTCTGCAAACAGTTCAAAATTTATTTTTGAAGCTGTATGGAAGCTTAGTACTCTCTCAATATGAGGGAGTAGCGCTAGGCCTGCTTCATTCAGGAATTCATCAGGCATCCTTAGAGCAGCTCCCTCATTTAAAAACATATACTGAAGGATACATCCCTTGTATCCATCAATAATCTTTTAACTTGTCCATTAACAGGGCGCATTGCACAGTTTTTATGCTGTTCGGTGCGGACATGGTGATGCCATTGCATATTTTGGGGGAGGTATTGCTGGCAGGAGTTGCAGAAAATAGCATCCATGTTGAAAATGTAGTTGGTGTTGTTGTTCATTTTGATGAAGATGAATTAATAATGTTTTAACTTTGTTTAATTTTTTCAAGTGTCTTCGGTTTTTTATTTTTATTTATGTTGTTATTTGTTTATGTTTTTACTTTGTTTAACTTTTTTTAATAATTTTAAGCACTGTAACTTTGATAAATGCAGACCGAATCGTTTGAAACACAAACTAGATGTGATCCTTAAGGCTCCAGGAGACTAGCCTTTGACTCATAAAATCGAAGAACAAATACATTCAAATTATACAAATGTGAGACTCGATTTTTCCGTTAGACTTTAAGTGGATAGACTGAGGGTAGTGTATAGTGTCCTTTTGACCCCCGATCGCTCAAATTCCACCCACAATCGTTTGGTTACAAACCAAACGAATGTGAGTGGAATTTGAGCGAGACCCCCGTCCCATTTCCTTCCCTTTCGCCTTCCTAGTTTCTTCTCTCAGGATCCGATTTTTTAACATACTTTTTGATCTGGACGGAGACTTCTTTGAGATCACCTCGTAACGGTCGGATGGGACGGCTGGTGTGCGTGTGTGGGAGAGCGTTTACGTTGACACTTGTTCGTTTATTCCCACAGCACTCGTTTTTTTCCCACAGCACTCACTTGCGGGATGGTGAGCCTTGTTCACATGTGTGTGTGTGACCTTTTTAAGTGGGAGGCGGGTGAGTGTGCGATCGCTGCCTCGCACACGCACAATTTCACGTGGCGGAGTAACCTATTCAATTGGGGGAGGTTGAGTGTCCTGCGATGGGACCCGATCCTGGAGGATCAATTTGCATGCACCCTTCTCAAGTGTCTCCTCGATCCCACCAATTATCTGGTGGGTCAGTGTGGGATCGCATGTGCGCGACCTTTTCAAGTGGGGGACGGCTGAGTGTGGGATTGCTTGTGCGCTCCGTTGGAACATGATCGTGCTGGATTGATCCCTCGCACGCGCACCCTTTCATGTGGCGGTGTAAACTATTAAATTGGGGGAGGTTGAGTGTCCTTCGATGGGACAAGATCATGCAGGATCAATTTGCATGCACCCTTCTCAAGTGGCTCCTCGATCCCTCCACTTATCCTTTCAGAGCTAACCCTAATAAATTGCAGTTTTATTACTAAAATCCTGGTAAAATTGACAGTTGACCCTAATTAATTACATTTTTATTACCAAAATCCTATTAAAATTTGACAGGTGACCCTAATTAATCTAATTTATGACCCCACTTAGCGACATCAAAGGTCCCGAAAACCCGGTTTATATACTACTGTTCTGAGTTCTAATCCCGCTCATGCCAAAGAATTTTTTGACATTTTTATTTTAGATTCTTATTTATTTTTCTGCTCTTTATTCAATTAATACATTTTATACCAGTCCGGCAAAGTTGGTTTATGAAAGTGAATTTTGTTATTTTTTGTCATTTCTTGGTCACGCTCGTTCTCTTCTGTAGTTTGGCGCAATTTTTTTGGTCAATAGCCGATCTCTTTTCTCTTACACACACACTTTTCTATGACAATAAAAAGCATATTTTCATTAAGAAAATGTAGAAGCTATTAGATGTGACAATCTCTGGCAATTTTATTTCAGTTATGCCAAAATTAGGTTAACAGTTGTCGAAGCATACTTAGTATGAAAATGGCTCTTCATATGTAACATATGTAATGGCCCAGTTGTCTAAGCAGCCGGTGCATCCACACTTTGCAAAATTGGAACGAGCTCAATCCCACACAAAACCAAAATATTTTCTGTTTTGTATTTTTATTCAAAAATTTTTTTCTAGTTGTTCTCCCGGTATAATAACAAAAGGAAAAAGGAAGAAATGCAAAAAAAAACAGAGAAAAAAACAATAAAAAGTTTTGGCGAGCTCGGGGCTCGAACCCACGACCTAGACGGCTACGGGCTACTCAGCAGCGCCTTAGGGGGGGTTTTAAAATTCGAACCTTATTGCTAATATCTCCCATGTTTATCATCCGATTTTACTGAAATTTTCAGGAAACGTCCGCTCTATTTTATTCATTTTTTGTATTTATTAACTTTTACCAAAAAAAAAACGAGTATAGCTTATTTAACGTTTCTTATGATTTTGAGGGCGGAAGTGGGCGTGGCCAAATTTTGAAACAAACTTGATCTGCGTGCAACAGATTCCAATGTTGTTACCAAATTTGGTAACTCTAGCTCTTATAGTCTCTGAGATCTGTTGTTTCACACGGACGGACAGACGGACAGACGGACATGGCTAAATCGACTCGGCTGGTGATACTGATCAAGAATATATATACTTTATGGGGTCGGAGATGCCTCCTTCTGCCTGTTACATACATTCTCGGTTGGCACAAACTTATCACTGTGGACGGCAGTCCACGTAGTGACGATGAGCACCGAGACTGTGGTGCGCAAGGAGACTACTATATACAGCCGTAGAATTGAAAATCTGCTACGATAGTCCGATCAGAACCATTTATATCTTAATCGAAAGGTATTGTAAACCTCTTTGAAACTGCATACTAAGATTTTTCAAAAACGGATTAGTTTGGGAGAAATTAGAGTGAAAGTGCGAAATTGAAAATTTTGAAAATTGGAGCCATTGGGGCCGGTGGAGCAAAAATCCCAAAAAATGTATGTTGTTGTGATCTAGCTTTAAATACGCGTCGAATGACACCTCGATCATCCTGATCCGAAACTCCGTTCAAAAGATATTCAATAAACAAGATTTCAACGGCCTTTCCGAAATGAAAACGTTTGTCCTGTTGTTTGTCTGTCTGTCTGTTTGTCTGTTTGTCTGTCTGTGTGTCGATTTTTTTGTTTTAAAGTCCTGGAACTACTTTTATTTTGTTAAACAGCTCGAGTTGAACATTTTTTGTTCTACAACTTTTTCGATTTCCCGCTAGTTTGGCGGGAAAACCGCTAAAAAAGCTAGATTTTCCGCGCCCATAACTTCTAAACGACTAAAGCTACAGAAACGTGCTATATGTCGTTTGAAAGGTATTTTGAAATGATAAAAGCTTTGCCTTGACATTATTTATCTAAATATAATATTAAAGAATTTATAATTAAAAGTAATTTTTTTTTTTTAAGTTTTTGAAGTTTTCTTAAAAATGGCTCTAACGATTTTGATATTCACTCAAGGCCAGATAGCCCTTGAGATGGCTCAACTTTTGGTATATAACACATATCTGGGAAATTTCGCTTTCTCGAGATATTACTCACTAAGATTAGTAGCAAAGATCCCATATACCCAACCTTTCACGTGCACTATACATACATTTATGTAAAAATACATGTAGAGTCATATAGAGACGTGTACAATTGCAATAAAGTTTAAAACCATCAAACAGAACAGCTAAAAAAAAAACAAAACAAAAAAATAATATAAATTTTTATTTATTATATAAATAAATATAAATATAAATATAAATATATAAATATATAAATATATAAATATATAAATATATAAATATATAAATATATAAATATATAAATATATAAATATATAAATATATAAATATATAAATATATAAATATATAAATATATAAATATATAAATATATAAATATATAAATATATAAATATATAAATATATAAATATATAAATATATAAATATATAAATATATAAATATATAAATATATAAATATATAAATATATAAATATATAAATATATAAATATATAAATATATATGTATGTTCAGCGACCACTTTGGGGACACCAAAATTTTGGGGTTTCCGTTATAAAACTGAATTAAAGAGGACCCAAAAAGGATCCACAATAAATTTTGGAGCTCTTCAAGCTTTCCCACGTTATTTATTTACATTTGTGTATGTAGCGTTTATTTCAGGACCACGAAATATATATTGAATTTTGGGGACTTTGTCCTCAAAATAAACTTTTTATTAAATATATAAATGGGGCACTTTTTATATAGGTATAGAATGCTTATTTCTGGGACAAAAGTACAAGGTTGCCACCTGGTTGAACATATTGCTTATCACAACGTACACTATGAGGACACTCCATCGAGTCCCCAAAATTATATTCATATAGACCTTACGTTATATAAATCAGTTGAACTTTTTTATAAAAAGCCGATTTTCGGGACAACAATTAAAGATTCCCACTCCATCGAGACCTCAAAATGATATTCATATAAACTTTAAGAAAATAAATAAATTTTCCAACTTTGAGGTCGCTTTTGTCAGAATCCTTGCATTGATAAATTTTTTGGCAAACACATTTAAAAATGGTGATTCGAAGCGGATTCGAGTGTATGACATCCACCGAGGTTTTCAAATAAAGGGTTTAAACATGTAACGCCGTGTAATTTTTGAAATTTTGTAACTTTTTATTTTTGAGCGAAAATGAAAGAATTACACTGTAACATTTCATTTTTAAGTTTTTAAATCATAAAAAAAAAATAACATTCATGAATAACATTCTTAATAACAGAACTTAATGTTTCTATTTAATAATATTTCTTATAAGGAGAAGGTCCCGTTTTTTTTTTTTTTAACTTTTTTTTTTAAGCGAAAATGAAAAAAATACACTGTAACATTTCATTTTTAAGTTTTTAAATCATAACAAAAAAATAACATTCATGAATAACATTCTTAATAACAGAACTTAATGTTTCTATTTAATAATATTTCTTATTAAGAGAAGATCCCGTTTTGCGCCCTTCAGCTTTTCTCTGGTTGTCAATCCAAGACTTGACTTGCTGGGGTGTTCTATCCTTAAGATGGAGATTCCTGTTAATTACCTCGATGCATTTCTTTAGCGAAGGTTTAGCTGGTTCGCCAAACTCGATGGTCAAGGCGTTAATTTCTTCAGCAGTCCAGCGCTTTCGTTGAATTTTTCCAAAAGAAGATCCTAAAAAAGGGTTTATTAGAAAATGTTATTAATTTTATTCAGAAGCTATAAATAATATTTAATAATTTAAGCGATTGTAATCTTAGGTTTTAGTTCAAATATTAATAACATTGCAATACATACTCTTTTTTTCGTTGTTTTTAAAACTTTGAAGAAACTCATCATCGGATCCACTTTCAGATTTGTTGTCCGAATAGTTTGACCCGGAGTCTTCGAAATCATCTACAAAATATATACAACTATATTGATAGTGCTTACAAAAAACATAATACAAAATAATTCTTATTTAAATAAATTTTTCCATAGATTATATTTAAAGTAAATAATTAATTTAATTCTTTATACTCGAACATGCTGGTCAATGAACCAATTTTTTTTGTTTGTACAAAAAATTGTATTGCAAGATATTGTGCTTGATTAGAGCCAGATCAACCACATACAATTACACTGATCGACAAAAATCGAACTTTTTTCGACCCGGCGAATAAACGCTATTGACTCAGAAAGATCTTTACCTGTACATTGCTAGTCCGAAACTGAAAACTTTCCATCACGTACAAATTTTGAGGAAATCGCGGTCAAAGTATCAAACACTGCTTCAATTGGCACTTTTCTAGGCTTAATAACTCCCAGACCTTACGTAGCCCAGAGCTGATATTAGGCTTAAAAAAAGCTCTGGCCTTTTTACTTCAATATTAAACAAAACGTCTAATGGGGGACCTCTGGTTCTTTAGTTACAACGCATTTTACAAACTTAGTTTTACCGATATTTTTGCTATGTTGGAGTCCTGGTATTTAAAAAAAAACTTGTGTGTTTCGGCTAAAGGTTGAAAACATCGATGTAAAATAAATATAGTGAGCGTCAAATTTTAGGATAACTGAAGCTTGAGTAGATTTGTAATGTTACATAACATTTTTTTAAATTGATTAAATAGAGCTGGAACAAAGATGTAAAAAACTTCGTTCATGTAACGATTTTACATCGAAGTTTCCAACCTAAATCCGAGACACACAAGTTTATTTTTAAATACCAGGGCTCCAACATAGCAAAAATATCGGTAAAAACTAAGTTTGTAAAATGCGTTGTAACTAAAGAACCAGAGGTCCCCCATTAGACGTTTGGTTTAATATTGAAGTAGAAAGGCCAGAGCTTCTTTTAAGCCTAATATCAGCTCTGGGCTACGTAAGGTCTGGGAGTTATTAAGCCTAGAAAAGTGCCAATACAAGCAGTGTTTGATACTTTGACCGCGATTTCCTCAAAATTGGTACGTGATGGAAAGTTTTCAGTTTCGGACTAGCAATGTACAGGTAAAGATCTTTCAGAATCAATAGCGTTTATTCGCCGGATTTTTTTTGTCGACCAGTGTTATCACCGTTAAACAGAAATTATGATCATAAATGTTAACCAAATTTCACTGGTCCCCATTAACATTACTCACTATTTGTTAACGGAACAGGAATGGATTCATCCTCTGGATCGTCATTTCCTAAAGCTGCCATTAGCATTTTTGACACCTCTGTAATTTCTGCTACTGATACAGGTATGCGGTATATGCTCTTATGTATATCCTTGTGGTGTCCCATAAAGTTTGCAAGTCTGTCTATTTGCATATCTTCTACATTTAACAGAGAGGTATACGTAGCTAAATGTTTTCTGAGCATAGTACCTCTTAAAGCCATTGGACACCTAGCTCCACACCTTTCCGCAAACATTTTTAAAATTGGACACGCCCTTACATAAGGTTTTGCTAAGGGCTTACAATGGGCAACGCTGAATATATAGATGTTTGTTTCTTTTACGCCAGCCTTTTTTCTATACTTTAGTATAGTATCTATACAAAATTTATCAAAAGGCGTAAGAAGCACTGGAACCGTCCTATTCAGCTTTCCGCGAATTGTTAGTCTTGTATATTTATTGGCAATTTCCTGTGATTCCTTTGATAGGGATGCGAAATTTTCACGGTCCATATTTTCCTCAATGGCGTGGCCAGTGTTATAATTCTCAATTGTGAGTCGTTCAATTTCACCAGCTCGTCGTCGATTAAAAATTTGCAGGGCGATAAGTGTACTTTGAATCAAAGAGTTCCAGGCATTTAAATCAAATTTATTTGTTAATCCGTGAAGAGCTTTTTCTGAGTTGTTTCTGACATAATCAAAAAGCTTTTTAATATCTTCCTTACATGGAAGAATGGTTCGTGCTGAACGTTTGATTTTCGACTGATCCTCACAAGCTTTTTTGTTTATAAAAATCGGAATTTCAGTTTCCCATAAAACTAAAAAATCTTTTATTGATTTTTTTATCGTCATTCTGTGTTTTTATGCTTTGTGCCATTAGTCTGTAGGCGCATTTTTTTATTAACGCGGTGAGGTTAGTCGCTACCGAAGGCGTTTTAAAAAATTGAGTGGTTGGATCCCATTTGGCAACGGAACGAATGCAGCATACAAGAACGTCTAAATGTTTCGGTGCAATGGCGTCTTTGAGCTCTCGAATGTCTTCAGAATTTTTTTTTAATTCCATAACCAATCTGCTAAGCAACCTTATATTCGCTCGAATCATGTCATATTGAATTTCATTGTGGCGGAAGCATTGTTCATTTGCATATAATATTATAAGCTCATCGTAAAGTAGGTTTCGTGAAATTTCGTCATCATTTAACACCGGCAATACTTTTTCCCGTAAAACATCGACAGCAGAGTGATGGACAAATCCTGTTTTGGCACGACCATTCTTAAGTAAATCACGAGTTCCTTTTTTTGTGACTACTACCAGGGCAGTTTTTTACATGGCTGCGCAAAGTGTTCTTTGGAAAGAACCCACAACAAAATTTGCAGCAAACAAAATCAGCAGCCTGGTTTTTTGAGTTTTTTTGTCTCTGCCGAGGAACAATCAAAATGCCTTTATTGAACTATTTATCTGTGTTAAACATGAAGTCGCCTTTCTTTCTGATTTCATCAATTAATTGTTTCCTCAATTTGTCATTTTTTGGAAGACAATTAAATTTCTTCACTGCGCCCTCATTCTTATGAACGAGTTGCAAATGGCGTGCAAATTTTGTTTGCAGTTTTTGACAGAACATACAAAAATGTTTTTTCGATTTTTCTATCAATTTTGTGGTTGGAATAATCAAGTCTCTTACGTCATATCAAGGAACATCAGGCTTATAAGAAAAATTTTGAGATGCCGCGGTATTATTTAAAGAGAGATTTGTGGAACTTAGTATATAGGTTGGATCTGTGAAATCTAATTAAAAATTTAATTTTATTAATTTAAAAGGTGCCAAACAAATATTTATGTATAGGGGTTGTCACATAAATTTGTTCCAGCCAAATATGGGTTTTACTTATATTAGTGTATTTTATTTGGAAAAAATATTTTTTTGACATCCCCGTTCGATTTTTAAATTTCTTCACAGAATATTATTTTTATATAATTTAATAAAAAGGGGACAAACAGGAGTTCAAAAGATCTAAAACAGAAGCAAAGCTGTTTTTAAGATTTAGAGGATTTTAATATAAATTAGTATGAATTTAAGCTTGACATTTTCTACAATCTATTAAGGACATGTACTATTAGAAAAATGTAGACTAGTTATACGAGTATTAGCATATGTACATAAAAATATAATTGACAAATATAACTTTACGTACTTGCAGAATGTTCTATACTTGAAGATTCTGGGTTTTCACGAAGAGTGGATTCCCCATCTGGTTCTGCAAAAAGAATAAATTTAATATAAGTTTTTAAATTAACAATTTAATAAAATGTTTACAACAAAAAACTATTTTCTTCGAGTTCCACCTCAAAACTAATATTTTATACTAAGTTGAATTCGGTAAATTCAAAGAAATATATTTATAGCAGGGAATCAAACCGAATCTTTTTTCGGTTCCGGTACTAGTCCCATACCGAATCTGCTTATTCGGTAAACGGTTATATTTTGGTATTGATGTTTTGGTTCCGGTTCTGGTACCGGTACGCACCGGTACAGTTAAAAAAAGTTCAATGAATACTTTGAAATGATTTATGTGAGTTTTATTTGGAAAAAAAAGCTTGAATGTAAGATCATTAGATTTTTTGATAACAACCATAAAAAATAAGATTTTAATTAGATTTTTAACTTTTTTATTTCAAAGAATAAATAGGGTTATAAGCTTCTTAAAAAAAAAACGCGTAGAATGGCGCCAAAAAAAAGCCAGATTTTCAACTTCTTTAGACAAAGAGTGTTTCTGCTACAGCGACATTTTCTTACATAAGCAGTACATGTGCTAAAAAGGGACGGGAAGAAATCGATATAGCGGAAAGTAGGAGCTGATACATACATATGGGTATTTTTTTATTCAGGATTTTTAACGAGTTTAGTAAATGAGTACCAAAACCGTACCGGTACCAGCAATACGGTAATCGGTCCGAAATTGAATTTGTATTTTGGTCTCGGTACTGGTTCCGGTTCTCTATTAGGAATTGGTTTATTTCGGTTCTCCGTTCCGGTTCTGGTTTTATTCCCTGATTTATAGTCTTGTTGTAAGGCGTATATACTTACTTTCACAGTGTACGACATTCCCATCTGTGGCTTCTGGTTCATCAAAAACGGTTAAATTTAAATCTGGATCTGCAAAAAAAGAAAATTAATATATTAAAACAGTTACCAAATGTATTAGCAAAAAACTATCAAGTTTATAATATACCAAAAGACAGCTTATATTAAAACAAATCTATATATATTATTTGAATGTTGTTGCATTTTTAGGGTTATATCTCGGAAAAAATTTTGTTTTTATTTATAAGCTTGTACAAAAAAAAAAAAAAAATATAACCTTCCGATTACATATGATCGGATCATAATTAAATGGGATTAAGGATACCAAAATTTCAATTTGGTTTCTGTTTTTGTAAAAGCTAGTTTTTGTTTTTGATTCGGTGCCTTGTTAAATTCTAAACTCAAACAAAACTAGTAGTTACAAAAAAAAGAGTTACAATTTGCAACGAAACTATTTACAGTCTCTGTGTAAGGCATATATAATATACTTACTTTCACAGTGTTCGATATTTCCAACTGGTTCTGGTTCATCAAAAACGTTTGAGTTTGAATCTGGATCTGCATCCAAAGCGGAATTCAAAATTGGATCTGCAAAAACAAAAATTAAGATATCAGAACAGTTACTAAATGTATTGGCCATAAAACCTCAAACTCGTAATATATTTGCACAGGAGAGGTTATATTAAAATAATGTATGTTTAATACTTACTTCCACTGAGTTCTATATTCCCAACTGTAGCATTTGGTTCATATTTAACGGTAGAGTTTGAATTTTGACCTGCAAAAAGGAAGTGGTTTAAATTAGTAGAGTTATATTATATTAAAAACTAGATAAACCGAAAAAATGTTATATAGAGCGCTAACTTCGGCAATGAGCTAATCAGCTATTAGTAGGCAATGTTGGTATTTAAACAACTAATGTATAAAATACTTACTTTTACAGAGCTTGAAATATGGGCCTGGGCCTTTTGCGTTCTTAGCAGTGGATTCTGAATTTAGATGCGAAATTTAAAATATTAGTTTTAACTTATTTAAATTTCAAATTTGATATGGATAGAAACATATGATCTCCTTACTTTTTAACATTTTTAAGTTTCTATAAAGTTTAACATGTTAATTATTTATATGACGCAACTTTTTTAATTTAATACAAACTTTTAATTTTGAAAATATGAATGTTATGCATTTATTTAAGGCATATACATACATAACACCTTTTGGTTAATTTTTAACTAATGTATGAAACTTTAATAAAAACAGAC
This sequence comes from Drosophila rufa, assembly GCA_018153105.1. Classification (NCBI taxonomy): domain Eukaryota; kingdom Metazoa; phylum Arthropoda; class Insecta; order Diptera; family Drosophilidae; genus Drosophila; species Drosophila rufa. Next base: position 6,986,617 of record JAECXS010000135.1, read on the forward strand.
CAAATTTGAACAAAACAAAATCTTTTTTGCTGCCAATTTTGAAGTTTGAGAACATAACCCCTTATTTTGTACTGAATCCATGTTTCGCTTAACACGATTTCGCTTGACACGAGGATTTCTAGGAACGTAACCCACGTGTTAAGCGAGGGCCAAGTGTATTCGGTTTTATGAACACTTACAAAAAAATCATACCGATCGGACCGTTAAAATGTCAAATATAATAACCTTTGGCTGTGTGAAAAACAATCTTGAAGCTTTGGACGCATTTTGGAGCGACAGTTCCAGGGAAATTTTAAATTCCATGGAAATTTTATATGTCCATAACTTTTTTTTCTGATTAGCCCTTCGATTAAATAATTTGTAGTTCTATATCCTTCTCTTGAACATCTTAGAATTTTCGCATAGATTATTTTTTAGCCATGTTTTTTAAATACTGTCTTAATTCCGATCACTTTATTCCATTTAACTGCACAATTATTTTGAGAACCTTGCTTAGGACATATAAAATAAATATAGACTGGACTTTATATTACTTACCTGCAGCCACTTTAACTTTTTGCTTAATATTCTTCACGCGCACACGCAATAACTTTTGGGACTCATTTTGAAGATTAGGCGGTTAACAAGAGAATGCAGGACCGATATGTGCATATATAAGTATGTACATTGTAGTTTCCGGTCCGAGAAACTTTCGATAATTTGTTTCTGTATATACAATAATATCCCATTAACACTAATACTACTTTCAGTAAAGGTATTTTTTCACTACGCTGCTTTTTCCAACTATCGCACAAGAATCACGAAAAGAGGAAAAGGTGTTTCTACTAGGAAAAAGCCCTTTTAGTACTCTGCTGTTTTTATACCCAGTACCCGTAGGGTACAAGGGTATTATAACTTAGTGAAAACCGAAAATGTATGTAACAGGCAGAAGGAGGCATCTCCGACCCTATAAAGTATATATATTCTTGATCAGCGTCACCAGCCGAGTCGATTTAGCTATGTCCGTCTGTTCGTCTGTCCGTCTGCTGTCCGTCCGCTGCTGTTCCAAGCTGTAGCCGACAGGTGGCGTTCGAGCCTTGGCCGCGCTCGAAATTTTGATTTATGTTGTTCCAAGCTGTAGCCGACAGGTGGCGTGTTTGAGCCTTGGCCGCGCTCGACATATAGTTTTATTGAAATTTTTTGTTTTGTTATTTTACCCAGAGAAAAACTAAAAAAGTTATTAAAAAAAAAATATTAATAAAATAAAATAAATTAAATAAATACTTACATAAATAAAAATAATAAAATAAATAATTTTAAAAGCTCAAACGTTTGGGTACCGGGTATCTCACAGTCGAGCGCTCTCGACTGTAGCTTTCTCACTTGTTTGTTTTGATTTTGGTCATTTTTTTCTACATAAAACATGTAAATTAAACAAAAACAGATTTTCTTTAACATCGAGATTTTGGATACGAAGGCCAATGTAGAGCGTGGTCCAGCTCGTCAAGTGTTGCTACTGAATTTGCCTATGAAGAGCAGATATGGGAAGAGGCCGATATAGGGAGCGAACAACAGATGACTCCATAAAGTACATCAGTGGGTATCCATTAAGCGACTTAGACTATACTTAGATAGCAAAAATAAAGAAAATTTACAGACATGGTATCAGCGGGTGTGCTGACGAAGCCACCAAAAGAATTTGTGGCAAAAATAAATTCATATTGTATTAATAATTATACAAACCTAGAGTGCTTTCCCTCTCTAGCATGTCTCTCTGAGAGCGGATAGAGAGAGCTGAAAATTTAAGGTCCTTGTCAAAGCTGATGAGACTACCTTATAATAATTGTATCATGCATTATACACAGGAAAAAGTCGCTTTTTGCCCAAAAAGCGGAATTGGAAAAAGCGACTGTAGTGTAAATGGGGCCCAAAATTTGCAACATCGAACAAGTTGTTGCCACCGTGTTAACTATTATTACGCCGGATAGTACAATAATAGTATTTCTTTGTTAGAAACACAGTTGCAGTTACAGAAACGCCGTCTGTCTGAACAATGTGTTAGTTTGAATTTACGTATGTACATTAGGGCGGACTTTTTTGCCGATTGGTACCTTTAATTAAAGCATGAAGGAAAATTATACGTGTCGTATAAATAATTTTTAGTCAAACTTTGTGACCGTTGCGCACCCCCTAAGTGTTTAAAAATTTGTTTTGTTTTTGCACATATTTATTGGACACAGAAAGCTATCATTTAAGATTCTGAGCTCATATGACCTTAAAAAAGTCCACCCTAATATCATTCATACATATATACATTTGTATGTATGTATGTATGTAAGCATTACCAACAAACAATATGACTACGTTTTAATTGTACAATAATAGATTATCGAAACATTTATTATACAAATTTATTTATGGTATTTGTTTGTTAAAAACATTGATTTTTCAGAACTGCCGTTCCTCTACCCTTGCAGTTTTTGCAATATGTATGTACATATGTATGTATGAATGGGAGGAATGTGGGAAACCGAGATTATTATTACATACAATTTTTTAAATATAGGTACAACGTAAATATAGCTTAAGTTAAGTATTTTCATTTTCATCGACATGGGGAAAAAGTATCCTATTAACATAAATTTAAACTTTCCACATTTATAGTCATTGCATTACACGCACTTTTACCATAAGTCCCCATAATCAATTATAAATATATATTAAAAATAAATAAATATTAAAAACTATTATTTATTATAGGTTATTGAATCTTTGCAGCTAAAAGTGCTCTTTTTATAACTGTGAATAAATTTACCAAAATAATACGTACTCCACTGCGTATACTAAAATATCCCCGAAATAGACGCTATATGCCAGAAAATTTTGAGGACTGTCTCTAAAATCAGCAAATGTCCTTTAAATGATCGATATACGTGTATGTACATAAAAAATGACCCCAACGTCAACGTTGTGCATATACATGCAGCAAGTAGGTCTTCTTGCTCACTTTTATTGGATACTAATGGAATTCTTGTTTTCGCATCGTTTAACAGACTTTCAACAATTTCTAAATGATAAAAATGTAAATTATAAGTTTTTAACTTTTGCCATTAAAAAAATAAATAATTTTTTTTTTCAAATTTTGTAATTGCTATGTTTTGTATACTATCAATACATAAGTAAACACATTAATCAGGAATTAACAAAAAAAAAACATTTTTTATTGAATATTATTGTTGTATTGCCAATTAAAATAAAAAAACCCTTTGTTGGAAATTGGTAGTATATAACAAAACCCAAAAATTTTAAAAAAAGAATTATTTTTTATGAAAAGGGAGCAAAACTTCGCCGACTGTCTGTTTTTCTCGGTTGCCATTAAAGATTACTTCATATAATTTAATTATTTGTGAAGTCCCCAAACAAGACATTGATACGGTATGCATATATACAGCACAGAGATGCCACCTTTCAGAAAAAAATTATATACAATTTTTTAAATATAGCTTTAACTTAAGTATTTTCAACATGTTTTCATCGAAATGGGGATAGAATATCATATTAACATAAATTTAAACTTTCCACATTTATAGTCATTGCATTACACGCACTTTTATCATAAGTCCCCATAATCAATGATAAATATATATTAAAAAACGAAAATATATTAAAAACTATTATTTAAAATGAGTATATATAACAACAGGTTATTGAATCTTTGCAGCAAAAAGTGCTCTTTTTATAATAGTAAATAAATTGATCAAAATAATTCGTCCTTCACTGCGTATATTAAAATGTCCCCGAAATAGACGCTATATGCCAGAAAATTTTGAGGACTGTCCCTAAAATCAGCAAAAGTCCTTTAAATGATCGATATACATAAAAAATGTCCCCAACGTCAACGTTGTGCATATATATATAAATATATAAATATATAAATATATAAATATATAAATATATAAATATATAAATATATCAAACAAAAACACCTCTTAACGAGGTTAGGTTAGAGGTGTTTTTGTTTGATATCAGAAGTTTCAAAAATGACATACGTAGGTCTCCCATTGTTAGTATTAATTAGTATACCTCAATACCATGACCAGAGGTCTTTCCTATATGAGCTAGCTATTAAAAAACTTAAACACATAGTTATGACCCCTGATCTTAGCTGAACGCCGCCTGACATTGTACAGGCACTGTAGCGTCATTACCAGTCGGCACCCCCGTGGAGGGTTCAGTACGAGGATTTTTGCCAACCAAAAATGTAATTTGTTACTTTTCTTCTATAAATTATAAAAATTTTAAATAATAAATGTTTCCTTTTATATAGAATTTACTTCTCAACATAAAAAAGTATATACGCATCTTTGCTATTACTGGGCCAAGAACACTTAGAGATTACGGCATCATTAGGTTTGTAAAATTTTCCGTCTTTTCGTACAACTGAAGTATAATGACCTTCGTGAAATCCATGACCATGGTGAAATATAGCACTTGATAGCCCGTATTTTTTATTCTCAAATTGAAGTTCACTTTGTGAAGTGTTTGTTAAATTAAAATTTGTTATTTTCGTATAAGATTGATCAACCAAAATAAGTGATAATATAAGAACACGACCTATGTTTTCAATTAGTGTCTGACTTTGTAAGGGACCTCTGCAATACGGACATAAGCTATTTTCAATATTTTTCCAAACACCGTAATTAAAGCTTACCAGCTCATTTGGTGTACACTTCCTTTCTTCCGGAATATATAAATTAGCAATCACATTCTCAGTTATTTGGCTAGGGGGCTTATGATTGCAGATAGAGCACTTTAAATTTACTATACTCTTATATACAAACATTTTTTTTATTCCTTCTAAGGAGGGACATTCCAAAAGACGTCGCAAGAAATCTCCGCTATCTTGCTGATCTATATTATCAAAAATTGTCGATCTTAAATCAGAGATATCAACATTTGTTCCCATCATTAAAGGGTTTGTATAATTTAAAAATGATTTCTTTAAGACATTGTCAGTTTGATTATTAAGAACTGAGTCTTTAACACACTTTATATTTATAAGACACTGAAAAGCAGAGTTCGCATAACATGCATTAGTATTTGGGTTTTCCATACCTCGAATGTTATGAACAATAGGTTCATTATCACGTTTGCGACTTGTAGTCTTGTTCTCTAATACTGACGGCTCTATTAACGCCGTAGTTTGTCTACTTAAGTATATATTTTTATCTGTAATATTTTTATTTGCTTTATTATTGCCGACAAGTTGATGTAGATCTTTTCGGTAAATACTTCTTAAACGATTATATTCTTTTATAGCACCGTCATTTGTTTTAATACTTTTCGGGTTAATGTTTAAAATATGTAGGCCGGAAAGAGTTTGAAGCCGAGATAATGCTACATATGTTTGTCCATTTGCAAAAATACTGTCACCAATATCCACTACTCCGGATTTGACAGTTAAACCTTGGCTTTTATGAATTGTAATTGCATATGCTAAGCATATTGGAAATTGTTTACGTACAATAAAAACGCTTTGATTTAATTGAAACGTAGATTCAATACGCTCTATTTCATGCTGATTTTCTTCAACTTGAACAGTTAGTTTTTTAACCGTTTTTACAGAGCGGTTATTAACAATATTTATTGATTGATGTAGTTTCTTAATTACACCTATTGCTCCGTTTACCAATCCAGATGCAACGTCTAGGTTTCGAAGTAACATAATTTTGGCCCCGCTTTTCACTTCTATGGTATCTGCTAGGTTAACTGTTATTGAGCATTTTCCTTTTCTTTTTAGAGTTTCCAAAGATTTCATAGCTTTATTTCTTTGAACTGCTGTTTTTGCTTCAATTACATCTTCAGCAGTTAGAAACACTTTTTCTGAGGGAAGTATTTCAAGCATCTCTTTGTTTACCTTTGCGCACTGTTCTCTTGTTGGAAATAAACAAATTATATTTATATATTTATATATTTATATATTTATATATTTATATATTTATATATTTATCACTGTGGACGGCAGTCCACGTAGTGACGATGAGCACCGAGACTGTGGTGCGCAAGGAGACTACTATATACAGCCGTAGAATTGAAAATCTGCTACGATAGTCCGATCAGAACCATTTATATCTTAATCGAAAGGTATTGTAAACCTCTTTGAAACTGCATACTAAGATTTTTCAAAAACGGATTAGTTTGGGAGAAATTAGAGTGAAAGTGCGAAATTGAAAATTTTGAAAATTGGAGCCATTGGAGCATTGCAATGCTCCCCTTTTAATGGGTTTCTACCAATGCATTTTTGTTGTTTTAAGTTCACATTACAAGTTTATTATAAAGGTCGTTCAAACGTGTATTGGACATTAAAGTGTGTTATAGCTATTCTGAATTGATTAAAATTGTGTAATTAATATTTAGGTGTATTTAGAATATAGTGTATTTTTGGAAGCTAATATTTTTGTCCTATGGTATATAGCGTATATGGGGGCACGATTATGACTCACCCTCTGTTATTCCATCGTTGAGAGCTCTCGTTCCGGAGTTGAGGTTTTATTTGTGGGAAAGGTTAAGAATTATGCATAAATATATATAATATCGTGCTGTGTTTTGGGTTTTGAAATTCACTAAATGCTCAAAATTTTGCGTAATGATTTAAAAACAACACATTAAAAAAATATAAAAAAAGTGTATTGGTGTATGTGGGTTTTAAATTAAACACACAAAAAACTTAAAGAAAAACAAGTAAGAAAGCTACAGTCGAGAGTGCTCGACTGTGAGATACCCAGTACCCTGACGTTTGTTGGTTTAGATACTCCTTAATTAAAAATTAAATCGGCGCTCGAATTAGCTCCCGACTTAATAATAAATTTGCGCCATTTTTTTGGTCAACAGTCGATCTTTTTTCTCTTTCACACACACTTGTTTTGTGCGTTTCTGTTACAATAAACAAGCCGCCTTCTGATTGAAAAAGTCTGGAGGCTATTAGAAGTATCAATCGCTGTCTATTGCGCAATGAGGAGCACAGCCCAGACGTCTAAGCGATGGGCCATCGTTTTATTATGCAAGAAGTTCTGAGTTCTAATCCCGCTCATTTTTACATTTTTATTTTAGATTCTTATTCATTTGTTCTGCTTTTTATTTAATTAATACATTTTATACCAGTTCGGCAAAGTTAGGTTATGAAAGTGAATTTTGTTATTTTTTGTCATTTCTTGGTCACGCTCGTTCTTTTCTGTAGTTTTGCGTCATTTTTTTGGTCGAGTCGATCTTTTTTCTCTTTCACACACACTTGTTTTGTGCGTCTCTGTTACAATAAACAAACCGCCTTCTGATTGAAAAAGTCTGGAGGCTATTAGAAGTATCAATCGCTGTCTATTGCGCAATGAGGAGCACAGCCCAGACGTCTAAGCGATGGGCCATCGTTTTATTATGCAAGAAGTTCTGAGTTCTAATCCCGCTCATTTTTACATTTTTATTTTAGATTCTTATTCATTTGTTCTGCTTTTTATTTAATTAATACATTTTATACCAGTTCGGCAAAGTTAGGTTATGAAAGTGAATTTTGTTATTTTTTGTCATTTCTTGGTCACGCTCGTTCTTTTCTGTAGTTTGGCGCAATTTTTTTGGTCAATAGCCGATCTCTTTTCTCTTACACACACACTTTTCTATGACAATAAAAAGCATATTTTCATTAAGAAAATGTAGAAGCTATTAGATGTGACAATCTCTGGCAATTTTATTTCAGTTATGGCTCTTCATATGTAACATATGTAATGGCCCAGTTGTCTAAGCAGCCGGTGCATCCACATTTTGCAAAATATTTTCTGTTTTGTATTTTTATTCTAAAATTTTTTTCTAGTTGTTCTCCCGGTATAATAACAAAGGAAAAAGGAAGAAATGCAAAAAAACAGACAAAAAAAACAATAAAAAGTTTTGGCGAGGTCAGGGCTCAAACCCACGACCTAGACGGCTACAGGCTACTCAGCAGCGCCTTAGGGGGGGTTTTAAAATTCGAACCTTATTGCTAATATCTCCCATGTTTATTATCCGATTTTACTGAAATTTTCAGGAAACGTCCGCTTTATTTTATTTATTTTTTGTATTTATTAACTTTTACCCGAGAAAAACGAGTATAGCTTATTTAACGTTTTTTATGATTTTTGAGGGCGGAAGTGGGCGTGGCCAAATTTTAAAACAAACTTGATCTGCGTGCAACAGATTCCAATGTTGTCACCAAATTTGGTAACTCTAGCCCTTATAGTCTCTGAGATCTGTTGTTTCACACGGACGGACAGACGGACAGACGGACATGGCTAAATCGACTCGGCTGGTGATACTGATCAAGAATATATATACTTTATGGGGTCGGAGATGCCTCCTTCTGCCTGTTACATACATTCTCGGTTGGCACAAACTTATAATACCCTTGTACCCTATGGGTACCGGGTATAATAAGTTCAAAAGCTAAGAAGCTGACGGAGCGGAGTGACCGCTGGTCATTTGACGATGGTGTCGTCTCCACTTTTGTTTCACTTTCCGGCGGGTAGAGAGACGGGGGTACACTTGTATGCGCACTTGTATATATATATATATATATATATATATGTATATATATATAATTATAAGTTCGCAACTCCGATTAAATAAAAAAATATAATTTTATTTTATTCAACTGATTGTTACAAGACTTATTTGTGAAGAACACCGACCTATTATATTGAGGTCTCAAACTGAACTTAACTTGCTAATCTGATTCTGTTGACGATCAAGCCTCGGTCTCGAGCTTTTCGGGATTTGAGTGACTTGTGAAATTGTTTTGAGAAACTTTCGGTTTCTTTTGAGTGAATCTTTCGGTTTCTTTTGAGTGAAACTTTCGGTTTCTTTTGAGTGAAATTTTAATTACTCTTGGATTCAAGTGTCTTGACTCTTGGATACAAGTGCGCTCTTAGATTTTACGACTTTCAAATGTCTTTGGATTGAAATAGGAGTTTATGTGTCTGCGAGCCGAACTTTGATTGTCTTTGAACGTGTGAACGTGACAATTGGGGGAAGTTGTTTAGTCTACAGTTTTGGGTGATAAGCTGGGACTAACATTTGGGATATTTCCGCTGGCCATCGATTTGGGGCTCTTGTTACAAGTGTATAATTCTAGGGTAGTATAGGGTATATTGTAGATACATAAAGTAATGGGTATATTCAGAGTGTTATGGGACTGTGTATCTGTTGCTTAAATATATGCAGAGTCTTATAGGAATATGGACATATCACTATATATATATATATATATATATATTTGGTGAAATGGAGTCAGTATTAACTGCTCAAATATGGATTGAAGCACAGGTAACATAAGGCAAGTTGACACATTCATCACGGAAACTATTGTGGTTTTTTTTGCGTTAGGGTTTTATTTATTTGTATTTGTTTGGCTGTTTAAGTTGGTCTAGTTCCATAATAATTAGTTTTTCTTTTAGATTTTCATTGATAATTTTTATTGATTGTTCCTTTTCAATGTTTATAGTTTATCTTATTGTATTGTTGTTCCGGGACATCCTTCGGGCGGTTACTTATGGTCACAGGACCAGTTGTTGGCGAGGGACACTACTTTCTCCAGTTCGTGTCGACGGTCTCGGCGTCCCTGGATCACCCTCTTGTAGGTGCTAAGTCTTTTGAGCACAAGGAGGACGATCAGCAATCCCCCGATGAGTCGAAGGACTTGGTAGACCTGTGCAATTTCGTCCTTGTGGTCGACCACTTCGATCGTGTTGATGACGTTGGCCGTGCTGTCGTCAACTTTGGACGTTTTAGAGCCCATTGTCCTTGTAGTCTCTTTATTTGAGCACTTGGTTGTTGTCAGCTACTGGATCACCACTGAACTCCGAACTTGACGTTTATTTAGACAGTTGTCAGAGACACGACGCGGTTATTGTCCACGAGGGCTTGTTTCGACTTCCCCTGGTACTGATAAACCGGTGGCTTTTATACCAAAGACTGTGCCAAATTTCGCCTAGGAATCACCGGAATGGAACACCAAAGTGTTCTCACCTAGTGTCAACCATTCCCCTCTTTTCGCCTATTGGCTGGAGTTATATGTGGGTCGTCTTTGTCCCAATGTTGAATAGTTCAGCAAAATCGGAGGTGCTGGGTTGCAGGTGATTGCATGGCCCAATTTGGTGAGTTTAGGCGGTGTCATCTGACAGAGCCAAATTTTTGTGCAATCTTGCCCGTGTTGATTTTCTAGAGCATTAGTGCATTGGCTTTTCTTGATTTTCTTCCGCGTTAACCAATGACTCACGTCGGCCCTAACCGGCGTACGTAACAATTGATAATGTTTGGGGCTGGCTAACACGGAAGGTATACGAAGGAGGAAAGCAATACGAAAATAAGAAAACATTAACTGCAGCTATTAAACGTGCTTGGAGCGAGATTTCGTTGAAGTAAATAGATTCCCTGTATTATTCTATGATGGACCGGATATATGAAGTTATTACTAACAAAGGAGGTAGTACTCATTACTGAAATGTTTTTTTTTTCATTTCTAATAAATCAAATATTAACACCAACTAAAAATTTAATTAAAAAAATAAAAATAGTTTTTTTATAAAAAATTAAAAAGCCTAAGTTCGTTTATTCTAGTGACCAAGAAAAATGCATCTTATTTTGAGTAGCTTTAAGAAAATGTTTAAAAAACACAATTTTGTTACATTTGTATAATCATCTAAATATTATATTTTACGTATCATTTATGGGGAAGGAGATGCCTCCTTCTGGCTGATACGTACATTGTCGGTTTACACGAAGTTATAATACCCTTTCACCAAATGGGTACCGGGTATACTTCTTAATTAATTATTAAATAATAATAATATTAATTAATTAATTATTTTAACTAGGCACTATCTTTAAAGTATAGATAATGCTTAGAGACTGTAAATACATTTCTTAATATTTGGTATGACCACCTTTATTATCAACAACCATTTTAAGCCCTTTTGTCATGTATTGATCACTCTCGCTTTAAGGTTTGATTTGTTGGATATTTTTATGTCAAGAATTTGTGCTGGTCAGTATTTGACTTTCGCCACACATAGCATGTCTAATTTGAGCCTAAAATATTGAATTTTAACTCGTCCGCAATTTTAACAAGTTAATCTGCTCTTAATGTTTTTTTGCGCTAATAAATGTCTACTTTCGAGCTATTCTGCCATTATAGTTTGTTCACGGTGCTAAATGCTGGGGTACATCAGCGGTTTAGAGTACTGCAGGAAAAATGTAGTATTGAGTGAAACAGATAGGATGTGGACTTTTAGAGTTTTAATAAATTCCTGATCGCAAAAATGTCAACAATTGCGGAGTTGAGTACGGCGCTCGGCGAATATGAACCGGGTTTAAACCAGGTGCTCGGGAAATCTGTACGGTTTGAACCCGGTGTTCGCTTTGGCGGGCATGAAAACGTTCTAGTCATACTATAGAACAGACGGCGTTGCAAAAATCAAAAATTTGATGTTCGCGTTAGATGTTTTCAATACGCAAATCTTATTGGAAATTGTTCAAAGATTATAAATACAAAATGTTAATAGCCTACGATGTTTTTTTTAAGATATACTGACAATTTTTTTATTTTCAACAAAACAAAATTTTTAAGAAAACTAGGTAATTGGTCCTCTTTATTTTTTCATTTATTAATGTACTTATTAAGTATAAAATAAAGAAAACATTTTACTGTTTGCTTCTTGTTTTTTGTTCAGGTAATTAATTTTTTACTAATTGTCCATATTTTCACTATTTTTCAACTTTGATGGAAAATAACAAAATTGTACATTTGCCATATTTTTGTAAAACATTCTTTGAATATTTCTTAATCGAATTCAATAGAGTCTTGCTGCAGCATTCTGCAACACCATTAAAAACATTAAAAAAAGCCACAAGAAAAATCTCAAAAGGTGAAAAATAAACGTGATTTTATTATAATATTATATAGTACCATATAATATAATCAGCGATGTAGGAAAAACGTATGGTTTGCTAAGATTTGTTTTCCCAGTTAAAAGTCTATAAACAATAAATGTTCGTATGTTAATTTCCAAGACCTGTTTAGTCCCAACACGTTTTTATGGTATCGAAATTTTTTCAAATTGCGATGCAGCCAGCCATCAAAAAATAAAAATCGCATATAATAATATTGCCAGATTTATATTCAATCTGCGCCGATTCGACCATGTGACCAGCTATGCATACAGAATATTTGAACTTAACTTAACCGACTAGATATAACTGAGAGCATTGATCTATCTGCATCAAATAATATACACGAGGGAGGCAACTTATCTGTTAGCAGCGGATATCGCTTGTCTTAGGTGCAGCTCGTACCGCTCCGTTCGACTGGCTACTTATACCGCTAACCGCCGAGTCCCTTGTCAAAACACATCAGTATTTCGTTAGGAACTGAATCTTTATTGGGCGCTCACGCCTTTTTATAGCGGTTTCCACTTATGTACTAGTTACAGATTCCATATATAAAAATCCACCTAGGGGTTATCTATGCTACAGTATTCTTGGACCTTCTAGGGGGCGATCATAGTATTTTGTGTATGCTTAAACTTGTATATATGTGAGTGCTCTTGCACTTGATTAAATGTATGTACTTGTATGTATGTATGTAATGTAAAAAAAAAAAAAACAAAATTACAAAATAGTAATTTAAACCTGTATTTATGTTAATTTGTCCTATGTGACTATCGCACTATTTATAAGTTATCAACTTGTAGCGTTAGGAAAACATTATAAAACGAGAAAGAAAGCTAACTTCGGTAAACCGAAGTTGGAATACCCTTGCAGTCTGCAATTGGATCATTGAAAATCGAACCATTTTAGTAATGTTGAAAAAACATCGAATTTTGTCCATTTTACATTTTACATATAGAATTTTACATTTTCATATAAATGGACCGATCGCTTCTATGGCAGCTATATGATATAGTAGTCCGATCTTAATGAAATTAAAACCGTAATTCTAGAACCATAAAAAACTGCTATATCTCAAAATTTATAGAAATACGTTGAAAAACAGAGAAGTTAAAATTTTTTTATACCCTTGCAGAGGGTATTATAATTTTGACCAGATGTTTGCAACGCAGTGAAGGAGGCATATCCGACCCCATAAAGTATATATATTCTTGATCAGCATCACCAGTCGAGTCGATCTAGCCATGTCCGTCTGTCTGTCTGTCTGTCTGTCCGTCTGTCTGTCTGTCTGTCTGTTCGTCTGTCCGTCTGTCGGTTTCTACGCGAACTAGTCTCTCAGTTTTTGAACTATCGGGCTGAAATTTTCAGCATAGTCTTATTTCCTTAGCACGCAGTATATATGTCGGAACAACCGAAATCGGATTACTATATCCTATAGCTGCCATAGGATTGATGGCGAAATTAATGTAAAAAAAAAAAATCCAAAGAAAAAAGCGCTCGTCACTTGGGTTGAATATTTGGTTGGGAGCCGTTCTTTCATTATCGTGCATTCAATTCTCGCGGAGAAAAAGGAAAATGACGTTCTGGACAGTAGGATATCTCAGAGCAACCATTTCGGCAAATTTCCAGCGCGAATGTTCATTTTTAAATTTAAAACAAGTTATCATTGCACCGTAAAAAACCGCTATATCTTGAAAATTATAAAAATACGTTGAAAAACAGAGAATTAACATTTTTTTCTCTTAATTTTTTAATCATTCCTATGGCAGCTATAAGATATAGTGGTCCGATTCCGCTCCGACATACGTGTATATAGTAACTGCAATCAAAAGAAGACTATTTGCAGAAAGCTTTAAACCTGAGAGACTAGTTTGCGTAGCAACGGAGAGACAGACGGACATGGCTAAATCGACTCGGCTGGTGACGCTGATCAAGAATATATATACTTTATAGGGTGGCAAATGTCTCCTTCTGCCTGTTACATACATTACCGCTTGACACTAACTATACTACCCATGTACCCTATGGGTACCGGGTTTAAAAACTACAACACATTGTTATGGCCCCTGAGCTTAGCTGAATTCCGGTTATCGTCCCAAAATGTAGTTCCTCGTTAAGAGGTATTTTTAATTGATATCAGAAGTTTTTGTTTAAGACTCAAATGCGGAAAATTAACAAAAAAATACATGTCCAGGCAAATTGATAATACTTTCAAAATACTTTCCCAACGAATTATGGCGCGTTTCTGTAACTTAAGTCGTTTAAGCTACGTACTCAGACCGACAAAAAGTGTTCCTAATAGCATTTCCACACTACAGTGATTACAGAGGGAACGATGAGAAAATGGTGAAAATTGAAAATTCCTGTTCACATGACACTATAGATGGTGATCTACCGTCAGCTCTCAATTTTAATCAAACGTCAAACAATGTTATGGTAATGTAAAACAAATGTCTAATAACCCTGCAGTACCTGTCATCAACGATTCATCAAAAAAACTTCGTTGTTGTTGATGAAGCATCGATGAAATTCCATACAAACTGTTAATAACATTAACATGGGCATGTCCTAGGCTGCCATAATTGACAAATTAATCAATGCGTCATCGATGATTCATCATCGTTTCATCAACATTTCATCGATGATTCACCAACAATTTCATCAACATTTCATCAAAGTTTCATCAATACTTCATCAACATTTTATCAACATTTCATCAACATCTCGTCAACATTTCATAGATGATTCATCAACATAATTTTTGAAAATAGAAATTGAGCGAGAGAGAATTAAGAGCGAGAGAGTCGGTTCGGCGCGTTGATGAAACGTTGATGACAACGGCTTATTGATGACAACTGGTACTGCAAGGAAGGAAAAAAATACAAAGCAAACCCATATTTTGAATTCCTGACTGAATTCCTGAATTCAGCAACTGATATTGGGGTTTATTAATTCTTATCATATAATATATAAAATAAAAACACCTCTTAACGAGGTGAGATTAAAGTGACGATGGCACATTCAACTCCAAAAATTTCTGATACCAAATTTTGTGACGATTAATAGTTATTAAACAAAAATATTTAAAAAGTTTTTAATTAGTTTCAAAATCGGCACTCTGCCTGTTTTGCCTTTTTTAATTTTTCAGCTAAGTGCCGATTTTGAAACTAATTAAAAACTTTTTAAATATTTTTGTTTAATAACTATTAATCGTCACAAAATTTGGTATCAGAAATTTTTGGAGTTGAATGTGCCATCGTCACTTTAATCTCACCTCGTTAAGAGGTGTTTTTATTTTATATTAGAAGTTTTTTAAATGACATATGTATGTACATACATAGGTCTTCCATTGTTGTTATAAGTTTTTGTTTGAAACTCAAATGGGAAAAATTAACAAAAAAAATGCATAAACGAAGTTAGCTTTATGGGATCATTGCTACTAATTTTGATGTGTTATACCCCGAAATATTTCAAGGTCTATACGGCCTGAAGTGACAATAAAAATCGTAAAATCTATTAAAAAAAAAAATTAATCTTAAAAAAAATTATTTTTATTCTAAATTCTTAATTATAATATTTAGAAAATTGTTGTCAGGGCAAAGTAATTATCATATCAAAATACTTTTCCAACGACATATAGCACGTTTCTGTAACTTTAATCGTTCAGAAGTTATGGGCGCGAGAAATTTCCTGTTTTCCCGCCAAAGTAGTGGAAAAAGCAAAAATTAGATTAAATTCACAAAAAAAAATTCAAACGATTTCTTTTAAATTTAAATTATATTAAATTTTTTTTGATGGCTTTAAATTTTATTGCATTGTGCACGTCTCTAAATGACTCTACATGAGTTTTTACATAAATGTATGTATAGTGCATGTAAAAGGTTAGGCATATGGGATCTTTGCTACTAATTTTAATGAGTAATATCTTGAGAAAGCGAATTTTTCGAGATATGTGTTATATACCAAAAGTTGAGCCATCTCAAGGGCTATCTGGCCTTGAGTGACTATCAAAATCGTTAGAGCCATTTTTAAGAAAACTTAAAAAAAAAAAATACTTTTAATTATAAATTCTTAAATATTATATTTATATAAATAATGTCAAGGCAAAGCTATTATCATTTCAAAATACCTTTCAAACGACATATAGCACGTTTCTGTAGCTTTAGTCGTTTAGAAGTTATGGGCGCGGAAAATCTAGCTTTTTTAGCGGTTTTCCCGCCAAAATAGCGGGAAATCGAAAAAGTTGTAGAACAAAAAATGTTCAGCTCGAGCTGTTTAACAAAATAAAAGTAGTTCCAGGACTTTAAAACAAAAAAATACAGACAAACAGACAAACAGACAGACAGACAAACAACAGGACAAACGTTTTCATTTCGGAAAGGCCGTTGAAATCTTGTTTATTGAATATCTTTTGAACGGAGTTTCGGATCAGGATGATCGAGGTGTCATTCGACGCGTATTTAAAGCTAGATCACAACAACATAAAAATTTTGGGATTTTTGCTCCACCGGCCCCAATGGCTCCAATTTTCAAAATTTTCAATTTCGCACTTTCACTCTAATTTCTCCCAAACTAATCCGTTTTTGAAAAATCTTAGTATGCAGTTTCAAAGAGGTTTACAATACCTTTCGATTAAGATATAAATGGTTCTGATCGGACTATCGTAGCAGATTTTCAATTCTACGGCTGTATATAGTAGTCTCCTTGCGCACCACAGTCTCATCGTCACTACGTGGACTGCCGTCCACAGTGATAGTAAACTTAAATTCGACGGAGAGATGGAGGAGGAAGTCTCTGACCGATGGCGATGTGGCCAGGGTGGATAAGCTCGGCGGCTTCCTTGGGGGCTGTCCGGGAACATTCTTGAATGGACAGACGCAGGGCATAGTAGGTGGGACGCCCAGAGTTCAGCAGAGTCGAGTGCGATCAGGCTGTTGCCATCGGTTTAGCTCTTCAGTGGATTGTATCGATATGGGCACGAGGGCAATGACACCATCTTCTTCGTCTTTCCTCGCAATGGGCCTTTCTGTAGGGACGGGTCCCTCTTGTTCACGCCGTCAATCAACTGATTTACTCCAAGGTGAAGGCGAACAACTATTTCGACTTTGATTTTATGTTAATTTGTTCGTTGTGGCAACTTTTCCGGTGCGAATGACAACTTTTTAGTGATGAAGTGAGACAGCTGAGATAGGAACATCACAAAGTGATGGTGAAGTATTTTGCGAAAATTTTGAACGAAAATATATATGGAATTTGACAACTCAGATGGTGTCATCATAGACGGTGGACGGTAGATAAGGGATGGAGCCTAGTGTGAATTGACTTCAAGCAGTGCGAGAGAGCGAGAGGGTGACTATTGTCCTCTCATTTTGACTCACTGCTTAGATACACTTATCGTCTGTCTGAGTACGTAGTTTTAGAATCGTTTTTTCAGTTTTCCCGCCAAACTAGCGGGGAAAGCAAAAGGGGATACAATTAAAAATAAAAATTTTAAAACGTTTTTATTTAATTGAAATATTTTATGTGTCATCATTAAACAATGATTTTAAAGTTTATTACAATTGTGCACGTCTCTATATGACTCTACATAAATTTTTACATAAATGTATGAATAGTGCATGTAAAAGGTTTGGTATATGGGATCTTTGCTACTAACTTTAATGAGTAATATCTCGAGACAGCGAATTTGAGAAAGCTCAAGGGCTATATGTCCTTGAAAAACTATCAAAATCGTTAGAGCCATTTTTGATAAAATTTCAAAAATTAAAAAGGGTTAAATTAATTATAAATTCTTTAATATTAAATTTGAATAAATTATGTCAAGGCAAAGCTATTATCATTTCAAAATACGCCATTTAGCCTGTTTCTGCCCTTTCTAGCCCTTTTAGCTAATTTTCCGCCAAACTAGCGGAAAAACCAAAAAGTGGTGGAAACAAAAGTTGTTCAGCTTGTAACATACAACATTACTCTGAAGAGAGATACCTTTAGTGAACTGGGCACATCTGGTGGATTATTTTCAAAAGTGCTAGCAAAACAGCCAGAGGGGGGGTTCGTTGATATGGCCATACTCGTACACTAAACTCTTTCACGCAGCATTATGATATTACATTAATAAAGAGGAATCAATACAACTAAGAACCAAAACAACCTAACCACACAAAATCAAATCTTAAAGGTTGAGGCTGGATCATAAAACTCTTAACAGGCGCATTCGAAACTTATAAAAGCTGCTCATCGGAGTACTGCTTTGATGTTGATTGCAGCACGGCTCTGTACCCACCCTACCACCCTACCCTATTACCAATTGCAAAGCTTCCCTTATTCAGATTCTTTTTGTTACATCACCTTCAGAGAAAAATTACAGCAACACTCAAACTTTCATTTTGGTATTCATATATTCCATAATTAGATTTAATACAGGTAATAACTGTAGTAAGTAAATTCAATAGATTCCATTTCCTCACAACTTTTCAATATTTATAACTGAGATTCATTTCTTAAATTAACAAAGTTTCCTGAACTTAAATTTCATATTCGCTAAAATTTTTCAATAAGGTGACAGTAGTTGTTTTGTAGTAATAGCCTGCCTAAGTTTAAGTCATAGAGTCGTTTCACAAATGATCACAAAAACATTTCTTATTGGAGTGCACTTAATAATATAAAAAGAAAAAAAGAAAATCATAATCTTGGTAAAGAATACAAAGCAAAAATTAAATATTGAAAACTAAGTATTATTTTTATTTTTTCCCGAATGTAAACGGTTGTTTTGATTTTTATACCCGGTACCCATAGGGTACAAGGGTATTATAAGTTAGTGCCAACCGAGAATGTATGTAACAGGCAGAAGGAGAAATCTCCAACCCTATAAAGTATATGTCGGGGAAATATTATCTTCCCCAGTCAGGACCACATCATCTTGCAATTTATCAGCCATCTTTTCTTTAAGTTTACGTTTGATGATTTTATATTAACTGGATTAGCGCAGCGAGTCTCCGCAGCCGTGTTGCTTGTTCGGTAACCAAACAGGAAAGAGGACGTCTATCCACACGTCAACTGTCATTAGACCGTTCATACCTTTCCAACACTAGCAATGCATACGGAGCCACACTCGACTCTAGTTCATACACCTAGAGTCCCACTAAACCAGGGCTGATACAAAGAACAGCCAATCACACAGTTCGCGGACATGTCAAACGTAGTACCGCATACTACATTCTCCGACACGGCCATTCTGACATTCACACGTCCTCGTGTCACAGAATCTTACTTTTTTGTCTGATTTCCTTTCTTATAATTATAATTCAACTTCTTAGATCATAAACATAATCTCAAATTTTACATTCTCTTTATGAATTATTTGAAACAAAATATATATCCGTCTTAGATTAGATCGATCAAATTACATTGCGTTACTTAAACTGTCTTATAGTATATCGACTCTTAAATCAAGGTACACAACCATGATATCAAATTCAATTTTCTAATTTTTTTTTTATCAACTACTCTATTATATTCGATGCCCAGCACGCCATGTCAATTGAAAGTTTGCACTTGTGCTTACATTTAATTTTTTTTTTTTTTTTACGGAATTACTAGCAAACATATTGCTCGAACTTTGTCATACTCAATGACAACACAACTACTTCACGTCCATCGCCGCACACAACAGCTTCACGATCAACCTCGTCCATCGCCGTACACAACAGCTTCACGATCAACCTCGTCCATCGCCGTACACAACAGCTTCACGATTATCCTCGTCCATCACCATACACCATGGCTTCACGATTATTCTCGTCCATCACCATAAACCATGGCTTCACGATTATCCTCGTCGGATTCAACTATCTCATTCGACAGACTTAAGTTTTCTCTGTCAATATCCAGCTCTTCTGGTATCTCAACATCTGGCATCTTACGCAAACTTTCATGTGGATACTTATAAAGTCTATTATTTTTCGTGGATTTTAACATGTATCGGTCTCCGTCCAAAACCTCCGTAACCAAAAACGGGCCTCTAAATTTTGGATCTAGTTTGGTTTGCTGTCTTTCGCTGTTTTTTAGCAATACATAGTCGCCCACGTTAAATCTAATTACCTTAGCTTTATTTTCATCAAAACGTTTTTTTTCATACACGCCGGCATTTTGCATGTTTTTAGCTGCTTGCTCCCTCAATACTGACCGATCAATTTCGGTTTCTTCATTACTAATAGGGGTCAACCCCAACGGTCGAGCCACTTTACCAATTAAAAGTTCTAATGGGCTTGCTTTTGGTAACCCGATTTAACGTACAATTAAGTGCCAACTGCACCTCCCCCAATGCGTCCTGCCAGGACCTAGAGCTTGTTTCAACAGCAGTCAACAGATTCTTAAGTGTACTCATTACCCTCTCAACCTGGCCATTAGCTCTACTAGCACCAGTACCAATCAGATGCAGTTGTATCTTTTGCGACGAACAAAATTCTGCAAACTTTGTACCTGTAAAGCTTCTTCCTTGATCCGCAATCAATCGAGTTGGCACTCCAAACATGGAAATCGAAGATTTCAGTGCATTGATACAGGTATTAGAATCAAGCGAAAAGGTGTGATACAAATAAACAAATTTAGTGAAGGCGTCAATTTGTATGATTATGTACTCCTTGCGGTCGCTTTTACCACTTAGCTTGCCAGATATGTCAACATGAATTGTATGCCAGGGAACACTAATTTTCGGAATTGAGTGTAGCTCAACTTGTGTTTTACCAGATGCAGATTTCGACACTCTGCAAGTGATGCAGTTCTCAACAAATCTACGAACGTATTTTGCCATGCCAGTAAACCAGTAGTGATCGTATACCTTATCTAACGTTTTTTCCCACCCCAAATGCATGATAGACTCATGCACTTGATTTATTACAGACCAGCGGAAAGATCGAGGAACAACAGGGAGACAACGTGTTTTAGAGTGTCTTTGAATTTTTCTGTATAAAACATTCGATCTCAGTTCATATGTTGCAACCAAAGCCAATGGCAAATCATCATTTGTCAATTTTGTAATTATTTCTGTAATTTCCGGATCTCTTTGTTGTTCCACGTGTAACCAATTTTCGGATATTTCTGTCAAGTCAACCCGCTTCTCCTGCACCTTATTTTGAACCAATTGTTGACGAATTGGGTTTCTTGACAAAAAATCTACATGTGCCATTCGCTTTCCTTCTCTGTATTGGATTTCAAAATCAAACGTTTGAAGAAAGTCCCACCAACGGTAAACTCTAGGTGACAGCTCGATTTTAGTTCGCGACGACTTTAGAGAATTACAATCAGTGAATATAACAAATTTTCTTCCGTGAAGGTAATGACGAAAATGTTGTACAGCATTTACAACTGCCAGGGTTTCTAATTCATATGAAGTGAAGAACTGGTCGTTTTGCTATAATATTCAATGACATGGGGTTTGTTGTCTATTCTGTGCAACAGAATGGCTCCATAACCGATAGAGCTGGCGTCAGTATGCAACTCAATTGAATACTTGGGGTCAAAAATGGTCAACACCGGTTTGTTTGTAAGTAGGTGGATAATTTTCTTACGAACCTCTTCATGTTCTGCTTTCCATTCAAAACTATTTTTCTCCGACGTAAGAAAATACAAAGGCTTCATCATCTGTGAAAATCCCGAAACGAACTGACGGAAATATGATGCTAACCCAATAAACTGACGTAAAGTCGCAACTGATCTTGGAGGTGGCAACGCAACCAACGACTCAATTTTGTTTGCATTAGGTCGTATTTCTCCCGCTTGTACCTCGTAGCCTCGAGATTACCCAATGCTTTCATTACAGCTCTTTGGAACACTGACGGTGCGTTTTTCAAACCGAACGGCATTGACAAAAACTCATACTGCCCATCAGGGGTAACGAAGGCAGTATATTCAATTGATTCTGGGTGCATTGGAATCTGGTAGTATCCACTAGCCATGTCCAGAGAGGTAAAATATTTCGCACCACGCAACCTAGCAATTTGGTCCGATATCAAAGGCAACGGAAACTTATCGGCCACTGTATTGCTATTTAATTCTCGATAATCGACACAAAGCCTGGCAGACCCATTCTTTTTCTTTACTATCAACGCAGGGCTAGCAAACGGTGAGCTACTTGGCCTAATGACTTTAGATTCTATTAGTTCATTGATCTTAGTACGTACTATCTCTCTCTCACTTGGGCTGAATCTATACGGTCGTCTCTGTACAGTTTTAGTCGGTTCACGTAGACGAATACACATTTCACCAGTACCAACACGAGTTTGCGGAGTGCCTTCAATAAAAGACGTTGAGTACTTCTTCAACAATGATATTAATTTTACTCTTTCATCAGCAACAACTTCTGTTTCTAAATTATCGAAATTAGCTGGCTCCGATAAATTACATGTGTTAACAATTTTAGATCGTACAATTTTAAAGCCATCATAAGAAATTTCTGCTGTAAACCCTTGAGCCAATACTTCTCTACCGATAATAACATTATTTTTCATGCAATCATCCGGAACTACGTGAAACAAGATTTCTAAACAATTGCCATCAATAATAGCGTTACTTTCAATTTGAACTGTGCTGTAGATATTGGCATTACCTATACCTTTTAAGGAAATTACATTATTTGTTCTCTTACCAACTAACTTATTGGAAATACTTTCTTTAGCCAATGAGCACTCTGCTCCAGAGTCGAATGAGATTGGAAACTTCTCACCTTGTACCATCATAAAAGACTTAGGTTCATCCACGACGCATAGTTCTACCCTCTTTTCTGACCTGGATCCTGTTCCTCCTGTCGACACGTTTTTGGGGCACTTAGGGGCGATGTGGCCCGGCTCACGACAACGGTAGCATGTCACTTTCGGCTTTCCCTGCGACAGATGTTGGTCATGTTTTCCTTGATGAAAAGACTCTCCGGAACGACGTTCTCCTTCAGCTGGTGAATTTTTGAACCCTTTTCCGGCTCTGCAGTCCACCTTTTTATGGCCCAGTTTGCCACAAAGATAGCACTTAACCTCCATTGTTTTGGCACGCTTGATTTCCGGTTCCCAATTTGGTGTATTGCTTTGACTTTTCAGTAAGTTAAAAACTTGTAGTTCCGATTGTAAGTCACGTCTATTCTTTATGTTCGACGTGTATGCAGTCCTCTGCAAACGTCGATCGAAATTTGCCATGTGTCCTAGCACAAACGCCACGGCGATTTGCTCGTGATCCATGTTACGAATTTTTGTGCATAGCGACGTCACAATGCGGCTTGCATATGCAGACAAGCCTTCACCGTTATATGGACGGCTACTGAGCAAACGCAAGAATGTTGCTGCTGGCGTCTCGGGTGTCTCGTATCGCTGCTCAAATAACTGCCGAAAATCCTGCCATGTTATTCCGGGATAACATATCTGCGACAGCCATTGTGATGCGCTTCCTTCCAAAGATTTGCTCAATGCCATTATGAGCGCACTGCCGATTAGTGGTTTTTCGTCAAAAATAAGCTCCACCGTAGCACACCACTGTGTAGCATCGCCTCCAGAAATGTCCGGATTATACTTCGGCAGTGTTAGTACGCCTTGTTGCTGCGGTTCGCTTGCCGATGCCCTTAAACTTTTCGCCAGCTCCAGAAAATTTCGATTTTGCTGGTCGAACAACACATAAAACTGCTCCGAAAAGGTTGTTGGACGAGAGCTGAATCTAACTTCTGATGTCGGGGAAATATTATCTTCCCCAGTCAGGACCACATCATCTTGCAATTTATCAGCCATCTTTTCTTTAAGTTTACGTTTGATGATTTTATATTAACTGGATTAGCGCAGCGAGTCTCCGCAGCCGTGTTGCTTGTTCGGTAACCAAACAGGAAAGAGGACGTCTATCCACACGTCAACTGTCATTAGACCGTTCATACCTTTCCAACACTAGCAATGCATACGGAGCCACACTCGACTCTAGTTCATACACCTAGGGTCCCACTAAACCAGGGCTGATACAAAGAACAGCCAATCACACAGTTCGCGGACATGTCAAACGTAGTACCGCATACTACATTCTCCGACATATATATATTCTTGATCAGAGTCACCAGCCAAGTCGATTTAGCCATGTCCGTCTGTCCGTCTGTCTGTCCGTGTGAAACAACAGATCTCAGAGACTATAAGAGCTAGAGTTACCAAATTTGGTGTCAAGATTGGAATCTGTGGCACGCAGATCAAGTTTGTTTCAAAATTTGGCCACGCCCACTTGCGCCCTCAAAAATAATTAAAAACGTAACATAAGCTAAACTCGTTATTTTTGGGTTAAAGTTAATAGATACAGTAAATGAATAAAATAGAGCGGACGTTTCCTGAAAATTTCAGTAAAATCGGATGATAAACATGGGAGATATTAGCAATAAGGTTAGAATTTTAACACACCGCCCTAAGGCACTGCTGTTGCAAGCTGTAGCCGACAGGTGGCGCATTCGAGCCTTGGCCGTACGATATAATGGCGCCAATGTATGTATGTACAATGTAGTGTATGTACATTTTTAAATTGCCTTTTAGTGTGAAGCGCAAACGTTTAGGTACCGAGTATCTCACAGTCGAGCACAGTCGACTGTAGCTTTCTTACTTGTTATACCCGGTACCCATAGGGTGAAAGGGTATTATAAGTTTGTGCCAACCGAGAATGTATGTAACAGGCAGAAGGAGGCATCTCCGACCCCATAAAATATATATATTCTTGATCAGTATCACCAGCCGAGTCGATTTAGCCATGTCCGTCTGTCCGTCTGTCCGTCCGTGTGAAACAACAGATCTCAGAGACTATAAGAGCTAGAGTTACCAAATTTGGTGACAACATTGGAATCTGTTGCACGCAGATCAAGTTTGTTTTAAAATTTGGCCATGCCCACTTCCGCCCTCAAGAATCATAAAAAACGTAAAATAAGCTATACTCGTTATTTTTCGGGTAAAAGTTAATAAATACAAAAAATGAATAAAATAGAGCGGACGTTTCCTGAAAATTTCAGTAAAATCGGATGATAAACATGGGAGATATTAGCAATAAGGTTCGAATTTTAAAACCCACCCTAAGGCGCTGCTGAGTAGCCTGTAGCCTGTCTAGGTCGTAGGTTCGAGCCCCGACCTCGCCAAAACTTTTTATTGTTTTTTTCTCTGTTATTTTTGCATTTCTTCCTGTTTCCGTTGTTATTATACCCGGAGAACAATTAGAAAACAATTTTAGAATAAAACAAGTAAGAAAGCTACAGTCGACTGTGCTTGACTGTGAGATACCCGGTACCAAAACGTTTGCGCTTCACACTAAAAGGCAATTTAAAAATGTACATACTTACATATGTACATTGGCGCCATTATATCGCACGGCCAAAGCTCGAATGCGCCACCTGTCGGCTACAGCTTGCAACAGCAGTGCCTTAGGGCGGTGTGTTAAAATTCTAACCTTATTGCTAATATCTCCCATGTTTATCATCCGATTTTACTGAAATTTTCAGAAAACGTCCGATCTATTTTATTCATTTTTTTTGTATTTATTAACTTTTACCCGAAAAAAAAGAGGATAGCTTATTTAACGTTTTTTATGATTTTTGAGGGCGGAAGTGGGCGTGGCCAAATTTTAAAACAAACTTGATCTGCGTGCAACTAATTCCAAAGTTGTCACCAAATTTGGTAACTCTAGCTCTTATAGTCTCTGAGATCTGTTGTTTCACACGGACGGACAGACGGACAGACGGACATGGCTAAATCGACTCGGCTGGTGATACTGATCAAGAATATATATACTTTATGGGGTCGGAGATGCCTCCTTCTGCCTGTTACATACATTCTCGGTTGGCACAAACTTATAATACCCTTGTACCCTATGGGTACCGGGTATAAATACAAAACAGAAAATATTTTGGTTTTTTGTGGGATTAAGCTCGTGCCAATTTTGCAAAATGTAGATGCACCGGCTGCTTAGACAACTGGACCATTACATATGTTACATATGAAGCGCCATTTTCATACTTAGTATGCTTCGACAACTGTTAACCTAATTTTGGCAGAACTGAAATAAAATTGCCAGAGATTGTCACATCTAATAGCTTCTACATTTTCTTAATGAAAAGATGCTTTTTATACCCGGTACCCATAGGGTACAAGGGTATTATAAGTTAGTGCCAACCGAGAATGTATGTAACAGGCGGAAGGAGAAATCTCCGACCCTATAAAGTATATATATTCTTGATCAGCGTCACCAGCCAAGTCGATTTAGCCATGTTCGTCTGTCCGCCCGTGTGAAACAACAGATCTCAGAGACTATAAGAGCTAGAGTTACCAAATTTGGTGACAACTTTGGAATTCGTTGCACGCAGATCAAGTTTGTTTTAAAATTTGTCCACGCCCACTTCCGCCCCTGAAAATCATAAAAACGTTATATTAGCTATATGCGTGATTTTCTGCTTAAAATTAATAGATACAATAAATTAATAAAATAGAGACGGACGTTTCCTGAAAACTTCAATAAAATCGGATGATAAACATGGGAGATATGAGCAATAAGGTTTGAATTTTAACACACCGGCCTAAGGCACTGCTGTTGCAAGCTGTAGCCGACAGGTGGCGCATTCGAGCCTTGGCCGTGCGATATAATGGCGCCAATGTATGTATGTACAATTTTAATTTGCCTTTTAGTGTGAAGCGCAAACGTTTAAGTACCGGGTATTTCACAGTCGAGCACAGTCGACTGTAGCTTTCTTACTTGTTTTTCTTATATTTCGGTCCGAATAATTATAAGTTTTTTTTTTCTGTAGATCATTTTTTTTCTAATTTCTTTTCATAAAACACACTGCGGCTACTGCTTTGTTTTGGTTTCTTCTTTGCTCTTATCCCGTTGGAACTTTCGAGAAGCGATAAGAAAATTATTGTCGTAGATCAGCATTCAACGAAAGATGCCATCACGACAAAACAATAATAATAATAATAAACAATAATAATAATAGCTAAAGAATATTTAAACATGTCCAAAAATGCAATTGTTTGTCCTTTACAAGCGCTGGTGTTGATGTTGATGAATAATCTGCATTATTAGGTTGGGAAGATTTAAATATCTTTATAGGTGCCTGCCAGCCATAGATCAATTTGAGGGTTAAATAATATTTTCCGCCTTGATCCACTACCAAGCATTGCATATCGTTATACTTGTTTTTATTCACTTGTGAACAAGTTTTTCTGTTTTGCTTTCATCAGGTGTCATTTGTAAAAATAACTGTAGACCACATGAACTTCGAAGTGTACAGTTAACAAAAAAACTGAGATGACGATTGCGGTGAAAAGCTTTTGCTGGTGTTGTTTTCCTTTAAAAAGTCCAATGCAAAGAGATGCAAACAACTGCAAAAAGATCACCAAGGTCCGAAAATTTTTCCAGGTCTCCAAGGCCGCCTGGTCTGAGCTGGGTAGTTATGTATGTATAGAAGCTCCTGATCTCTGCGCCCACTGTGATGTAATAGCTCTGTCTATTTTGGTTAACCTTCTGGTGTAGTTCTGGGACCTGCCGTTATGCCATCTAGGGCCCCCAAAAATCTTCAATTATTTATTGAAAACCACTTTGTTCGATCACATACCTCTGCTGCCAATAAATCAATGCTTATTTTTTTTGGTTAGGATCTCCGACCCTGAATTTTCACTGCCGTGATGCCGTGGTTAGGGATTATCCTGATACCAGCACTTTAAATTTTGTTTCCAGTTAATTATATTTATATTATGTAATTAATCACGTGTAGCAAAGAATTAACTACCACTTAGGAATTGAACGTTAACTCGTGGATGCCAATTTCAGAAAAGAGGTCGCGTGTTCAACAATCAGCCGCTTTATAGCCTCAGTATTTACAGTAATTCTGAATTCGCTCTAAAAGCTTTTATGTTTTTTCTCAGTGGCTTCGCTGCGGGTATTTTGACACTGGAAGTGTGACATTTCTAACTATCGAAAATACCTATCTTGACGCGATTTTTAAAAATCACCACATAACCTTACTCATTTTCATGTTATCATGTGTTGGTCCTGGACCCCTATTATAAGCTCAAGTTGTTAAATAAAACAAAAAAATCCACGGACAGACAAACGTTTTCATTTCGGAAAGGCCGTTCAAATCGCCAAACGACCTCTACATTCCCACAGTGAGGGAGCAGATAAATCGTCATTCAAGTCGTTACAACGAACTGCTTCAGGCCCACACCAACCACCTAGCGGCTTCATTGGCTAACCGGATGACCCGACAAAGGCTGAAGAGAAAGCATCCAAGAGACCTATGGACAAGAGGAAGGCAAAGAAACGCGAGTCCTTCACCAATAATCTGAAAGAAGAAATATATATTTGCAAATTTTTTCATTCTTAATTAAAAATTGTTGCTGATCGTTGCTGTTATGTTTCCAAGCTATGTTTGTGCCTTCTGTCAGTCTCTATGTTTTATAACCATCAAATTGGTTGCTTAACGTAAAATAAACATTTATATTATCTAAAAAAAAAAAAAATTGATGAGTAATATCTTTGGAAAACGAATTTTCCCAGATATGTGCAATCTCAAAGGATATATGACATTGAGTGACTATAAAAAACAGAAAAAGCCGATTTTGAAAAAAAAAAATCAATATCTCTAAATTCTTATTTATTATATATATATATAATTTTAAAATACCTTTTCAACGACATAGAAGGTGTGTTCAAAAAGTATCGCGAATTTTGTGTTTTTTCAAAAATGGTTTATTTATTCATGAATATCTATTTTGTCCCCTTCAAAGTAATCCACATGAGATATTATACACTTGTGCCAACGGTTTTTCCAATCTTCGAAGAAGAAGAAATCATTTTTTTATCTTCTTCAGCTCCTCCTTGGATGCCTTCTTTATCTCGTCAAGCCTAGCGTAACGTCGTCTTTTCATGGGCCTCTTCAGTTTAGGGAACAAGAAAAAGTCACAGGGGGCCAGATTTGGGGAATACGGTGGCTGCGGCATCATTAGTGTGTTGTTTTTGGCCAAAAAGTGGCACACAAGCAACGATGTGTGAGCAGGGGCGTTATCGTGGTGCAAAAGCCAATTTTTGTTATTTTCGGCCTTCTGAGAACATGTTGTACCACCGATAAACGTTGCTTCGGTCCAAGGTAGCATCTCCGTATGCCACAGTCAACAGTCGGAATGCATCCGCGCATTTAATTTCGATTTTCACACAAAATTTGATACAGGTTCTTTGATCCATTTTTTTGAATAGGTAAAAATCGAAGACGATCCAAAACACTTCCAAGCAAAGCAGCTGTCAACTATTAAGTGAACATTCAAAATGGCCGTCGGCATAAGTGAGAGACATGAGTACCAACATAACAGCACAAAAAAAAATGAAATTTGAATATACGTAACCCGCGAAAATTCGAAATTCGCGATACTTTTGAACACACCTCGTATATCACGTTACTGTAACTTTATTCGTTTAGAAGTTATGGGAGCGGTAAATCTAGCATTTTTAGCTAATTTCCCGCCAAACTAGCGGGAAAACGAAAAAGTAGTAGAACTAAGCTTGTTCAGTTCGAGCTGTTAAGTAAAATAAAAGTGGTTCCAACACTCTAAAACGAAGATTTGACACGACAAACAGACAGACAAACTCCAGGACAATCGTTTTCATTTCGGAAAGGACGTTAAAATCAGTCGAGTGTGACCGACTGTGAAATACCCCGTACCCAAAGCATTGTGGGTGAAATTAAATAGCATATGGACATGGAATATAAAAAATTTAAAACAAACTTGATCTGCGTGCAAGAGATTCCATTGTTGTCACCAAATTTGGTAACTCTAGCTCTTATAGTCTCTGAGATCTGTTGTTTGACACGGACGGACAGACGGACATGGCTAAATCGACTCGGCTGGTGATGCTGATCAAGAATATAAATACTTAAATGGGGACGGAGATGCCTCCTTCTGCCTGTTACATACATTCTCGGTTGGCACTAACCCATAATACCCTTATACCCTATGGGTACCGGGTATAATTACGACTGTAGCTTAAATAACGCTTTTAATGATTTTTCGGGAGCGGAAGTGGGAGTGGCCAAAATTAAAAATAAACTTGATCTGCTGCCTTCTGCCTGTTACATACATTCTCGGCTGGCACTAACTTATAATACCCTATGGATATCGGGTATAAAAATTCTTTCTCCACCAGGGCCATACTGACAGTTTTCACGTTCTCGTGCAAACCAAAGGATAACGTTCTCCAACAACGATTGAATTCAAATTTTTTTAAACAAAAATTTTCCTTACAATTTTTAGTTTTCTTTATACGAACGGTAATATTTCATAATTTCTAACATCTTTGTTAAAAAAATGTTTCTTAACCTCTGGGCCGGGTACTGCCACGTAGCATCGACACAACACAACACATCACTGCCACACCACAGGCTAGTGCCACACTAGCCACTACTCCTTTGTCAGTGCCACACTGGTCTTTAACATACGGTAGTGCCACATTAGCAACTACTCGTTTGCCAGTGCCACTCTGGTCTTCAACGGTTTGTTTCACCCGCATTGCTAGTGCCACACTAGTCTTCACAACCTGTTTCACCCGTTTCATCCGCACCAATGCCACATTGGTCTTCACGGTCGTCGACCGCTTCATCAATATCTAGCTCGCTTGGTACCTGCCCTTCTGGCATTCTACGTCAACTCTCGTGTGGATTTTTGTACTGCCTCTTAGTCTTTAAAGACTTTAGATTGTATCGATCACCGTCTAACACTTCTGTCACGACAAAAGGTCCACGAAACTTCGGATCTAACTTAGTTTGCCGTCGCTCGCTATTCTTCAGAAGTACATAATCTCCTTCAGTAAACTTGACAACTTTATCTTTGGCTTTGTCGAATCTTGTTTTGTCATATTCTTTTGCGCATGTCATATTCTTTATAGCTTCTGCTCTCTGTTTATTTACATTACCTTTCGATCAAGATATAATTGATTCGGATCGGACTATCGTAGCAGATTTTCAATTCTACGGCTCTATATAGTACCAGCAATCCCATAGCGGCTTCGCCCGCTGTAAAAATAATATACCCTGAGTGAAGTATTATAACTTTGGTCAGATGTTTATATCCCTTAGGTTTGACTCAAAGCAAATAATCATATACTATAGCTGGCATATACGTGTACATGCACACTGCGCTGCAGTCATAAAACATTAAAATACAAAAAATATATATAATTTACGATGCCTGCAATGCATTTGGGGCAGTTTGTGCATATGTGTGTACATTATTTCACTTTTCTGCTGCACCGTTTCAAACCTTCCGGGTTACTTTTGGTTGTGTTAGTTTTTTTTTTTGTTAATTCGTTAATAAAGAATATTCACTTTAAACGTTTGATTGTAGAAAATCTATTGCCATGTGTTTGTTCCGTTCCCCAAAACTGTATCTAACTGATTAATTATACTAATTCCGTGAGGATCTGAAAAGCCTTCTCTATTTACAATGGCTGGTTATTGGGAATTTAAAAATTATTATTTCTAGGCGTACGTGTCAAAACAAAGTATAATAGAAAAAAAAAGGATTTGACCCGGTGTCGAACCCAGATTTTCCCGATCCCTCGATCGAGAATCACACTTCAACCATCTTCGCCAAGGCTCCGAACAATTGCATTAGGCTTAATGAGGCTTTGGTAGCAAGCAGCGGTAAAATATATAATAAGTTAGGATAATAACTGCCTTGCAACTGCAAACAGGTTTCGGCCGCCATTTTGAGAAATATAATTGAAGCTTGATCCAACCAAAAATGGATTAAAAAAAAGTCCACGCATTCAAAAGAAATTGACAAAAAATTAGCTCTGAAAAAAAAAACCAAATATGAAGGTTAGGTTAGGACGGCCCTCGTGGGGCCTTACATAGGCCAATATGGCCCCTCGTTGTCCGGATGGGTTTGACGAATTTTACGAGATTTCGACCTAAAGGATCGAGGGTGTTTTTTGCAAAGGCAATTAGTTCGCCTGGCGTCCTCCTGGAGGCATTTTCTAATGATTCCAATACCGGGGAGCCTAGGTACCTACCTGATCCATGCCCATCATAGGGCGGGGCACTTGCAGATGAGATGCTCCAAAGTTTCGATTGCCTCGAATGTTACGTACGCCGGTTAGGGTCGACGTGAGTCATTTGGTTAGCACGAAAGAAAACTCAAGAATAGCCAATGCGCAAGTGCTCTAGAAAATCAACACGGGCAAGATTACACAACAATTTGACTCGGGCAGATGACACCGCCTAAACTCGCCAAATTGAGCCATGCAATCAGCTGCAACCCAGCACCTCCGATTTTGCTGAACTATCAAACCTTAGACCAAAGACGACCCAACTATAACTCCAGCCTATAGGCGAAAAGAGGGGAATGGATGACACTAGTTGAGAACACTTTTGTGTTCCATTCCGGTGATTCCTAGGCGGAATTTGGCACAGTGTTTGGTATAAAAGCCACCAGTTTATCAATACCAGGGAGAATCAAAACCAACAAGCCCTCGTGGAGATTCTTGTAACCGCGTCGCGTCTCTAGCAACAGTCTTGAAAAACCTCAAGTTCGGAGTTCAGTGGTAATACGGTAGCTGACAACAACCAAGTGCTAAAGAATAGTGACTACAAGGATAATGGGCTCCAAAACGTCCAAAGTTAACTACAGCACGGCCAACGTCATCAATACGACCGAAGTGGTCGACCACAAGGACGAAATTGCGCAGGTCTACCAAGTACTTCGGCTCATCGCAGGATTGCTGATCGTCCTCCTTGTGCTCAAAGGACTTAGCACCTACAAGAGGGTGATCCAGGGACACCGCGACCGTCGCCACGAACTGGAGAAAGTAGTGTTCCTCGCCAACAATTAGTCCTGTGACCATAAGTAACCGCCCGAAGGAGCGGTTAACTAATAAGATAACTTATAAACATTTAAAATAAACAAACATTAAAACTTATCAATTTAAAAGAAAAACTTATTATTATGAAAATAGGCCAACTTAAACAGCCAAACAAATACAAATAAATAAAACACTAACTCAAACAAAACCACAATAGTTTCCGTGATGAATGTGTCAACTTGCCTTATGATATCTGTGCGTCAATCCATATTTGAGCAGTAGATACTGACTCCATTTCACCAAAAAAAAAAAAATATATATATATATATACATATATACAAGTGCGCATACAAGTGCGCATACAAGTGTACCCCCGTCTCTCTACCCGCCGGAAAGTAAGACAAAGTGGAGACGACACCATCGTCAAATGACCAGCGCACAGTAGCGCCTTTTCTCATTTTGCGTTGCTAAAATCGTAACTTTTGAACCAAATAAGATAATCAAATAATTTAAACGGCATTTTACAGGTAAATGTTGTAAAATTTGTATATGTATTGGACAATATGCCACGCCCACCCATTCGCCTTTTTATAGGGTATCAAAGTGAAAAAATCTATTTTATTCAATGAAAACAATTTTTTAAAAACATTTTTTTTTAAATTTTTTATCTTTATTTTTATGTATTTGCTTAAATAAAAATAATTTGAAAACTAAAAAAAAATATTTAACATTTTTTTAAAATATTTTTTTTCTATAATGTTGGCTATTTTTTATTAACAAACGGGCCTATTTTAGGGAATTTCTAATAGTTTAAGCATTTCTGGACTATAATTACTTGATTCTATATCTTTTCGCGACTTTACATGCCGCAGAGATGCAATAAACGGGTCAGATGATGCAGCTAACATATTGAAGAGGTCCTCATTTTGCCTAAGTCTGGATGACTTGTAAGTGTTGCAGTATCTATACTTCTTATAGAATTTATTTAGCGATTCTTGAGCTTCTTCTGAAAGTTCTCCAATTGGCAAAGACTGATATTCAATTATATCTTTACCATGTTCTAGAATTTTGTGGACTGTTGGAGTCAATTTCTTATGAGGATACTTCTCAGCCAAAAGCGAAGCTGTGATGGAAGCATATTCCCCATATTTCACCGAATCAATTTTCTCCTTGCAATTGAGTACATTCAAGATCGCACCCAATCTTTGAATGATTTCCTCGTCAATTCCAGTGATTTCTGCCGCAACAATGCAATTTTCGAAAAATCTCCGAAAAGTATTTCCATCGTTTAAGTTTCCATATCCGGGTTTCGGGCAGTCCACTTTGAGTCCAAGTTGCTTTTGAAAACGCTTCCTGTATTCGATCTTTCCTAAATTGTTCCTTTTCCTTCTTTGTCGAATTGTTATTATCCCAGTCTTCGTTGTCTTGTGGAAGGGTATACGCCAATTTCAACAAAAATTCCATAAACCTTATCCGAGCGTGTAAAGGTGAGATTCCGTAGTTGTAGTTTGCCTCCTTGGTTGTAGAATCATCCAAACTTCCGAAATTCTTTTGAGTTGTTTTGCAAATTGGACATGTTAAAGTCGATTTGGTATTGGTTAATTCATTCACTATTTTTCCATCAACCATGGTCAAGTGAAACTCGAAGCTGCATTCAACATGTTTTCCTTCCCTGATCTCCAGAATGATGGGTCTAATAGCATCTATTTCTCTTTGAATATTTTGCACTGTTGTATTGATGAGTACCGGTGATTCTCTTGCGAATTGAAACATTATTGGACGGCAATAATGAACTGATGAAGGCCTATTGTTTCTCCAATGTAAAGATTCCTCTGATTGAAGCCGCAAAGGAACCACTGATGCCATTAACAAATTCCCGTCTGATATTGATTCATCATCTGTCCTTATTGTTTGTTTATAAATGCTTTGTCCAGATGATCCATCGCAGCCCCATTTACTGACCAATTCCACCTTCTCTGGTAAATTGTCCAACACATTATCCGGAAGACTCTTCAATAAACGTTGAGCCGTGTGATTCATCAGATCCTGCACAGTAGCTTTCACAGAGACTTCAGTAATCTCTGTATTAATTGGTCTTGACATTTTTTTTTGCCTCCGTAATCCGTTTATATCCAGGTAATATATCCGCCCCATGTTGCATTAAACACGTTCGTAATATTTCATATTTCTCCTTGGATAATTGTAAGTCCATAAATAAGGCCAGGGCTTCTTCGTCAGTTAGTTCCATTATGCTAGCGTTTAATGGAGTGGGAATGCTTTTCCGAATCCTTTTGAGCCGACAAGGGCTTGCTATAGCAACCGATTTGGTTATGGATGATTTAGTCAGTTGATGATCCTTTATATATTTAGTAGTAGGTCACCTCAGAAAGCTTCTTTCTTCTTGTGAAATCCGAGCAATCCTGTATTGCTTTCGATGGTCTTCCTTTACCGGTAGATGTGCTGGGTTCATCATCATGATCTTCTTCCGTGGCTTGCAAGTTGAGATCCCCCAGAAGCCAGTCCTCATATTTGGCTTAAAAACGTGAATGGCTTCGATACACTTCTCCCCACTTTTTCCTGAAGTTCTTGTACAGTAAGCGAATGTGTTTTCCACTCCATAGTTGTTTCTTAAATCTCCAAACCAAAGTTCAAGCTCTCTAAAACAGTCTTGGGGCGTTCCGAAAGATTTCGAACAGTTTTCCGCGATTGATCTTTGCCATTCTGTCTTGTCAACTTTCACTGATAGACTAATGCTGGGCATATTAAAATTGCGCAATATATAGTCCGATTTATTACCTGTTAGGTACCCTTTGGGTTTTGGGTCAATTAAAGAGTTAAACCAGACACCTGTTATACCTATGATTTTTTGTAAATATGCCCTAAATTCATGTTATGCAGTTTTTAGGTAAGGTATTGCCTACCTGGGAGAACCCACAACTATTTTGTCAGCTACAAAAGTGATTTCAGCGTCTACCTGTTTTCTTTAAAAAGTAATTAATTGTTTCCTTTGGAAGTATAATTTAGCTACTATCAGGTATAAATATAAAAAACACCAAATTTCATAAACACCTATTTTATAGGTACGTTTTGTTATACAAAACAAACGAAACAAACAATTTCAAAGTATAGCGCGAGCGGGTTTAAAGCGGTTAACCCGCTTGCGCTACAGCTAGTCTATTTTTTGGTATGTATTAAGTTGAATCGGTATTTTGGTATATTTTACCCTGAGTTGTTTTAGTTTATTGCATTGCATTTCCGCAGCTGCAGCGTGCTGCAGCAGATGTAAGTTGATTCTGGTCCAGAAAAGATCAACGAAGGTTTTGAATGTAGTGTGTATGAGGGCCGAGCCCGGCCAAAAAAGATATAGACTACTTTAGCCAGAAAAAAGTGAACAAAATGGACCCCTGGCAGGAAGCGATTTACCTGTACAAGCCCAAACCCAATTCTGTTTTTTTTTTTGGGTCAGTTTACAGTTTATGAATGTATCTGTTATTTAAAGTAAAAATCATGAGGTTAGGTAATCTATTTTTTGTGTAATATTACCTGAAAGTCAACCAATTTCCCCTTTTTTTTTGTATGATGCAAAAATGGAAACAAAGTTCGACTTTGAAGGCTCATATCATCTACAAAAAAATCTTAAAATTGATTTTATCGGAAATTCTGAATCGATGGGAAATTTCCTGTCGAATAAGTATGGTTTAAATCGTTTTTGCGACTACGACTTTTTTGATTTTAGTAACGGCTTTTGTTCGAGAGCCGCTACTGTGCAGCGGTCACTCCGCTCACCGAGTTTCTTAGCTTTTGTACGTATTGTTCTCTAAGTTATTTTTTGTGTTTAATTTAAAACCCACATACACCAATACACTTCTTATATTTTTTTGTTAATGTGTTGTTTTTAAATCATTAAGACAAATTTTGTGCACTACCTTCCATACGAACAAAATATTAGCTTCCAAAGTTACACTATATTCTTAAATACAGCTAAATATTACTTACACCATTTAAATTAATCACACTGACTATAACAGACACACCTTTTGACACGCTTAAATGTGCGATACACAATTGACCAACCTTTCTAATAAACTTGTAATGTAAACTTAAACCAACCAAAAAATGCATTGGTAGAAACCAATAAAAAGGGGGGCATTGGTACGACTGTAAGACTGGGTCAAGAAGATGACAACACTTTTGACGAACGATATGGACAAAAGGGGATCGTATTGCACGGCCCGCGACGATCCAAAGCCGCACGAAGTTTGCGAATGGGGATGGAAAACGGCCAAAACATACCCCGATCGTTTTCACGATCAAGCATAAATCTGCTTGCGGGGCAATGTGGACTGAAAGACCGACTGACGACCGATTTCTTCTATTTTTCAGGCACGGAAGTAATTGTTCTGATTATGTTTGGAGAGGATAGTGGCGTCCAAAGAACCCACCCCAAATCCGGCGAGCTCAGCTGCAAAAATCGTGTCTGCTATCTGGGCGGCCACTTCCTCAGCCCTATGTCCTCCAAGGACTGAGGCACAACGACACCACCGACGTGACACGGATTCATCACATATTCTGCACTTGCCCTTATCGGTGATGCCTAGTTTAACTGCGTGCGACGCAGCAAGGAGTGACCCATTGGGATTCGCACTAACAATCTGCAGCCTATTCGTAGTTGATGCAGTAGGTAGTGTCTGAGTTTTTCGTTGGGCTTTTTGAGATTTAGCAGGTTGTAAAATTCCTTTACCTTCCTTTGCTTCGTGCGTCACCCCGTCTCTCTCTATTCTGTCATTCGCCAGCCCGACACCTTCCTTTGCAAGATCGTCCGCCGCCTCGATACCATCGATGCCCTGGTGGCTGGGAACCCAGTGGATCCTCACTGATTTTGTCGTGCTGAGGTTGTGCCTCCCTGCTCGCCAGTACATTTTTGGAACAAATCACTGATGACTCCATGCCTCTTATCGCCGCTTGGCTGTCGACGAATAGGTTGACCTCTTCGAATTGGTGGTGTATTTTTTGCGCGGCTTCTGCCGCTTTCCTTATTATGTAGGGCTCTCTCTATAGTGGCCCCTAACGAATGTAGTGCCGTTTCCACTGATTGGTGTAGGCATGCTGGTTGGTCGACATTAGTCTCCCTACTTAATTTCTGATGTGTAGGTCCACCAGCTTTTCGAGTGTTTTTAGTTAAAAAGAGGTGAGGCTTATCGGACTGTAATCCTTGGGGCTCATATATCTGTATTATCCTGCATTCGGAAGGAAGACAATCCGAGAGGATAAAGGGATATAGCCCGTAAGCAAGCTGTGTAACATATATTGCACAGAGCCATGGAATGATCCGTTCTTTAGTTCTTTTTGTGATTCTAATAAATTATCTGGGGTTGTTCCATTGGATCGATAGGTTCTTGTTCCACCATAGTCTTCTCATGGTCTTCTCTCTAGTTCTTGATATTGGGCATGATGCGTGATACGCTTCTTTTAATTCATTAGAGAGGGTCTCTAGGGACGTTTCAATGTCTTCCGCAGTCTTCCTCGCTGGAACGCTTCGGTCCGTCCCTGCGCAGCTGGTTGGTTCCCCTGAAAACTAAGCCAGGCACCTCTAACCATGGCTACTGGTTCACTTCCTCCGACTTTTGGGGGGAGGCAGGAATTCAACCGTTGCCTTAGCTAGACACTGCATTACCCCGGATAGAGCCAGCGGCATTGCATTACCCGTTACCCGGGATAATACAGACCCCATTGCCCAGCCACACCCTCGTGGATGGTTCAGCTGGAGGATTTATGCCGGCCCAAGACATATATAGAAGAAAAAACAAGTGGGAAAGCAAGAGTCGAGAGTGACAAACTGTGAGATACCCGGTACCCAAGGATTGTGGCTGAAATTAAATAGCACATGAACATGGAAAAAAGAAAATGTTGACAAATGAAGACAAATGTTGCTAAAAAAGATAAATGTTGCTAGGAACTTGTTGAGAAACACCAAAAAATAAAACAAACTTAGCTAGGGACATGTTGAGCAACACGTACTGATATTCTCCACACCTCTCTTACAAAATCTACGTGCTCGGACACGCGATAAGTGTTTCTAAGCAGTGCGATAGAGCAAGAGGGTGACTATTGACCTCTCGTTTTGACTCAATGCTTTGGAACACTTTTTGCGTGTCTCAGTACGTAGCTTCTACAAGAAGAAACATACAGAGAAATTTTATGGTTTAATAATTTCCATGTTTATCACGCCCGCAAATGCCTACCTATTTATTATATCTATTTACTTTAAGTCAAATATCACGACTATAGCTTATATTTTTAATGATTTTCGGGGCGGAATTGGGCGTGGCCAAGTTTTAAAACAAATTTGATCTGCGTGCAACAGATTCGAATGTTGTCACCAAATTTGGTAACTCTAGCTCTTATAGTCTCTGAGATCTGTTGTTTCACATGGACAGACAGACATGGCTAAATCGGCTCGTTTGGTGACGCTGATTCAGAACTTATAACTTATATAGGGTCGGAGATTTCTCCTACTGCCTGTTACATACATTTTTGGCTGGCACTAACTTATAATACCCTTGGATCCTATGGGTACAGGGTATAAAAAAATTAAGTTCTCCAGCCATTCAGAAAACTAATTTTAAAAAAAGATTGAAAAAATTAATCTTCCGCGGGCTGGAATCTAGCCAGCCCTATCACGGTCGCAAGCTGGCGCTGTTCGTTTGGTTGAAAACGGCTGGTCAAAGCTGCATTAAAGAACTTTCAAAGTAGGCCGAACAAAAAAACCTTTATTAGCGTGTATCTTTAACCAAGAACAAAGGATATAAAAACAAAAATCATGTCGATAGGTCTAACCGTATGAGCTAGGCGAGCGATACTTAAAAAAAGCGTTTGAGGTTTATATATATAGACTTACAAATTTCTTCCAATATTTTAGAAATCTCGCCTTTGAATCGGCCAACCTTTAAAAATAAAACAAACAAATGTTTTGAAAAAAATCGCATTTATATAGAAATTTTTTCTTATTACAAAATTTAAGAAAGAACTTTTCTTGAATATAGAAGAATGAAAATCTTTCTTAATTTTATTGCTGTCGTAGCCAAAACATTTTCAACGTTTTAAAAGGCGAGAATCGCCTTTGAATTCAAGAAAGAAAAGGCCTTTTAAAACAGAATTTTATTTCTTCTTTTACAAATTTGTCTCTCGCGTGTTCGCATACAACATCTCTGGCATGGAGTGATGGTTGCCGGTCAACACATAAATATGATTGTTTTACGAGGGAAGTAGCAAGTCTCTACTGCAACAGTGACAAAATCTATGAAAAGAGAAGTTCATTTCTTGTTTTAATGACGTTAAAAAAAAGGCATGTTTTTATAAATTCAATTCCTTAAAAAATAAGAAAGAAATCACCACTAAAATCAGAATCTCATTTCTTGTTTTCAGAAATATTTATTCTTGTTTTAAAGGCGCCTTTTTAAAAAAAACTTTCTAGTTTTAAGAAATTACTTTTCTTGAAACAAGAAAAAAATCACCATTGAAACAAGAACGTTGTTTTCTTAATACAAAGGTGGTTTCGCCTTTGGCTAAAATTCAAGAAAGATCTTCCCAGATTTTTTGGATATTCTGAGGTATTTTTTTATGAGTGTAGTCTCCTTGAGTACCATAGTCTCGGTGCTCATCGTCACTTCGTGGAATGTACCACAGTGATAATATTTGCGTATTATTACTTTAAGCTAAAAATTTAAAATAATATTAGGCGCGGACAAAAGTTAACAATTTAAATTTTTTTTAAAGCAGCAAGCTCTTTTGGTGACAGTATTGTGCAATTTCTACAAATAGTTTTGCACTATGCTGGAGAAAAACAAGTAAGAAAGCTACAGTCGACTGTACTCGACTGTGAGTTACCCGGTACCTAAACGTTTGCGCTTCACACTAAAAGGCAATTTAAAATTGTACATACATTACATTGTACATACATACATTGGCGCCATTATATCGCACGGCCAAGACTCGAATCCGCCACCTGTCGGCTACAGCTTGCAACAGCAGTGCCTTAGGGCGGTGTGTTAAAATTCTAACCTTGTTGCTAATATCTCCCATGTTTATCATCCGATTTTACTGAAATTCATTCAATTACTGTATCTATTAACTTTAACCCGAAAATAACGAGTTTAGCTTATTTTACGTTTTTTATTATTTTTGAGGGCGCAAGTGGGCGTGGCCAAATTTTAAAACAAACTTGATCTGCGTGCAATAGATTCGAATGTTGTCATCAAATTTGGTAACCTTAGCTCTTATAGTCTCTGAGATCTGTTGTTTCACACGGACGGACAGACGGACAGACGGTCATGGCTAAATCGACTCGGCTGGTGGTGCTGATAAAGAATATATATAGTATACTTTATGGGGTCGGAGATGCCTCTTTTTGCCTGTTACATACATTCTCGGTTGGCACTAACACATAATACCCGTGTACCCTATGGGGTATAAAAATGGCCAAATTATTTGTTGTCGCCAAGGTCATTTTAAGCTTAGCTCTGACTTTAATCAAATAGAAAATTGAAGCATACTTTTTGACCAAACTGGTTTTAAGTTACTACAGGCGCCGCTACATGGTTGATGACCACATTAGTAGCGGTAACGATAAAACCACTTCTAGCATACATCTAATAAAGTGAAAACGAGAAAGAAAGCTAACTTCGGTAAACCGAAGTTGGTATACCCTTGCAGTCTGCAATTAGATCATTAAAAATCAACCATAGTAATGTTGAAAAAATATCGAATTTTGTGAATTTTACATTTTACATGTAGCATTTTACATGTTCATATAATTTGACATATCGCTTCTATGGCAGCTATATGATATAGTTGTCCGATCTTAAAAAAAATGAAAACCGTAATTCTATAACCATAAAAAACTGCTAGGATATAGCCTAGGATATATAGACTTCGGCCGTCCCGACATATATACTGCGTGCTAAAGAAATAAGACTATGCTGAAAATTTCAGCTCGATTGCTCAAAAAATGAGAGACTAGTTCGTGTAGAAACCGACAGACGGACAGACAGACAGACAGACCGACAGACGGACATGGCTAGATCGACTCGGCTGGTGATGCTGATCAAGAATATATATACTTTATGGGGTCGGAGATGCCTACTTCACTGCGTTGCAAATATCATGGCAGAATTATAATACCCTCTGCAAGGGTATAAAAACCGACCAGATTTATGTCACCGATAAGAGATATGATGAGATATTGGAAGAATAAGAATTCAATATCCAGATTGTTACAAAAGACATGAAAACTAAATTAGAAGAGGTAGTGCCCAAGGTAGAAGTTTCAAATCTAACAAGTAAGAAGGCTACAGTCGACTGTGCTCGACTGTGAGATACCCGTTACCTAAACGTTTGCGCTTCACACTAAAAGGCAATTAAAAAATGTACATACACTACATTTTACATACATATGTACATTGGCGCCTTTATATCGCACGGCCAAGGCTCGAATGCGCCACCTGTCGGCTACAGCTTGCAACAGCAGTGCCTTAGGGCGATGTGTTAAAATTCTAACCTTATTGCTAATATCTCCCATGTTTATCATCCGATTTTACTGAAATTTTCAGAAAACGTCCGCTCTATTTTATTAATTTTTTGTATTTATTAACTTTTACCCGAAAAAAAACGAGTATAGCTTATTTAACGTTTTTTATGATTTTTGAGGGCGGAAGTGGGCGTGGCCAAATTTTAAAACAAACTTGATCTGCGTGCGACAGATTCCAATGTTGTCACCAAATTTGGTAACTCTAGCTCTTATAGTCTCTGAGATCTGTTGTTTCACACGGACGGACAGACGGACATGGCTAAATCGACTCGGCTGGTGAAACTGATAAAGAATATATATACTTTATGAGGTCGGAGATGCCTCCTTCTGCCTGTTACATACATTCTCGGTTGGCACAAACTCTACGAAAAATACAGGTTTCCACTTGTTTGGAGATTCCAAAGATTGGGACCTGTTTTATGAGTTGTTTAATGAACTCATACATTTAAGAGAGGATTCGACTCCGACCTTAAAATTTAACAAGTATGGCGGATTTTCTCATTCGAAGTGGACGGCTGGGCAGAGTTACAGTGTTCCTGCTTACTATACGTGGAACCAGACTTTTAAAGCCATTCAAAGGCAAAAACAAGGACTATGTTTTCCTTGGAGTAAAAAAAAAAAACTACTGTTGGCAAAGTCTACGCGATTTTTCCCAACAACTACGAATGCTTTTTCTGAGAAGCTTACTGTATGTTGGAAAAAGCCCGACATCCCTTCCACACCAAAGAACTATGCCAAGTGTTATTTACAATACTAATCAAACAGCATGCAAGGCTATGGGGCTCTTAAAAGATGATTCTCACTGGAAAAACACATTATCAGAATCAGATAAGTTCAGCTTCATCATTAAGGATTTGTTTTTTGTCATCACTATAGCGATTTGACAAGTTACTGATTCTGCTACTCTATGAAAGAAATTTCTGCGACGGCGAGAATTAGGTTCTATTGCACCGGTGCAAAGCCGGGACGGGTCTCTTTTATCAATATAAATTCCTGTGGACGACAGTTCAGGGAGACTAATATACAGATCCGAATAATTGAAAATCTGCCACCACCATTTGGTGATGGACTTCTTCTCTATACCCACCAAGCCAGTACAATCTACTACTAATCTATACAGAGGGGACATTTCATAAAAATCAATCTGTTCTATGTCAGGTTCTAGCGGTATATCCCGCAGTTTGACACACTCATAATAACGTTTTAATTCCTTTTGTGAGAAAAGGTTTTCAGTTATTACTGATGTGTTTCCAGTACAGGCAATTGTTAACGATGTACTCATTATGAAGCTTAAGGCTGGACTGTCCTTTTGTCATTCGTCTCATTATACTTATATCAATATATTTATTCGAGTGTAATGAATTCATCAAAACCCTTTCTATATCGTCAAGTTTTCATCCATCATTTGCGTAAAATATACATAAGTGTATTATAATCCATGTCATTATTTAAGTAATCTCGCATTTGGCGCATGTTTTCTATATATCGTCTTGTTCAATCATAATAATTAACTTCGCATTATCACGTATTAAATGTTTTGGAATATGTGAATACGTTTGAGACAAATAAAACGAAATTATATTTCAATGACGACCCATACAGAAATTGTTTCGAATATAATCTTGCTTTTACATGCAATTTCATCAAAAATTATTATCGAATTATTTTTAGCTTCCTGCGCTGACAAAAGGCCATCATTTGCTGAGAATTCCATCCCTTTTATAGTCTTAATACGTTTCTCTAAATATTCATATTTCGGTTGAAAATATATAAATTTTTTTTTTTCGGACTCTCAATTAAACTTAACATCACATTCGTTTTTCCACAATTAGATGGACCGACAATTAATGCTCTAATTGTGTTCGGTAACAAGGAGCTGTGTCGCAGATGTTTTTTATCACCATGCCCACCACCTTCAATGTTTCTTACTAAAATGGTTTTATTTTGCCTTAATAAACGCATGTTATAGAGTTAAGTACTTCATTCAATGAAAATCATACGATAATTGAGGTTGATATAAAATGGGCAAACATTTTCATAATACAATCAGTCAGCATATTTTGTGACAAACATTATGAAGCTAAAGAAAAAGTTTGGGATGGGTATAAAGCAACACAAAAAAAAAGTAGTACAAAATCTCTTGATTTAATAATCAAAGAGGCTACCAGCGAATTAAGAACGCATAAGCCGCTTGACATAATGAATGCAGTTAAAGTTTCACGCAAAGCACTAAATAACTCACTGGGATGTAGGAAAAATGCTGTAATTCCACGGGTTTTAACCGTCCCCAAAGTAGGAGGTTTCTTACCACTGGTCCCTATCTTAACTGCCCTTAGTGTTGTCGGTAGTTTAGCGTCCGGAAGTGCAGCAATAGTTAAGACTATCAATAACGCAAAGAACGCAGAGGCAAAACTTTAGGAAAACCAGAGTCACAATATAAAAATGGAACCGGTAGCGTTAGGAGAGGGATTGTATTTACAACCATATAAAAAAGCTTATGGTATATTATTTTCAAAAAATAAAACAAAATAAAAACGCAATCAAAAGAACTAATAAGTATGCTGCCCAAAC
Source organism: Drosophila rufa (assembly GCA_018153105.1). Classification (NCBI taxonomy): domain Eukaryota; kingdom Metazoa; phylum Arthropoda; class Insecta; order Diptera; family Drosophilidae; genus Drosophila; species Drosophila rufa. Next base: position 7,031,552 of record JAECXS010000135.1, read on the forward strand.
GATAGCAATTTAATATTCTTATTTTCCACATTTTCGAGGTGTTTTTATGAAAGACGAGTTACCATGAAAGGTTGAATGTGGAATAATTATTTTGGCAGACTCAACTTCAAAAGGAATGCATTGGGTGGCGTACTATTATAAAAACTTAGGTAAAAGCTTGTACTATGACAGCTTTGGTCACTTAGATCCGCCATTAGAAGTAGTTAAATACTTAGGAAAAAACATCAGATATAAATTTAATCAATTTCAAAAATTCGGGAGAGTCAATTGTAGGCATTTCTGTCTTTTTTTGTTTGACTGCAATTCGACAAATATTCTACTTACTTATCAATGAGTATGTAATCTGAGTGTTTACATTCAAGAGAGGATGTATTTCTTGAATCCCTATACACAGAACATATGGTTCTTAGTGGTAGGAGAAATGTGCTCTCTGACGGATTTAAAATCTGCTAGCTCGACTAGGAAAAATATCATTCAGAACTCAGCCTTAACAGCAGCAACACCAACCAGACGCCCCATCAGCATTAACAGCTCCATCAGCACCAGCAGATCTCCAACCAGCTCCACCAGCTCCAGCAGCACCACCAGCACCACCAGCATCACCAGCACCACCAGCTCTATAACAGCTCCACCAGCTCCAACACCATCATCAACACCAACATCAACATGAACGCGAACGCGAAGGCCACTCCCACAACAATTTCCACCACCGAAGCCAACCCGACCACCAATTTGCCTGCTGGTGTTACACAGGACGATCTCGATGTCCTATAGAGGGATATTGAGGAGGAGCAACCTACTATGCAAGCCCTAAACTCATACAGAGTGAAGACGAAAATTGGATTTAAGGACCTCCCTTCAAATATGGATTTCGTCATTTTGTCAGCCAAAACGGTAAAAGGTCAATATGGTTCCAGCATTAAGCTTTTAACCAAATATGTATACTTGCCATAAAGGTATACTGATATTAATAATGATGAATGAACCTTTAAAATCTTTTCAAGCAAATAATATTATTTTATTGAAAGGGATGATGGAAATATAGAATTTGGTTCTAGAATTAAAAATTAGAAAACGAATAAATAAAAAAATTATTAAAAAATACATAATATAATTTTATAATGGGAAATGGGCAATATTTTTTTCAACACTTACATATTTTCAACTTAAAAATAGAAAATAAAAAAATATATAAATTAATTTTTTAAATGGAATTTGGGGAATATTTTTATAAATAAATTACTTAATTAAAATAAATAAATAAAAAATAATAAATTACATTTTTTTAATGTGAAAATGGGCTTTAACGAATTATTTATAACCTTTACTTTATATGATAGCTAGCTGTTTAATTGAAAAGGCTATTCTAATAGGTCTGTTTATCTGATCAGGTAATCAGATTAGGTCTATTTAACTGAACAGCCTATTCTAACAGGTCTGATTATCTGATCAGCTAATCAGATCAGGTGTATTTAACTTGTTAGCATGCGTCTAAGGCCCCCACAAAATTTATATTTCTGAGACGGCCAGACATAAAGTGCCAAGGGTTTTTCCAGGGATTTTTAGGAGGGAGCCATGGGGCAGCGAAGGGTTAAAACCGGTCCTGCTTGTTGATCTGAGAGTCCTGGGAAGGCTTCCCGGCCGCGCGGATTACTCCAGCCGCGTCGGAGTTACCGGAGACGGGGCTGGGGACCCTGAATTTCTTTGCGGCCAGTGCCCGCGCCCACGCCCGGAATTATCCAGCGGCGGGACGACCCCTTGGACACGGGATGCACGCCCAGAATTTTCCAGCGGCTGCGCTCGAGCCCACACCCGAAATCTTCCAGCGGCGGGACGAACGCTGAGACAGGACAAATTGCCCGAAATTCTACAGCAACCCCAGTCAACTCTTAGAACACACTTTAATGACGCGGCTTGCTGGAGTTACAGCGGCATTAAAGCGTGTGCTACGAGTTGACTGGGGTTTCAGTCCTCGAGCCAGGCGTGCCATATATGCTGGACTCATGTTGCCTTGTGCATTGTTTGGTGCCTCGATCTGGTACACTAGGGCAAAGAAAGCTGAGTCTAGAGATCGCCTCTTATCAGGACAAAGACTTGTGCTTTTGGGATGCCTACCAGTTTGCCGGACAGTATCCACAGTGGCACTACAAGTGCTTGCTGGTATCCCTCCAATGGATCTCGACGCGATTCGCGTTGCGACCAAATACAAGTTGAAGAAGGGAATTCCTCTAAATGAATCGGACTGGCTACATAATCGTGACATGTCTGGGATGGATTTGAAATGCAAATTGACATTGGTCGACGAATGTCTACTAAATGAGTGGCAACTCAGATGGATTAGTGCGTCACATGGCGAAGTGACGCGTAATTTCTTTCCAGAGGCAGACTTTGTGGCTTTAACTTAAAAGCTGGATTTCTCCTAACAGGTCACGGTTCGCTAAATGCATTTCTTCACCAGAGGAGACTTACGAACTCATCTCAATGCCTATGTGATTGGGAGTGGGAAGACGCAAACCACATACTTTGTGTCTGTCCACTCTATTCGGATTTGCGCGATATAGATTCTCTTACAATTGTTCAAACACAGACAGGCTGGAATGTTGAGGGAATAAAGGAGACCCCTGAACGGATGAAACTCCTAGATGCATATGCCGAAGCTGTATTTACTAGACGCAAAAATTTATTGAGATAATATGAGTTATTAGTTAATAAAAAAAAAAAAACTCAAATTTTGCAGTGTGGTTAGCGGTTGAGAATACTACCACAGTTCACTATTGCTTGTCGTAGGAGGCGACTAATATGGTATGGGTGCCCTATCCGAGCTTGTCGGAGCTAAAGGGGTGAGGCCCACCGAGCCTGTAATTTCGGTACCACGGGTTGAGCAGTGCTTCAAGTCTGCTCATTGAGGTAGGCCCCCTTGTGGGAGTATCGTGGTGGCTGTGGTTGACACCCAAATCGCGGGTAGGGCCTTTTGGCCCGACGTGGAGTTGCGTTACACAACCTGGTGCTGTGACCATTAGATCAGTAGAGATGTTAGATAGATCTCGCCCCTCACATAAGGGAGTGCACGCCCGACAAACGTGCACTCGAATTTGTACCGGGGTGATCACTATATATTTTCTATAGCTTCTAAACCGGGCCGGTTGGCTGGCGCTTAATCCAGACACGTGCATTATGTATGCTTTTCTCGCGGAAGGAACGCGTCCATTTTTGAATCTGGGTCACAAGAGAATGATCTCGGCTTTGTTCGCTAGCGTGACCGTGGCCTAGTTCTGCCGAAGCTTTCGGCGGCAGCGCTTCCTCGACGGCTTTGTCTCCCCGTTCCTCATCTCGGAACGTTCCCCGCTCTCGCCTCTGCTGCGGCTCGAGCCATCCTTTGCTAAGATGATTGCAGTCGGCGCGTGCCGGCTCCTTCACTCCTTCGGCCAGATGTTGTGTTCCTTTGCTCTCAGCTTTTGCGATTGGCGCATGCCGGCGGCTGCGCACTACTTGGCTCTCGATCTGATCTTCTGCTCCTCTCTTACCCCTGCTCTTAATTAAAACTAAGCTTGATGTCTCTCTTGGATATATAATTCCCTTTTGCGGGATAGTGGTTTCTTGCCTTGTGTGTACGAGTATGTGTAAGGCTTCGTGCCGTGTATGTGGATGTTGGTGTGTTGTTGGCTTCGTACCGTGTGTGCAAGTGTTTGGGTGCTTGCTGGCTTCGTGAGGTGTGCGTGAGTGTGTGGTTGGCGGTGCGCCGTGTGTGTGTGTAAAACTACGCTTACCCTACTATTTACATTAAATCGTAACTTATCCTACTATTTACATTATTTATTATTTATATGGGTTGCGACTCCGTCACACTCCCCTCCTACTTCCGGGTGGGCTGTAGAAAAATGAGGACGCGAGGAGGAGGAGGACCTATTTATTTGAACCCGGAAGCTCTGCCCCTGTTCCTCTTCCAGGTACAGGAGAGCCCGTCTCCTGGTTCCTTGCAGTCGCTGCTAGATCCGCTCGATCAACGGCGCCGGAAGCGTGCCGTTTGGCGTATCCCATTCAGGGGGCGTTGGTACCCACCGGGTGTGTAGCTGGCGTCGGGTGGGCCGTTCCTCCTACGAGGACCCGCTGGTAGCGTCAGTCCAGGGTGCACTGCGTCGGCGCCCTCGTCTGCTAGGAGGCGGTGTCGACGGTCGGCTCCTGGTCGGCGGCGTCTTCGCTGGGCGTGGGCAGATGCGGTCATCTTGCTTTCTGTGTCCGGCTGGCTGGGCACCGTATCCGGGGTCTGCTGATTTCTGGGGGTACCGGCCCAAAAATTTCCTCGTAGGAAGGCGGCGCAGAGTAAGAGGGTGTCCCGGGGATCGGGTCGTCGTCCTCGGAATCCAGGATCGTGCCGACGTCGTCCTCGGCGGTGGGCATGGGGCGCTCCTCCCGCGTGGGGCCATCGGGCCCTTCGGCTCCGCTGTCGGCGTCCCGGGCGTCTTGGCTCTACCCTGACCCGGTCTCGTCGCTGGAGATTGGGTCGTACTACGCTGGGTACTGGGGTGACTGGGTCCTCGACTCGCCCAGTATATACCTAAAGTCGGGGGGCTCGTAGGGCCAAGCCCCATCCTCATCAGGCTGCTCCTCGTCGACGCAGAGCGCTAGAGCGGGCTGCAACTCCCGCGTCCGCGACGGGGTCAATTCCACCCAATTCCACCATCCAAGCGGTGGGACGTCATCCCCCGGCTGCTCTGTGATGAGACGTCGTCTTCGACCTCCGCCCACGCGGAAGCGGTCCAGCGGCGGAATCAGGTCGTCGTCGGGGTGGGGTCGGCATCTCCCATGCTGAGGCTCTCCAGCAGCTCATCCACCGAGAATGGCAGCCAGGGTCTCTCTCCCAGCGGCGATGGGTCGGTGTCCGGGTCACTCGGTGGTGCCTCCACGACGGGGAAGTCCGGGGAGGCGAACTCTGCCATTTCAGCTAGAAGAGCCTCCCTCGTCAGATGGCGCGGCCGTGCGCGAGATGCTGCAGTTTTGTGTCGGTGATCGTCGCCGTAGCTGGGAAGAAAAAGATTTTGTAAGGGGGATGCTTTTTGTAGAGAGTGACTCAATCTTTCAACTCAGGTGCTTAGAAATCGGTGGCAGAAAGGGCCAATGTTCTCCCCCGACGGGGCGAGGCGTTGGACAGGCGCGCCTGTCAGCAAGTGGCCCCTGCGAAAACATGTTCCCCTTTATTCTGGGCGCGGGCTTCTGGCTCATTGGCGGGGACGTGAGGTAGTGTATTTCCCCCAGGTCTCGGGTTCTCGGTATACGGCTGTGTCTTGCCGTCTCCGCCCTCGGCGTGGTCGTCTTCGTAGCTGATGCTATCGTTGCCGATGCCTTTGGCGTCGTCCCGCTCTACAAGGTGAGTTCCAAAGTAAACAGGACTTTTAAAAAAAAGACAGAACAAATAGTTTTTTCGGCAAAATTAATTTATTTTATTCAAAATAGTCTCCTTCTGCTTTAATACAGGTACACGGTGCCATATCAGGTGAATACGGGGAGTGGTTGATGGTTAATATGTGATTTTTGGTCAAATAGTCGGACACAAGCGTCGATCGATGAGACGGCGCATTATCGTGCAACAAACGCCAACTTCCATCTTCGCACACGTCGAATACGGCGCACCAAGCGCTTCAAAACTCCAAGGTAGAATACCGCATTAACGTTTTGGCCGGGTGGAACAAATTCTTTGTGGACAATACCCTTGGAATCATAAAAACAAATCAGCATTGTCTTCACTTTTGACTTCTCCAGGCGCGATTTTTTGTGTTTCGGCTCGTCCGGCGCCTTCCATTCAGCACTCTGGCGTTTCGTTTCGGGATCATAATGAAAACACCACGTTTCGTCACCAGTCACAATCTTGTAAAGGAAGTTCGGGTCTTTTTTTGCCTCTTTAATGATGTCCTTCGAATGTTGAATTCTGAGCAATTTTTGCTCATTTTCGCACCGATGACAAAAACATACTGACACTTAAAACGCAATAACCTCACTTCCAATAGATGAAATGTCATGAAATTTTTACTGGAAGTCGATAAACGATAGCAGATTCTAACGCACCAGTTGACATATAGATGGCGCCACTAGAGGGTGCTTGATTAAAAAAGTCCTGTTTACTTTGGAACTCACCTTGTACATCCGTCCCTTCTTCGCGGTACGGTTTTAGTTGGTCCAAGCTCGCAGTCCGCCGTCAGCGACTTCCGGGTACGTGCAGTGGCACGATGTTTGGTGACGGCTAGCCTGGCCACGAATCCCTCGGCGGCGTTGGACAGCGCGTGCACCAGTGACCCTACTGGTGGCCTCCATGTTCGTCGGCGCAGGTTGTAATGCCGACCTTGGTCATCCGCTCTCAAAAATCGCGTTCGAGTTCGGTTCCGGTCGCCATCCGTCAGGGAACCAGCTCCACCCATTTGCTAAAGGCATCCAGGAATACCATGAGCATGGTGTTGCCTTGCTTCAAGCGTGGAAGCGGCCTGACGAAGTCTGTGCAGAGAACGTGGCATGGCTCCTCGACCTGTCGTGTAAACATCGTCCCGGCAGGTTTCTCCGGGCTTACTTTGTACCTCTGGCAACTCGTGCAGTGGCGAAAATAGCGGGCGGCGTCGCGGAACAAACCCGGCCAGTAGTAGGGCTGGGCCACGCGGTTACTGGTCTTCCGGATTCCCAAATGTCCGGCGGTGGGTTAGTCATGGCACTCCTCGAGGACTCGTTCGCGGTAGTCCGTCCCTACACACAGCGTCCATGGTGTGTGCTCCTCTTCCGCTGGTTGCCGTCCGATGCGGTGATATACCTGTCCATTTTCCTCCCTGTAGTACAGGAACTTAGCGGATTCAGTCCGTATCTTCTGGAGCATCCTCGTAATCTACATGCAGTTGACTCCTCGTACCTGCGCCATGGGCAGCGTTTGGCGAAAAAAGGCGTCAGCCACTAGGTTCTGGGCCCCTTTCCGTTAGTGGACGTCATACTGGTATTGCTGCAACTCGAGAGCCCAGCGTGCGATCCTGCCCGTCGGGTTGTCTATCGAGTTCAGCCATTTTAGCGAGTGGTAATCAGTGAGCACGTCAAAGCGGTACTTTTGGCCTTTCTTCCAACGTCGGCGAAGTTGGGAACAAAGCGACGATACCGGGATGCGATTGCGAGGCATCTCCGGAGTTCCATCAGGCATGTCGGTGGCTTGAGCTCCCGTATCGCGGCGACCTTGTCCGGGTCCGTGTGAATCCCGGCTTCGCAGATCACATGTCCCAGATATACGAGTGGCGTTGGAAAAAATCGGAAAACTTCCCTCAAGTTGGCGACAGGCTCCTCCAGTGTGGATCCTATGACGATGATGTCGTCCAGATATGCGAACGCATGGGGTTCCATCCGGTCGATCTGGCAAGTATCGGCGCGCTCCTCGATTTGCTCGATGAATCCCAGTGAATCCGTCGTCCCGTTGAACGAAAGGCCCCACTTCGTCATCCAGTCTATCAGGGTGGCCACCATATTGGAGTCTGCATTGTCAAACGCGGTGCGCGGAGGTTTCTCCGCCTTCGGGGTCACGCGTCGTCCTGTGGCTGGAGAAGCGCTACGTGGTAGCAGAAGAGTTGGTGGCACCGGCTGTGCCGACGTGGTCGGTCCTGGCGAACTGGGAATCGGGTCCAAGTGCATCGGCGAGAGCAATTTGGTATCCCCGGCGGCAGCGTTCCCGAACTTCCGTTCCAGTTCATTGAGTCGAACCTGGTTTGCTTCTGAGTTTTCCGGGTCCCGAACGAATGCTATGAGCCAGCGCGACCGGCTACTACTACTCGAGACCCTACCCTACTCGAGACCGAATTCGCCGAGAATGGCCTCCAACTCGTGCTTCGGTGGGTACGCGGTGAAAACACGCGGTGAAAACACGGACAACGTGTTACGTACGCCGGTTAGGCTTTTCTTCCGTTAACACGGAAGAAAATCAAGAATAGCCAATGCGCTAGTGCTCTAGAAAATCAACACCGGCAAGATTGCACAAAAATTTGGCTCTGACAGATGACACCGCCTAAACTCGCCAGATTGGGCCATGCAATCACCTGCAACCCAGCATAGTCGATTTTGCTGAACTATCAAGCATTAGAACAAAGACGACCCAAATATAACTCCAGCCAATTGGCGAAAAGAGGAGAATGGATGACACTAGCTGAGAACACATTTGTGTTCCATTCCGAAAATTCCTAGGCAATACTTGGCACAGTCTTTGGATATAAAAGACCCCAATAAAGCCGTACTGGGAAAAGTCGAAGTCAGAGCTAAGGACGGGAAGTCTGTTCGGAAAGACTAGAAATCCTCCAAGACCAAATTGAATGCGTACAAGGCGCATAAGTTTATAAGTCGGATAGCTTGTCGAGACCGCGCTAAATGTGCGATGAAGTCCTTGCAGAAAAGCAGATATCCTGAGGACTGTCGAGTGAATCCTGATTTACCAATTTTAACAATACTACGAGTAAAACAACCCGCCGCGACCAAAAGTGAATCCTGAAGGACATTTTGCAATAAACTGGTAACTACCCGTATAACTAGACGTAGCCTAAATCCTTTAACAACAACACCAATCTACAACATCATAAAAAGACCTGAAGGATGTCTGTGATAGCCAAGTGATCGAACAAGCAACTAAGGAGCATCGACCAACCTGAAGGAGCAACCAACTAAGAACAAAGGTGACCCTAGTTCAATAACGACATAACATAAACAAGTAAGAAAGCTACAGTTGAGAGTGCTCGACTGTGAGATACCCAGTACCCAGACGTTTGTTGGTTTAAATACTTCTTAATTAAAAATTAAATCGCCGCTCGAATTAGCTCCCGACTTAATAAATTATTTGTCATATATTAAATCGGGACCCAGGGAACACCACGGGGAGGCCATTGCAAATAAATGGGGTCTTTTTAAAACAAACACTAAAGACCTACGAGTCGACTTGTGCTGCCTAGAGGCTACACCATTGTTCCCCAAAAAAATTGTAAGCTCCACTTTTGCTCAGCGGAGATAGACGTACTTAATGTATAAATTATAGTAAAATATAAAATATATACACATACATAAAAATAAACAAAAAAATACTTAAATTAAAAAACTAAAATATTTAAATATATAAATACTCAGATATTTTCAAACGCGCCCAAAAACATACACCACACTGTCATCTACGCTAACTAAAATACCACTGTGGTAACTATAAACTATCTCATATGCGCGTGCTACGGCTCTGCTATCCCTAATATTTGAACACGCCCAATCAATATGTGTATCACAATTGGTTGTGGACGTGTTCAAATCTAACAAAGAACTATATCTAATTGTGTTCAAAAAATCAAAAACCCTTTTACTAGCTCCAGAAAGACCCCGTAAACACAAATTAAAATCTCCTAAAACAATGCTATCATTACCTACGAATGAAAATTCCTGAAATAAATTCTCAAATTCGGCTTCAAACTTATGCAGAGGATACGTTGGACTTTTGTAAATAATAAGGAAACCTAAAGGCTTATATTTAAACACTGCATAGTCGAACACTGCGGAAGCTAAATATTAGAGTCCGAATAATTTCGCCCACTTGAACAGAGACTAACATTCTCAAAAACTTAGTTTTTGGCAAATATAAGAATGCCTCTCTTTGGACGAGATCCACTAGAAGTCGACTGGCAATCAAGGCGCACCGCATTACGAAAGCCAGGAATATCGTATATTTCGTTAGAGTACGTGGAAGCCTTAACGAAACATAGGAAGGAAGACTGAAGCATTAACTGATCAGAGCAGATATCAGTAATGTGACACCGCAAGCTTTGTGTGTTATGAAAAACCGCATTGACTTTAGAACTGTCAAACAGGCAGCTAAAGTGTGAATTTAATAACTTCGTGGACCTCAGACTGTCAAGCTCTTGCTCTACAACTGATCTCGGGGGTCAGATCTCGGGAGGACAAATTGCCCAACTATAATGAGGCCAGCTGCACTTGAGGCTCTACTACAAGCTACATACAATGCACTATGGGGAATTTTACCGATTTTTTGAACCAAAATTAATAACTCGCTGAGTTTATTAAATATCAACATGAAACTTTACCAATCGTAATTAAATATATATAGGGAAATTCTGAATGAAAACTATCCTGAATCAGACAACTATATCCTATAGCTTTCATAGAAGAGATCGGGTAAAATTTAAGATATCTGCATTAAACTTTGGAAACTTAAAATACATACTGTTTTAACAGAATATAGAAAATTTTGTTGAGATCGGATGACGATTTCCTATAATTTTTACAGAAACAATCGCAAAATCGTATAAAGTGATATTTTTAATAACATTCATTTGAACAAGAATTTAATACGCTACAGCATACAATACATCTGGTTGATGGACTCTTCTGGACTCACCTCAAATCTCTTATGGAACATGAGATTTTATTCCAAAATATGCATTTGCAAGGCTTCTTACATTTTTGATCTATTAAGGGGACAACACGATTTTTTTCTTTAAATGACGTTCACAAACACATAATACAAACCACACAGATTATAATTAATTTCAAAATTTTTAGTTATATTGTTTAGTTTTTTACTTCTGATCTCTTGAACTTAGCAAACAAAACTTAAAATGGCAGAGGCGCGTGCTTTGCAAATGCAACCAGCTGTTTTATCAGCTGATTCCTTTGTTGTGGCGCCCTCTATACAAATTTCTGTTATGCAACACTGATGATTGGTGTATTGTGAATGCATTGCATTGAAACTTGTTTTAATTTTCCGACTTTCAGAAAATGGGTTTTGGTCACCAAAAGTGGTCAAATTCCCCATAGTGCAATGCTTCTCTTTGCATTCCTGGAGTTGTGTGGACCACCACACTAGTGTATGTAGCTCCCTGACTTTTGTGAACGGTTATACCTTCTGCAGGTACAACTGGAAATTGTCTGCGGTCGATTGTAACTTGCTCGTTTGAATGATATTGAAAACTCTTTACAGTTTTCAGAACTGGGGTCCAAGAAGGTTCGGCACGATGAGTGCATTTAGCTCGAGCATTAGTTCCTACACTTTCATCTAAGAATTTTATCCAAAGAACATGTGGGGCATTGGATGCATTGAAACCTATATCCATTAGGACACCTGAAGCTCCAATTACAAGACCATCTGCAGTATCTATGTTGACCGTCATCATATACTTTGCAGTGGTTTTCAATATCAGGCTGTACAAAGCCCTTGAGTGTGGGATGTTTTGAAATCTTTCACAGATTGCAAACATCTGGTCCTTGCTTCTGAACTGAAATGTGCAGCTTTAACGGAGTCAAGAGCAGTTGAAATGAATTGCTCCGTTGGAATCGAGTTTAACTTAGCAGTGTTAAAAATATTAGTATCCTCATTTTTAAGGAACAAATGAATGGCGTTATTCGGAAATTCGCCTGAAACAGACACACGAGACCTAAAAAGACTAATGTCATCCGATGTCATCTGACTTTTGCCAACACCTGCTCCGCCACCTACAAACTCATAAAATACTTTATTATGCTTTGCGTTATGCAAAACATGAGAAAAGAAGATTTTTTGATTCAAGTTTAAGGATCTAACTATACTTGCTAAGTCTTGAGATGAAATAATTGGCGGGAGCTTTATTATTCGGATTGCATTTTCCGAACCTTCAGGGTTATCTGAAGGAGGTGCATTTAAGTTCAAAATATTAATTTGAGAACTTATTTCAGGGATTGCCAAAGCCCTGAATTCATTATCTAAATTATCGCCATGACCTTGGTCATCAAAATGTCCTTCTTCTTCTATGGCCCTCCTAAGCACGTCTTCTAAATCTTCTAAAACATTATAGTTCCTATATTTAAATCTAATTGAATCTTCGTTCTGTTCGTAAATGGTCTCACAACTAACATTTATTAATTCTACCTGTTCATCTCTCCACGGAAAATACAACATCAAAAGTTCCCTAAAATAGTTCGCTCTGTCGGCATTCAGATTGAACTTCCTAAATCTAATAATAGCTGGCTTGGTCCGCTCCCTAATAAAACCACTACCATCGCGGAGAGGATGAAATGAGTTACCTATGACCTCGTTTTCTTCATCTTCTTCGTTATTAGCACCTGCTCTACAAGATTTCGAAAAATTATAATTTGCAGCAAAATCGGCTAAGCACAGGCCTTCGAGACTATCTGGCCGCTGAATGTAGTGATCCAGTATTCCCAAAACATATATGTCTGTTGAATCCTGATCCAAATTCAGCAACAGCTGTCTGGGCTTGAGCATTCGAACTCTGTGCTCAGGTCGTGAAGTATTTATATAAACTTCCGCGTTGCTAGTCTCAGACAATCGCAGTCTCAAACAACAGTAAGCGGCTTCCTGAGCAGAAATATCAGTGCCGGAAATAAATTTGTGGCCTATATGCTGCAGCCTTTGCTTGATGCTGAAGTTACCCCTTTGAATCTCTTCCACGGCTTCACGCATCAGCTTGGAAATACCTCTTTGGGACTTATTAATATAATTAATAATGTAGCTGCAGCAAGCATAAGGATCAAGTATGAACAGGATGTCCATATTGGCCCTTTGCAATGATAGAATGTGCCTATTATAAGCGTTAACTTTAATAGCTGCAAATGTTCGTGGCGAATAATAATATCTAAATGCTCTTCATTAAGAGCGTTAGCAGCTGTATTAGCGCGAGGCGCTCTGTTTCCTGAGGCAAATGGTAGTATTACTACGAATCTGGATCAGCTCTAACTTTTTATAAATGAATAATAATTTGTCAATTCGACAACCTCTTCTATCTACATTTCGAATCTCAGATCTAACTATCGCAGAGAAAGTAAGTGAAGAGGGTCTCTTCTTGCCAGCATAAATTGTTGGAAATGCTAACTCTTCCGAGTCAGCATCTAGAATCATGTCCAGGGGTCTTTGGCCTTCGCCAGGAGCAAGTGTGATTCTCTGCATGGCAACAGTATCTACCTGGTTATTCTCAAGCAGGGTTTCTTGACCCCCAGGATTGAGTTCCTCTATCTCAGCATCATCCTGATGTGCTGGATCGCGAATTCTTCGCTCAAGTCCCTCGACTAATTCTGCATCTGCTTGAGAACTTACGAATGGAACAGTTTTGGTTGTATAAGAAGACAGCCACTGTTCGTTTATAACTACACTATGCTTTTTATAAAGCTCTGTATTTACTAAATCCCTTATTGCGTCAGCTATTTTTAAGGCTCTAATGGTTTCGGCCATGAAATCATGGTTATATTCCATTCTACGTTTGAGGTGAAGCTGTACTACCTCTGCTTCATGAAAAGCACGTGGCAGGGACGTTACGATATTACTTATCGGTATGAGTACATTAACTACAGCTCCTTTAATCGCACTCTGACGCTCATGACCTAAAGACTTAATAATCATAAAAGGAAGACGAGGAGAAATAAGGCGTTCCTCTAAAGAAGTAAGACTCCGAATTTCCTGCCTGCTCGTTTGCCCTATAGTCCAAATCCCCCCTACGGTTCGATCTACGTAATCTATCAGCCTCCTGTTCAGGCTGCCTAAAAGCTACGTCCGTTCGTCGCCGTCTCCTGCCTGCTCGATTTCCCTATAGTCCAAATCCCGCCTACGGTTCATTCTACGCAGAGTATCGGCGTCCTGTTCGGACTGCCGAATCTCTGCGTTTGTTCGACTATTTCTCCTATTGGCTGTATCAAGACCTTGTTCTTGCTGCCTTATTCGGTCTGACCGTCGTCTCACTGAACGTGACTGGCTATTTCCAACCTGTTCCATTTCCCTATAATTTTCATCTGCTCTACGATCTCTCTGTAACCTAGCATTGTTTTCCCTTTTCCCTGCTGCCTTAGCGGGGCATTTTTGAAAACTTTGTCCAAATTTATATATTTAAATATTTAAAAAATAAATAATAAAATATAATAATAATTAAATATAATAAAAATAATAATTTAAATAGAAAATAAATCAAAAAATATATAGATTATATATGAATTATAATTAATATAGATTATAATAAAAAATAAATAGATAATATACTACTACTCTACTCTGCAACGCGTAACACACACTCTCACAAATACAAGGCACGCCCCCCCACCACACACACAGTCGAACAAAGCAAATTTATGAAAAACTTAAATTAAACAACAAAAAAATAATACAAAGCTAATCTACCAATTCCAGCCAAACACACACTTTCCCTAGTAAACAAACCCCTTTACAAATCTTTACAAACACATGCACACTCGTACAAAATAAAAACTTTAAAATTATTTATTCTTCTAGAACGCGCACTCATACACACATGCACGCAGCTACTCACAACTTACAGACAATTACAATTAATTACTCCTGCAGCACAAACAAATCACTTTCACTTTCCCGCACAAACACTGAACCGAACAAGAGCTATTGTTAATTAAAGCTATTCGTCATGAAAATTACGTTTAGATAATAAAATAAGCTAAAATATTCGAAAACACGACGACGCACCAACACTTCCTCGACCGCAGTCAACGAATGAAAAAATTTGGCGCGAGCTTAGAGAATGCAGTGCGATCTCATCTCCTTACACACACTTGTTTTGTGCATCTCTATTACAATAAACAAACCGCCTTCTGATTGAAAAAGTCTGGAGGCTATTAGAAGTATCAATCGCTGTCTATTGCGCAATGAGGAGCATAGCCCAGGCGTCTAAGCGATGGGTCATCGTTTTTTTATGCAAGAAGTTCTGAGTTCTAATCCCGCTCATGCCAAAGAATTTTTTTACATTTTTATTTAAGATTCTTATTCATTTTTTCTGCTCTTTATTCAATTAATACATTTTATACCAGTTCGGCAAAGTTGGGCTATGAAAGTGATTTTTTTAATTTTTTGTCATTTCTTGGCCACGCTCGTTCTTTTCTGTAGTTTGGCGCAATTTTTTTGGTCAATAGTCGACCTCTTTTCTCTTTCACACACACTTTTCTATGACAATAAAAAGCATCTTTTCATTAAGAAAATGTAGAAGCTATTAGATGTAACAATCTCTGGCAATTTTATTTCAGTTCTGCCAAAAATAGGTTAACAGTTGTCGAAGCATACTTAGTATGAAAATGGCGCTTCATATGTAACATATGTGATGGCCCAGTTGTATAAGCAGCCGATGCATCTACATTTTGCAAAATTGGCACGAGCTCAATCCCACACAAAACTAAAATATTTTCTGTTTTGTATTTTTATTCTACAATTTTTTTTTTTTTTTTTCTGGGGTTATAACAAAAAAAAAAAAAAAAAAAAAAAAAAAAAAAAAAAAAAAAAAAAAACAATAAAACGTTTTGGCGCGGTCGGGGCTCGAACCCACGACCTAGACGGCTACAGGCTACACAACACCCCAACGGGGGTTTATAAATATTTAAATTATTTTTTTTTTTATATCTCTAATATCTTTTAGAAAACGTCCGCTCAAGCCTATTCATTAAGTGTATCTAACGGAGAAGGAATATTTTCCCTGTCTTCTTTTTTTAAAAAACCCACACCCCCCCACCCCCAAAAAAAAAAAAATGAAGACCGTTTTTAATACCAGAGCTCATCTTCATGCCACTTCTTGCTCTTCGTTTCTCTCCCTGAGAGAGACTCTCTCTCTCCCTTGGGCGACCGGGCCTCACTCGACGGTTACGCCGCTCTTTAAGAGAACTGGCAATGCCGTCGCGCTACGAGAACAGCAGAGATCTCAAAAGAGAAGGAATACTCAGAATCCATGTCTTACCAGGAACCAATGTCGCAGCTGCGTATAGTATACTCAGCGACAACCAAAAGTGAGCGCCAAATAACTTTAGCGTTCGTTGAATTCAAACTCTTCTGAGAACTCCGACACGGCCTTCCTGACCTGCACACGTCCTCGTGTATGCGTGAATATAACCCAATAAGCTTTACAACAAAGCACTTTTCCTTTCACTTATTTATTGACATAAACTTCCAATCTAAATTATTCAATTATTTCATAACCGTGCAACCAATTACAGCGTGTCTTGTTATATCTCAATAACATTCATTTTCGCAATTTCTCTTAATTTCCAATTGGACACCAACTCGTCCTCCTGACTCCCGCCACGCATCCACACAGGATCATGGTGCAGCCTCACACAATAGACCTTCGCCAGGCATCCACACAGGATTTACATACACGCTCCCGCCAAGCATCCACACAGGATCATGGTGCAGCTGTATACACATATGCTCCCGCCACGCATCCACACAGGATCATGGTGCAGCCTTACACATACAACACAACTTATTTTTCTACAGATAACCTTGCCTCTTCAGGGCTAATTATTATCATCAATCGTGCTATCAAATTCTTCGTCTATTTCTGCAAGTATTTGTGTATTAGGTAAATACCTCAAATGTTCGTGTGCATTCTTATACTGCCGCTTACTTGTTAACGACTTTAGCTTATATCGATCTCCCTCTAAAACTTCAATAATTTCAAACGGCCCCTTAAATTTCGGATCTAGTCACCAACCTGATGCTTTACAATTTTTGCTTTGTTTTTATCAAACCTTGTTTTATCATATTGTGCGTTTCGATCAATATTTTCTTTGGCTTGCGCTCTACTTTTATCCCTATATATTAACTCTTCTTCTTCTGTAATAGGCAACAAACCAAATGGCCTACCTTTCCTGCCGATCATTAACTCCAAAGGACTTACTTTGATGACACGGTTAATTGTACTGTTAATGGCTAACTGGACTTCTAACAGCGCATCCTGCCAGGACCGCTGACTCGTTTCGACCGCTGTTAGCATACTTTTAAGCGTACTCATTACGCGCTCGACTTGCCCGTTGGCTCGGCTGGCACCGGTGGCAATCAAATGAAGGTCAATTTTCTGGGAAGAGCAAAACTCGCGGAATCCTGAACTGGCAAAAGATCTACCCTGATCGGCAATCACACGCATTGGCAAACCAAACAACGAGACAACAGATTTCATGGCTCTCACACAATTTTCCGTGTCTAAGTTCAAAGTGTGATGCAGATATACAAACTTAGTAAAAGCATCTATGATAACTATGACATACTCTTTTTGGTCATTCTTGCCACTCAATTTCCCTGTAATATCAATATGCAGAGTATGCCAGGGTATACTTATTTTCGGAATCGGATGGAGTTCTGCCTGTACTTTACCTTTAGAGCCTTTGGATATTTTGCATGTAATGCAATTTTCTACGAATCGCCTAACATATTTTGACATATTGGCAAACCAATAGTGCGCATAAACTTTATCTAATGTCTTCTCCCAACCCAAGTGCATCACAGCTTCGTGTACGTGGTTTATTACAGCCCATCTGTAAGCTCTGGCTATTACGGGCAGACATCGTGTTCTTCCGTTGCGTTGGATTTTTCTATAGAGCATACCTTTTCTCAGCTCATAAGTTTTTAGCAAATCTTCCTCCATTTCGTCGTTACGTAACTTCTCGATTATTTCCGAAACTTCTGGATCTCGCTGCTGTTCGGCGAGTAGCCAGTTGTCGGAGACCTCAGTTAAATTTATGCGCTTCTCGACTACCTTTTCTAATTGTGTATCTTTTTCGGCGGGTAGGGGATTACGAGACAGAAAATCAGCATGAGCCATTCGCTCCCCTTTCCTATACTCAATGTGAAACTGAAAGGCCTGCAAGTACCCCCACCACCGGTGTACCCTCGGTGTCAATGTTGTCTTGGAACGGCTCGCCCTCAATGAATCGCAGTCAGTAAAAATCACAAATTCGAGTCCCTGCAAATAATGCCTGAAGTGTTTAACAGCGTTCACCACTGCCAGAGTTTCTAGCTCGTATGAATGGTATTTGGACTCTGCTGGAGTTGTGCATTTACTATAATACTCGATTACATAGGGCTTTTTATTTATTCTGTGCAACAAAATGGCACCATAACCAATCATGCTTGCATCTGTATGCAACTCAACAGGGTGTTTGGGATCGAAGATGGTTAATACTGGAGAACTAGTTAAAATCCCTATTATTTTCTGTCTTAGTTGTTCATGTTCGTTTTTCCAGGTAAGTTCCTTGCATTTTTGAGAAATTAGTAAAAATAATGGTTTTAATAACTCTGAGAACTTTGGCACAAATTGCCGAAAATAGGAAGCCAATCCTATAAACTGCCTTAACTGCGATACTGTCTGAGGAGGTGGTAGTTCGACAAGTGCATTTATTTTGCGACTATTTGGTCGGATTTCTCCCGCACTAACTTCATAGCCTAAGTAATTTATTTGCTGAGTGAGGAATGTACACTTGTTTATGTTAAAGGAGAAACCGGCTTCCATTAAGATTTGAAGAACTTGATCTAATCTTTCCATTGCCTGATCTTTCGTTTCTGCTACTATCAAAACGTCATCAATGTAAACAATAACAAATGTATGAGCTAATGGTCCCAAAGCATTAATTATTGCGCGTTGAAACACCGATGGCGCGTTTTTTAACCCAAAGGGCATGGCTAGAAATTCATACTGCCCCTCGGGCGTTACAAATGCCGTACGTTCGACAGAGTCAGGGTGAATTGGAATTTGATAAAAGCCACTAGCCATATCTAAGCAAGAAAAGAAACTAGCTCCTCTCATACGAGCAATTTGGTCAGCTATAAGTGGCAACGGATATTTATCGGCCACCGTATTTGCGTTTAGTTCCCTGTAGTCTACACATAAACGGTCTGTACCGTTCTTCTTCTTGACCAGCATCATCGGACTAGCATAAGGGGAACTACTAGGGCGTATAACTTTTGCGGACAATAATTCGTTAATCATTCGCCTAACATTAGCCTTTTCTTCTTCACTAAGTCTATATGGGCGACGCTGAACAGTTTTATGTGGATCAATAGGTCGTATGCTGAGCAGCCCTGTTGTTACTCGTGTGTGTGGAATGCCCTCTATAAATGACTCTGAATATTTTCCTAATATTTCACTTAATTTTACTTTTTCAAACTCACTTAAATCTTTATTGAAATTAAAACGATTTTCTAGATTTGATTCACACGATAGCGCTTGTACCGTTTTAGGCTTATAAATAACAAATTTATTTGCTTCGATTACAACTCCGAAGCCTTGACTTAAAATATCTCGTCCAATAAGAATATCAAAATTCATAAATGTATCCATAATAACGTGAAACAATATTTCAAGAAAATGTTCGTTTATATTAACATTACAAATTATCTGTACTGTGCTCCACACCGGTTCGTTTCCGATTCCCCTCAAAACTACTGTGTTAGTCTGACGCTTTCCTTGTAACTTCGCTGCTACACTTTCCTTTACAAGAGAACACTCAGCGCCAGAATCAAAACAAAATGGAATAGACTCACCAAATTGTTTCAAAACTCCCTTTGGTTCTATGGCCACCAAGTTAACTCGTTTGTTAATCTCGACTTCCTTGAGATTATGGCGATTCCTTGGGCATTCCGAAGCATAATGCCCAAGCTCCCCACACTTAAAGAATGTCCTGTTGTTAGCTGCGCGCTGTTGTTGTCCTGGAGTAGAGCTGGTCCGGTGTTTCTCGTCCGATCGCCTTTTGTGACAATCCGCAATCTTGTGGCCAAGACGCCCACAGTGATGACACTTCACTTGAGATGGTAGCTTCATTTTCTTCCTTTCGACTTCGTTTCCAAAGGATTCGTTGCGTCTCGAATACGCATGCGCCTTTAATTGTTGCTGCAGATCGTTGTGGGTTTTTACAGCACCCGTAAACATTGACTTTAAAAGCCGAGCGTCCAAATTGGAAAGGTGCGTCAAAACGATGGAAACGATGAGTTCTTCCAATTCAATTGATTTGAATTTAGACATGAGCGACGTCACCAGGCGGCTGCCATATTCGGGTAAATTCTCTCCTGGATTTGGACGCCCATTAAAGATGTTCATCAAGGTCGCTGCCGGGGTCTCAATACCAACAAATCGTTGCACGAACAATTCCTGGAATTACGGCCAGGTCATGCCGCTAAAACAAATTTGCGCCAACCACTGAGAAGCACTTCCTTGCATTGCTTTGCTGAGTGCCATGACAAGTGCACTCCCTTTTAGTATATTTTCAGAAAAAATTTGTGCAACTATATTGCACCACGCACTTGCATCAGCGCCCGCACTATCAGGATCAAATTTCGGTAATGTTATGGAATTCGATTTCACTTCCGCTAATGGCACTCGAGGTGTGTTCATAGATTTCACTAGTTCCAATAAGGCACGGTTTTGTGCTTCTAAAGCAGCTATGACACTTTCATTGTCCTGTGGCAGGGCCGATCCCACTTCTGATAACGGAGAAGGAGTATTTTCCGAGTCTGCCATTTCGATAGCGCAGTCAGTCCCGATCGCGCCAAGAGCCAAATTCAAAGTGAAGACCGTTTTTAATACCAGAGCTCATCTTCATGCCACTTCTTGCTCTTCGTTTCTCTCCCTGAGAGAGACCTCTCTCTCCCTTGGGCGACCGGGCCTCACTCGACGGTTACGCCGCTCTTTAAGAGAACTGGCAATGCCGTCGCGCTACGAGAACAGCAGAGATCTCAAAAGAGAAGGAATACTCAGAATCCATGCCTTACCAGGAACCAATGTCGCAGCTGCGTATAGTATACTCAGCGACAACCAAAAGTGAGCGCCAAATAACTTTAGCGTTCGTTGAATTCAAACTCTTCTGAGAACTCCGACATATCTATTAACTTTAACCCGAAAATAGCGAGTATAGGTTATTTTAAGTTTTTAATGATTTTTAAGGGCGGCAGTGGGCGTGGCCAAATTTTAAAACAAACTTGATCTGCGTGCAACAAATTCTCATGTTGTCACCAAATTTGGTAACTCTAGCTCTTATAGTCTCTGAGATCTGTTGTTTCACACGGACAGACAGAGGGACAGACGGACAGACGGACATGGCTAAATCGACTCGGCTGGTGGCGCTGATCAAGAATATATATACCTTATACGGTCGGAGATTTCTCCTTCTGCCTGTTACATACATTCTCGGTTGCCACTAACTTATAATACCCTTGTACCAAAGACAATTATATATTTCCCAATATTATCAGACAATATAAGTTATAAGATGCCGAACGGCCATGTATTGCTTTTGCGTATGGTGCCTTATTTTTCCTTGCGACGAAAATCTCGCTCTCTTCGCTCTCAGAGCGTAAAAATCTAAAAATAGAATGCACTTGCTTGTGTGAGTAAGGGCAACGAAAAGGCAAGTGCGCATGTGTGCCTTCGTGTGCGCATGTGTGCTTCGTGTGCGCAAAGACAATTTTCGGGCCGAAATCATTTTTGGGCTAAAACTAATTTCATTTACAGCAGTAGAAAAAGGGGTGGGGGGTGTGTGTGCATACAGATAATAAAAGTTTAATTGATGTATTATCTTATTACAGCTTAAGTATGCATTAACTATTTTATATACATAATATATTAAAAAATGTATCATTATTTTTAGTAAATACCCATTTTTATATTTAATATTAAATATGAACATATGACAGCACGATGTAAACAAACAAATACATGCAGGCAGATTAACAATGTATGACAATAGGTGTGAACATACGGTCGTCGGATGTCGCTGTATGTGTACGAGAGAGCAAAAATTTGAGAGACCAAAATTTCAAGAGAGCCTGGAGCCAGCTCCTAGAGCCAGCCCAAAAAAACGTGTGCAAAAAAATCGTATGGCGTTACGCATCTTAGTAATTAAAGAGTCTTTGCTTGTACCCTATGGGTACCGGGTATAACAATCTGACGACCAACATATAAAAGCAAAGCCGTCACAAGAATTTCCTGAACATATAAACTCATTTCTCAACACCAATTTTTTTAATGTGTTATTTTTTAAATCATAACAAAAATGTTGTGCATTTAGTGAATTTATAACACCAACACACAGCACGATATTATATATATATATATATGCTTAATTCTACTTAACCTCTCCAACAAATAAAACCTCAACTCCGAATCGAGAGCTCTCAACGATGGAATACCAGAGGGTGAGTCAACTGGATATATTTCCCAATATTATCAGACATATTTATATATATATATAATCGTGCTCCATATACACTATAATCATATGACAAAAATATTAGCTTCCAAAGATACACTATGTTCTTAAATACACCTAAATATTACTTACACCATTTAAATCAATCACACTGACTATAACAAACACACCTTTTGACACACTTTTAATGTCCAATACCCAAATAAACAACCTTTATAATAAACTTGTAATGTGAACTTAAACCAACAAAAGTGCATTGGTAGAAACTCATTAAAAGGGGGGCATTGGTACGAATGGAAGACTGGATCAAGAAAATGACATAACTTTTGACGAACGACATGAACAAAAGGGGATCGTATTGCACAGCCCGCGACGACCCAAAGGCGCACGAAGTTTGCGAATGGGGAGGGAAAACAGCCAAATCATAGCCCGATCGTTTTCACGATCAAGCATAAATCTGCTTGTGGGGCAATGTGAACAGAAAGACAGACTGACGAAAGATTTCTTCTTTTTTTCAGGCACGTAAATAATTGTTCAGATTACGTTTGGAGAGGATAGTGGCGTCCAAAGAACCCACCCCAAATCCGGCGAGTTCAGCTGCAAAAATCGTGGGTATCCGGGCGGTCACTTCCTTAGCCCTATGTCCTCCAAGGACTGAGGCACAACGACACCACCGACGTAACAAACGATGTAACTGTAGGTGGCTAGCTTCCCAAAAGATCAGGTATCCGGTGTTCAAGGACTCGTTAAACGCGTTGGACCCGTTGTAAATTTACTCGTCACGCCGTATGAAATTCGGAAGCTTATGTATTTAAATTCTTATTTTATTTTATTTTATTTTTATTTACTATTATCGTTTATTCTCTGAAGGGCAGGATCGCGCAGAATCCCCTTGTTGGTCATGCGCTGGGCTTATTTTATTTATTCACTGAGTAGGATCACGCAGGATCCTCTGGGTATTTTCACTGTTTTGTTGGCTTGGTGGTGTAAACAAGATGCGTACGGGCGGCGGTTCCACGGCGGCAGCGGGCGTCGCTCTGATGATGATCAATTCTATTGACAACCAGCTATAGATTACTCATCTTAATATTTTCGGCTCAAGACTTGTCTCACACATCGAGTGTATAACCGAGTCATCCTTCATCACCTATATTATTAACATAAATGTCTCCTCACACATCAACTGTATTACCGAGTCAATCCTCACCCCATACAATATCAAATCAATCACCCTTGCTTGAAGAGAGTTCAAAAAACTTGAAATTTAGTGAACTTTCACGGGGGCACGCCCTAGACAAGACTTACGGTCCATTTAAAAATAATAATGGCCAATTAATGATGGGAAATAATCAAATAAATGTCACAAAAAATAAAATTGAATTTGATGATGGTCACAACTGGCATCTCACTAGTGCCTTATATTCTTTAATATTCCACCATCTACCAAACAACTACAATACAAATGACCTTTTAATATTCAGAAAAATTTTACAAAAAAAACAAATGTGTACCGAAGAAATGTTCAATCAAATGGACACTTGAAAGGAAAAAGCGAACTGAAATATACCAAAATAATAAAAATCACGTTTAACCACTAAGTCACCCGTCGCCGAGGTCACACCAAATCGCATCAAAGATATTGTAAGTGAGAGAGGATTCATGAAAGTGGAATCGAATAAGAATTATTACATCAATTATTTAAGGATTGACAGAAGCTCAAAGAATACGCTAATTTAGTAAATATTTATGTATCAATATTCAAATAAGTTTATAAGAGGGACCGTAAATAAGAGTAAATAAGAGTTATGATTTAATAAAAATCAAAGGTCTGAAAATCAGGAGAAATACACACACTCGTATGGTATTTCTTTACGAGGAAATTAAAAATAGAATAAACTTTTTTTATTTTTTTTATAAATGTCAATGTTTTTTAAATAAATATCAATTTTAACTCTTAAAAGTGATTTAAAAACTAAAAATCAAATATAATAATTATATTTTAATTTTTATTTAAAAATAAAAAATTTAAGTTATTTTTTAAAATCAAACAATACGAGTTATTTTTTTATTTTTATTATATAAAAATTAAAGTAAAATTGGATTATCTCGATAACGGAAGATCCAACAGAATACATCGACCTATATATATGATCTACTCTTCAATACCTTTCAGTTGATGAATAAAGCGCACGTACCCAAAGACCTCAACTTGCTTCATAGCGATCTTGGGCTGGGTAAGTTGGCTACATATACATATGTACAATACATATATCAACGGAAAGGTATTGAAGAGTAGAATATATATAGAGCTATACATTCTGTATTCTTTCAAGAGATATTCAAATTTGATTTTTATTTTTGATTTTTAAAATAAAAATAAAAAATAACTCTTATTTCTCAATTTTTAAAATAAATATCAAAAATGAAAGTTAATCAAAAATAACTTTTATTTTTTATAATAATAACTTTTATTTTTGATTTTTTTTTTTTTTTTTTTTTTTTTTTTAATTGAGAAATAGGAATTATTTTTATTTTAAAAATCAAAAGTAAAAATTAAATTTGAATATCTCTTGAAAGGAAGATCATACAGATTGTATAGCTCTATATATATAGATTTTTAAATAAAAATTAAAAATATAATTATTATATTTGATTTCTACTTCAACTTCAAAAGTTTCTGATATCAAATTTTGTGACGATTAATAGTAGCGTCAACAAAAATTAATTACAAATAATTCAACTAGTTTCTAATTCGACACGCTGTCTTTTAGTTTCAAGGCTAGGTGTTTTACAGCTTAATGCCGAACACGAAACTAGTTGAATTCTTTGTAATTAATTTTTGTCAAAAAATTTGATATCAGAAAGTTTTGAAGTTGAAGGTGCCATCGTCACTTTAATCTCACCTCATTAAGAGGTGTTTGTATTTGATATCAGAAGTTTTTTAAATTACATATGTATGTAAATTAAAATCGTTCGTTAAGGATGATTTAAAAAAATTTATTTTTTCATTTTTAAAACTTGGTGCTAAACCTTTATTTCATAAACACAAATTAATACAAGTCACTTATTGTAATTGCGAACCGATCGCGCTCTTCGTCAAATTAAGACTGACTTCCTTATTTCTAAATCTAATCCAAAGAACCTCGGCCAGGAGCTTTTCTTATTGAACTTTAGAACTTCAATTTATGTTTAGATTAAAAGCTCAAGATGATGCAATTGCATCTCGTTGTGAAATTCAATTATGCTGACCGATGCAATTCGGTGGGAACTTGAAACGCAAAAGGCGTAATTAATTGGGCTTCGAACGGAAGCTGATGTTTACTTTAATTTTGATTTGTTTAACTTAGCTTGGGTGCCAAGATCGGACTTCTGGGGAATCAATATCGGACCTCAAAGCCAAAGGCAAAGTCAAGGGCAATGCAGAGATTGAAAATATTGTTTACAATAGCCATAAGCGGCCTGGTTTCACGGGTTGGATAACTTGTACATACATAGGTCTCCCATTGTTGTTATAAGATTTTGTTTAAAACTCAAATGGGAAGAAGTAACAAAAAAATCCATATAAGAAGTTAGCTATATGGGATCATGGCTACTTATTGTATGAGAAAGCGAATTTTTGGAGATATGTGTTGTACCCCAAAATATCTCAAGGGCTATACGGCCTGATGTAACTATAAAAATCGTTAAAAAAATTTAATCTTAAAAAAAAATTTAATTCTAAATTTCTTAATTATAACATTTATATAAATTATGTCAAGGCAAAGTAATTATCATAAAAATATCTTTCCAACGACATATAGCACGTTTCCGTAACTTAAGCCGTTCGGAAGTTATGGGCGTGAGAAATTTCTTATTTTCCCGCCAAAGTAGAGAAAAGCGAAAATTGTAGATCAGATTAAAAAAAATATTTTTTTTACTTATTTTAAATTATTTTAAGATTCCTTTGATGGTTTTAAATATTATTGCAATTGTGCACGTCTCTATATGACTCTACATGTATTTTTACATAAATGTATGTATAGTGCACGTAAAAGGTGAGGTATATGGGATTTTTGCTACTAATTTTAATGAGTAATATCTCGAGAAAGCGAATTTTCCCAGATATGTGTTATGTACCAAAAGTTGAGCCATCTCAAGGGCTATATGGCTTTGAGTAACTATCAAAATCGTTAGAGCCACTTTTGAAAATATTACATTATTAAATTAATTTTAATTATAAATTCTTAAATATTATATTTAGATAACATTTTGGCCAGGCAAAGCTATTATCATTTCAAAATACCTTTCTAACGACATACAGCACGTTTCTGTAGCTTTAGTCGTTTAGAAGTTATGAGCGCGGGAAATCTAGCTTTTTTAGCGGTATTCCCGCCAAACTAGCGGGAAATCCAAAAAGTCGTAGAACAAAAAATGTTCAGCTCGAGCTGTTTAATAAA
Source organism: Drosophila rufa (assembly GCA_018153105.1). Lineage (NCBI taxonomy): Eukaryota > Metazoa > Arthropoda > Insecta > Diptera > Drosophilidae > Drosophila > Drosophila rufa. The sequence continues at coordinate 7,057,957 of JAECXS010000135.1, forward strand.
ATAAAAAAAGTTCCAGGACTCTAAAACAAAAAAGTCGACACACAAACAGACAGACATACGTTTCATTTCGGAAAGGCCGTTAAAATCTTGTTTATTGAACGGAGTATCGGATCAGGATGATCGAGGTGTCATTCGACGCGTATTTAAAGCAAGATCACAACAACATTAAAAATTTTTGCTCCACCATCCGCAATAGCTCAAATTTTTAAAAATTTAAATTTCGCACTTTCACTCTCATTTCTCCTTAACTAATCAGTTTTTGAAAAATCTTAGTATGCAGTTTCAAAGAGGTTAACAATACCTTTCGCTCAAGATATAAATGGTTCTGATCGGACTATCGTAGCAGATTTTCAATTCTACGGCTGTATATAGTAGTCTCCTTGCGCACCACAGTCTCGGTGCTCATCGTCACTAAGTGGACTGCAGTCCACAGTGATCAATTTTAAGAGTTTGATTGATTTGTATAATAAAAATTAAAAAATAACTTTTATTTTATGATTCTCATAATAATTACGGTCCCTGGTTTATAATCATCATTGACAAGTTCGGACATTATATAAGCGAGAAGCAGAATTCAATCATTTAAATCAATATGAAGAAACTATCCAAGGACTCTTCATTGATGCATATGGAAACTTTAATATTCAACATAAACGAATAAAAAATTGTGTCCATCCTAAAGAAAACACAGACATAGCAATCAAGGAGTATGCCGACAACTCTATAAAAAATCTAAAAGATTCAATGTTGAGTGAAATAGTTGTTAGCACCCCAATGGCGCAAATTTGGCTTCGAGAATCGATTACATCTGTCATACTTCGAATGCAGTAAGCATTCGAATTCATACTACAACATGCTTTACTTTCCCATAAGCTTGGCCGCCTTTTCTGCTAGTATACCTTCAAAATCGCCTACTTCGAATCGAGCAAGTAGGCGATTAGCCGAGCACACTTCGTGCTGTATGACCGTCCTATATACTGTTGCATATAGGATTGTAATGCAGATGCTTTACTGACTGGTATACCACGTATATAGGATTGTAATGCAAATTGAACCGACTGAAAATAGTTTTATATTTCTAGCAAAATAAAAGATATTCGGCATACAATTGTATCAATATTTTATTATTTTTTACTGAAACTAAATATTTGTTCATTATTTTTTGCTTTTCATCGAATTTTGTTTGCGATACGACCATTGTTGGTTTTAAGCGCAGCCCAATATTGTAGCATCTGTCGTTCAACCCATCTTCTTTAACTGCATCTAAACAATTAGAAATTGATCAATTAAAAATCAGAATGTTTCGTGTATATTAAATCGCCGTATATTAAATTTGCTAAAGCTTCTTTTGAACATTATACACTTTCAAAACTCACTAAATCGTTATAAAAACCTAAATAAATTCCTTTTCAAAACACTCCCGACGCACACTTATACTTGCAAATAGTAAAGTGTCAGATGAAAAAGACAATCTATATATATAAAAATGGAGCCCAAAAAATGTGTCGGCTGGGCCGATTTGGTTCAAATTTTTTTTCAGTTGTAGGTAACTAACAGGAGAAGGTCAGAACGTAATAAAATTTTTAGAAAATCCTCCAGGGTAATGGTGAAAAACAAATAATTAAAATATCAAATTATATAAAAGAGTTGTGTATCGAAATATATGTCAAAGTAAAAACAAATCGTTTTAATATTATTCGGTTTCTTATTCGTTTTTATCAGACGTCCGGATTTGTTTAATTTCTTCCTGTGATTTGTAGGAATAATGCCTGCTATAAGACGGCCAAACATTGGACGACGTACACGTCGAGCAACATATAGTCGGAATGTCCATGAAAGTCAAACGCAAGACGAACGTGCAGAAAGAAATGAATCGAGACGAACCCGTTTAGCACAGATTCGCTCTACACAAAGAGTACCAAGAACAGACTTGAATCGCGCTGCATTTGCATACAATTTCTCAACGTCCTACAAAGACCATAGCTGCGTTGTTATCGGTTCATTGTCTGTGGTATGTCAGCACTGCAATGCACTGAAGTTTCGATTGGAAGCTCCCGGCTTATGCTGCGCAGGTGGCAAGGTAAAATTGCCGGTTTTGACTCATCCACCAGAGCCATTGTATTCGCTTCTATATGGAAATACAAGCAAATCAAACCATTTCCTGTTGCACGCACAAAAATATAACGGATGTTTTCAAATGACGTCATTTGGAGCAGAGGTTGTTCAACAACCAGGCTACAATCCGAGTTATAAGGTAATAGCGTCACTCTTTTATCAACATGAACAACTATAATTTTCGATCGAATTCGAATTCATCGAGCGGGCGCTTTGTTACCACCACCAAACAAAGATCATAAATTCCTTCAGAGGCTTGGGAGGCTTGCCAACGTTTAAATTTGCTTGAAAACGACACACATTGGGACTCAACGCTCGCTGATGCCACTGTTTCTCTTTCTGGATCAAATCAAATTCGTGCATTATTTGCAATAATCATAGCCACATGTCATCCGTCGAACCCGACCGCACTGTGGGAAAAGTACAAGGACGATATGGCTGACGACATTTTAATAGACGTTCGCAGGACAACTATGAATTTCACTCTTGCCATTAACGGAGAAATGCACAACGAAGCTTTAATACGGATCGAAGACATGTGTATGCTTATGTGCGGCAGTCTACTGTCGACATTGGGAATGCCAACGCCACATCGTTCAGTGCACGATGCTTTCAATCGCGAATTTCAACGGGAGCAACACTATAACCAAGATAACTTGGCCGAAAGAGTCCGAACCAATGTGCCGTTTTTGAATGCCGAGCAGAAGAACGTGTACGATTCGATAATGAAGGTTATTGACGATGGATCGGGAGGCTTATACTTTCTCGATGCTCCTGGTGGGACAGGCAAGACATTTGTCATTTCGTTGATTCTGGCAACGATTCGATCAAGATCTCAAATTGCGTTGGCTGTTGCATCATCTGGCATTGCTGCCACGTTGTTGGAAGGCGGTCGAACTGCACATTCCGCTTTGAAGCTGCCCATGAATCTTCTCACGGTTGACAAGCCACCATGCACAATAAGCAAGAATTCGGCGACAGCGAAATTGATGCGAGAATGCAAAATCATCATTTGGGATGAATGCACGATGGCGCATAAGCGAGCTTTGGAGGCAGTTGACCGAACGATGAAAGATTTACGCGGTGATTCGAAACTATTTGGTGGGTCTTTGATATTGCTGTCCGGAGATTTTCGTCAAACGCTTCCCGTCATCCCGAAATCTACGGCTGCCGATGAAGTTAATGCATGCCTTAAATCGTCTTCATTGTGGAGATATGTCAAAAAGCTGAAATTAACCACGAACATGAGAGTCACATTGCAGAATGACCCGTCCGCTGCTGAATTCTCGAGACAACTGCTGGCACTTGGCAATGGCGAAATTCCTGTTGATGTTTCGACTGGATCAATATCGTTTCCGGCAAATTTTTGCGTGTTCACATCGTCAAAGGAGGAACTCATTAACAAAGTGTTCCCCTACATTGCGCAAAATTATAAAAATATCGACTGGATTAGTGAACGGGCAATACTAGCAGCGAAGAACAAGGACGTAGATAATTTGAATTACATTATTCAAAATCAAATCGATGGAGAACTGCATTCATACAGATCCGTTGACAGCGTGACCGACGAGGATGAAGCGACGAACTATCCGACAGAATTTTTGAACTCGCTAGATGTGCCAGGAACTCCACCGCATAATTTGCAACTGAAGGTGGGATCAATTATTATAATACTGCGGAATCTAAATCATCCGAAATTGTGCAACGGTACGCGGTTGTCCGTCAAGAAACTGATGAATAACGTGATTCAGGCGACGATCATCAAGGGAACATTTAAAGGAGAGGTAGTCCTTATACCACGAATTCCGATTATTCCAACTGATCTACCATTCCAATTCAAGAGGATTCAGTTCCCCGTCCGATTGGCATTTGCGATGACAATCAACAAATCGCAAGAAGTCTGCCAATCGTTAGAAGTCTGCGGGATAAATCAAGAATTTCCCTGTTTTTCGCACGGCCAGCTGTACGTTGCATGTTCGCGTGTTGGTAAGCCGTCTTCATTGTTTGTTTTTGCGCCGGAAAATAAAACAAAAAACATAGTATATCGTATCGCTCTATACTAAATAAAGAAATGCAGTGTTTGACTATTACCCTGGGGTTATATAATGGCGTCGAATTAGGGCGAGACAAAGTTCGCCGGGTCCGCTAGTATTATATATAACAAGTGGGAAAGGTACAGTCGAGTGTGACCGACTGTGAGATACCCGGTACCCAAAGCATTGTGGGTTAAATTAAATTAGACGTGAACATGGAAAAAAGAAAATGTTAAGAAATGAAGACAAAAGTTGCTAGAAACATGTTGAGCAACACCCAAGAAAGACAAATGTTGCTAGGGACATGTTGCTCAACATGCACTGACAATCTCTCTCAAAAGCTATATGCTCAGACACCCGGAAAGTATTCCTGAGCAGTGCGATAGAGCGAGAGGGTGACTATTGACCTCTTGTCTTGACTCAATGCTACGGAACTCTTTTCGAGTGTCTGCCTACTTGCCTAATTATTTATTATATCTATTTACTTTAAGACGGAACTCACGACTATGGCTTATACTACTGTGGGCAAAAAGTAAGGTGATTTTGTTTGTAAAGTGAAAATTCTTTATTTATTCTCCTGAATCAATTTCATCCCCGTCAAAGTAATCCCCTCCCGATAAAATACACTTATGCCAACGTTTCTTTAAATCCTCGAAACAGTCTAAATAGTCCCTTTCCGGTATAGCCATGAGCACCCTCGTCGATTCCGCTTTTATCTCTTCAATCGACTCGAAACGCGTTCCCCGGAGTGGTCTCTTGAGTTTTGGGAATAGCCAGAAGTCACACGAGCCAAATCAGGAGAATACCGTGGTTGCGGAACGATATGCGTCGAATTCTTGGCGAAATGGTCACGAAGAACGAGTGCAGTGTGCGACGGTGAATTATCGTGAAGCAAAAACCAAGAGTTGTTGGCCCATAATTCTGGCCTTTTTCGACGAATTGCTTAACGCAAACGATTCCTTATTAACAGTTTGGCCAGGTGGAAGGAATTCATAGTGCACCACACCACGAAAGTCGAAAAAAACTGTCATCATAACCTTGATTTTTGATTGTATTTGACGTGCTCTCATCAACACGTTCCCGACCCTCTTTGAAGTCTTTGTACCACTTATAAATATTTTTCTGGGACATGGTAGAATCACCAAAGGCCTTCCGCAACATCCTCAACGTTTCCGCAGTCGAAATTTTATTCCGCAAACAAAATTTGATGGCACTTCTCTGCTCAATTAAATCAGACATTGTAAAAATCGACAAATGCACTCTTGATCGTTTGGTAAACACAAGCGTTAATATAGTACTGATACTGACATTGACATGAAATTACCGCTAGATGTCATCAACAGTCTTGCCAACTCAAAAAAAAAAAAAACGAGAAAGAAAGCTAACTTCGGTAACCCGAAGTTGGTATACCCTTGCAGTCTGCAATTGGATCATTGAAAATCGAACCATTTTAGTTATGTTGAAAAAACATCAAATTTTGTCAATTTTACATTTTACATGTAGAATTTTACATTTTCATATAATTTGACCGCTCGCTTCTATGGAAGCTATATGATATTGTGGTCGGATCTTAATGAAATAGAAACCGTAATTCTAGCAGCATAAAAAACTCCTATGTCTGAAAATTTATAGAAATACGTTAAAAAAGAGAGAAGTTAAAATTTTTTTACATTAATTTCGCCATCATTCCTATGGCAGCTATAGGATATAGTAGTCCGATTTCGGTCGTTCCGACATATATACTGCGTGCTAAAGAAATAAGACTATGCTGAAAATTTCAGCTCGATAGCTCAAAAACTGAGAGACTAGTTCGCGTAGAAACCGACAGACGGACAGACGGACTGACGGACAGACAGACAGACGGACATGGCTAGATCGACTCGGCTGGTGATGCTGATCAAGAATATATATACTTTATTGGGTCGAAGATGCCTCCTTCTGCCCGTTACATACATTCTCGGTTGGCACTAACTTATAATACCTTTGTTCCCTATGGGTAACGGGTATAAAAATAAATTTACACAAACAACAAACACACAGTCGCAGGTACCGAACACAGAAATGTATAACAAAGCAAAATAACAGGCAGGAACAAAAACAACGTCCCATTACAGTCCTGTGTTCTAACAGCTGCAGAAACGATTGATTACGAATGTACCTTCGACAATGCATCTTGTAGAATTACCACATTCGGTCGTAGCGCAACTGACTTCAAAAAAGGGAAAGTATTCCTCCACGAATAATAACAAAAAGGGCTCTATTATGCATTCGAAGTCTGCACATACAGCGAATGGTATCTCCAGATGGCGATGATGATTTGAGAATTATAGCTCAGTTGCACCCTCTTTCGGTCGATCAGTCACAACGTTGCTGAATCTCTCCGCATGGCGCTTGGCATTTATTGCAAAAGAAACATCTCACACTTTTCATCCCTAATTGAGATGAAAGAAGACCGAAACTAAATAAAATTTGAATTTGTCTTCAAAAACAATTTGAAATTTTTTTTTAGCCACATATAGGCATCAATGTCAGCGGTTGGACCATTGAGGTACAACAAATTTATATATCGCTCCATTTCGATCCAATTGCAGAAGAGTGGCCCTAAGTAGTTCTCCTCATTTTACTCAAGCACATTTATGCTTATGTGTGGATTGCGCGTGGTAAACTCATTGACACTTGTTCGCATGCAATTCGTTTCTACCGCGACTTTTTCAAGTGGGGACGAGTGAGTGTCCTTTGGTGACCCTTGATCGCACACAAACGACCCTTTTTCTCACAACACTCCCTTGAGGGAGGATGGGCATCCTTCGGAGAGCCTTGATCGCGCTTGTGCGCGACCTTTTCAAGTGGGGTCGGGACTGCTCCCTCAGACGCGCACCTTTTCTAGTCGGGACATGATCGTTCGGATCCCTCCTGCGCCCGTGCACCCTTTCATGTGCGCTTTAACCTATTAAATTGAGGAAGGGTGACTGTCCTTCGATGAGACATAATCGTGCAGATCACTTTACATGCACCCTTCTCAAATGCCTCCTCGATCCCACTACCTTTCTTTTGACAGCTAACCCTAATTAATTAAGTATAGATTTATTGCTAAATCCTTTTAAAATTGGACAGCTGTCCCTAACTTATTGATTTTTTATTACTATAACCACTTAAAATTTGACAGTTGAGCCTAATTAATTTATGACCCCACTTAGCGTCATAAAAGGTCCCGAAAACCCGGCTTATATACAACTAACCTCAATTATGGAATAATTGTCATTGAATGAAGTACTTGGCTGTAAAATATGCGTTTATTAAGACACAATAAAACTATTATAGTAGGAATCATTAAAGGTGGTGGGCATGGTGCCAATAAACATCTGCGTCACTGCTCTGTCTTACCGAACACTATTAGAGTATTATTTGTCGGTTTATCCAATTGTGGAAAAACGAATGTGATGTTAAGTTTAATTAAAAGGAAAAAATGTTCTTAAATTTGAAAATATTTATGTATTTTCGAAGGACTTATATCAACCGAAATATGAGTGTTTGGATAAACTAATTAAACCTATAAAAGAAGATTATCAGCGGTTGATGCTGTTTTGTCACCGCAGGAAGATTAAAATAATTCAATTATGATATATGATAATATCGCATTTGTCTCAAGCGTATACCCATATTCCGAAACATTTAAAGCGTGATAATGCGAATTTGATTATTATGTTTCAACAAGAAGATTCAAGCATTTCCTACATATATCGAGATCATGTAAATTGTGATATGGATTATAATACATTTATGAATATTTCACGAAAATGTTGGGAAGATAAATTTGGATTTTTAATAATCTCTAAGGACGATGAATTGAAAACTGGACGATATGGAAAAGATTTGATAAATTCCTTATTCTCGAATTAATATCCATATAAGTACAATGAGTTGATTGACAAAGAAACAGTTAAACAGTTCAAGCTTCATAATGTCTACATTATGAATACAATTGCCTTAAGTGTAAACACTTCAGTTATAACTAAATACTTTTTCGTAAAAACTGAATTAAAACATTATTATGATTGCACACTCATTGACTTTTATACACTCGATTCTATACCAAATGTTGATATAAGGAACATTATTTTCTATATTGGAAATAAAGTCATAGAAATTTCTGTGGGTTCATTTGAGCTTGAAGAGAATATAAAATATATTATTAATAAGCTCAAGAACTATGAGCTTCATCTATACATATAAAATTAAACCATTCAATCTTAGAATCAACGATTAATCGATTTTAGGAAATCAAAAAATTTCCCTCATTCTTTTCCGACGTCAAAAAAGCTCTGATCTGGGTTAATTAGCAACACGAAATTTTATTGTGTGAAATCTGCATTTCAAGGATTCATTTGGTAGTTTTCCCAAAGCACGATTTCCCCACAGGTCTATTCTAAAACAACTTATAACATATACCACAAGATGGCTCTGCTCTCTCTCTCTCTCTGTCCCTCTCTGTACCTCGCTGTTCAAGCCAGCCGCCGCATAGTTTAGACTATTTCTTATATTTTTCTTTTAAAAACTTAAAAACTTTTTTTAAGTTGGACTTAACCTAACAATAAAATAATATTGAATTATATCAATACACACACAAATGAACTCCGTCATAGCTTCAAAGTTCCTGCCGCTGGGCTATGGGAAAGTGGAAGGGGGAGTCATCTATCTATATATACAAGTATAAAACTAACCCATTAAATCTAAGAATCAACGCAGAGTCTAATTCACTTCAATGACCCTATTAAAATTGCTTACCATTTCATTCTTATAATACTAAACTTATTTGCTAAGATTTATTGGTAAAAAACCCATAATTTCTTTAAAAATTAAGGAAGCTAAATGGGAAATGGAGATTCATTTTAGTTTCAGTAAAAAACTGAAAGTGTAAGGAAAGTAAACCTCAATAACACAAAACTATATAGTTAATACTGTAAGACTTCTACATAAGTTTGGTAAGGGTCCCGCCCTTGACGCAACACGAAGATCCATACCATTCTTCTCTCGATGTGACTATCGATATTGGGACTGTTATGGAGAATAAGTCTGATCGGCCAGCTACGAAAGTCCACTGCTTTCACAAGGCGGATTTTCAACGGACGTGTGTATTTTGAGCTCCTGGAAAAAAAAAAAAAAAACTAGAAATTTTCCTGGACATTTTTTTTTTCAAACATCAAAAAGCAAGAAACGATAAAGCAAGTAACGAAAGAGATTTGTGTGGTCCTGCTGGGAATACGCCAAGTATTTCTTGCAGGAAACCGCCTTTTCCTCTGCCAGCGATCCACGCAACTGCCTTTTCCTCTACCAGCAACGATTAGTGTGGACCTGTTGGGAATACGGGAAGTGTTCTTCGCAGGAAACCGCCTTCTCTGCTGCAAGCAATCACCGTATGTCGAATGGAAGCTGCTCAGACGACTTGGACACCTGAAGGTGTCGCTGACCCCTCACTGTCCGAGATATTTGGTGACTTTGCGGCACTCAAGCATAACCAAAATGCCTTAGCTGTAGCCCAACAATTTGGTTATGCACCAGTCACTAGCACGACCACGACGATAACAACGACAACCTCGTCCCCAATATTTGGCCTGACAAGAACTACACCTAGAATTGGAGTTACCTCATCTGCCATTGTAAATACAGAGCCAGCAGCCCCGCAAGGCCGCAATCCTAGTAAAGGAAGGACACACCCATTACCACCACCGCCCAATCACGCTTGGTGTAGTGCAGGTAGCAATCATCTCTCTCAGCACCCAATTTCTCTGCAGCTTACCTCCCTCCACGCCCTGCCTGGTCAACACAGAATTTTGAGGCTCTTCTACAAAATTGTGGTGAGCGCTTCATCATGGGTGGTGACTTCAATGCTAAACACGGAGCCTGGGTTAGTCCCAGAGGCTGCAGTAGGGGAGCTGCGCTTCTGGAAGCTATAGAGGAGGCCAACGCTCAAATCCTTGCCACAGGAAGTCCCATCTGCTTCCCGTGCAATGGTGGAATGCCCTCTTGCCTGGATTTTGCGATCTACAAAGGCATACAAGACGCAAGACTCTCAATACAGGAGTCCTTTGATCTAAGCTCTGACCACCTTCCGCTTCTGATTGATCTGCGTCTCCCTGGAAGCCCTACTCCAGAAAGAGATTACTTTTGCCGTTTGGAACAAATATTACCATTTTCAAAAGTGTTCTTGAAAGATCCCTTCATCTCCAGATGGAGATCAACTCTTCGGAGGACTTGGACGACGCAGCTCAACTTCTTGAGAGTAAAATTAAGGAAGCCGCTGACTATGCCCAGAGTCACTCAAGACGACCTCGGCAAAATCAGCGCCACACTCATGCTCCGATCCCAGGTGAGATCCTTGCGTTGATCCAGCTAAAACATCGACACAGAAAAGAGTTTGCAAGGACCCAAGACCCCACGATAAACAGAATCCACAAAAGACTGGGAAATGGGGTTCGTAATCTGTTAAATCGTCACCGCCAAGACACTCTTGATAGGGAACTGTCGGAAGCTACCCCAAATTCAGACACCAACTTTGCTCTGTGGAACCTCACAAGGAGGTACAAGCGGCAAACAGCTCCAAAGTTCCCAATCAAGAAGAACGACGGTACCTGGGCCAGATCCACGCAGGACAGGGTCGAGACTTTTGCTGAAAGCCTTGAGGAGCGTTTCACCCCCTTCAAAACGTCGTCTGCGGATAGGGTTGCAAAAGTTCTCTCTGCTAATGATGTACCTCACCAGATGTCACTGCCGCTCGCCCCTATCACAATTACTGAGACTAAAGCAGTAATCAAAGGCTTAAAAGCACGCAAGTCTCCAGGATCGAATGGAATCACAAATCGGATAGTCAAGCTCCTCCCAGACCGCGCCCTGCTCTTCCTGATCCTCCTCATGAACGCTGCTATGAAGCTGGGACACTTCCCGAGGATCTGGAAGCAAGCAAATGTTGTGATGATTCACAAAAGTGGTAAACCGGTACACATGGCCGAGAGCTTCCGCCCAATTAGCTTGCTGCTGCTTTTGGTAAAGTGCTTGAGAGATGTGTTCTTTCACGCATGCTCTCTTCTCCGGAGGTGAAGAAGGCGTTGCCGGACCATCAATTTGGCTTCCGACAGAGTCATGGCACCCCGAACAGTTGCATAGAGTCGGTAAATTCATCCTGGATGGCCTCCAGCTGAAAGAGTACACAGTTGCAGCGTTCTTAGACATCCAGCAGGCATTCGATCGAGTGTGGCACCCTGGACTGCTATATAAACTCAAAAGGATCCTTCACCCGCAACTATTGGAGATAATTGCCAGCTTCCTCCAAGAAAGATCCCTTTGGGTAGTCCAGGACGGGATCTCCTCCTCAGCCAGACCTATTGCAGCAGGCGTGCCTCAGGGGAGTGTTCTAGGCCCAATTCTGTACAACCTCTTTGCTCATGATGCCCACCTTGAAGCTGGTCATGCGCAGAGTGAATTATGTATAGCTACCTATGCAGATGACACTGCAGTTCTGGCCAGGTCTAGCTGCATCTATGAAGCCACCGATGATCTGCAGTTGCTGCTGAAAAGGTACGAGAACTGGGCATGCAGGTGGAACATGTCGATCAATCCCGAAAAATGTGCTATAGTCACCTTCGCTAACAGAAAAGACTCCTCGCCTGGTGTATTCCTGCATGGCCAGTTGATCCCTCAGCTTAGGGAGCATACCTATTTGGGGGTCACGTTTGACAGGAGGCTCACGTTTGCGTCCCACTTGAAGAAAACGCGCTCAAAACTAGAGGCAGCTGCTCGCAGACTCCACTGGCTAACCAAAGCGAAATCGAAGCTCATCCTGGTAAATAAGAAAAAGATCTACACTGCTATACTGGCGCCAATTTGGCACTATGGGCTGGCCATTTATGGAGTGGCGGCCAAAACACATCTCAACAAGGTCAGAGCTTTCCAGGCTAAGTTCCTGAGACACATCTCTCAAGCTGAATGGTACATCAGAAACACAGATATACACAAGGATCTTGAAATTGAAATGGTCGGTGACACAATAAACCGGCTGGCAAGGGCCCACAAAACCCGCCTTAAAGCTCACCCCAACCGCCTTGCAAGGAGAGCTACTAAATCAACAACAAGAAGAAGATTAAAACGAACAACATTCGGGCAACTGCCGTCCCGCACCCTCCAATAACCAGTCAACATAACCCTCCCCTAACTAAACTATCTTAGGGCTGCTGTCCCTAAACACACATCTGTACATAACACACATTCACCTCTAAATACAAATTGTATATAAACAGTAGATTTAGATTAGATTTAAGCAGCAAAGATCACGTACCAAAATAAAATAAATGTAAATGTAAATGTAATGGAGAATAAGTCTGATCGGCCAGCTAAGAAAGTCCACTGCTTTCACAAGACGGATTTTCAACGGCTGAATAATTTCATATCTGACTTTGATTGGTCCGATCTCTACATGTTCACTGACATTGTGGGTGGCTTGGATATTTTTTACAATGCCATGAACTCCTTTTGTACCGAATGTGTTCCACTATACTATCAATCTCAAATAAGCCTGACTGGTCTAGTAAAGAATTGACTCGCCTTAAAAACATTAAGTCCAATCTCTACTCTAAATTTAAACGTAACGGTTCTCAAGCTGTCCTTTCTCGCTATTTAGCGGCTCGGTCTAAGTTCACCGTGCTTATCGCGCAGTTTAATAAAAACTATCTGATTCGTTGTAGGGTTCAGTTCGCACAGGACCCAATAAAGTTTCACAATTTTGTCAACACTAAACGTAAGCCTATTACACATCCTTCCTCGCTTTCATTAGAAAATACGTCAGCAAACAATGATCAGGCAATCACCGATCTTTTTGCTCAGTTTTTTCAAACAACTTATTCTCCGTCATCCGATTCAAGAGACCTATTCCAGACCAGACCTATTCTTATAACATGCCCAAATCAAACCTAATCTTCAATCCTAGCTTAAATGATACCTCCCTTCTTTTGGATCTTCAACGTGTCAAGCCGGTTTATTCGCCAGGTCCCGATAGAATACCAGGCTGTGTGCTTAGGTGTTGTGCCGAGGCCCTGTGCAGCCCTTTCTAAAATGGGTTACCCTATCCTTAGAAACATTCCAATTTCCCCTTATTTGGAAGAAATCATTCGGCATTCCTCTCCACAAAAAAGGTATCAAAATAGATGCTAACAACAATAGAGGAATCTCTAAGTTGTCAGCCATCCCAAAACTTATCGAAAACGTAAATACTCTCCATTTGCAGCACTTGTGTAGATCAGAAATTTCTTCATACCAACATGAATTTGTTAAACGAAGATCAACGACAACTTACCTTCTGGATCTTACTTTTTTATTATAAGGGGCTTTCCACAAAATCGCAAAATGTCCTCTTTAAAAACAACATGTCGAATGTTCTTCGGGTGACCTCTGGTGTCCTGCATGGGTCCCACCTGGGTCCCTTACTTTTTACGTTATTTATTAACGACTTAAAAAATGTGGCTGTAATTAAATTAGAGAACCATAAATTTAATTTGAATCCGCTATCTTTAAAAACAACAAAAATCGGCTTGGACCGATCATTCCTATGGCAGCTATACGATATAGTGGTCCGGTTTCGTTCCATTCCGACGTATATACTAATGGGAATAGAAAGAAGGCTATCTGCAAAGTTTCATTCAGAAAGCTCAAAAACTGAGAGACTAGCTTGCGTAGAAACGGACAAACGGACAGAAGAACACACAGACAGTTGAACTTGGTTAGATAAACTTGTCTTTTGATGCTGATCAAGAATATACATACTTTATGCTTCCTTTACTGCGTTGCAAACTTCTGACTAAAATCATAATACCCTATTATCCATATAAACAAAACTTACAGACAAATGATAAGGTTCGCATTAAAATACAAAACCAAGATCTTTATGTTCTTCCGATTGAAAGCTTTGTCCACTTTGAAGGAACCCTTAGACAAATTATTGACACACATTCATACAAAAACATCACATTGACATTATGTTGGTCAGCGAAACACACTTCTGCACTCGGTCATCCTACAAGCTCCATTGGTATAACATTCACCAATCTAACCATCCGGCTGTCGCCATTGCTAGTCAAAAATTTTTATGTTATCCTTGCTGTTATGTTACCATGTTATATTTGTTACTCTCCCCAGTCTCCACGTTTTATAACCATTCAATCGGTTGCTTAACGTAAAAATAAACATACATATATATTAATGTGGGCTTAGGTGCCTGGCATACAGTACATAAACTGTCTGCCTTGTGTCGTCGCAACTAGAACATGAATCCGTTGGACTATAGATGGTGCACATGAGGGTCTGAAGACTCTGCGACAGCCTCTGTTGAATGCAGCCAAATGAGTAAAGCTTGCGTTGTGGTCAAAACAATTACTGATTTTATTGAGGAAGCTTAACGGTATTTATAGCTAAACAAAGTATTAAGAATATGCTTATGTCAACGAAATTGTGTGTAAAGAGAAACATGGGTTATTGTGTATTATGATCTATGCGGAAATGGGAACATTGCCCAGTTCGACTTCTTCATGTCAGCAGAATATGCATTCGCTCTTGACCTGATAATTGCTACCTTTTGTAATCGCATATACATATTGCTGAGACTGAACATTCTCCCGGCCGTTGAACAGGTGTTCAACCATCGCTAATGTTGAACGCAAGACGGCGTGGGGTAGGTTCCGTTAATGACTGCTCAGCGTTTTCCTGATGTTTGGAAGTCCGTCGTCGTGGCTTCCATTTGCTGTATTGCCGTCGTAGAATATATGCAATGATCACTATAATTGATATTACTAAGGCCACATAAGCAGCTACTTGATGATGCTGGACAGTGCCGAAATAATTTTTCCATGTTGTATCCTTTAGTTTGGCCAGCCTTTGTTGTAGGACATCGAATTCATCTAGTTCGGAAACTCGGGTTGTAGTTTCTTGAGCTGGCTCTGATGTTTCTTCTACGCCAAAATTGGTAATATTGCCGAAGCGAACGTATGTTGATTTCGTTTCGCTGATCGTAGTGCTGAATGCGCTAACACTAATTTTTGAGTTGCGCGCGGTGGAGCCTGAGGAGAGGGATAGCAACCCCGTTCCTTTAAGGTGTACTGTGGACGGTGTTTCCTTGCACACCGCTTGAAGCTCTATGGGACTGTGTGTCGCAAACATCCATCTGTTCCGCTGATGCGTTTTTGTCCAAATCAGATCGGATTTTGATTGAACAATCTCACATAGTGTTTCAGTCTTGTAGTTAAATAATTGAAATTCACACTGATTATCTGCGCTAAACGTAGCTTGATGATTGAAGCATATGTGCTCGTCGTTTGGCAGTTTTAGACATAACTCAAACTCGTCTTCAGCCAATCCCATGAATTGATCTCTATGGGCATTGACGGCTATGATATGTGTCTTAATGTTGAATCTATGCCAGCTTCCTCCTTCAACGCCGGGATAGCGACGATGCTGAAGACTTCCTGCTGCGCAGTGGATACCAGCGGTAGTGTAATCTTGAAGATTACATGATCGGTGGTTGTTGTGCCTTCAGCGTGCATGATTCGGTAGAGCTGGATAGCATTTTCGGATGATACCGGTAACATTTAATCTGGTAACACATGATCCCGAATTTGATCTAGTTGATCTCTTAGTTGCTGAGGAGATACTAGCATGGGACTTATGGTTCGGTGGCGAACATCAGTAAGGACGCTGGCTATCTCATTTTGCATCCGCTGCATCCCCGTCGCCAGCCGAGTTAGCTGAGCTGTTAGGATCATGAATGCTTGCTGTAGATAGTCGCCTTCGTATTTGCCTCTCTCTCTGTTGATCGTTGCTAGTTGTTGTTCTAGCGTTCTGATTCGTTTGTTGTTGGCTGAGTTGCTCTTTCTCACTACATTTATAGTAGAATCAAGAACAGACGTTTGATTCTTGAGCAGCATCATCAGCACATCATCATTGGATTTGACTTCGTTTATGACCTTGGTCATTCTTTCTGCAAGCACGCCAAATAATGAGTGCGCCACGTTTCCGAGTATATCAAGTGGTGATCTGCGCTGTCGGGAATGGTTAATCAGATCATTTCCCGCTTGTAATTCGCCATATAAATGTTAAAAATGCTCAGATATAGAGTTACAGGCATTTGCGTTTCGTAGCTCTGAACACTTATGTTTGAGTTCAGTAATCCCGTCGGATAATATTCTGATATCGGTCCAATATGGTTTCAAATCGTAGTACACAATAATGGTCCATTCTGAAACAGTCATTCTGGAAGTACCGATTCCTTCGTAGAATATTCCGGGTTGATTTGTAAACTGAGTCACAGTTATTTGTTGTCCCATTGCTAGTGGGAGGATGAGTAGCATGGCCAGCAAAGTTGGAAGGATCGGAAGCTTCACCTTCTTTCTCTGAGTTAGGATTTCTTCTAACATCGTTGTTTCTTCGATGGAGCTGCGAGGACGTTTTGTGACTTCTTCTTTCAGAAGCGAAGCAAGCCGAGTAACTGCGCGTTTGTATACGCCGGAGGCAGTTTTAACGTCTACTACCCGACCGTGGTTGTCCTTGCCAGGATAAGTCTTTACTATCCTTCCCATTGGCCAACTCATCACCGGCACGTTGTCTTCCTTTACGAGAACTAGTAGTCCTTCTTCAACATTCTGCGACATGGTTTTCCACAAGGCGACACAAGGCAGACAGTTTATGTACTGTATGCCAGGCACCTAAGCCCACATTAACATTTAGTGACCCGGACGGTCTAGGAAACATCCTAGATCTTTTAAAGATTTTAATCATCCTGTGACTCAGAACTCAGATTTCTATAGCCGAGTCTATCAAACGCACTCTGAAAGAGTTTTCATAGACAGGGAAGACCATCACAAGTGATTTGATAAAATCACTATGGTCTCAGACGCAAGAAATCCATTTTTCCGTTCACGAAGAATAAGATGACCCAATTAAGGGAGGATATGATATGCAGTCCTTCCTAAGACTGGAAAAGGAAATTCAAGCGGTCTTAGGGGCAAAAAGCAATACATCAAGCAACGAAGATGCGCACTTGCCCAGAGTCAGCATCCCAAAATTCAATGGAGATCTGCTCAAATGGACTCCATTTTTCGATTTATTCAAATGCATGGTCCATGATACTAACATGCCCACCGTACGGAAAATGTGGTATCTCAAAACCACCGTAACCGGAGAGGCAGAAAGGTTGATAAGGCATATCGATCTTAAAAAAGAAAATTACATGAACGCATGGGGTATATTGGTTGACGCTTACAACAATACCAGACATGTAGCGGACACGATTCTCAATCGTCTCCTGCAACAACGCACAAATAGTGACGATCCGAAGTCATTAAAAGAACTATACATTACAATAATCGAGTCCCTGGCATCCATAAAGGGACTTGGCATCGATGTATCTAACTGGGATACAATATTGATTGCCATTATCAAGCAAAAATTAGATTTTGCAAGCCCTATACGAACAGTCGTTAGATGGGTCTCGAGAGCTGCAAAGTCTGGACACAATGGTCAGCTTCCTGGATCAACGAATTCGTGTGCTGGAGACAGGAAAAAGAGGCCAACAGGCAAAAATGGAGCAAAAAGGACCTACATGTACTTCTGCCAGCGCTGGAAAGGTATCAAACTGTCCGTTTTGCAAAAGGAATCATTTGCTTTACAGATGCGATGACTTCCGCAACAAAACAGTATCCGATCGACTTAATTGGGTGCAAAAACAACGGTTGTGTGTCAACTGCTTCAGCAGTGACCACAAGGCAAAGGAATGCCGAGGTCGCACGTGTTTTAAATGCGACAAAAAACACAATACATTGCTGCATCTTGAAACCACATCAGGTTCAGCAACCGAGCAACAATCGCTTACTGTAGGTGCAGCAAGCAACAAAAGTTACAACCTACTCGCCACCGTCAAAGTGGCAGTAAAAGCAAGCAATGGTCAGGTTGCGACCTTCAGAGCTCTGCTTGATTCAGGATCACAAATAAATTTGATTTCTGAACGAATGGCTTCAATGCTATCGCTAAAACTCCACGGTACTTCACTACGTATCGAGAGAATTGGAGGTAATCCAAAAACCAGTAGAGCCAGAGTAAATGTTCTGATGAAATCAATGCATAATGACTTTACTCAACAAGTTGAAGCTTTTGTGTTACCCCACATCATAGCTGATCAACCGGCCCACCAGTTAAATTCTACACATCTGCAAATCCCATGCAACATTGCCCTAGCAGATCCAAACTTCGATAAGCCAGGAAAGATTGACATGCTTATCGGAGCCGAGCACTACTATTCGTTGCTACTACCGAACCAGACTATATTAAAGCCAGGAGGCCCAATTCTTCAAAACTTGGATGGATTGTCGATTGTGCAAGCACAACTCAGCTGCAATTTGTGCAGCTGCAGCCACAGATGAAGAAATTGATACGTTGTTGGAACGTTTCTGGACTCTAGAAACTCTAGAAACTGAAGGAAAGCATCAATCACCGATAGAGGCTCACTGCGAAAAACATTTCGTATGAAATCTCCAGGTTGCAGCAGATGGAAAATTCATTGTAAAACTCTCATTTTCTGAACAATCTTCAGTCCTGGGGGCATCACAAAAAACTGCAACCAACAGATTCCTGGCACTGGAGCGGAGAACTTCACCTGCAATCTCGAAAGGGTACGTGGACTTTATGGAGGAGTATGAAAGACTCGGACACATGAAACAAGTGCATCCCTCAAACATACCCGAGGATCACTATTTTATCCCACTTCAATGTGTGCTTAAACCTGAAAGCAGCACAACAAAACTACGGGTAGTATTTGATGCTTCCTGTAAAACCACAAGCAATAAATCTTTGAATGATATATTGCATGCTGGACCCACTGTCCAGAGCGAGCTATTTGCAATTCTGCTACGCTTCCGCACTCACAAATACGTGTTCACAGCAGGCATAGAGAAAATGTATCGGCAAGTGTGGATACACCCTGATGATCAGTTTCATCAATCGTCTGGAGAAAGAATCCGTCTGACGACCTAATGTAATACCGACTCAAAACCGTCACCTACGGTACAACGTCAGCCCCATTCCTAGCTACAAAATGCTTGGATTATTTGGCCGAGAAGGTCAATAAAAAACTACCACTTGGATCATCCGTGCTTAATCATGATTTCTATGTCGACAACTGCCTCACTGGAGCAGACCGTATTCCGGAAGCAGTTCAAATTCAACGAGAACTAAACCAATTATTGTTGCCATCCGGATTTAAGCTAGACGAGACACTGAAACACTACAGTGTGAAGACGTTGGGTCTTCTATGGATACCACAAAAGGATCAACTATGTGGGCGATCCCAAAAGAGCAAAGCTTCAACTATCACCAAACGAGTTGTAAGTTACGAATCTGCACAGATATTCGACCCACTAGGACTATTTGCCCCTGTTGTAGTGAAGGCAAAAATATTTATGCAAACTCTGTGGGGACTTAACCTGGGTTGGGACGATGAACTCCCACACCACCTCCAGGATGATTGGAGGAAATATCGCTCTGACTCGCAAGCATTAAATACTTTGCAAATCCCGAGGCATATCTTTGATGGAAAAGTGCCAATTACTCAAGAAATACACACGTTCGCCGATGCGTCAGAACGAGCGTACGGAGGGGCAGTTTATATACGAGCCACTTACAAAAATAATCAAGTGTCTGTCCGGTGTGCTCCAAATCCAGAGTGGCACCAGCAGCAAAAGAAACGTTACCTCGGCTGGAACTATGCGTTGCGGTATTGGGCGCTGAACTGACCCACAGAGTGAGGAAGGATTTACGCCTGTCTAGTGAAAGGGCATCTGGGTACTTCTGGACTGACTCAACTGTGGTTCTGTCCTGGATAAACGCATCAGCGTCAACATACCACACGTTTGTTGCAAATCGGATCGCTAAAATCCAAGCTGTATCTGACCAATCTCAATGGCGTCATGTCTCATTAGCAAATAACCTGGCAGACGTACTATCAAGAGGAATTACCGCCAGCAAATTAGCGGAACATAACCTCTGGCTATATGGACCGCTCTTTCTACACGGTTCCTGTGGCAAGTGGGCCAAGATACCAACCATCGTTCCTAGCGATCTGGAACGGCGGTCAAAACAAGTGAGCCTGCCAACATGTCAAGATCAGATTGGAGAAGCACTCTACAATTGCAACCATGGCAACTCCTTTCATAAGCTGCAACGTATTGTAGCATATATGATGCGATTCTGTAACAAAACGAACAGAACCACTACAACCACACTAAGTGTCGGTGAGTTGACTCGTGCAAAGATTATAATTTTTCGCACCATTCAGCAGATTGATTTCGCTGTTGAATACAAACAGCTTCTGAACCACAAGACCGTGGACAAAAAGAGCTCAATCATCGCACTATCTCCTATAATTGGAAAGGATGGACTTATCAGAGTCGGAGGTAGATTAGAAGAATCTCAACTTCCATATGACTCAAAGCACCAAATCCTGCTTCCTTACAATGATCCGATTGTGAGGATGCTATTGCGAGAGATGCATGAAGAGAACATGCATTGTGAAGCGCAATCACTACGAGCCATTGCCAGACAGCAATACTGGATTGTCAATGATAAAACAATGGCAAGAAGCATTATACACTGCTGTGTCAAATGTACGAGGGCACGACCAAAATGAATGCAACAAATTATGGGCAACCTTCCAGCGGACTGAGTAACATAGGCGCGGCAATTCTTCAACTCTGGTGTTGATTACTGTGGGCCCATTTGGATTCATCACAAGATCCGTGGGAAAAGACCAGACAAGGCCTATATAGCAGTGTTTTGCTGTTTCGCCACAAAGGCAGTGCATCTGGAATTAGTCAGTGATTTAACGACGGATGCATTCTTAGTCGCTCTTCGACGATTTTTGAGTCGACGCGGTAAATGCCAGACCATTCACTGCGACAACGCAACAAATTTCATCGGTGCCAACAATCAATTGAAGACCTTAGAAGAAGCAATCTTTTCGGATAAGGCCCAGGCTCAAATTATCCACAATTGCAACAAATCGCAGGTGGAATTCAAGTTCATACCGCCCCGAGCGCCATCATTTGGCGGCCTGTGGGAAGCTGCAGTAAAATCAGCAAAACGACTACTGGTATCAGTCACAGCCACATCGTCGTTAACATTTGAAGAGCTCAACACTGTGATCATTGAAGTTGAAGCAATCCTCAATTCTCGGCCACTTACCCCAATGTCATCAGACCCGACTGATAAATCTGCCCTTACTCCAGGGCACTTTCTGATTGGTGAGCCATTGACAGCTCCTCCCGATGTGAACCTAGCCTCACCCGGAAAAACATTGGTGAAGAGATGGGAACTAGTATCCAGATTAAAGCAAGCATTCTGGAATCAGTGGTCCATGGAGTACCTACAAGAACTTCAAATGCGTACCAAATTGAAAACCATGTCGCAGAATGTTGAAGAAGGACTACTAGTTCTCGTAAAGGAAGACAACGTGCCGGTGATGAGTTGGCCAATGGGAAGGATAGTAAAGACTTATCCTGGCAAGGACAATCACGTCGGGGTCACCAAATGTTAATGTGGGCTTACGTGCCTGGCATACAGTACATAAACTGTCTGCCTTGTGTCGTCGCCACTATAACATGAATGCAGAAATGAGAACATTGCCCAGTTCGACTTCTTCATGTCAGCAGAATATGCATTCGCTCTTGACCTGATAATTGCTACCTTTTGTAATCGCATATACATATTGCTGAGACTGAACAATATACGTATATTATTTATAAGAAAAAGTTCTACCAATAGTATTAGCGGCATGGCTAAAAATAATTGTAATACACATTTTCTGAATTAAATAAGATATGAGTTGAATATATGTGAAGTAGATAGGACACGGCTTACTTACTATACATTTAAAAATGCTAATGGGATTCACTAAAGACTATAATAAAGTTGTTTTAAATTCGTGGCTTAGTTGCCGGGGTCGGGGCCCAGTCCGCTGGCCGTGGCTGGCCGCAAGTATTCCATTTAGTGCAGTCCCTGAAAGTATGCTACGGAAAGTTTGTGACGACGTTAGCATACCCAAGAGTGTTTTCGCGCGTCTACCAGAGTGGGGAAGGTATTGGAGGCTCGGAAAGTCTACCAGATGAAGAAGGTTTTGGAGGCTCTGAAAGTCTACCAGATCGAGAATGTTTTGGAGGCTCTGAAAGTCTACCAGATCGAGAAGGTTTTGGAGGCTCTGAAAGTCTACCAGATCGAGAAGGTTTTGGAGGCTCTGAAAGTCTACCAGATCGAGAAGGTTTTGGTGATTCTGAACCAGCGGGCCGAGTCGTGAGTTTTGGAGGCTCTCAAGCCTACCAGAGGGGGGCGGGAAAAATACTACGGGGAGTAACTAACTACATGTGATTAATTAGATCCGAAGATCCTGTCCCCAATTAGACTCTTGGCACTGACTCTGAATGAATGTGGGCTACCAAACAGTAGGCTTACCTCACCCGATCTCTGTCGGTGGCTAAGTGACTTCCTACGGGCTGTGGCCAGCTTTATGTAGGACTTTGGCGAGGTCTTGTGTGACCGCCGCGCATGAGGAATTAGCTCTTTTGGTGTGACCAGCGCCCCATCGGTCCAGTGTGACAATTTGTTCTCAATCAGTGGCGCGCGAGCTCTAATTTTCAAATTTGAATCTTTCGCAAATTTTATTATTATTTTCCTCTTTAGTTTTATTGTTCCTGTTTCTTATATTAGAGTTGATTTTAATTTTCTTGGTGTTGGCAGGTCCTGGATGGTCGCTACCTTCTCTTCGGTCGCTGACTATGTGACCCAGATATTTTAGCTCTTATTGAAAGAAGTGGCACTTGTCGGGGTTGATCTTCAAGTTCGCTTTCTGTAACCTCTTGAATACTTCTGGGAGCTTCAGTGCTCTCTCTTACTCTTGCCTATAACCACGATGTCGTCGAGGTATGCAAACGCAAACGGTTTCAGTTCTGGCCCTTTTACTGTGTACAGTTCTCCCTTGAATGTCGCCGGTGCCGTTCATAATTCGAAGGGCACGAGCTTCTATTGAAATAATGCACGACCATGTACTGTGAATGCTGTGTACTGTTGGCTGTTACAATCCATTGGAATTTGCCAGTATCCAGCTTTCAGATCTATCGTGCAAATAAACTTTGCCTCCCTGAGTTGGTCTAAGATGAAGTTCATTCTTGGCACCGGGTAGCCTTCTGTGTTTTCTCGTTTAGCAGTCGATAGTCTATATATATTCTCTATTCATTGTATTTGTTCCTCACGAGTACCTCCGGGGCGCTTTATAAGCTGGATGATGGTTCTATCACTCCCACCTGCTCATTTTGGCATTGCCTGTTCGTTTGGGTTCCGTGGATAATACAGTTGTTTTATTGGCCTATTATCCTTTAGGTAAATCATGTGTATAGTGATGTAACTAGAGCCCTTTCATTCCCTTGAATACTTGCCTTTGTTTTTCCAGGAATCTTTGTATTTCCTTCTCTGATGGTTCTTCCGTCTCGTGGTCGTTCCTCGTGATTTGCGTTTCCTGGTCCTCTCCGCCTTCTTCCTCGCTCGCGGTCGTCATCTCCAGCTCCAGTCCGCAACACTTCAGCCAACTGTGCGCTTTGGCCAAAAAGTCCATGCCCAGGATTATTCCTCACGCTACTTGCGTTATTATCATGAAAGAAATAGTTAATTCTTTCCCCCCGAATCAGATCCCTGTCATAACTCCTCCATTAGCGAGCGTAATCATTGCCCGTGATCCATTCCATCTTCCTTGCTTTCTTTAGTCCCGATATCGGTCCGTGCGCATTTGGCTTCGCGATGCTCCTGTATCGAGCATCCCTCTAGCCATCAGTGTTTTATTTCTTATCTTGGCTTGTATTTGAAACCCGTCGCAACTCAACTGTTTCTTTGGATTTCCGCTGGATTTTTCCTTCTGGCCTAAGCCGCCAGCTTTAGCTGAGTGGATTGTTCCTCCGCACCGCATGCACATCTCTGGACTAAGTCTCCGTTGCATTGGCTGTTTCAACCACTTCTTCCGCGAGTTTGAGGAACTCAGTTGGAGTTTCGAACCCTAATCTTCGCGTAAATAGTTTTACTTGGCTCCTGCAATTTCTATATATCCGATCGAGTTTTCCCTCTTCTGTCAACTTGGTGAATCTCATCAGTTTCCTCAGCCCCATTGCGTACTCTCTTATCGGTTCCGATTCTCGCTGTCTTAGTTACCTTATCTGAGTTTTGAGTTGTTCCTCGTATCTCGGTGGTAAGAATTCCTCCTGCAACTCCGCTGTTAGCTGTGACCATCTGATGATTTTAGTTGGTGTGGTGTTCCAGCAGTCACTAGCGACTTCTTCCAAGATGAACGGTATTGTCTGGACCAGCTGGTCTTTTTGAATGCCGTACCCTGCTGCCCATTGTTCCATCTTACTCAGGAGTTCCAGAGATTAGTCGTTCCTTGATACCGTATCCCCCAACCTCGGTTCACGATGTCCACCTCTACCCTTTTCTCCATTTTGGTGTCTTTTTTTGTGTCAGTTTCTGTGTCCGACCACCCTGGTCCGGTTATCACAATTTCTGGAACTTGGTTCGCTCTGTCCTGCGTTGGACTTCTTTCCCTTGTGGGTACTCTCGATAACTCCACTTTTTTTTTTTTTTGTCTCCTCGTGGTCCGTTCTTTTGACGAATGCTGCTACTATTCATCTTAATTCTTTCACATTTCCTGATGCGTCTAAACTGAACTCCACCGCGTATTCTGCTAGTTCGTTCTTCGTTTGTTGATATACCCAGCTAGACATTACTCTACTGGTCCGGTCTTGTTTTTCTTTGCAACCACTTCAACCTGCTGTGGCGCACCTGTGACGGTCTAACGGGGCTGAGTGTTGGCCAGGACTCGTCCCAAGAATTTATTTGGGTCAGGTGTGGTGCCGAAAGAGATTCCGACCCAGTCCCAGATGAAAACCCGAGAGAATTATACCGTAAATTAAATTTTACCTTAAAAATAAAATATAAAAGTTATTTTGATCTTCCGTTCAAGAGATATTCCAATTTGATTTTGATTTGTAATTCATATAGAATAAAATTTTATAATAAAAATCAAAAATAACTTTTATTATATTTTAATTTTTATTTATAAAATAAAAGTTATTTTTGATTTTTAAATAAAAAATTAAAATATAATTATTATATTTGATTTTTATTTTTTAAATCACTTTTAAGAGTTAAAATTTACATTTATTTAAAAATCCGTGGAAAAAAGTTTATTCTAGTTTTTAATTTCCCAGTTAAAAATACCTATTTTTGGAAGTTTAATTATCACGTCACACAAGAATAGCTCTTGTTTTCGGGTTTAATAAATAGTAACTATAGATCCCGGAAACTGCGGGTAGGAAAAAGTGCCACTTTGGGGCATTTTATGTGTGGTCGATTACAGCGTTTAAAAAGCTACGCTACTCTCGTAGTATTTCGTTTTGCTATTGCTATCGCTCCCTTTTTGGCGAGAGCCGTAGCAGAGCCATATCAGAACAACGAGACTGAATAAAGCCATATCAAAATTTGAAGTGCTCGGGCGTCCGGCACGCTCGTCGTCGTTCACATCTTCTCGGCCTTCTGAGAACATTTTGTACCACCATAAACGTTGCTTCGGTCCAAGGTAGCTTCTCCGTATGTCACAGTCAAAATTCGGAATTCATCCGCGCACTTAATTTCGTTTTTCACACAAAATTTGATATAGGTTCTTTGATGCATTTTTTTGAATAGGTAAAAATCGAAGGCGATCCAAAACACGTGCAAGCAAAGCAGCTGCCAACAATTAAGTGAACATTCAAAATGGCCGAGCTTGTCGGCATAAGTAAGAGACATGAGTACCAACATAACGCCACAAAAAAATCGCAATTCGAATATAGGTAACCCGCGGAAATTCAAAATTCGCGATACTTTTTGAACACACCTCGTACGAGTATATCAACGGAAAGGTATTGAAGAGTAGATATATATAGAGCTATACGTTCTGTATGATCTTCTGTTCAAGAGATATTCAAATTTGATTTTTATAATCGATTTTTATAATAAAAATAAAAAAAGAAGTCATATTTCTCAATTAAAAAAATCAAAAATAAAAGTTTTTTTATCGTAAAAGGTTTTTTTATATTTAAATAAAAAATAAAATATAATTATTATATTTGATTTTTATTTTTTAAATCACTTTTAAGAGTTATAATTGATTTGTATAATACAAATCACTGTGGACGGCAGTCCACGTAGTGACGATGAGCACCGAGACTGTGGTGCGCAAGGAGACTACTATATACAGCCGTAGAATTGAAAATCTGCTACGATAGTCCGATCAGAACCGTTTATATCTTGATCGAAAGGTATTGTAAACCTCTTTGAAACTGCATACTAAGATTTTACAAAAACGGATTAGCTTAGGAGAAATGGGAGTGAAAGTGCGAAATTGAAAATTTTGAAAATTGGAGCTATTGGGGCCGGTGGAGCAAAAATCCCAAAATTTTTAATGTTGTTGTAATCTACCTTTAAATACGCGTCGAATGACACCTCGATCATCCTGATCCGATACTCCGTTCAAAAGATATTCAATAAACAAGATTTTAAAGGACTTTTTGGGTTTCCCGCTAGTTTGGCGGGAAAACAGCTAAAAAAGCCAGATTTCCCGCGCCCATAACTTCTAAACGACTAAAGCTACAGAATCGTGCTTTATGTCGTTTGAAAGGTATTTTGAAATGATAATAGCTTTGCCTTGACATAATTTATCTAAATATAACATTTAAGAATTTCTAATTCAATATTTTTTTTTTTTAAGTTTTTTTAAAAATGGCTCTAACGATTTTGATAGTCACTCAAGGCCATATAGCCCTTGAAATTGCTCAACTTTTGGTATATAACACATATCTAGGAAATTTCGCTTTCTCGAGATATTACTCATTAAAATTAGTAGTAAAGATCCCATATACCAAACCTTTTACATGCACTATACATATATTTATGTAAAAACTCATGTAGAGTCATATAGAGACGAGCACAATGCAATAAAATGTAAAGCGATCAAAGAAAATTTAATATAATTTAAATTTAAGAAAAATCGTTAAATTTTGTTTTTTTTTAAGTTAATCTAATTTTAGCTTTTTCCACTACTTTGGCGGGAAAAAAGGAAATTTCTCGCCCCCATAACTTCTGAACGACTAAAGTTACAAAAACGTGCTATATGTCATTGGAAAAGTATTTTGATATGATAATTACTTTGCCCTGACAAAATTTTTCTAAATATAATAATTAAGAATTTAGAATTAAAATAATTTTTCTTTTTAAGATTAAAATTTTTTCTTTAATGGCTTTTACGATTTTTATAGTCACTTCAGGCCGTATAGACCTTGAGATATTTCGGGGTATAACACATATCTCCGAAAATTCGCTTTCTCATCAAAATTATTAGTAGCAATGATTCCATATATGTTAGCTAACTTCGTATATGCATTTTTTTTTTGTTAATTTTTCCCATTTGAGTTTCAAACAAAAACTTATAACAACAATGGAAGACCTATGTATGTACATACATATGTCATTTAAAAAACTTCTGATATCAAATAAAAACACCTCTAAACGAGGTGAGATTAAAGTGACGATGGCACATTCAACCCAAAAAATTTCTGATAACAAATTTTGTGACGATTAATAGTTATTTAAACAAAAATATTTAAAAAGTTTTTAATTAGTTTCAAAATCGGCACGCTGCCTATTTTGCCTTTTTAAATTTTTCAGTTAAGTGCCGAGCCAACAATTGGCTTAAAGTAAATAGATAAAATAAATAAAAAGGTATTTGCGGACGTTTTCTAAAAATTTGAGTAAAATCGGATGAAAAACATAGAAGTTATTAACAATAAAGTTTCTGTGTATGTTTTTTCTGTGCCAATGGGTGTTGCACAACATGTTCCTAGCAACATTTGTCTCTTTTGGATGTTGCTCAAAATGTTTCTAGCAACATTTGTCTTCATTCAACATTTTCATTTTTCCATGTTCATGGGCTATTTAATTTCACCCACAATGCTTTGGGTACCGGGTATCTCACAGATTGTTTCTTTTTTGCCTTTATTTAATCCATTTTCTTTTACCTTCCCCGGATCTCGGGCGAAACACGTCCACTGTCTACGGTAATAAACGCAAGTTTTCAACCACATAGTGAGCTAAGAGTATTTCAAAACACGTACGTGCGCTCTCTCTCTTTCTCTCTCAAGAAGAAGAAGCATACACAGAAACTTTACTGTTTAATAACTTCCATGTTTATAGTCCGATTTTACTCAAATTTTCAGAAAACGATCGCGAATGCCTACTTATTTATTTTATTTATTTAGTTTAAGCCAAACATTACGACTATAGCTTATACAACGTTTTTTATGATTTTCTTTATGAATCTTAAAATAAACTTGATCTGCGTGCAACAGATTTCAATGTTGCCACCAAATTTGGTAACTCTAGTTCTTATAGTCTCTAAGATCTGTTGTTTCACACGGACAGACCGACGGACAGACAGCCAGACGGACAGACGGACATGGATAAATCGACTCGACTGGTGAAGCTGATCAAGAATATACATATATACTTTATAGGGTCGGAGATTTCTCCTTCTGCCTGTTACATACATTCTTGGTTGGCACTAACTTATAATACCCTTGTACCCTATGGGTACCGGGTATAAAAATTTGGAAAATGCGAATTTTCCGGAATACTGGTAAGCCCATTAGGGGTTGTCCATATATTACGTAATCACCTATAGGGGGAGGGGGTCAGCGAAATGATTATGTTTGATTACATGGGGAGGGGGGTTATTGGACAATGATTACGTAATCATTTTATATCAAAATATATGTTTAAAAAAATTATTTTTTATGAATTTATGGGGAAACAAAATGTTAATGATTACGTAATCATAGGGGAGGGGGTTTCTCTAATGATTACTCTTGATTACATAGGGGGGGAGGGGGTCAAAAATCATCAAAATCGTGATTACGTAATATATGGACAGCCCCTTAAAAAATCCTTTTCTAGTGTGCATCTTTAACCAAAAAAAATCATGTCGATATGTCCAACCGTATGAGCTAGGCAAACGATACTAAAAGAAAGGTTACAAGTTTATATGTACAGAATAAATCCCTGAAAAGTGCAAATCCATTTATTATAAACAAATCGGTCGAAAAATGTAAGCTTATAAAAGCCGGAACACTACAAAAAAAATATCCAACAAGCCGACCAACTACTTAAACACAAAATGTGAAAAAATATACGTAGAAGCAAACAAACACAAGAACTCTAACCTTTTGCAAGCAGAATGGCCCTACAGGCAACAATTGTTGCGAAGCCACATACACAAAAAAATGTATCGATTGTAGATTATGATACATGCATTAACTGCAAAAACAACCACACTTCCATGGACAGAAAATACGCAATCTCCATTAAAGAACAGTAGCTTATAGCCATCAAAATCACCGAAAATATAGACCACAAAACTACACATTCCATATACATACTTTTCATGCCACAATCCCAGCCAAGAAATCTCAAAACGTAGTACCTATTGAAAACATCACTAAAGTAAAAAAAAACCCAAATCGAGAAAAAAAAAAAGAAAAACAACTAGTTGAATAATTTGTTATGTAACGACCCTCTTTTGGGTTGCACGACTAGTTCGCCGAGGTCGGGGTTCGTCACAGAAATTTATAAGTCTAGGCCCCTCTCAAGCTTTAATTCCCAAGGAATGTGTCAAATAATTCAAATTTGAAGTTTATGTTTTTATTTATTTCGTGGATGTGTTCGTGTGTTTTAAGTGCTGTGGGGGAAAGAAAGAGAAGCTCTGCGCTGGAGACGAAGATGTGTTGTTGTGCTTGGCCTGGGTCGTACCGATGATACCCTGTAATCCGCTGGAAGAGTCCGGTGACGAATAGATGTTCCAGATTGCGGAATTTTCGTCTGGGCTGGCCGACTCTTGTCCTTGCTCGCACCGTGCTGTCCGTTCCCTAATATATGACTCGCACCTTTGATACCCTGAGTCTCGTCGATACCTTGTTCCTGCCCAGGTCGGGTAGCTTGAGCTCGACCCTGGACCCTGTGCTCCTGAGAATAATGGCTACTCGAGCCGTGCTTTGATACCCTGTGCTCGTCAGAGGAGGTTACTTGAACCGCCCTCTGCTACCCTGTGCTATGCTATGCGGGGGTGATGACTTGAACCATCCTCGACTGCCCTGTGGTAGGCTGTGTTAGGTGAAGTCGGTTACTAGAATCGGCTCTGCTACCCTATGCTCGTCCAGTCCGACTCTCATGAGCCAGACCTGGGACCCTTGCATACTACCCTGTACTACCTCTGATCATGCGGAGTGGGTTACTAGAACCCTCTCTGCTACCCTGTGCCCGTCAAAGCCGACTAGCATGAGTCAGACTTTGGACCCCGAGTTTGCTACCCTGTGCTACCTTGATTGTGCGGAGTGGTTTACTAGAACCTTCTCTGCTACCCTGTGCTCGTCAAAGCCGACTAGCATGAGCCAGACTTTGGACCCCCAGTTTGCTACCCTATGCTACCTTGGGCTGTGCTGAGTGGACTACTAGAGCCCTGCTCTGCTACTACTACCGGGTTAGTAATTTCTATCAACTTGTACACTTACCAGATGTGGTCAATGGGGCTGCTCGCAAGAAGTGACCGACATCTGGCAGAGTGCGGCTTTATATAGGCCGAGATCAGGTGCGTGCTGGCCCATCGATATTCGATAGACTATCATATATTCTATAGACTATCGATATTCGATAAACTATCCAATGTCGATGCATCCCGAGGGTTGCCAGATCGTGGGCCGATCGCTATCGGAGTCAGCTGATCGCTTCTTTCCAGGGCTGCGGTGCCTTTTTTGAATCTGGCGCCGTCCGTCGGCATTGCCAGATAATAGAGTGCCCCTATTTCAGGGCTGTCTTATTATATTTTATTTTAAATCTTACGGCTAACTTAACTAAAGTTATGAAGAATGAGGAAACGAGTTATTACTAATAATGAAATAATAGTACAAATAACAAAAGAAATAACAAAAATAATAACTTCATTGGTATGTGTTTTTGCGATGCGGGGCATCGCATTAATTTATTTTTGTTAACGTTACTATCGTCACATAAATTTGATATCAGAAACGTTTGAAGTTGAAGGTGCCATAGTCACTTTTATCTCACCTCGTTAAGAGGTGTTTTTGTTTGATTCTAGAAGCACATATACCCTAAGTATATGCAAAAAATTACAACGAACTATATAGACAGTGGACGTGTTTCGCCCGAGTTCCGAGGAAAGTAAAAGAAAATGGATTAAATAAAGACAAAAAAAAAAACAATCTGTACCCAAAGCATTGTGGGAACATGTTGTGCAACACCTATTGGTACAGAAGAAACATACACAGAGACTTTATTTTTAATAACATTCATGCTTTTCATCCGATTTTATTTAAATTTTCAGAAAACGTCCGCAAATACCTATTTATTTCTTTTATCTATTTACTTTAAGCCGATAATCCCGACAATAGCTTATATAAAGTTTTTTATGACTTTCGGGGGCGGAAGTGGGCGCGACCAAATTTTAAAACAAACTTGATCTGCGCGCAACGGATTAGAATGCTCTAATCAAATGTTGTGGCTCTAGTTCTTATAGTCTCTGAGATCTGTTTACCAATACAGATAGACGGACAGACGGACATAGCTAAATCGACTCGACTGGTGACGCTGATCAAGAATATATATACTTTATAGGGTCGGAGATTTCTCCTTCTGCCTGTTACATACGTTCAGGGCTGGGTCGGAGATTTCTCCTTCTGCCTATTACATACGATCAGGGCTGGCACCAACCTATAATATCCTTGTACCCTATGGGTACCGGGTACACAAAGTTTAAAAAACAGGAGTATTCCAAGATAAGCAAAAAGACGTAGACAGAAAAATAAATAGTTACCAATACTCGTAATTATAATTATTTTATACAAATAAGTAACTCGAGAAATATCTCGATGAGCAACTCGGCTCTACTGACGGTCGGCAACAGCGACAGCTACAGTAACGGCCAATATAACGGAATCGACTGCAATGTCATCGAATGCACCGCCGGTCTCCCACTGGACTGTGCATTTCCACTTGCGTGATCCTGGCATCTTCTGCATACCGCCCTCTGGTCTGTCCTGGATGGGACCTGACATTGTGGGCAGCGTTTTCCCTCTCGAATGCTTCCCGCTGCTGGTCGAGTTCCTCGAATTCGTCGGCTAGTGCCATTGCTGCATCGAGGTTTTTGCAGTCGTACGGGCGCATAAATATGCGGAGTGCTGGCGTGCTGTTTTCGAGGATTCGTGCCAGTGACTCCCTTCTGGACATTCGCAGTGGCCGCATTAGGGTTTGAATTTCCACCATGTAAACATTGAATCTTTCGCCGTATCTCTATTTTCTCTGTTTTACCTGGTCAGTCAGCTTTTTCATGTAACCTCTCGGCAAGAAGAAATTCTGGAAGTCGTAAATAAACTCTCCCCAGCTTTGCCATAGCTTGTTGTTGGCTATAAACCACTTTAACGCTTGCCTTGCAGGAGTTCTGGCATCGCTCTGGGGATCAGGTTAAGGTCGAGGCCGTATGTTGCGACATACCACTCCACTTGCTAGGAATTCCAGAGGCTTGTCGTTTCCGTCGTACTTGAAGCTTGTTTTGCTACCTTCGCGTAGTCTGGCTTGCTCGTTTTCTCTTCCGGAAGTCTCTCCCTGCTCGACTCCCTGCTCCTGCCTGTGTCCTGCATGCTTGCGACATCTAGGCTTGCTATTAGGGCTTCTGGGTCTGCTAGCTGTACTTTTATGCTTGGGATCTTGCCGAATCTTTCCTCCAGCTTAGCCAATGTTTCAACCACCTCTGGGACTGTTCCGTGTTCTTCAACGAACTCTGCTAAGGTTTTCCTCATGGCGTCGACAGAGCCGATGAGCTGGATGCCCAACACCTTTGCCACGCCATCGTACTCTTCCTTTTTGATCAACTTTATCCAACCTTTTCCCATCTTGCGGTCTTTGTTACTTTCTCTTGACTCAGACAATCACGTTTTAGGCGCCAGATGTAACGAGCTGACGTTCTCAGTTTGACTCGAATATGCGGCTAGCTCAGTCGAGTTCGTGTGCTCGTCCCACCAAATTTATATTCCGTGATTGCCCGCCCAGAGAGAACGCTTTAGGGTTATTAGATTGTTCAGTTCGTTTATTCCAATTCAATAAGTTTCCGTATGTAAATTCTCGCTGCTGCGTCCTGATCATCCACGGTTGCGGCTGCACACCTTCCGCGCAAATCGTCGGTCGTCTTGTAGCCGAAGCTAGCAGAGTGTATCGCCCAGCCGAAGCCTATCCACTCCGAACGCCCACTTCACGACCTCACTACAAAGCTAGCAGAGTGTATCGCCCAGCCGAAGCCTAGCCACTCCGAACGCCCGCTTTGCACCTTCAAGCACAGAGCTAGCAGGATGTATCGCCCAGCCGAAGTCTAGCCACCCTTATCGCCTGCTCTGCGCCTGGGCCTGGGATATCGTCGACACGGTGTATCGCCCGGCCTAAGCATAGCGCAACTCCCACAGTTGACTCCCTCGACCTGGGTTTTCCTTGGCTGACCTCGCTGCTCCTCACCTTGTCGCTTGATCCTTGACTCCTCGAATCTCCTTGACTCCTCGATCGTCCTTGCACGCGATGGATCTCAGCTTTGAAGTCTCTGCTCGGAAGGCTTGCCACTTCAAGCTCCGAACTTCTCGATTTTGCTTCTCGATCTTCTCGCGGACTCGGATGGTAACTTTGACGGGCTCCTGGATGCACTCGCTCGGGATTTCGCACTCGCACTAAGTTGCCGTGCGCCTGCGTCCTCTGCCTTTTATAGGCTCCGCCAGTCCCGTTGCTCCTGCCGGCATCGGTCATGCCACCCGGTCCAAAGTCCGGTAACCGTCGCGTGACTGGGTTCAAAGTCCGGCTCGTCCCGTTATTCTTCACGGCGTCTCCTCCTTGACGGCCAAAGTCCACTGCCGCCGATCACGCCACCGGTATCAAAGTCCGCCTGAGTCCCGCTATATTAGCGGCGTCTCCTTTGTGGCGGCCACCTGCCTCGGCACTGCCCGCCTGTTGCTAGGCAGCTTTCCTAGGCTGCCCTCCTCGTCCCCTTGCCCCGCTTGTTTGACAAGCGGCTGCTGCTGCATCCACTGCACACTGCTCTGTGGGGAGTTTAATTTACAACTCGTCACAGATAATAGGGTGAACTGCTTGAGTAGCGCTATTCTTAGAGATTGTAATATTTTATTGACCATTATTTTAAAAGAATCTATTGAGATGGTGTTAAAGATCTTTTCGCTTGGTGCCAATTTGAGTTGACTGATATTAAGCGTACTGTAGTATGCATGTATCGTGTAGCGAGTACCCACTGTACCAATGTCAAAATTGTGCTACAGAGTACTTACATAAACATAAAGCTACGGCCAAGT
Source organism: Drosophila rufa (assembly GCA_018153105.1). Taxonomy (NCBI): domain Eukaryota; kingdom Metazoa; phylum Arthropoda; class Insecta; order Diptera; family Drosophilidae; genus Drosophila; species Drosophila rufa. The sequence goes on from JAECXS010000135.1 coordinate 7,092,668, forward strand.
GGCCAACAGAAATACGATCACCCGCCTCAGAGACCGACAATATGGGAAGTGCAAGTGTCAGCGAATTCTCTCCGCATGACAAAGCACACAAGTGACACATGTATAGTATATAACAACTCCTCTTGCGCTCTTGCTGTTACCAGCCTTATGTATGAGCATAGACATTGCTATGTATATGGGCGCTGCTGCCGCTGCCGATATTTGGAGGCAGCGCTGTCGCGAGTCCCTTTAACTTTAAGATTCGTTTTCAATTATGAACTCAACAAATAAAGAACTATTCATGGCGACCTAATAGTCACTAATGAAAACTTATTTATTATTACTCCTGGGTACCAACATTACATGGCGACACAGGACCATATAAGGTAGAAGATGTAGGACGAAACGTTAACATATCGATTTCTAATATAAAATATAAAAAGCAAATAGTGCATAAGGATAGATTAAAGATTTTTAATTCATAACCTTTAGTGTGGCCATACATAAGTGTAAAAGAGTTGGTTTCATTAGTGCCGACTTTAGACAGTTGTTCATTCGAATTTTACATCTTTCTTACATAATCTAGTTATTTGACGAGAATAGTCGGCAAAATTTCTTATAAACCGTCTCTAATAATTATAAAATTCAGCAAATCTTCTAGTGCTGTTCGCATCATGTGGGATGGGATAATTTTCAATGACGTCGTATTTTTTGTCGTCGGGCAAGATTCCTTTGTCTGTGCATTTATGTCCTAGAAAAGAGACGTCATGCTTAAAAAATAAACATTTTTCGGGATGTAACTATAGGTTATGTTGCCTACGTTTCTCGAAAAAAATCAGTTAAGTTTTAGAGCAAATGTTTCTCGGAACAACTAATAATTATTAAGTCATCCATATAAAGAAATGCTTGTGAAAGTTCTAGTCCAGAGAAGGCTATAGTCATCATTCTCTGAAACTATTTTTGGTGCTATTTTTAAGCCGAATGGTAATCGCGTGAAGCAATATGAGCTTGTTGAAAAATACCTTAAATGTCTTTAACTTTTTTCAAGTTTAATTTGATGAAACCCTGACATTAACCCTACCTAGTTGATCTTAAATGTCATCAATTCCAGGGAGTGGAAATTTATCAGACAACAGTTTTTTATTTATCTGACGATAGTCAATTCCTAATCGCCGTTTTATCTTTTCGGAATTTGGAAGTGACTTTTTTGGTACTAATAAAAGTGGGCTATTATACAGATTGTTCAACTATTTTGTCATTAATGAGTTTTGGACTTGTTCTTGAATTTTAACTTTTTGACTATTAGGACTTCTATAAGTTTTTATGTAAATAGGTTCATCATCCTTCAATCTTTTTTTTTATTTATACAAATTATTTGCAGTTATCAGGGACAGTAAATAAAAGTTATGATTTAATAAAAATTAAATTGTATAATATTGTACATATATGTATTATAAAAAAAAAAAAAAAAAAAAATAAATAAATAATGTAAACATTAAAAAAAAAAATAATAATTATTATATTTGATTTTTATTTTTTAAATCACTTTTAAGCAGGGACCGTAAATAAGAATTATGCTTTAATAAAAATCAAGGGTCTAAAATAGTCTGGGAAGTGCGGGAAAAATACGCATATGGTATTTTTTTACGGGGAAATTAAAAATTGAATAAACTTTTTTCCCCGATTAATTAATTAATAATTAAGAGTTATTAAAAGCAGGGACCGTAATTATTATAAGTTTTATTATAAAAACCAAAATATAAAAGTTATTTTTTAATTTTTAATATACAAAACAATTATAACTCCTAAAATTGATTTAAAAAATTAAAATCAAAAATAATAATTATATTTTAATTTTAATTTAAAAATAAAATATAAAAGTTATTTTGATCTTCCGTTCAAGAGATATTCCAATTTAATTTTGATTTGTAATTCATATATAATAAAATTTTATAATAAAAATCAAAAATAACTTTTATTATATTTTAATTTTTATTTATAAAATAAAAGTTATTTTTGATTTTTAAATAAAAATTGTTTTTGATTTTTAAATAAAAATTAAAATATAGTTATTATATTTTTATTTTTATTTTTTAAATCACTTTTAAGAGTTAAAATTGACATTTATTTAAAAAACCGTGGAAAAAAGTTTATTCTAGTTTTTAATTTCCCAGTAAAAAATACCTATTTTTGGAAGTTTAATTATCACGTCACACAAGAATAGCTCTTGTTTTCGTGTTTAATAAATAGTAACTATAGATCCCGGAAACTGCGGGTAGGAAAAAGTGCCACTTTGGGGCATTTTATTTGTGGTCGATTACAGCGTTTAAAAAGCTACGCTACTCTCGTAGTATTTCGTTTTGCTATTGCTATCGCTCCCTTTTTGGCGAGAGCCGTAGCAGAGCCATATCAGAACAACGAGACTGAATAAAGCCATATCAAAATTTGAAGTGCTCGGGCGTCCGGCACGCTCGTCGTCGTTCACATCTTCTCGGCCTTCTGAGAACATTTTGTACCACCGATAAACGTTGCTTCGGTCCAAGGTAGCTTCTCCGTATGTCACAGTCAAAATTCGGAATTCATCCGCGCACTTAATTTCGTTTTTCACACAAAATTTGATATAGGTTCTTTGATGCATTTTTTTGAATAGGTAAAAATCGAAGACGATCCAAAACACGTGCAAGCAAAGCAGCTGTCAACAATTAAGTGAACATTCAAAATGGCCGAGCTTGTCGGCATAAGTAAGAGACATGAGTACCAACATAACGCCACAAAAAAATCCCAATTCGAATATAGGTAACCCGCGGAAATTCAAAATTCGCGATACTTTTTGAACACACCTCGTACGAGTATATCAACGGAAAGGTATTGAAGAGTAGATATATATAGAGCTATACGTTCTGTATGATCTTCCGTTCAAGAGATATTCAAATTTGATTTTTATAATCGATTTTTATAATAAAAATAAAAAAGAACTCATATTTATCAATTAAAAAATCAAATATAAAAATTTTTTTGTCGTAAAAGGTTTTTTTTTTATATTTAAATTAAAAATTAAATATAATTATTATATTTGATTTTTATTTTTTAAATCACTTTTAAGAGTTATAATTGATTTGTATAATAAAAATTAAAAAATAACTTATATTTTTTTAACTTATATTTTTTTATTTTTATAATAAAACTTATAATAATTTCGGTCCCTGGTAGTTATCGATTCGGTTTCTAGGCCGCATAATGTTGTTAGTTGTTTATAAAATTATGGTGCACATTTTACGATTAGTCTCTTGGGCTTACGGAGTTTCTACGCAAGTTTTTTTTTTTTTTTTTGGTCGCTTATCGAGATATTTCTCGAGTTACTTATTTGTATAAAATAATTAAAATAACGAATATTGGAAACTATTTATTTTTCTGTCTTTAAATCTTTTAACTTATCTTGGAATACTTCTGTTTCTTAAACTTTGTATACCCGGTACCCACAGGGTACAATGGTATTGTAGGTTGCCAGCCGAGAATGTATGCAACAGGCAGAAGAAGAAATCTCCGACCCTATAAGGTATATATATTCTTGATCAGCGTCACCAGTCGAGTCGATTTAGCTATGTCCGTCTGTCCGTCTGTCTGTATTGGTAAACAGATCTCAGAGACTATAAAAGTTAGAGCCCCAACATTTGATTAATCCGTTGCACGCAGATCAAGTTTGTTTTAAAATTTGGTCGCACCCACTTCCGCCCCCGAAAACTTTATTTAAGCTATTGCCGTAATTGTTGGCTTAAAGTAAATAGATAAAATAAATAAAAAGGTATTTGCGGACGTTTTCTAAAAATTTGAGTAAAATCGGATGAAAAACATGGAAGTTATTAACAATAAAGTTTCTGTGTATGTTTATTCTGGGCCAATGGGTGTTGCACAACATGTTCCTAGCAACATTTGTCTCTTTTGGATGTTGCTCAAAATGTTTCTAGCAACATTTGTCTTCATTCAACATTTTAATTTTTCCATGTTCATGGGCTATTTAATTTCACCCACAATGCTTTGGGTACCGGGTATCTCACAGATTGTTTCTTTTTTGCCTTTATTTAATCCATTTTCTTTTACCTTCCCCGGATCTCGGGCGAAACACGTCCACTGTCTACGGTAATAAACGCAAGTTTTCAACCACATAGTGAGCTAAGAGTGTTTCAAAACACGTACGTGCGCTCTCTCTCTTTCTCTCTCAAGAAGAAGAAGCATACACAGAAACTTTATTGTTTAATAACTTCCATGTTTATAGTCCGATTTTACTCAAATTTTCAGAAAACGATCGCGAATGCCTACTTATTTATTTTATTTATTTAGTTTAAGCCAAACATTACGACTATAGCTTATAAAACGTTTTTTATGATTTTCTTTATGAATGTTAAAATAAACTTGATCTGCGTGCAACAGATTTCAATGTTTCCACCAGATTTGGTAACTCTAGTTCTTATAGTCTCTAAGATCTGTTGTTTCACACGGACAGACCGACGGACAGACAGCCAGACGGACCGACGGACATGGATAAATCGACTCGACTGGTGAAGCTGATCAAGAATATACATATATACTTTATAGGGTCGGAGATTTCTCCTTCTGCCTGTTACATACATTCTTGGTTGGCACTAACTTATAATACCCTTGTACCCTATGGGTACCGGGTATAAAAATTTGGAAAATGCGAATTTTCCGGAATACTGGTAAGCCCATTAAAAAATCCTTTTCTAGTGTGCATCTTTAACCAAAAAAAATCATGTCGATATGTCCAACCGTATGAGCTAGGCAAACGATACTAAAAGAAAGGTTACAAATTTATATGTACAGAATAAATCCCTGAAAAGTGCAAATCCATTTATTATAAACAAATCGGTCGAAAAATGTAAGCTTATAAAAGCCGGAACACTACAAAAAAAATATCCAACAAGCCGACCAACTACTTAAACACAAAATGTGAAAAAATATACGTAGAAGCAAACAAACACAAGAACTCTAACCTTTTGCAAGCAGAATGGCCCTACAGGCAACAATTGTTGCGAAGCCACATACACAAAAAAATGTATCGATTGTAGATTATGATACATGCATTAACTGCAAAAACAACCACACTTCCATGGACAGAAAATACGCAATCTCCATTAAAGAACAGTAGCTTATAGCCATCAAAATCACCGAAAATATAGACCACAAAACTACACATTCCATATACATACTTTTCATGCCACAATCCCAGCCAAGAAATCTCAAAACGTAGTACCTATTGAAAACATCACTAAAGTAAAAAAAACCCAAATCGAGAAAAAAAAAAAGAAAAACAACTAGTTGAATAATTTGTTATGTAACGACCCTCTTTTGGGTTGCACGACTAGTTCGCCGAGGTCGGGGTTCGTCACAGAAATTTATAAGTCTAGGCCCCTCTCAAGCTTTAATTCCCAAGGAATGTGTCAAATAATTCAAATTTGAAGTTTATGTTTTTATTTATTTCGTGGATGTGTTCGTGTGTTTTAAGTGCTGTGGGGGAAAGAAAGAGAAGCTCTGCGCTGGAGACGAAGATGTGTTGTTGTGCTTGGCCTGGGTCGTACCGATGATACCCTGTAATCCGCTGGAAGAGTCCGGTGACGAATAGATGTTCCAGATTGCGGAATTTTCGTCTGGGCTGGCCGACTCTTGTCCTTGCTCGCACCGTGCTGTCCGTTCCCTAATATATGACTCGCACCTTTGATACCCTGAGTCTCGTCGATACCTTGTTCCTGCCCAGGTCGGGTAGCTTGAGCTCGACCCTGGACCCTGTGCTCCTGAGAATAATGGCTACTCGAGCCGTGCTTTGATACCCTGTGCTCGTCAGAGGAGGTTACTTGAACCGCCCTCTGCTACCCTGTGCTATGCTATGCGGGGGTGATGACTTGAACCATCCTCGGCTGCCCTGTGGTAGGCTGTGTTAGGTGAAGTCGGTTACTAGAATCGGCTCTGCTACCCTATGCTCGTCCAGTCCGACTCTCATGAGCCAGACCTGGGACCCTTGCATACTACCCTGTACTACCTCTGATCATGCGGAGTGGGTTACTAGAACCCTTTTTGCGATGCGGGGCGTCGCAATAATTTATTTTTGTTAACGTTACTATCGTCACATAAATTTGATATCAGAAACGTTTGAAGTTGAAGGTGCCATAGTCACTTTTATCTCACCTCGTTAAGAGGTGTTTTTGTTTGATTCTAGAAGCACATAAGGGTATATGCAAAAAATTACAACGAACTACTAGTTATTTTCAAAGCACACTCTTATCTCACTATGTGGTTGAAAACCTGCGTTTATTTCCGTAGACAGTGGACGTGTTTCGCCCGAGCTCCGAGGAAAGTAAAAGAAAATGGATTAAATAAAGACAAAAAAAAAGCAATCTGTACCCAAAGCATTGTGGGAACATGTTGGGCAACACCCATTGGTACAGAAGAAACATACACAGAGACTTTATTTTTAATAACTTTCATGCTTTTCATCCGATTTTATTTAAATTTTCAGAAAAAGTCCGCAAATACCTATTTATTTCCTTTATCTATTTACTTTAAGCCGATAATCCCGACAATAGCTTATATAAAGTTTTTTATGACTTTCGGGGGCGGAAGTGGGCGCGACCAAATTTTAAAACAAACTTGATCTGCGCGCAACGGATTAGAATGCTCTAATCAAATGTTGTGGCTCTAGTTCTTATAGTCTCTGAGATCTGTTTACAAAAAAAAAAAAAAACTAATTTACGTAAATTACATGTTAGCTTTATTAATTGATGTTTCTACTTAAGTATAAGTTTTAAGAAAATTGTATTGAACCCAAAGTGACTAGCGCAATAATAATAAGTGTAAACGTGCAGCGCTGGGCTAAAAAATAAAAATAAACTAAAAAAAAAAAAAAAAAAAAATACAGATAGACGGACAGACGGACATAGCTAAATCGACTCGACTGGTGACGCTGATCAAGAATATATATACTTTATAGGGTCGGAGATTTCTCCTTCTGCCTGTTACATACGTTCAGGGCTGGGTCGGAGATTTCTCCTTCTGCCTATTACATACGATCAGGGCTGGCACCAACCTATAATATCCTTGTACCCTATGGGTACCGGGTACACAAAGTTTAAAAAACAGGAGTATTCCAAGATAAGCAAAAAGACGTAGACAGAAAAATAAATAGTTACCAATACTCGTAATTATAATTATTTTATACAAATAAGTAACTCGAGAAATATCTCGATGAGCAACTCGGCTCTACTGACGGTCGGCAACAGCGACAGCTACAGTAACGGCCAATATAGCGGAATCGACTGTAATGTCATCGAATGCAGCGCCAAAAGCTGCAAACTCCAAAGCCAACATCGGCGATACTCAGAAAGCGGCCCCGGCCATACAGACCGGCGTGGATTGCTTTTTTTTTTAATTTTGTGATTTATTACTGTGTTAATTTACACAGTGTATATTGTATACTGTTACTATATATAGTAACTTTTACAATAGTGTAGGCAGGTGTTCAATGGATTTTAAAATATTTTGTAGTAGTAGAAAAGTGTGGAGTGATTTAGGTCATGTGGAGTTTTTTTTTTAAAGTTATGTGTGGTAGATCGATGGAATGGGTTCTTTTGAGTTTTCTTCTGGTTCTATGTTCCGTGAGTCTTCTGGCGAGTATATTCGGATGGTTTGTCAGTTTCTTGAAGTATGTTTCCGCTTGAGAGTTGATAACGTCCCCAACAAGAGGGACTTTGAAGTCCCTGGCCAGGTCAATGTTCCGTATGTACCACTCAGCTCCTGATAGTCTGCGTAGTGTCTTGCTTTGGAATAGTCTGATTTTGGATTGCTACATGCGAAGATTAGTTATTTAAAAAGAGACAACGAACTACCCAGGAAAGACAAAAAAAAAAAAACAGAGCTTTACCAATTTATAGTACATTAGGGAGAAAAGCTCGAACGCCCTGGTCAACGAAAATATTGCTCTGAATGGGGATGGAAACTTTCTTGTTGTACCGCTTACTAAAAGAAATGTACACGAAACCAAACTTCAAACCAAATCGAAGGAACATTTCCGAGCTGTGTCCAAATACCTTGATGAAGCTAAGAAGAATTATTACGCTTAGCAACTAAAAAGCAGCAAGGGCTTGCAAGTACTAAAAGAAATCGAGCCCGACGTAACCCCCAAAGAAATCATAGAACGTTAGTAACATCATAAACAAAAACAAAAATCCGCAACCACTCTTCTAGGTCGAGCTGGAGCTAGAAAGCAGAGCCTTGAAGCAAAATGAAGTGTACCCAATTTATAACCTCCAATTCCTAATGGAGGTGCAAATTGTGCAAATAGTGCACAGGGGCTGTGTGGTCTACAAGGAGCTGAAGCGTGCATGAGACGAGGGACAGCAATGCGCCATCAGAATACTCGAACCGTGTACACTAATACTCGAACGACGCCGGACGTATTTTTCGCCAAGGCAGCAAAATCCACATTTGGTGGTGAATACCCAGAAGGGCTTCTCCTACGCCGAAGTCTTATCTAGATAACGTTCAGTAAGCCCAAGGATAGCCAAAAAGCAAAATGGAAACTATGATGTCTACAATGCAACAAACTATAATGGAATTAATGCCCTTCATGAAAACGACCATACAAACACATCTTCAAAACCAGAACATGTTGATATAGTTGCTTGTAGCTCAGAAGTCTAAATAATTGATGTCTTGATTTTACACAACTCGAAAAATCATATCGACGTTATGCTGCTGGGAGAGACGCACCTTACAAGCAATTACAACTTCCAAATAAGAGGTTACGTCTTCTAACGCTCATATCATACAGATGGTAAAGCCCACGGCAGAAACGGAGTCCTAATAAGAAAACGTGCAGTCAGATTACGGCCTTTCCAAAGCCGCTGTCTACTGCCCGCCTCGCTTTGCAATTTATGAAGGTCAATTCATGGATTTTTACAACTCACTTTGAGATCGTTTCAGGCATAGCGACATATCTCCGCGCGATATATCTCCGCGCAGACGTTGGCGTCATATCTCCGCGCGGAAATAAGTCGTTTTTGAAACAACATACCTTCTCGCGGTGTTTTACGTCATATTGACGCTTGGAGATATGTCGATTCAGAACGTTATATGTCCGCACGGAGAAATGACGCCAAGCTCCGCGCGGAGATATGATGTTTTGGAAACGACATATCTCCGCTAAAAAATAAAAAACGACATATCTCAACATTAAAAGTGCCAAAGCGTTTTCGGACCTTTTTTCAGATCATTCGCCAGGGCTTACAGTTCTTCTTCAAAGCCCAGAAATTAGCGTTCATCCCCACAGGCTGACGTCGCTCAGGACTGACTGGATTAAATATAAGAAATTTGTTAGGTCCCCCATTGAACTAACCCCGCCACTCAACATCGAAGCAGATATAGACTGCTCTACTGATGCTCTTGAAGACGTACTCATTGCAGCAGCCACTATTTTAACACCACAAGGGAAGGACGTAGGACAAACCAACAAATTTAAAACTAATCAACAAATTGAACAGCTTGTCCCCAAAAAGAGGCATCTGCGTCGGGCTTGTCAAACACACGGATCGCCATCTTTAAAACAACGTCTTAAGGAAGCCACTCGATTACTAATCCGAGCTCTGAAGCAAGACAATAAAAATGCACAACTACGGTATAACGCCAACCAGAAGAAACCATCACCCAAATCTAAGCTCTCTTATCGAAACAGTCACCCCGATAGAGCCGTAAGAGTTGCTTTACATATGAAGTGTCTTACAACCGAACCCTGCACTGGGCAACTTGTTCTACAACAAGTTCAACCTGAAACTATGTCCTTATACGGCTATGATACAGGCCACAAGTTTTCATTAATTAGCTACTTCATTAGAACCTTGAAAGAGACAACTATATGTCTTTTTTGGTTCGGATTTTTTTCGTACTGCGACTACTGTCAGACTAATTTAAAAGGTAAACAATAACAATGGCCAGAATTCGCAGTACATAATTATCAATTTCTGAAGTCCTCGTGCAAACACTCCTGCAGAAATTAATATGAAAGCCCTTACACTGATTATTACACCCGCTCGTGTACATAGATTTAGTTAATTCATAATAATTACGCAATTTGACGGCGGAAAACCCATGCCACCCAAAACTTATTTATTATGTTTATTTATCTTGCTTTTGTGCTGTATAGTTGCTGAAAATTATGGCAACCCTTCAGCAAAAACCAATATATTCTGTGAGACCGTTTTGTCTAATGAGACATTAATATACTTTTTAGATACAATTTAATGAATTACAGACGGTATATTCTATCGAACTCATTTTTTTGTCTGGTATTTTTTAGGTAAACCGATAAGTTTTTCAAGTAATGAGCAATTAATGTATTAAATCTCTCATTGAAAGTGCCGTATAGCCGTCTTGCTCGCACTTAGGCAAAACCCTATGGTTGCTGTCAAGCTTATAATTAATGCGCCAATTAATGAAGTTTTTAATACAGTGTCATAATGCTATTACAAAGATTTGTTTAGCCAAATGGGTTTGCAAAAGGCATCAGGGAACTGAAACCGAAAAAGGCTCCAGGCGGTGATTTAATAGCTGAAAAATTGATAATAGAACTTCCAAACTTTGCTATTGAGGATAATTGTAAACTCCTCAATGGAATAAAATGTCTCGGGTTCTACTTAAGGGAATTGAAAAATTCAATTATCGTAATGATACCGAAGACCGTAAAAACTACACAATTCAGTTGTCCTACAGACCAATAATTTTATTATCGTGTCTGTCAAAACTGTTTAAAAAAGACTTTTAACACGCATTATACCATATCTCAAGCTTTCGAAAGCTTGCCTACATTCACTCATAAGCTACTTGAGTCGTATCTCAACAACAGAGTCAGTAAGGTGGAACACAACAGCATCTGACCACTACATTATCGAAGCTGGAGTTTCACATGGAAGCGCACTAGGGCGCTCGAAAATCCTGAGAACTATCACGGCACTATCGTCTTGCAAGAAGCTTGACCCGGATTTCAAGCTGAACCCGTCTACAACGCAACGACCTTGCACCCAGTGGCACAACCCTGCTACGACCGAATGTGGTAATTCTACAAGAGGCATTGTCGAAGGTACATTCGTAATCAATCGTTTCTCCAACTGTTAGAACATAGTACTATAATGGGACGTTGTTTTTGTTCCTGCCTGTCAAAGCTTCGGCAATTGTTCGTTTCGTTCGTTTTTATATATAAATTTGTCTTTTTCATCTTTCACTTTACTATTTGCAAGTATAAGTGTGTGTCGGGAGTGTTTTGAAAAGGAATTTATTTAGGTTTTTATTACGATTTAGTGATTTTTGAAAGTGTGTAATGTTCAAAAGAGGCTTTTGCAGACATAATATACGGCGGCTGGCCGATGCGCAACGACGCATTATAATTATTGCATCAAGTAAGTAACTCGATACATTCTGATTTTTAATTGATCAATTTCTAATTGTTTTTCTTACGTGTAGATGCAGTTAAAGAAGATGGGTTGAACGACAGATGCTAAAATATTGGGGTGCGCATAAAACCAACAATGGTCGTATAGCAAACCAACTTCGATGAAAAAGCAAAAAATAATGAACGAACATTTAGTTTTAATAAAAAATAATAAAATATTAATAAATTTTTATGCGGAATATCTTTTATTTTGTTAGAAATAGTAAAGCATATGTATTACAATCGTATATACGTGGTATACCAGTCAGTAAAGCATCTGCATTACAATCCTATATGCAATAGTATATAGGACGGTAATACAGCACGAAGTGTGCTCGGCTAATCGCCTACTTGCTCGATTCGAAGTAGACGATTTTGAAGGTATACTAGCAGAAAAGGCGGCCAAGCTTATGCGAAAGTAAAGTATGTTGTAGTATGAATTCGAATGCTTACTGCATTCGAAGTATGACAGATGTAATCGAAGCCAAATTTGCGCCATTGGGTGGGAAGTGTTGGGTTGCTCAAAAGTGAGTGAACAAAAAAGAGTTGTTCAATAAACTGAGTGAGTGAACAATTTTCTTATTATTTTTTCTTTTTTGTTCACTTGCTCTTTTTTGTTTACTTGTTCATTTTTGCTGACTTGCTCTTTTTTGCTCACTTGTTCAGATTTGCTCTTTTGCTCACTATTGTTCAGTTGTTCAATTTTGTTCTTTTTTGTTCACTTGCTCATTTTTGTTCACGTGCTCATTTTTACTCACTTGTTCAGTTTTTCTCTCTTGCTCATTATTGCTCAGTTGTTTAATTTTGTTCAGTTGGTCTTTTTGGTTCATTTTTGTTCAGTAACTCTTTCTGCGCATAAGCGTAATATAATTTTTGAGCATTTTTATTATTATTTTGTTTACTTTTTTATTTTAGTTTTGTTTACATTTAATTTTTTTTTTTCATTTTATATATATTCCATACATGAAATATGAAAACATAAATATACATACATATTGTAACGAGCTAACTTTCTCCGTTTGGCTCGCAACGAATATGCGGCTAGCTCAGTCGAGATTCGTGTGCTCGTCCCACCAAATTTATATTCCGTGATTGCCCGCCCAGAGAGAACGCTTTGGGATTGACAGGTTATTCAGATCTTTATTCCTCTTCAATAGGTTTCCACACTTTAATTCTCGCTGCTGCGTCTTGCTCCTCCACGGCTGCTGCACGCCTTCCGCACCGGTCGTCGGTCGTCTTGCCGCCGAAGCTAGCAGAGTGTATCGCCCAGCCGAATCCTAGCCACTCCGAACGCCCACTTCGCGACATCGCTACAAAGCTAGCAGAGTGTATCGCCCAGCCAAAACCTAGCCACTCCGAACGCCCGCTTTGCAGCTTTAAGCACAGAGCTAGCAGGATGTATCGCCCAGCCGAAGCCTAGCCACCCTTATCGCCTGCTCTGCGCCTTGGCCTGGGATATCGTCGACACGGTGTATCGCCCGGCTTACGCCGCTGCTCCTCGCCTGGTTTCTTGATCCTGAACTCGTCCTTGCACGCGATGGATCTCAGCTTTGAAGTCTCTGCTCGGAAGGCTTGCCACTTCAAGCTCCGAACTTCTCGACTTTGCGTCTTGATCTTCTCGCGGACTTGGTTGTTAACTTGGACGGCTCCTGGATGCACTCGCTTGGGGTTTCGCACTCGCACTAAGTTGCCGTGCGCCTGCGTCCTCTGCCTTTTATAGGCTCTGCGAGTCCCGTTACTTCCTGCCGGCATCGGTCACGCCACCCGGTCCAAAGTCCGGCAATTGTCGCGTGACCGAGTCCAAAGTCCGGCCATTGTCCCGTTATAATATCGGCGTCTCCTCCTTGGCGGCCGAAGTCCACTGCCGCCGATCACGCCACCGGGTCCGAAGTCCGCCTAAGTCCCGCTATACTAGCGGCGTCTCTTTTGTGGCGGCCACCTGCGTCGGCACTGCCTGCCTGTTGCTAGGCAGTTTTCCTAGGCTGCCCTCCCCCGTCCCCTTGCCCCGCTTGGTTGCCAAGCGGCTGCTGCCCTCGGCAGTGTGCATCCACTGCACACTGTTTTGTGGGGAGTTTAAATTACAACTTCTCACACTTTCCCCTTCCTTCGAAAACGCAATAAACTGCAGCTTTCTTTCGGGTATATTTCCCTCATTTTGAACTCCCGCCTTCCTTCGCGGTATTTTCGCATATTGTTGGTATTAAAATACCGCACTTCTCCTGGTCACACTGTTCCCGATCATCTATTCGATTCTGGTATTTTCTGGTGTCGATCTGCCTGGAAAAATACCAACCGTTCGTGTGACCAGACCCCGGCGATCACTATCGATATTTTCTGTTTATCGATATTACTTGCAGCCGATTCTCGCCCCTGCCCACCACCAATTTTCTCGCTGGTGGTCGCCATGGTTTAATACTTGGGTACGTATTATTTTCTTGCCTTTTTTTTTTCCTTCCGCTAACATCTAGCGTTATTTCAGGCTGCTCTCCTTTAGGTCAATGACCCTCCCTCACTCGCCGCTTGTCTTTGCAGCCCCCCTTGCCCGTCTCTGGCCCGTGAGCCGTCCACGATCGCTGACTGCCGGAAAACAGCATCGTTTTATTTGTTGTTTTTTTTTATTGTGTTTACGGCCTACTGCCGCATCACCCTCGCCTGCCCGCCGGTCACCTTGATGCGGTACCGCCGGCCTCCCGCGACAATGAGCTTGGCCCACCGCTCCTTGCGGTCCCGCCGCTGCTGCCGAAGCGCCTCCGCGGTGACGCTCGCCGACCACTCGGCCTCCGGGATCGCGGTCCAGCATTCCTGGTCGGGCTGCGAAGTCTGGCGCTTCATTGCTGGCCTCTCCCTCGTTGACTCGACCTCCGGGCATGAAGTTTGGCGCTGCTGCGCCGTCCGCCCGGGGTCTCCGACCGGCATGGGCCAGACCCATGGCCTTTTCTCTACTTCGGCCGTCTCCGGCCCCTCCTGCCTCGGTGCCGCCGCCTGCCGCATGGCCAGCTGCTCCCACTCTGGCGGCAGCTCAATCCAGCCTCCTTTTGGGGCCACCTCGTCCGGATGCGACACCAGCCACATCCAGGCGACCGCCTGCTGGTGGAAACGCTGCCCATTTTGCGTCACCACCGTGCGCCGAGTGTGCGCAGTGCGGCTTGGCCTTTCCGCCTCCGGCGGGGAACCTGGCGGCACCGGCGTTGCCAATGGCCGGATTGTCGGCGGTGGTGGCGCCGACCAGATCAACGGCGGTGGCGGGCCTGATGGTGGCGGCGGCGGGCCTGATGGTGGCGGCGGCGGGCCTGATGGTGGCGGCGGCGGGCCTGATGGTGGCGGCGGCGGGGTCGAGGTCGGCGGGGTCGATGTCGGCGGCGATGGCGGCGGGGTCGATGTCGGCGGGGTCGATGTCGGCGGCGATGACGGCGGAGGCGGTGGCGGCGGCGGAGTCGATGTCGGCGGCGGTGTCGGAGTTGCCCATAACCGGGCCTCCTCCTCCTCGGCCTCCTCGAGCAGCCGCTCCCATCCTGCTGCTCCTGCTGCTGCTCCTGCTCCTGCTCCTGCTACTCCGGGTCGGTCGAAGGCGACACAAGCGAGGACGCCAGCAGCTGGAGAGCGGGATCGGAATCCCAACGTCCACATTTCGCCGCTGGCTGTGGCCGATGCCGCCCCGCCCTCTTTGTCACCGCGACCGATCCGTGTATGTGTGTAGTACCGACCATGTTCCGTTTTTGAAAGGCCGTCTTCGCTGCTTCCCGCCTCGAGGAAACCTCGGTTCTCGCCGAAGTCAGTGCGCCCTAACGGGACCCTTCCGGTAACGGGATCCTTCCACGCTCTCTCTCTCTCGGCTAGCGGTACCATGTGCTTGTGTGTGGGCGCGCGTGCGTGCTTTCGGTGGCCATTTTCCTGTCTCCTCGGCATTCCTTTTCGCGCTTACGGGATCTTGCTCGCTGCTTCTGCCGTTGCGTTTGTCTCGTGCTGGCAGCCTCCACGTGGTGTTGTTGCTGCTGCTCAGCGGAGTCCGGCCTGGTCAGCGTGCCGGCGGCTGCGTCCGTTGCCTCCACCACAGCAGCTGCGTCCCGGGTGCCAAAACAGCCGTCGCGTCCGTGGCTACCCTAACAGCAGCTGCGTCTGTGGCTGCCACAACAGCGGCTACGCCGGTTGCCCTTCTGCGCCGTCCCGTCTGACGGGAGTGACAACACCAGCTGGACGCCAGTAGCTGGTGAGCCGGCCTTGCAGCGCTGCACCCCCTCTCGCCCCTGGCTGTTGCTGATACTGCCCTTCCTGGGCCGTTCCGTGCTTGTTACGATACTCCGTATCGTCTCCTCCCTTTCTTCGGATGCGAATGGTGCTCTATGCATCCGGTGGCCTTTTTGTCCAGCTACTGTATCGCTCCCTTTATTTCACTTGTTGTTATTGTCATGTCCTCTTTCCCTTAGAGTTTGCCATTCGCCGCCAGGGAGACCGCCTTGTCTTGGATCCGCTTCCGTATTCTTCTGGATCTTCGCCGTGGTGTGTGACCAGCGCTAATGATGGAGTCCTCTGCCTCTGTGGTAACATCTTCCTCGTTGTCCCGCGCAGCCTGCCGATTTCTTGCTGTGTCGCGTTGTTGGCTCGAGTGTTGGAGTCTTCTGCCCTGGCCGTCCCGTCCTCGATTCCGTCTTCTACATTCTGTGGCTTTAATTGACTTATGTGCACCAGCTTTTCCTTCATGTTGATCTTGTGCTGTACGACGCAGATGACCGGGGGCTGGAAATCCGTCACTATCGTACCTGGGTGCAAATTTCGCCGCGAATCCTTCCACGGCTTTCGACAAATGGTGCTCTTTGACCCACACCGTGTCTCCAACTCTCGGATTCCAAGGCCTCCTTCTCAGGTTGTAGTACCTGGCCTGGTCCTGCGCCGCCTTCTCCAGGTTCCTTCGGACAACCTCAAAGATCTCCTTCAACTTCTGGGAGTTTTCACCGGGCGTCTCCGTTTGTCTTCCCGTGCCCAGTGTCTCCCTGTCGAACAACGCACTTGGCAGCCTAGGTTCGCGTCCTTGCGGTAGGAATGCTGGTGAATACCCTGTGGAGTCCGATATGCTCGTATTCAGCATCTGGTTTCCGTGCTTTGACCTTGCAGCTGGTTTGGCTTGTACTTCAGGCATACTTCGCATTTCCTGACGTACGCCCTCGTGTCCCGCTGCATTCCTGGCCAGTAATACCTTGCCGCTATTCTTGCTATTGTTTTCCGCGTTCTTACATGTCCAGCCCCTGGCGAGTCGTGGTTTTCTTGTAGCACGCTCTCCCTTAGTCCCTGGGGAACGCACAATTTCCATGAAACGACGTCTTCGCTGCCAGCTCGATGTGGGATGTGCCTGTATAACGTCGATCCCTCCAGCATGTAGTCGGGAAACTTTTGTGGGTTCCTCTTAATTTTCTCAAGCATTTCCACGATACATGGGCACGCCTCGTTCGATGATGTGGTTGATGGTCGATGATGTGGGTAGTGGTTGCCTGGACAGGGCGTCTGCCACCACGTTTAGCTGGCCTTTCCGGTATGCTATCTCGAAGTCATACTGCTGTAGTTCCAGCGCCCATCTCGCTATTCGGCCTGAAGGGCTTTCGATGCTATTTAGCCATGTGGTCTGTGATTACTTTACAATGGTAGCCCTCCAGGTATGGTCGCAGCTTGCGTACTGCCCATACTATCGCCAAACACTCCTTCTCCGTGGTCGAATAGTTCTTTTCGGCACCATTCAGCGTTCTACTGGAGTAGGATATCACTGTCTCTCCTTCCTTCGTGTTCTGTGTGAGAATTGCTCCTATCCCGTAGTCGCTGGCATCCGTCTGTAGTACAAACATTTCGCCAAAGTCAGGACACGCCAGGATTGGGTCTTCGACCAGCTTCGCTTTTACCTCTTCGAACGCGTCTTGGTGTTTTTGGGACCATTCCCATTTCGTGCCCTTGCGCAGCAGCTCGTTTAATGGCATCATTATTTTCGCGAAGTCTGGGACAAATCTCCTGTACCACGCCGCCACCCCCAGGTATTGCCTGAGTTCTCTCACGGTTGACGGTGGTTTCAGTTCCGCGATTGCTGCCACCTTATCCGGGTCCGATTCCTTTTTTAGTTATCCGGTGGCCCAGATACAGCAGCTCCTTTTGGAAAAACGGGCATTTTTCTGCGTTAATCCGCAAGTTTGCTTCTTTCAGTCGGCGAAAAACTTCCTTCAGGTTCTTTATGTGTTCTTCTTTAGTCCTTCCGATTACGACTATGTCATCCGGGTACGCAAACGCATGTGGGGACATTTCGGGCCCTATTACTTTGTCCAGCGCTCGTTGGAATGTGGCTGACGCCGAGTGCAGTCCAAATGGCATCACCTTCCATTGGAACAGACCTTTGCCCGGCACTGTAAATGCCGTGAACTGTCTGCTCCGTTCCTCTAAAGGGATTTGCCAGTATCCATCCTTGAGGTCCAGGCTGCTTATGTAACGCGCTTCCCTTAGGTGGTCCAGTATGAAATTTATCCGTGGCATGGGGTATGCATCCTTTATCGACTTTGCGTTTATCTGTCTGAAATCGACGCATAGTCTACACTTCCCCGTCTTCTTCCTTACCATTACGATGGGGGAGCTATACGGACTTTTGGAGTGCTCGATGCATCCCATTTGCAGCAGCTCATCTACCTTGGCATTGATCTCCCCTTGGACTTTCGGGTTCTTCGGATAGTACCTCTGCTTAATCGGTTTGTCGTCCTTCATCGTGATACTGTGTACGGCTACGTTTGCTGGTCCTTCCATTCTTCTGAACTCTGCCTCCAGGAATACCTCGTCGTCTTCTTTGCTGGCTCGCTGAGGCTTTTCGACGACGGCGACGGACAATCTCTCTTCCAGCCATCCGTTGTTCCGTCTCCTAGCTGGTACCGCCACGTGGTGTCCTGCGCACTTCAACTCTGCACCGATGTTGGTGAGGAAATTCCAACCCAAAACCAGCGCGTCGATTATTCCTGGGTGCAATTGGGTTGACACCGTTTCTGTTCCGAGTCCGATCTGCACCGCTATCTGTTCATTGATTTGGACTCTGCTTCCGTCTGCCATGTGTACTTGTCGTTTAATGGGCTCCCTTGTTCCGGCTCTTTGTAGTGTGACCGCCAACGACTCGCTTATGAAGCTGGCTGTGGCTCCTGTGTTCACCGTTGCTCTGACTTGGACTCCTCCTATCAGCACCGTTGCGGTCAGTTGTGTCTCCTCGGCTGTTCCTCCTCCCCATTAGTTTTGCGAGGCGGAGCCTTGCGATCCCTGCTGGCCTCTCATAGGCTGGGATCGCTGAGCGTTTCCCGACGGTTGGCAGCATTCTACCGTCCTTCTTCCGACCCTCCCGCATATCCAGCAGAACACGATCCGCTGATTCCGGCATTCTCTCGCCCAGTGTTCTTGCCCTCCGCACCTACGGCAGGCCTGTGCTGGATTTTGCACGAATTCCCTTTGGGGCCCCGCTGGTCTCCGACTGGGTTGCGCGTTTCCACCTGCGTGATTCTCCTCGTCCTGGCATCTTCTGCATACCGCACTCTGCTCTGTCCTTTGTTGTGGATGGGACCTGACATTGTGGGCAGCGTTTTCCTTCTCGAATTCTTCCCGCTGCTGGTCGAGTTCCTCGAATTCGTCGGCTAGTGCCATTGCGGCATCGAGGGTTTTGCATTCGTACGGGCGCATAAATATGCGGAGTGCTGGTGTGCTGTTTTCCAGGATTCGTGCTAGTGATTCCCTTCTGGACATTCGCAGTGGCCTCATTAGGGTTGAAATTTCCACCATGTAGTCTTTAAACCTCTCGCCGTATTTCTGTTTGCGCTGTTTTACCTGGTCGGCCAGCTTTTCCATGTAACCTCTCGGCAGGAAGAAGTTCTGGAAGTCGTAAATGAATTCCCCCCAGCTTTGCCATAGCTTATTGTTGGCTATAAACCACTTCAACGCCTTGCCTTGCTGGAGTTCTGGCATCGCTCTGGGGATCAGGTTAAGGTCGAGGCCGTATGTTGCGACATACCATTCCACTTGCTCCAGGAACTCCAGAGGCTTGTCGGTTCCGTCATACTTGAAGATCCACTCGCGCACTTGTTTTGCTACCTTCGCGTAGTCTGGCTTGTTCGTTTTCTCCTCCGGGCGTCTCTTCCTGCTCGACTCCCTGCTTCTGCCTGTGTCCTGCATGCTTGCGACATCTAGGCTTGCTATTAGGGCTTCTGGGTCTGCTAGCTGTATTTTTATGCTCGGGATCTTGCTGAATTTTTCCTCAAGCTTGGCCAATGCTTCAGCCACCTCTGGGTCTGTTCCTTGTTCTTCAACGAACTCTGCCAAGGTTTTCCTCATGGCGTCGACAGAGCCGATGAGCTGGATGCCCAGCAGCTTTGCCACGCCATTGTACTCCTCCTTTTTAATATGCGTGATCCAACATTTTCTCATCGTTCTTTGTTACTTTCTCTTGACTAGGACAATCACGTTTTGGGCGCCAGATGTAACGAGCTAACTTTCTCCGTTTGGCTAACAACGAATATGCGGCTTGCTCAGTAAATTCGTGTGCTCGTCCCACCAAATTAATATTCCGTGATTGTCCGCTCAGAGAGAACGCTTTGGGATTGACAGGTTATTCAGATCTTTATTCCTCTTCAATAGGTTTCCACACGTTAATTCTCGCTGCTGCGTCTTGCTTCTCCACGGCTGCTGCACGCCTTCCGCACCGGTCGTCGGTCGTCTTGCCGCCGAAGCTAGCAGAGTGTATCGCCCAGCCGAAGCCTAGCCACTCCGAACGCCCACTTCGCGACCTCGCTACAAAGCTAGCAGAGTGTATCGCCCAGCCGAAGCCTAGCCACTCCGAACGCCCGCTTTGCAGCTTTAAGCACAAAGCTAGCAGGATGTATCGCCCAGCCGAAGCCTAGCCACCCTTATCGCCTGCTCTGCGCCTTGGCCTGGGATATCGTCGACACGGTGTATCGCCCGGCTTACGCCTAGCCACGCGCGCAACTCCCACAGTTGACTACCTTGATCTGGGTTTTCCTTGGCTGGTCCTTGTCGTAGGACCTCGCTGCTCCTCGCCTGGTTTCTTGATCCTGAACTCGTCCTTGCACGCGATGGATCTCAGCTTTGAAGTCTCTGCTCTGAAGGCTTGCCACTTCAAGCTCCGAACTTCTCGACTTTGCGTCTTGATCTTCTCGCGGACTTGGTTGGTAACTTGGACGGCTCCTGGATGCACTCGCTTGGGGTTTCGCACTCGCACTAAGTTGCCGTGCGCCTGCGTCCTCTGCCTTTTATAGGCTCTGCGAGTCCCGTTACTTCCTGCCGGCATCGGTCACGCCACCCGGTCCAAAGTCCGGCAATTGTCGCGTGACCGAGTCCAAAGTCCGGCCATTGTCCCGTTATAATATCGGCGTCTCCTCCTTGGCGGCCGAAGTCCACTGCCGCCGATCACGCCACCGGGTCCGAAGACCGCCTAAGTCCCGCTATACTAGCGGCGTCTCTTTTGTGGCGGCCACCTGCGTCGGCACTGCCTGCCTGTTGCTAGGCAGTTTTCCTGGGCTGCCCTCCCCCGTCCCCTTGGCCCGCTTGGTTGCCAAGCGCCTGCTGCCCTCGGCAGTGTGCATCCACTGCACACTGTTTTGTGGGGAGTTTAAATTACAACTCCTTAAAATATATCAGATTTAAACTAATATATAACATATGGTTTTTTAGTCGTTGAAATGCAGTGCTCAGTGGTCTGCTTACGAACAGTTAATAAAAAGGCAATGAACAGTGAACAAGTGAGCAACTGAGCAATGGCAGTGAACAAGTGAGCAAGTGAGCAATGAGCAGTGAACAATGAGCAAAATGAGTGAGTTGACTCTTTTGAAAAAAATGAACATGTTCACCCAAATGAGCAGTATTTACCCAACACTACTTGTAACCCAGTAATAATTTCAGGGCCTTTTAACTCTGTGCCTGTCATATGACTGTCAGTTAGGGTAATTCTGTAAGATTTGATACACTTATTGTTAGTCACGAAAAGAAAATTCAATGAATAAAACACACGCAAAACCGAGAAGGAAAGCTAACTTCGGTAAACCTAAGTTGGTATACCCTTGCAGTCTGCAATTGGATCATTGAAAATCGAACCATTTTAGTAATGTTGGAAAAATATCGAATTTTGTAAATTTTACATTTTACATGTAGAATTTTCAATTTTCATATAAATCGACCGATCGCTTCTATGGCAGCTATATGATATAAATGTCCGATCTTAAAAAAATGAAAACCGTAATTCTAAAACCCTAAAAAACTGCTATATCTCAAAATTTATAGAAATACGTTTAAAAACAGAGAAGTTAAAATTTGTCTTACTAATGTAATTTCGCCATCATTCCTATGTCAGCTATAGGATATAGTAGTCCGATTTCGGCCGTTCCGACATATATACTGCGATAGCTCAAAAGCTGAGAGACTAGTTCGCGTAGAAACCGACAGACGGACAGACGAACAGACAGACAGACAGACAGACATAGGTACATCGACTCGGCTGGTGATGCTGATCAAGAATATATATACTTTATGGGGTCGGAGATGCCTCCTTCACTGCGTTGCAAATATCATGGCAAAATTATAATACCCTCTGCAAGGGTATAAAAAATATCACTTAGCGGGTCATAAACATTTTGACAAGTATCGTATTCCTAAGTTTAATCATGTGGATAACCATAAACTCATAAACTCTCGTACTTGTGAAATGTAAATCAAGCCATCAATAAAAACGAGGCGTGCAGTAGCTAAAAAAATATGTGAGGATTCATTTGCGGACTAAATAGCTCCAGGAATGTTAAAATCACCTAGAACTACTGAATGGCCCCATCCGAAAGTCTATTGGAGACCGACTGGATATCGGACACTGCCCTCAGCTTATCAAACCTTTACGATGTGTACTGAGCTGGAAAAACTTTGGAGCTAAGGATCGGCTTTAACCAGGTTCTTGTTATCACCTGGGATGCAAAACGAAAGCATATCAGAATACGATTTGGGAAGCTTGCTACGTAAGCCTCTTGCAGCAGACTTCTTGGAGCAGACGACGTAACTGGCAGAATGCGCTTATAGGCTTTTCTCAGCTTGGTACTCCTCAACAATAACATGCATATTGTGTTGAAGAGTTCGTCAGGGACATTTATTTTGAAAGAAGAAATATCCCTAAAAAAAATTTAATTTGTTCCACTTTAATATTGTCGGATTTGGTTCTGTCTTGAATAAAGTCAGTTACTTCTTCCGATACTTAAGAACGGTGAGTTCGAGGAACAAATTTCTGCCTCGTTGGTGGTGCTGCTATAAGGCCTTTTGGCAATAAAGTCTGCTTGATTAAATTACCAATTTCGGTTAGTAATCCTGGCCTGGTACCCTGGGGAGCATTCGGGACGTAGTTCTGAGTGTTCATTAGTTGTGACCCACTAGCGCACTCAACGAATGTCATTGATCTCTCCCGCGGGACCTTCTGAGGCAGAATCTTTTTTCGCACCCAATCTTAATATCATTGGAGTTAGCTTGGGCTGTGCCGAGGAAGTCCGCTGTTGAGAACACGCGGCAAGTTGTGGGGATCCGCCCAAATGCGGTGTGCCAACCGTGTTTTTTTTGCCCTTAGGGGACTCGTTAAATAGCTTATGGCCATTAAACTGGGAGTCCAGTTTCAACATCGCGACAAGGTTCGCAGCAGTAGCGCAATCCAATGTTTTTATTGCCTGTGCAATCAATGCTCTTGGCGTGCACAATATAATAAAAGCCAGAAACCGATAATAGAGTCTCTTGCTAAAGTTTTCTTCTGGCAGGTTTTAATTACACCGACAATATTAGAAGACATTTTAGTGACTTACCGCTTTACCAATCAGAAGAAAGAGAGGGATAGAGAGAGTAAGAGAGAGAGAGAGAGAGAGAGAGAGAGTGCGAACAAGCGAGAGTTACTGAGCTCAAGCCGTCAAGCTGTAATATCAGCGTTATAATAAAAAACAAGTAAGAAAGCTACAGTCGACTGTGCTCGACTGTGAGATACCCGGTACCTAAACGTTTGCGCTTCACACTAAAAGGCAATTTAAAAATGTACATACACTACATTGTACATACATATGTACATTGGCGCCATTATATCGCACGGCCAAGGCTCGAATGCGCCACCTGTCGGCTACAGCTTGCAACAGCAGTGCCTTAGGGCGGTGTGTTAAAATTCTAACCTTATTGCTAACATCTCCCATGTTTATCATCCGATTTTACTCAAATTTTCAGGAAACGTCCGCTCTATTTTATTCATTTTTTGTATTTATTAACTTTTACCCGAAAAAAACGAGTATAGCTTATTTAACGTTTTTTATGATTTTTGAGGGCGGAAGTGGGCGTGGCCAAATTTTAAAACAAACTTGATCTGCGTGCAACAGATTCCAATGTTGTCACCAAATTTGGTAACTCTAGCTCTTATAGTCTCTGAGATCTGTTGTTTCACACGGACGGACAGACGGACAGACGGACATGGCTAAATCGACTCGGCTGGTGATACTGATCAAGAATATATATACTTTATGGGGTCGGAGATGCCTCCTTCTGCCTGTTACATACATTCTCGGTTGGCACAAACTTATAATACCCTTGTACCATATGGGTACCGGGTATAATAATACCCTTGTACCCTATGGGTACCGGGTATAATAATAGAAATATACGGTTAACTATTATTAACAAAAGATATAAGCTTAAAATAATACCCCAGTGGCTTATAGCAGACAATTAACACAAGTACGAGGCGCAAAACAAAAACAAGACCGTTCACTTTGAAAGAGAAAACGAGGATAATACGTATGAGGACTTATACCTCCATTTGAATTATGCGGTTATGCCGTACCTACTTAGGCTCCCACGAAGTCGTAGAAGGGCGAAGATACTTGGATGAAGAGTTTATGGTTATCCACAAGTGCCATGTACGAAATTTCTTGGATCGCTTGCTTGGTCTCTGATTTTTCTCAGATTTTGCAATAGTCAGTTTAGATATGACAATCGATATTGGGACAGTTATGGAGGATAGGACTGATCGGCCAACTAAGAAGGTCCACAGCTTTCGTATGGCGGATTTTCGACGGCTTAATAATTTAATATCTGACCTTAATTGGTCCGATCTCTGGGGTTGATGCCATGGATATTTCTTTCTTTTTCTAAATGTGTTCTGTTATACTATCCGTCAATATCAAATAAGCCTCCCTGATTAAGTAAAGAGTTGACTCAAAAACATTTAGTCTAATCTATATTCAAAATTCAAACGAAACGGTTCTCAAGCTGTCCACTCTCGCTATTAAGCGACTCGGTCGCTGTTCGCCTTGCTTAACGCGCAGTTTTATAAAAACTATTTAACTCGTTGCAAGGTTCTCGCAGGACCCAAACCGTTTTATAATTTTGTCAACACTAAACGTAAGCCAATTACACATCTTTCCTCGCTTTCATTTATAAATCTGACAGCAAACGATAATCAGGCAATCGCCAATACTTTTTTCAAGCTTCTTTTACTCCATTATCCGATTCAAACCAGACCTTATAACATGCCAAAAACAAATTAAATATTCAGTCCTAAGCCCATTCTGTAATCTACATCGTCTGCTCTAAGATGTCTGCTGGAAGAGGCTTACGTAGGAAGCTTCCCCAATTGTATTGTGATATACTTTCGTTCTGCATCGAAGGTGATAACAAAAACCTGGTTAAAACCGAAGATCCTTAACTGCAACGTTTCTCCAGCTAAGTACACAACGTTAAGGCTTGATCGACTGAGGGCAGTGTCCTCATTGCGGTTGACTCCAACCTCACGTCTGTATTATTAACTTTTGAGGAATGCAACGAAGTTAAATCCCTTTGTGTGAAACTGTTATAGTTAATGGTAGTCCCACATGCCGACTTTTTTCTCAGCTTCGTACTCGTACTCTCAACAATAACATACTTTGACCTGAAGTCAGCAGAGCATATTGTGTTGAAGAGTTTTTCAGGGACATTTAATTTTAAAGATGAAATATCCCAGCATAAGAAAGTTTAAATTGTTCCACCTTAATTTTGTAGGACTTGGATCTGTCTTGAATATAGACAGCTACATCTTCCGGGATTTGAAATGATTGAACCCGAGAGACAAATAAGTGTCTCGTTAGTGGTGCTGCTAATAAAGTTTTCGCCTATACAGACTAGTTGTTTTATACACTGGGGGCCATTCGGGACGTAGATCTAAGGCCAAGCGCACACTAGCAGCTGAAAGCGGAACTTATTGCTGAGATCATAAGCGAGCTGATAACTTCAAAGCTCCTCAGCTAGCTGAGATTTTTTGGTTACGCACACCGACAGCTTAAACTGAAGCTGATGCTGACTACAAAAAAAATTAAATTAAAATCGAAAATCTACTAATTTGGCTGATCGTTCCTATGTCAGCTATAAGATATAAGAGTCCGAGTTGAATAAAATTTTAAATGTATGGCTATATTTCAATTAAAAGACAATTTACTAAGAGTTAAACCGATATCTTACAAAACAAATGAATATCGGCCCATTTAGGCCGATATTTCTTATGGCAGCTATATGATATAGTGGACAGATCTGGCCCGTTCCGACTTATATACTTTCTGCAACATAAATAAGACTATATGCCAAGTTTCATTCAGATAGCTTTAATACTGAGAGATTTCACCGTTTAAGGTTTGGTTCCCACTTCGCAGCACAATAAAATCAGCTCGTCAGCTTTCTGATAAATCCAACTGGTTTGATCGATCAAGCAGAGCTGAACTGAACTTGCAGCTGATCAGCTCAGCTGAGCTTTCAGTGTGCGCACTTTCAAGCAAACAGAGCGTTTGTTTTTTCGAGCTGAATAATCTCAGCAATAAGTTCCGCTTTCAGCCGCTAGTGTGCGCTTGGCCTAAGTGTTCATTGTGTTCAGTTGTGACCCCCCCACATTCTGATGCCCTTATCTTTTCTCGCACCCATCTTATTATCATTGGAGTTAAATATACCCACCCCATCTTATTGTCATTGGAGTTAAAAATATCGTTTCATAGTCAAGGACATTAAACTGGGAGACCAGCGCCTAGAGCACAAAAGACATCATTTCCCTTTCAACTGTAACGATCTTGGCTGGGCAGCTCAGCCTTGTCCAGGATTCGCTGAAAAATATTTATGTTTCTTGGCGCTGTGCCGAAATAAGAACACCGGGTCTTAGATTTAAGTTGTATATATATACTATATATATTTTAAATGGGACTTTCACCTCTTCACTTAATTTCATACTGTGCAATTGTTGCTGAGAAAACTGCTCTGTCCTGTGTTTTCCTGAAATGATCCCTGGCTTGTCTTCTAATACTCTTTAATACTGGTCACTCACTAATACTGGTCAGTCACCAATACTGATCTCTCACTAATACTGGTCACTCACTAATCCTGTCCCTTGTTACGCTCAGGCCACTGCGACACAAACTCCACCATTCACTGCCCCGACTCAAGTCCTACCTCGCTCTTTTATACCACCCTGCAGCAATGCTGCTTCCATTCAGCAGCCCGTTCTCCCGCCGAAACTCCTTTCTCAGCGCATCCATGTCCCGCTATGCGGTGCCTGCCTGCTCTGCGCTGACTGCCCGCTCTGCAGCAACCTTTCACTCCATTTATCCACTCCCATTCAACGTCTTATACTGCTTTTTCTTCTGTGAGGGATCTTAGCGTTTCTGCGTTCTCTTCTGTAAGGGATTATAGCGATTCTGTAATGGATCTTAACGATTCATTGCACAACATACTTGCAGAGGGTATTTTAATTTTGACCAGAAGTTTGCAATGCAGTGAAGAAGGTATCTCCAATCCCATAAAGTTAATATATTCTTGATCAGCATCACTAGCCATGTCCGTCTGTCTGTCGGTTTCTACGCAAACTAGTTTCTCAGTTTTTGAGCTTTTTTTAATTTAATTAAGATCGTACAACTATATCATATAGCTGCCAATGAAGTGATCGGTTGATTTATATAAACATGTAAAATTCTACATGTAAAATCCCAAATTTGCACAAACTTCGATATTTTTCAATTTTACAAATATGGATCGATTTTAAATGATCCAATTTCAGAATGCAATAGTATGAAAGCTTCGGCTAACCGACATCTTAGTGAATTACCACTGTAGCGATTAGAAGATTAGAGAAAATAAGGGTAGTTACGTGCACTAAGAGAAAGTTAACGAGCGAGATGGGTAGCGAGAGTTGTGGAGCTTAGGCCGTCAACCTGTAATATCGGCGAATGAAGATAAGCAATATCTGCACCAAACAAATTTTGAATTTAATAGAATTACTAATACACAATCATAGCAAGAATTATAAACACAGAATAGAAGCTTTGAATAAAATGTTGGCGGCTTGTATCAAAGAATTAACACAAATACGAGGCGCATGACAAAAACAAGACCGTTCTCTTTAAAAGAGACACAATAATTAAATTATTCGATTGGTTATAAAAAAACACCAGAGAAAATAATGAGTTTAAAAAGAAATAATACCTCTAATGCATTAAATTGTATCTAAAAAGTGTATTTGACGCCTAATTAGACGTCGCGTTGCCAAAAATGTTTCACAAAATATAGTTTATCCATACTTTGCACAAAAGCAAGAAAAATAAAGAAAATATCGGCGGCATGGTTTTTTCTGCCGTGAAATTTTTTAATTATTATTAATTAACCTATTCTAAGAATAAGGTTAAAAAATCAAGTTCACACATTTCTGCAGGAGTGTTTGTACGAGGACTCCAGAAGTGGATATTCATATACTTATAAATGTGTGTAATCGTAGTCGCAATACAAAACAGTCTGATGATGCCTCAAGTTACTGTTATTATACGCCTTTTGTCATAGCCGTATAACGCATGCGTTTCTCATAGATCGGAGCCATATATTTAAATTGGTTTGAGGACTGCATTATACAAAAGTATTTTGTACTCCAGTGTTAGTGGTGAATTTTAGTAGGCATGTAGACAGGAAGTTTTAAATTTTAGTAGATTTCTCTTAGCTTAGATGTACTTTCTCCAAGTAAGCCTTCTATTCAGGTTGAATCCAAGGTAAGGGCATATTAATAGTGTTAAACGATAGTGGAGGGCAATTGTGTCTGTTTAGTTAAGAGTTAGATAAATGGTTTGCACTTTTGCTCGTTTACTTGTATGCGCCAATCTGACAGCCATTTTTGAAAAAACACGAAATGGAAGTTAAGTGTTGTGCTGCTCTTGTAAGGCTTATATTGGCAATAGAAATCGTTGACATTGTTGTAAGAATAGATCTGCTGTGTAAATTATATATACTGTCTGACAAAGCATGCACCCAAAGGTTACCAATGTATTATAACTTCGTGCAAGCCGAGAATGTAGGTAACAGGCAGAAAGAAATATCTCAGACCCTATAGATTCATGATTAGCATCACCAGCCAAGTCTGTTAAGCCATGTCCATTTTACTGTTGCACGAAGATCAAGTTTGTATCAAAATTTGGCCAAGCCAAATTTAACACATTTAACTAAGCTATAGTCGTGATTTTGGAACACTAATCACCAACCAAACTATAGGAATTAGTATCAGAATAATGCTCCACAAAAAATCAAATTAGTCAACAACAACTATAGGAATACAGCTCAATTGCTAACTTGCATGAGTAGTACACATTGTGTACAAGTGGGTTCAAATTAATGTTTTTAGTTTAGGAAGACTAATCTACAGAAGAGGTTATTTTGTTCAAATCGAAATAATTTACACATAGTACTCTTAAGGGTTCATGCATTTTATACGAGGCACTAAAGTGGTGCAAAACTAAAGCTAAGTAGGATCTAGTGGTACGTGGAAATTTAGTTGACCCAATGCATCAGAGTGTTCCACGTCACCAAGGATGTGGTTATACATAAAGACGATGCCTAGCATCGTTCTACGGTTTGCTAAGGAATGTAGGTTAATTAGGAGAAGTCTACTAGAATAAGAGGGCAACCTAAGGTTTGCATCCCAGTTTAAGCCACAAAGAGCGAAAAGTAAAAAGTTCTTTTGAACTGACTCAATGCGTTTGCTGTGAACGTACCACTGGGGACTCCAAACGCAAGATCCATATTCTAAAATAAGACGCCCTAACGAAATGTATAAATTCTTCGTGACGTAGGGGTCATCGAGTTCTTTCGATCACCGTATAATAAATACAAGCACACCCCTGACTTTATTCACAATGCACGAAATAAGATCAATAAACTTCAGTTTAGGATCTAGGCAGATACCCAAATCGTCAACTAGAGTGATCCTTACCAGAGAGCGGCAGTTCAGCTTATAAGTCGTAAGCTTGGGAGAGACAAGTGAGAATGTCATCAGCTTGCAATTGGAGCCATTTAGGTTTAATAAGTTTGCTGAGCACCATTTTTGAAAGCTATTAAGATCTGTTTGTAAATCCGACTGGCTAGCGCCTTCCTTGTATTGCACGCTAAATTTAACAAGCCCCGATCAAGCCTGTACATAGCTGGAAAACTTCGGAGCTGAGGACTTCCGACTTTAGCCAGGTTTCTGTGAACACAAACACGTGGGATGAAACTCTGTCAGAATACAATATAAGAAGTTTACCACGTAGGCCCCTGGCATTCTTATAGAAAAGAAGAAGAAAGTTGGGTAGTTTTTGGAGCTGACGACGTCTATGGCCCAATTGATAAGTCTGTGAAACATATGCTTCGATGTTTGTATGGCAAAAAAGGTTTTAACTATACAGACCTATTGTCACTAATACTAAATTCAGATAGCTAAGGTTGTGTGTTTTTGAGACGGGGTCCTGTGGCGTCATTGATTGTTATCCCCCAGCGGACACAACTGAATGGATGGTTCTTCTTTCTTCTTTCAGAACCATATTGCTGGTAACCCTTACAGATCGCCTGGTCATCAGGCCAGCAATCCTCGCAAGCACGCCAGGCTCCACGAAGTTTCCATCAGAAACCGGCAAGCTGCTGTTTCGCTCGTGCGGCGCACTGGAGTTTTGCCCAATTGAGACGCTGCCTGTTGCACATGTGAATCGATAGTAGTAATAATAGCAAAGTGTATTGGGCGGCTGCCCCAGCCTTATTCCAAGGTGTCAGGATTAAGCTGAGCAATGAACATTTGCCATGCGCTTAACACGACCCTAACCAACTTTGATGTCCCCCTTGGCTACGGTTAAAAGCGAGCTACTTCGCTGCCAGAAGATATTTCGGTTGTCGCGTCGACAAGGAGCTTCTAAGCTTAGAGGACACCTTTAACAGAAGTGAATCTGATCAGCTTAATGCTGACCAGCATGGGACAGCACTTAGCCCCTCGAGAAACCGAAGCCGTCCTAGTGAGCAGCCAAAAAGGATCAAGGTGACAAAAATCCGAGTCTATCACTCGTTGGTTCATTAATCTATCAATAGAGTACCTCGAGTTTAGTCCAAAAGTAAAAGTCGATTCGGCTGTGCACTCTTTATTCAGGTGCGGAAAATTTGTGGACGATCGTCGTTTGCTCGAAAAATAGCATTGCACAGCGATTTCGCCCGTTCCACGGAGGCCGTCTTTGTTCTTCTGTCCAACTTGTCAATTATTTTCGAAAGATTTATTGCTATCCTGGACATAGTTATGCTTTACGAAGGCTCCCAGCATACGTTTGTTAAAGTCAATGTAGGATTATATATTCGACCATACATAAGCAAGCAGATCACTTGCACGCAATACCCGTTGGAGCATCGGCGAAGTGTACACGTCCAATTTCGAAATTGGCAGGGCACTGAGTACGATCCATCTCAGTATCAGAGAAACAAAGCAAGACACACCCTGATGAGCGTAGTAACGTCACATCCTGGTAAATACTACATGTGCGGCTAACTAACGACCTACCGCTTATGCTTAATCAGAATAGCATGGGTTTTCCGGACCATATCAGATGACGGCAAATCCACTAGTGTTTGATTAGGATAGATTTTAAAATGAAAGTTTTTGGGGATTCTGGTGAGCGAAAAGGAAGTCAAAGTTGTAGTAGGCTTATAACCAAAATTAAAATCAAAAACAAATAAAAACAAGTAAGAAAGCTACAGTCGACTGTGCTCGACTGTGAGATACCCGGTACCTAAACGTTTGCGCTTCACACTAAAAGGAAATTTAAAAATGTACATACACATTACATAATTACATTACATTATTTCGCACGGCCAAGGCTCGAATGCGCCACCTGTCGGCTACAGCTTGCAACAGCAGTGCCTTAGGGCGGTGTGTTAAAATTCTAACCTTATTGCTAATATTTTTTATGTTTATCATCCGATTTTACTGAAATTTTCCGGAAACGTCCATTTTATTTTATTTATTATACCCGGTACCCATAGGGTACAAGGGTATTATAAGTTAGAGCCAACCGAGAATGTATGTAACAGGCAGAAGGAGAAATCTGCGACCCTATAAAGTATATATATTCTTGATCAGCGTCACCAGCCGAGTCGATTTAGCCATGTCCGTCTGTCTGTCCGTGTGAAACCACAGATCTCAGAGACTATAAGAGCTAGAGTTACCAAATTTGGTGACAACATTGGAATCTGTTGCACGCAGATCAAGTTTGTTTTTAAATTTGGCCACGCCCACTTGCGCACTCATAAATCATAAAAAACGTTATTAAGCTATACTCGTTATTTTCGGGTTAAAATTAATAGATACAATAAATAAATAAAATAAAATGGACGTTTCCTGAAAATGTCAGTAAAATCGGATGATAAACATGGGAGATATTAGCAATAAGGTTAGAATTTTAACACACCGCCCTAAGGCACTGCTGTTGCGAGCTGTAGCCTACAGGTGGCGCATTCGAGCCTTGGCCGTGCGATATAATAGCGCCAATGTATTTATGTACAATGTAGTGTATGTACATTTTTAAATTGCCTTTTAGTGTGAAGCGCAAACGTTTAAAATAAACTTGATCTGCGTGCAACAGATTCCAATGTTGTCACCAAATTTGGTAACTCTAGCTCTTATAGTCTCTGAGATCTGTTGTTTCACACGGACAGACAGACGGACAGACGGACATGGCTAAATCGACTCGGCTGGTGACGCTGATCAAGAATATATATACTTTATAGGGTCGCAGATTTCTCCTTCTGCCTGTTACATACATTCTCGGTTGGCACTAACTTATAATACCCTTGTACCCTATGGGTACCGGATATAAATAGAAAAACTTAGAACTTCTATCAGGGTTGAAACCAGAGACCTCTAGATCACAGCGTTTCCTATTGCTTCATGGCTGACTTGAACTCTGTTGGCCTAATCTGTATTAATATATCTTGGCCAGCAAATAAGAAGGGGAATACACCCTAACACCCGCACAAAACAAGACATATAAGAATTGCTAATCTTATTGGCAATGCTAATTTGATGGGCAAGTCATGATGGTAGTGAACGGTAAAAAAAAGAGAAGGGTCAACACTTAGAAAATTACTTACATATTTATGTAGATAAGTCAAATTACAATTCGATGTCGATTTCATAACAAATTTTTAATTTTCAATTATAATTTTCCCTTAATTTTTGCTCCTCGTTGCAGTATTTTATCATTCAAAGACTCTCAGCCAAAGTTAAAACCACTCAGTCATCCTTTCCGAACAAGTAATAACAGTTACCAAAGATTAGAAAAAACTCAGCCATATTCCTTCGAAGAAGACGAATATGACAATGGAGACATAACTGGTTATGCCTATGAAGGTGTTGAGAACTCTGGAAGTAACTATGATGTACGTCAAGCCCGATCTGTTCATTTCTTATCTAATTTATTCACAATTTATCAGAAAGATCGTCCAGTTGGATTTATGTCGAAGCAGACACTTAAAAATATTATGGGTTCAAATGTGAATAAAATCAGCAATATGGGTGAGTTTAAAATGTAATAAAATAAAGTAAACTATTATGTTATACCGTTTTTATTTATAGGATATGAACATTTTCACATATCCCAACCGGGACATTTAGAAAGTCCACCGTCTTCCTATTTATCAAAGGAAAAAAAGGAAATAAGTTTTAAGGACATAACCGACATCGCACTTACAACATTGGCATTTCTATCTTTTGGAATGTTTACTTTGCAGGTGTTTATGTGCATAGTAATGGTAATTTCTCATTTATTTAATTTATTAATGGTGATTTGCTTAATTATTTCTGCTTTTGCCTTTCAAATTTAATTTTAAAAAATCATGTCCGGCTGACATTGAACAGACAATAGCTTTTTTTACAATTGTCAACACTGCCGTTTGTACCACGTTCAACACCCGCTAAACATAATGCCAAATCATCAGTTTTATGGCGTCACTTACTGAAATTGACTTTGATAAAGAACATAAGTGTACAACAACAACGGGATGGATTGGCTGGTAATGGTGCAAAATAATTAAGGAGGAGCGGGGAGAAAAACCAGCTAAGTCTGCATAGATTTAGCCGAGGAGTTGAGATGCAGGTGGCCGCCAAAGGAGAGATGTGAATATAATGAGACTTCGGAGGACCTAGGACCCGGTGGCGTGGTCAAAGGTACTGGACTTTGGCCGCTAAAAAGGAAACGCCGTGAATGCAACGGGACTAAGGCGATAAGGGAGGATGTGAGTTTGACCTGCGAGAAATCCTGCTTGTTCTCTCCAGAGAGACAGCCGAACAAGATTTTAGTATCAATTTGGTACTGAAAATGTTACACGGATACCAAATAGTATTAAATCTTTACACTGATACTAAATAGTATTAAACTGAACAAAAAGGTTTCATTTCAATACTCGAACTTAGTTCTTTTCTGTTTGTAGCGTTTGTTATTTTTCTTATGTCTTGATGAATGTATAAATCGGTTATTTGTATTTATTTGTTTAAGCAATGGACTGCTATATAATTAAACTTATTAACAGGATAGGAACTCAATGACATTACGGGAATTCGTTTCGTCGGAACACTCAAAGGATATTAAGTGGTACAAGTCATTGTAGTTTTCACATAGCACACGGAACGCGGTATTACGAGTAGTCTGTCCTGCACACCGGCAGTGATAACGGGCGAATGTTCCAAAAAGGTCTCCAGGGCACATTCCAGTGGATAGAATTTAGGAGCGCTATGGAGTCGAAACCTCCATTGATCAGTTTATGTAGGAGGATGACACCGTACAGGTCCAGGTTTCTGGACGGATTTGATCCTATCCTGGTGACTCACAGCTGTTGGTGATCGGCGAATAGGTTACATATTCCTTGATCGTTTGATGCAGAAATATTTTTAAATTGAGGGGATGGAGAAAAAATATTGAATTTACGCTTTGAGTTCACAAAGGAATAAAATAATTTCGGAATGGAACGAAACTCCTTCTTGCATCGTGATAAGTAGCCTTTATAACATTCGAAATTATGCTGGCAATAGTTTGACTTAGCGACACAATATTTTGAAAGGTCAGCTTGCAATCCTGTTTTTACATTACGCTAATAAAGCCTTGACTTTATATTTATTAAATGTAATAACCCTACAGTACTGGAGGTGTCGATTGGCCTTGGCTGAACTACCTACCGAACTAGTTCGTGTGAACAGTACTTCCTTGACTGACCCCATGGTAAACGAATGCCGAACCACCTACAACCCTATAGTAAAAAATCCCCGATCCATGGGTATTTCTTTGACTGACCTTAAAGTAAACGAACGCCAAACCACCTACCACATTGGTACTTCCTTGACTGACCCTATAGTAAACGAACGCCGAACCACCTATTATATGGGTACTTTCTTGACTGACCCTAAGGTAAACGAACGCCGAACCACCTACTTAGAACTTCCTTGACTGACCCTATGGTATACGAACGTTGAACTATGAATCTGATGGTCCCAAGTTCGAGTCCGAGTCCTAACCATTGTGTTTAGAAATGTTGTGAGTATTCTTAATAGAATTTATATATCATAAATAAATCCATTTAACTTTAACATATTCCCTTACATAAGCTATGTCAAAAACAAAAAAAAACTTAATTGTCATGTAAAATAAAAGTGCAGAGCTTGTAGTACAGTTTCACACAAATTTAAAACGATTCGTACTTAATAAATGCAAAGTTAAATAAAGTAAAACGTTCTCAAAAAGGTTCTTAAATCTCCCTAATTTAATTTGTATTGTTTTTTGGGTATCCATGTAACTACACTCTTGATGGGTACCCTTATTACTAGTTCAAGGTAAACAAAGTGGTGGCAATTGACCCTATAGGCGGACATCCATACAATTATGGAAATGAACAATTACATTGACTAGGGTTAGTAAAGTAAGTACTTTTAGTTTCCTTGTAAGTAGTCGTACTACTACCTATGAACTAGTGCGCAGTAGTGTAGGGTAAGGATATCATTAAACAAACAAAAAAAAATTGTATACATTACATATATTAGGAAAATAACCTCATTCTATTACGTTATTTTTCAAAAGGAGGGAGATGTAGTATGCATATATCGAGTACCCTCTGTACTAATGCCAACATTGTGTTACAGTGTGGTTACGTAAACAAAAAGTCCCGGCCGATATACTCAAGTGGTCAAAGGGAAATATGATCAGCCACACGAGCTTCAGAGCCCAACTATGGGAAGTTCAAGCGTCAGCATATTCTTATGGTCTGACCACATATATGCAAAAGCAAACCCGCTGAACTCAGCCGTATGTATGAGCATACGAAGTTCCTATGTACATGGCCACTGCTGGCAGCTTCTGACTTAAGCAGGCAGTGCAGCTCCGAGTCCCTAGCTTAAGTTTCATTCGCAATAATGCATTCAATAAAGAAAGATCAAACCATCAAAGTTGTGCTTATGAAGATTATTTAAACTTGTGGTACGTCGGTGTTGTCGTGGTGTCCTTGGAGGACATAGGGCTGAGGAAGTGGCCGCCCTGATAGCAGACACGATTCGTGCAGCTAAGCTCGCCGGATTTGGGGTGGGTTCTTTGGATGCCACTATCCTCTCCAAACGTAATCAGAACAATTATTTACGTGCATATATTTATGCTTATGTTTTGGCCGTTTTCCCTCCCCATTCGCAAACTTCATGCGCCGTTGGATCGTCGCGGGCCGTGCAATACGATCCCCTTTTGTTCATGTCGTTCATCAAAAGTTATGTCATTTTCTTGACCCAGCCTTCCAGTTGTACCAATGCTCCCCTTTTAATGGGTTTCTACCAATGCATTCTTGTTGGTTTAAGCTCACATTACAAGTTTATTATAAAGGTCGTTCAAACGTGTATTGCACATTAAAGTGTGTTATAGCTATTCTGAATTGATTTAAGTTGTGTAATTAATATTTAGGTGTATTTAGAATATAGTGTATTTTTGGAAGCTAATATTTTGTTCGTATGGTAGGTAAATATATATAAATATGTCTGGTAATATAGGGAAAAATGTCCCGTTGACTCACCCTCTGTTATTCCATCGTTGAGAGCTCTCGTTCCGGAGTTGAGGTTTTTATTTGTTGGAAAGGTTAGACAGAATTAAGCATATATATATATATAATATCGTGCTTTGTTTTGGGGTTAGAAAATCACTAAATGCACAACATTATTCTTAATGATTTAAAAACAACACATTAAAAAAAAAGTTAAGAAGTGTATTGAT
Source organism: Drosophila rufa (assembly GCA_018153105.1). Taxonomy (NCBI): domain Eukaryota; kingdom Metazoa; phylum Arthropoda; class Insecta; order Diptera; family Drosophilidae; genus Drosophila; species Drosophila rufa. The sequence continues at coordinate 7,129,724 of JAECXS010000135.1, forward strand.
GTTGAGAAATGAGTTTATATGTTCAGTAAATTGTTGTGGCGGCTTTGCTTTTATATGTTTCTTGTCAGATTGTTTTTGTTATGTCGTTATTGAACCAGGATCATCTTTGTTGGTGAATTGTTTGCTCCTTCATGTTGGTCGCTGCTCCTCGATTACTTGTTCGATCTCTTGGCTATCACAGACATCCTTCAGGTTTTTATGATGTTGAAGATTGGAATTGTTGTTGAAGGATTTAGGCAATTCCTAGTGAAACGGGTAGTTGCACAGTTTATTGAAAAATGTTGAATGTCCTTCAGGATTCACTTTTGGATGCTTGTTTTCTCGTAGTACTGCTAACATAGGTTCATTAGGATTCACATGGTACGCAGCACTGTTCGACGGGATGTTGTAACTGCATCGCACGAAAAGCTATCCGACTTTTAAACTTATGCGCTTTGTACGCATTCACTTTGGTATTGGGGGATTTCGAGTCTTTCCGAACAGACTTCCCGTCCTTAGCTCTGACTTCGACTCTCCCAGTACGGATATATTGGGGTCTTTTATATCCAAAGACTGTGCCAAGTATTGCCTAGGAATCTCCAGAATGGAAAACAAAAGTGCTGGGTTGCAGCTGATTGCATGGCCCAATTTGGCGAGTTTGAGGCTATTCTTGATCTCTTCCGTGTTAACCAAATGACTCTCGTCGGCCCTAACCGGCGTACGTAACAAAAGAACATATAAATCAACACATGGTATCGATCGGTATTAATACATGGTAGACTTCAGAGCCCCAAAACCTTCTCGATCTGGCAGACTTTCAGAGCCACCAAAATCTTCTTCATCTGGTAGACTTTCCGAGCCTCCCTTCCCACTCTGATGGATGCGCGAAGACACTCCGGGGAATGCTACCATCGCCACTAACCTTCAGTAGCATACTTTCAGGGGCAGCACTAAGTGATAGACTTGCCGGTCTCCAACTGTTTCTATCTTGACCACAGGAACCATCCACCGCCAGCGTATACGGCCCTGACCCCGACAACTAAGCCACGACAGCCCGTCGTATCCCTGCACTGGAGGCGAACGAACCACGTTGCTGAGGACTCCGACCCGTGCTCCGGCTTGATTCTTTTCAGACCCTGTACCTAATACGTAAATAAAACCTATTTACGGTATACTCATACTCATTTACGGTATAATTCTCTAGGGTTCTCATCTGGGACTGGGTCGGAATCTCTTTCGGCACCACACCTGACCCAAGTAAATTCTTGGGACGAGTCCTGGCCAACACTAAACTATCTCAGCCCCGTTAGACCGTCACAGGTGCGCCATTGCAGGTTGAAGTGGTTGCAAAGAAAAACGAGACCGGACCAGTAGAGTAATGTCTAGCTGGGTATATCAACAAACGAAGAACGAACTAGCAGAATACGCGGTGGAGTTCAGTTTAGACGCATCAGGAAATGTGAAAGAATTAAGATGAATAGTAGCAGCATTCGTCAAAAGAACGGACCACGAGGAGACAAAAAAAAAAAAAAAAAGTGGAGTTATCGAGAGTACCCAGAAGGGAAAGAAGTCCAACGCAGGACAGAGCGAACCAAGTTCCAGAAATTGTGATAACCGGATCAGGGTGGTCGGACACAGAAACTGACACAAAAAAAGACACCAAAATGGAGAAAAGGGTAGAGGTGGACATCGTGAACCGAGGTTGGGGGATACGGTATCAAGGAACGACTAATCTCTGGAACTCCTGAGTAAGATGGAACAATGGGCAGCAGGGTACGGCATTCAAAAAGACCAGCTGGTCCAGACAATACCGTTCATCTTGGAAGAAGTCGCTAGTGACTGCTGGAACACCACACCAACTAAAATCATCAGATGGTCACAGCTAACAGCGGAGTTGCAGGAGGAATTCTTACCACCGAGATACGAGGAACAACTCAAAACTCAGATAAGGTAACTAAGACAGCGAGAATCGGAACCGATAAGAGAGTACGCAATGGGGCTGAGGAAACTGATGAGATTTACCAAGTTGACAGAAGAGGGAAAACTCGATCGGATATATAGAAATTGCAGGAGCCAAGTAAAACTATATACGCGAAGATTTTTTTTTTCGGATTTAGTGTATATTTATTCAAAATTAACGGGTTTACTGCTATAGCAAATTGTTGGTATACAAGATTATACCAAAGACTCTTTAATTATTAAGATGAGTAACGCCATACGATTTTTTTGCACACGTTTTTTTTGGGCTGGCTCCAGGTTCTCTTGAAATTTTTCTCTCTCGAATTTTTGCTCTCTCGTACACATACAGCGACATCCGACGACCGTATGTGCACACGTATTCTCATGCATTGTTAATCTGCCTGCATGTATTTGTTTGTTTACATCGTGTTGTCGAAATATACCATTCACTTTATAAGTTCTAAGTTCATTTTGAAAGACGCTTGCCCCATCATGATAAGAACTCTTATTTAGTAATGCCTTTATATAATAACTACTCGAATATAGTATACATAATAGTAATGGCCGGATATATGTACGTATATAAAGAAACATAATATATTTTATACATTATGACACATTGAAACCATTGTCATTAGGGTATTTAACGTGCGACTTGTTAAAAATATGCGAATGCGAATGCATCGATTTTTAGGTCTAAGTGCACGCAAGTCGTGCCTCAAGAACGTAAATTATGCGATTGAACAGGTTGAATATATTTATATTTATTTTATTATATATATATTGATTTATGAATTTGTATTGTTTTTATATTATAATAGTACTGTACAGATTCCGTCCGAATCTGTGTTTTTTTTGGTTGGCAGAGGATCTGCAAAGCACCTTTTATGGGTTTGGGCGAAAGTTAAAACACGAAGCACACGTCTTGGCTATTCACTGGTTTTATTTGCAATGGCGGCTGCCACCGGCTGGTGTTACCGTATAGCGATCTTACAAAAACGTCGGCCTTTTGGCTCAATACGCAGTTTTACAATATTTCGTTAGTGTGAACACTATATTACTAATAAATGTGGTATTTACAATGCAGAATTAGTTAATGTGAACATGATTTTACTAATGAAACGTGGAATTTACAATGCAGAATTAATAAATGAGAACATGATATTACTAATGAGATTCTGAAGTTAGCGTTCGCTAACATGCCGCCCCCTTTGCCAGGCAAGGATCCGAGCTTAGTCCAAAATTTCCTTCAGCTTGGTGAGATTTCGGATTGCCTCTTGCAGATGCAGCAAAGGGCGAGATGGTGGCTGATATTGCCGCGTTCGGTAGTCGCTGGAAGCACGACGTGTCGTTGAACGGCTTCTTCTTTCCTCGACTTTCCGCTTGGGTGTGGTGCTTTTAGCCACAACCTTAGACTTCTGCTTGTTGCTTGGTGATTTGGAACGTCCTCCGTTGTTGACAGCGTGTAAGAGGGTGTGGTGCAAATCTCCACATCGATGGCACACTTCCTTTGACTTGCATTCGTGCAGCCTATGTGTGGATGCCAGGCAGTTGGCGCAATATCCCATTCGTCGGGCCGCCTGCCGTCGTTCTAAGGAATCCAGTTTAAGGAACTTCGCGCAGAAGCGAAGTGGGTGCCCTTTGTGGCACATTCGGCATTTGTGCACCATCTATTGGAGAGATAAACTTTTATTAGTGATGCTTCATTATCGGGTGTTGATGAACTGGTGGGAGGGTGCTAACGGGTCGTGAGCTTAGTAGTCTTATTGATCTTGTAGAGAAGGGGTCTCTTTTTTGGGAAGAAGAACTAGTTTTACAATTGGTCGGGTTAGTGGGCCTGATCTTGTTTGTAGATCAACCACGCGAGTGTTTTGATCGCCACCAGGGTGTAGCTTGATGACTCTGCCGAGTCTCCACTCCGTTGGAGGGCAGTTGTCCTCTCTGATGATAACAATATCGTTTAGGTTAATGTTTGCAGCAGGGTGCTTCCATTTATACCTACGATGGAGTTCATGTAGGTATTCATGTCGCCATCGGTTGCAAAACTCTTGATACATGACCTTTTGCTTCTGCCAACGATTTTGGATGGACAAGCTTTCGTTTGGGTTTTCTGGAAGGGCCATTAGGGGGGCTCCAGTTAAGAAATGTCCCGGGGTTAGTGGTAGCAGGTCTTGTGGATTGGATTTGGGGATCCATAGGGGTCTTGAGTTTAAAACAGCCTCTATTTTAGCAAGAATAGTGGCAAATTCTTCTAGGGTGAACATGCGATGGCCTGCTACACGAGTAAAGTGTGGGGCACGAGGGGGTATAAAATGCCATTCTATTTCATGGCTACTGTATTGCGTGGCGATATGTGCACTTGCGGATTGCATAAAAGCGTGGAAGTTCTTTGCAAGTTCTTTACTAGCGCCTACGAAGTTTTTTCCGTTATCGGAAAACACTTTCTTCGGTGTTCCTCGACGGCTGACAAAGCGCCCAAAGGTTTGCAGAAACGCCTTGGAGCTGAGTTCAGAGACCGGTTCTAAGTGGACTGCTTTGGTCGAGAAGCATACGAATATGCAGACGTACCCTTTGACTAGTCGATTAGTCCTTAGTAGGGAGGCCTTTAGGTTAAAGGGACCCGCAAAGTCTACGCCTGTGATTGCAAACGCACGGGTGAGCTGTGTTCTTTTGGGTGGAAGAACCGCCATTATATGCTGTTGTGCATTCTTCCTAAAGCGTGTACATCGACGCATTGGTGGATGCACTTTTTGACGAGCATGGCTAGTTTTGGAATGAAGAACTCTTGTCTGATTGCTCGCATCATTAATTGATTCCCGGCGTGAAGAAGTGTACGGTGTATAAATTCTATAAAAAGCGAACTAAGTCGTGATTTGGTTGGCAACAGTATGGGATACCGTTCTTTGTAGGGGATGTTAGCATTTGCCAATCGACCGTTGGCGCGAACCTGCCCTTCAGAGTCTAAAAAGGGATTTAGTGGGCACAGGCTGCTTTTTGTCGACAACGGTATTTTGTTGAGTAACTGGGAGTACTCTTTGGGATAAAAGCATCGTTGGGCAGCTGTTATTAACTGTTATTAAACTTTGGCAAGCTTTACTCGGGAGGCCATTGTACTATCGCAGTTTGAGTGTGCTGGGTGCCAACTTAGTACGCGAGCTGTTGCCCTTAAGGCCCGTGAGTATGACGTATATTGTTCACAAATGTCATAGTCATTGGATTGAGTGAAGAAAAGGTTGACATGTTTTTCCTCTGGAGGAGTCTTTGAGGGCATGTCACCTTTTGGCCATTTATCTTCCGAAAGAGTGAGCCATTCTGGCCCGTGCCACCATAGAGGAGTAGCTTTTAACTCTTTTGGATTACATCCACGTGTGCCCAGATCCGCAGGGTTATCTTTGGATTGGACGTGGTTCCATTGAGCATTGGGAGCTTTAGATTTGATGATAGCTGTGCGGTTAGCTACAAAGGTTTTCCAAGTCGTGGATGGCTTTTCTAACCAAGCTAGCACGATAGTAGAGTCGGACCAAAGCTATATGTTTTCGCTTGGTAGCTGAGTTGTCTTTAACACATGCGCTGTAAGCCTAGCAAGCAGATGGGCGCCGCAGAGTTCTAACCTAGGGAGGCTGATTGTTTTTAATGGTGCTACTTTGGTTTTTGTGACTAGCAGATGAGATTGTATGGAATTTGACGTAGCGGTACGGACATATATCGCCGCACAATATGCCTTTTCAGACGCGTCCGAAAAGCCGTGTATTTGGACCTCTTGTGTTGGACTGTACCCTACCCACCTGGGTATTGTGAGAAGCTTTAGTTCAGGTAATGCGGCTATGAATTTGTTCCATGTGGTCAGAGTGTTTGGGCTAACGCATTCGTCCCAATCTTGCCCTTCTTTCCAAAGGGATTGGAGAAGCATTTTTGCCTGAATTACAATAGGCGTGAGCCATCCTGCCGGGTCGAACAAAGTAGCTGCGTGGGATAAGATTTGTCTCTTAGTGATGGTCTTACATGGAGTGGGTGCGCGGATGTTGTATTGGAAAACATCTTTGCTTGCGTTCCATTTAATTCCCAGCGTATTAGTTGTGCTTGCCTCTGCAACTTTCAGAAAATCTCCGTCTAGCAAGTCTGCTTTAGGAATGTTTTGTAAAAGTTGTTTGTGATTGGCCGTATTCTTTTTTAGCAGAAATCCTGCTGATTTGAGAGCATCACGGAGTTGGGATTGAGCGACCTCTGCTCTTTCTATAGAGTGATCTCCGGCTAAAATGTCATCGACATAGGTTTCCTGAAGAATTATTTTACTGGCCATGGGATGGCTTTCTTTACAGTCCTGGGCCAGCTGCCGGAGAGTGCGTATAGCGAGAAATGGTGCGCAGTTAACACCGAAGGTGACTGTCTTTAGCTCGAAGTCTTTTATAATTGAACTTGATTGTGGTCGGAAAAGAAGTCGTTGGTACTGGCGATCGTCCGGATGGACTAGGATTTGGCGATACATTTTCTCAATATCTCCATTGAAGACGTATTTGTACAGTCTCCAGTTGAGAAGGATTCCCAACAAATCGCTCTGGAGTGTAGGCCCTTTGTGAAGTACATCGTTTAGAGAAAATTGTGTGGTCGTGCGACGAGACGCATTAAAGACTACACGAAGTTTGGTCGTTTTGCTTTCAGGTCGAACGACCGCGTGATGAGGCAGATAGAAGGAGAAATATTTGTTTTTAATGATGACTTCGAAAGGTTCAGCCTCTGTCATGTGGCCCAGGTCGACGTATTCTTGCAGAACATTGTCGTATTGTTTTCGTAGGTCGCTGTCTTTGCTCAAGGATTTGTGCAAGCGAACATACTGACCCATGGCAGTGGTTCTGGACGGACCCAGTGTCACGCTTTCGGGAAATTCGGATTTGAACGGGAGTCGAACCATATATCGTCCATCTGAAAGCCTTTGCGTTGTGTCTGCGAAGTATTGTTCGCAGAATTCATCAGCTTCAGAAACTAACTTAGGTACAGATATTTCCTCAACTTCCCACAGTTTCTGCAGCATTGTGCCGATTTCTGGTCCTGAGTCTTCCACTATTGTTGAGAATGAGCACGTATGATGGCTGTTGGATAACGGACCACTGATTATCCATCCAAAGATGGTAAATTGAGCGAGAAGGTGGCCATTAAGCGCAGTTTGAATGCCTTCTAAAAAGATCTGAGGGGTGACGTCGCTGCCTAATACAAGGTCTATATCTGCGGCTGTTGAAAAATTGGGATCAGCTAGCTCAAGTTGATTTAAAATCGAGTCGCTTGGCTTCTGGACTGATATTGAAGGTAGGATATTTGTCAATTTTTTAAGAACTATTGCTTCCGTATGGATCGAGTGTTGACAAGAGGCATTAGTGAGCTTGAAGCTGCATATTTTGGAGGATGAGCTTACATATTGGCCTCCTATGCCAGATATGTTGGTATGGATTTTTCGGAAGGGTAAGCTTAGGCGATTTTGAGCCTTTTCAGTGATAAAGGATCGTTGCGAACCTTGATCTATTAAGGCACGCATTCGAAAATTGTCGCCTTTATAGTTTACGTACACCATTGCAGTGGGAAGAATTACCTGATGGTTTTGAGATGCGTGGTTTGCTGTTATTTCTTGAGAATCCTGCTCATTGGGTCTAGGAGGAAAGTGTAACAACGTATGGTGTTTTTTTTGGCATACGTTGCATGTCTTTTTACTTTTACTGGGGTGATCGCTGCTAGTCGTTCTATACTTCTACACGGGATGTGAGGAAAGTTGTCAGCTGCTGCCAGGTTGGTAACTCTTTTCTTTTTTCAAGAGATTGTTCCCACAACGACAGAGTCAGCTGTGGTAACCTGGACGAGCAATGAAAGACTATAAATGGATCCCAGTTATCGTTCGGTACACCTTGAGCTTTCAGTACTGCGAGACAACTTGTGATAGTGGTTTGGATTTTTTGAATTTCCTTGCCATCCTCGTTCGTGAGTCGCTTGATTTCAAAGATCTGTTTTAATTGGGTGTCTACCAGGAGTCTTTTGTTTTCGAATCGATCGTTTAGAGCGTCCCAAGCTAGTTGAAAGTTATCGTCGCATAGGGGAAAACGCTTGACTATTAAACCTGCTTCTCCGCGAGTTTTATGTCGAAGATGGTATAGCTTTTGAGCTTTGGTCAGTTTTGGGTGGTTGGTATAGACAGCTGTGAACATGTCCCTAAACGAGGGCCAGTTCTCATAATCCCCATGGAATGGTTCGGTGTCGCACAGTGGTACTTTCATGTGACTTGAGTCGTCAAAAAGGTTGGTTGAGTTTGTCAGACCCGATGAGTCTAAAGAGGACCTGTTTACTGCGAGCAAATCTTTAAGATGTGCTTTGACTCGAAACATTTCATCTTCGCATTTATTAAATGTATCGAATGCGTCGGATTGATCACAGTTTTCTTCTCCTGAGGTCATAGCATTTCGAAAATCTCGGTCGACCTCGTTGAACATTGCGTCTAATCGAGCTAGGCGTTCCGAGGTCACTGATTCGCGCGGATCTAACTCAAATGTGTCTGACTTGCCGCAGAATTGGAGAAGTTTGGAGGTTGAAAACGAAAACATTCTATTCGCAGACATTTTTTACTTTCTTACCCTGGGATTACTGAATGTGAGTCGAAGTTAGGAATCTTGTTAGATAGTCGGAGACTTAGGTATTCGTGGGACGAATTAAAAATGGCAATCGAGCCTGTCTATTTCCGGATGGAAATATATGAATATTTTGTAGGAATTCAGTTGGAAGAGGTGAATTAACCCTGTTTATAGTGTTACTTCGAGATTTAGGAAGAATATGTGAGTATTTGTTGACTGGGATAATTTTCTTATATTAAAAAGTATGAGAAGTTTTTAAACGTGTTGTAAATATAGGCAGCGTAAATGTTTTTTTTTTTTTTTTTTTTTATAAATATGGTTAGCAGCATAAATTTTATTTTCTTTAAAATAAATGCGAGTATTTTAAATTGTCGTGTAAATATGTAAACAAAGCTTGGTAAGGGTTAAAGTTGCATACAAGCTCTTCGTGTTGTTGTAAATGATTATAAATTTTATTTGGTTTAAAATAAATGTGGTTTATTTAAATTGTTGTATAAATATGTGTGGGATAAGGGTTAACGTTGCATACAATCTCTTCGCGTTGTTGTAAATGTTTATAAATTTTATTTGGTTTAAAATAAATGTGGTTATTTTAAATTGGTGTGTAAATATATGTGGGATAAGGGTTAAAGTTGCTTGAAATTTCTTTGTCGCAAATATTTATAATTTTCATTTGGATGTGTGTGTGTTGACGGCTGAAAACTTTTTCAGGCACGTGTTGCGAATAATTATAATGTATGTATGTGTGCGTAGTATGTAGGGCTAGAATTTAGGTTTAATTCCACTTAAATTCACGTGTTACCAATATTTAATTTGTTTGTGCAAGTAGGTTTATTTTTTGTGTATGGATGTATGTGTTTTTTACCGCTGAAAAAACTTGTCCTGCACGTGTTGCGAAAATTAATAATGTATGGATGTGTGCGTAATATGTACGGCTAGAATTTTAGTTTTAATTCCACTTAAATTCACGTGTTTAATTTATTTCGTGAGTACGTTAATTTTTATGTATGGATGTATGTGTGTATTCACGGCTGAAACTTTTCTGCACGTGTTGCGAAAATTTCGTATGTGTGTTGTATAGGTTAATTATACCCGGCACCCATAGGGTACAAGGGTATTATAAGTTAGTGCCAACCGAGAATGTATGTAACAGGCGGAAGGAGAAATCTCCGACCCCATAAAGTATATATATTCTTGATCAGCGTCACCAGCCAAGTCGATGTCATGTCCGTCTGTCCGTCTGTCCGTCCGTGTGAAACAACAGATCTCAGAGACTATAAGAGCTAGAGTTACCAAATTTGGTGACAACTTTGGAATTTGTTGCACGCAGATCAAGTTTGTTCTAAAATTTGGCCACGCCCACTTCCGCCCCTGAAAATCATAAAACCGTTATATTAGCTATATGCGTGATTTTCGGCTTAAAGTTAATAGATACAATAAATTAATAAAATAGAGACGGACGTTTCCTGAAAACTTCAATAAAATCGGATGATAAACATGGGAGATATTAGCAATAAGGTTTGAATTTTAACACACCGCCCTAAGGCACTGCTGTTGCGAGCTGTAGCCGACAGGTGGCGCATTCGAGCCTTGGCCGTGCGATATAATGGCGCCAATGTATGTATGTACAATTTTAATTTGCCTTTTAGTGTGAAGCGGAAACGTTTAAGTACCGGGTATTTCACAGTCGAGCACAGTCGACTGTAGCTTTCTTACTTGTTTTTGTATGGATGGGTGACATGAGTGTCTGGTAAAATTGCGATTTTTACATTTTTTCCAATTTGGGTGATGAAAGCTCCACCGGCTGGTTGTTTTTTCTCGTCGAAGGACCATGTACAGATTCCGTCCGAATCTGTGTTTTTTTTGGTTGGCAGAGGATCTGCAAAGCACCTATTATGGGTTTGGGCGAAAGTTAAAACACGAAGCACACGTCTTGGCTATTTATTTGCAATGCCGGCTGCCACCGGCTGGTGTTACCGTATAGCGATCTTACAAAAACGTCGGCCTTTTGGCTCAATACGCAGTTTTACAATATTTCGTTAGTGTGAACACTATATTACTAATAAATGTGGTATTTACAATGCAGAATTAGTTAATGTGAACATGATTTTACTAATGAAAGGTGGAATTTACAATCCAGAATTAATTAATGAGAACATGATATTACTAATGAGATTCTGATGTTAGCGTTCGCTAACAAGTACATTTTTTAATAATTACTAGATAATTTAAAAACAAATTTGCATCTAAAAAGCTACATATACACAAAAAATAAAAAACTTTCTCGGTAATTTGGGAAAAAGTCAATTATATTAATATGTTCATATTTAATATTAAATATAAAAATGGGTATTTATTAAAAATAATGATACATTTTTTAATATATTATGTACATAAAAAAGTTAATGCATACTTAAGCTGTAATAAGCTAATACATCAATTAAACTTTTATTATCTGTATGCACACACACCCTCCACCCCTTTTTCTACTGCTGTAAATGAAATTAGTTTTAGCCCAAAAATGATTTCGGCCCGAAAATAGTCTTTACGCACACGAAGCATACATGCGCACACGAAGGCACACATGCGCACTTGCCTTTTCGTTGCCCTTACTCATACAGCAAGTGCATTCAATTTTTAGACTTTTACGCTCTGAGAGCGAGATTTTCGTCGCAAGGAAAAATAAGGCACCATACGCAAAAGCAATACATGGCCGTTCGGCATCTTATAACTGATATGGTCTTTGATTATACATTAATTCATTTAATTTGCAATTTAGACTTCAGACTTCTAGGGTATTAAGTGTATCTTAATGGAAGGTCATGTGGGTGATTTCTTTTCAGTCTTCTTCTTGTTGGTCTCCAGATTAGCCTCTTCGCCAGGGAGTTAGGATGAGAGCCAAGGCGTCTGAAGTAATTTTCAGCATGCGTACGACAAACATCGCCTATCTTTGGGATTTTGAGATCTCTTTCAATATCTCTGGTTCTCATGAACCAGGGGGCATTACAAATCGATCTTATAATCTTGCTTTGCGCTACTCGTATTTTGTTTAGGTTCGACTTAGACGCTATGCCGTAGACTTGCAATGCATATTTCCAGATTGGACTGAGAATCGATTTATAAATCCGAACTTTGTTGGACAGAAAGATCTTATTTCTTGACGAAAGAAGCCGGGCCATACTTGCTGCCTTTGAAAGCACAGACTGCTTGACCATTGTTGTGTGCCTCTGGAAAGTGAGTCCTCTATCCAAAATCACACCAAGGTACTTGTAGTAAGACTCGTGACGAACTACAGAACCGAGCATGGAAATGCCTGGGCAGCTCTTTGGCCTAGTGGAGAATGTGCTGCAGTTTATGCCTATATTGCATTCTGTTGTCCATTTTTCAAAACGTGATACGTACTCCTGCAGGCCCATGGTTGCAATGTCTATGCTTGGACTCATGACCATAACCGCTGTGTCGTCGGCGTATGTTGCGATGAGCATGTCATCATCGTCAACTTCGGTACAACCCCAGGAATCTGGCATATCTGACGTATACAGTGAGTAAAGTGTCGGACATAGTACACTGCCTTGTGGTACACCGGCTGAGATTGGACGTTTTGACGACTTTTCACCATCGACAACAACACTAAATTTCCTTTCCGATAGGAAGCTCTGAATGAGGAGGAAAAGCTGTGGCGTTAGTAAGATCTTTAGCTTGCTTAGGAGGCCGTCGTGCCATTCCCTATCAAAGGCTTGTTGTATATCCATAAACACAGCAACTATGTACATTTTGCTTTCCAGAGCGAAATTGACCAGGCGATGCAGCTGTTCAGGTGTGCCGTGACTTTTTCGGAAACCTAACTGCCACTTAGGAATATCTCTGCTTTCGCTTTCTAGTCCAAGGATCCGATCCAATATCACTCTTTCCATCATTTTGCCCAATGCAGGTAACAGACTTATTGGCCTGTATGCATCAACTTCGGTGGGTTGCTTTCCAGGTTTGGGGATCCTCGTGATAATGACACTCTTCCATGAACTTGGGTAGTGACTCAGCCTTAAGACGCTGTTGAACAACAGGACTATAAATAGCAGAGCTTTGGTGGAAATAATCTTGAGCGTTTTGTTGTCTATAAGGTCCTCGCCTGGGGATTTTTTGTTTTTAAGCTTACCGATCTGTGTCACAACTTCTTCTAGGGTAACAGGCTTTGTGGGAAGAGCCATTTGAAAAGGTCTGTCCAGACGCATTTGCACAAGCATACGATTTTTCATCGGAGTTAGGTTTAACGGCTTAAATATGTTCTCTAAATTGTCAGCAAAGATATCAGCCTTCTGCTGACTTGAGCCACACCAACCACCAGCGGGATTTCTGATAGGAGCCTTTGGGGTAACCTGTCTCTTAAATCGATTCGTTAGTTTCCATAGAGAGTAGTTAGTCGATGCATCTGGACTCGCATTTTCCAACATATGGTCAATTTGATCTTTCTTGTTCTTTTTAAAGACTTTGTTTAGGCGATTTGAAAGCCTTTTGTAGATGTTGTAGACGCGCATATCTCCTGTTCTTGTGTATTCTCGACGAACTCTTCTTTTCAGCTGTATAAGAACTAAAGCATTTTGTGGGAGCAAATTGCTTCTACTTTGATCCGGAGGTTGCCTTTGGTCCGGGGTAGCAGCTGTCGCCGCAATGTATATTTGCTCCATAAAAGCCGTTACCGCATCTTCAAGATCATCTGGATGGTTAATCACAGTGTTGAGATTTATACTTCTGTCCAGGGTTTCCTCAAACTTTTCAACGGAGGAGCCGGGCGGTAGTAGTGGATTTTTATTGGCCTTGTATTGAGGTGTTTGACTAAGCGTTGCAACAATTGACAAATGGTCCGAAGATAATTCGTATTTTGTTTCGACTTATACGGGAAGATTAGGGTTCGAAACTCCAACTGAGTTCCTCAAACTCTCGGAAGAAGTGGTTGAAACAGCCAATGCAACAGAGACTGAGTCCAGAGATGTGCATGCGGTGCGGAGGAACAATCCATTCAGCGCGAACAATCCACCAAGGCTGTTCTGCTAGGTATGCGGTAAAAACAGATCCAGAACGACAGACTGCTGCAGAGCCGGGACGGGAAACGTCGGAGGCCCGAGCAGATAAAGCTGACGGCTTAGGCCAGAAGGAAAAATACAGCGGAAATCCAAAGAAACAGTTGAGTTGCGACGGGTTTCAAATACAAGCAAAGATAAGAAATAAAACACTAATGGCTAGAGGGATGCTCGATACAGGAGCATCGCGAAGCCAAATGCGCACCGACCGATATCGGGACTTAAGAAAGCAAGGAAGATGGAATGGATCACGGGCAATGATTACGCTCGCTAATGGAGCAGTTATGACAGGGATCTGATTCGGGGGGAAACAATTCACTATTTCATTCATGATAATAACGCAAGTAGCGGGAGGAATAATCCTGGGCATGGACTTTTCGGCCAAAGCGCACAGTTGGCTGAAGTGTGGCGGACTGGAGCTGGAGATCACGACCGCGAGCGAGGAAGAAGGCGGAGAGGACCAGGAAACGCAAATCACGAGGAACGACCACGAGACGGAAGAACCATCAGAGAAGGAAATACAAAGATTCCTGGAAAAACAAAGGCAAGTATTCAAGGGAATGAGAGGGCTATAAGCGCACAGTTGGCTGAAGTGTGGCGGACTGGAGCTGGAGATCACGACCGCGAGCGAGGAAGAAGGCGGAGAGGACCAGGAAACGCAAATCACGAGGAACGACCACGAGACGGAAGAACCATCAGAGAAGGAAATACAAAGATTCCTGGAAAAACAAAGGCAAGTATTCAAGGGAATGAAAGGGCTATAGTTACATCACGATACACATGATTTACCTAAAGGATAATAGGCCAATAAAACAACTGTATTATCCACGGAACCCAAAAGAACAGGAAATGCCAAAATGAGCAGGTGGGAGTGATAGAACCATCAGCTTATAAAGCGCCCCGGAGGTACTCGTGAGGAACAAATACAATGAATAGAGAATATATATAGACTATCGACTGCTAAACGAGAAAACACAGAAGGCTACCCGGTGCCAAGAATTAACTTCATCTTAGACCAACTCCGGCAGGCCAAGTTTATTAGCACTATAGATCTGAAAGCTGGAACTGGCAAATCCCAATGGATTGTAACAGCCGACAGTACACAGCATTCACGGAACTTGGTCGTGCATTATTTCAATAGAAGCTCGTGCCCTTCGGACTAACAACAGCACCGGCGACATTCAAGGGAGAACTGGACACAGTAAAAGGGCCGGAAATGAAACCGTTTGCGTTTGCATACCTCGACGACATCGTGGTTATAGCCAGGAGTAAGAAAGAGCACTGAAGCTTCCAGAAGTATTCAAGAGGTTACAGAAAGCGAACTTGAAGATCAACCCCGACAAGTGCCACTTCTTTCAAAAAGAGCTAAAATATCTGGGTCACATAGTCAGCGACCGAAGAGAAGGTAGCGACCATCCAGGACCTGCCAACACCAAGAACATTAAAATCAACTCTAACATAAGAAACAGGAACATTAAAACTAAAGAGGAAAATAATAATAAAATTTGAGAAAGATTCAAATTTGAAAATTAGCGCGCGCGCCACTGATTGAGAACAAAGGGTCACACTGGACCGATGGGGCGCTGGTCACACCAAAAGAGCTAATTCCTCATGCGCGGCGGTCACACAAGACCTCGCCAAAGTCCTACATAAAGCTGGCCACAGCCCGTAGGAAGTCACTTAGCCACCGAAAGCGATCGGGTGAGGTAAGCCTACTGTTTGGTAGCCCACATACATTCAGAGTCAGTGCCAAGAGTCTGTTTGGGGACAGGATCTTCGGATCTAATTAATCACATGTAGTTAGTTACTCCCCATAGTATTTTCCCCGCCCCCCTCTGGTAGGCTTGAGAGCCTCCAAAACTCACGACTCGGCCCGCTGGTTCAGAGTCACCAAAACCTTCTCGATCTGGTAGACTTTCAGAGCCTCCAAAACCTTCTCGATCTGATAGACTTTTAGAGCCTCCAAAACCTTCTCCATCTGGTAGACTTTCAGAGCCTCCAAAACCTTCTCGATCTGTTAGACTTTCAGAGCCTCCAAAACCTTCTTCATCTGGTAGACTTTCCGAGCCTCCAATACCTTCCCCACTCTGGTAGACGCGCGAAGACACTCTGGGGTATGCTAACGTCGTCACTAACTTTCCGTATCATATTTTCAGGGGCTGCACTAAATGGTATACTTGCGGCCATAGTTACATCACGATACACACGACAGCCCGTCGTACCCCGTCAGACCGTCGCAATCTAGTTTAACATACGTCATCATTACTTTTTAGCAAGCAATAGAATGATTTTAATGTTTAGAATTTAAAACCACTTTATTATAGTCTTTAGTAAATCCCATTAGCATTTTTAAATGTAAGTAAGCCGTTTCCTATCTACTTCACATCTATTCAACTCATATCTTATTTCATTCAGAAAATTTGTATTACAATTATTTTTAGCCATGCCGCTAACACTATTGGTAGAACTTTTTCTTATAAATAATATACGGTATATGTATGTTAATTTTTACGTTAAGCAACCAATTGAATGGTTATAAAACGTAGAGACTGGGGAGAGTAACAAATATAACATGGTAACATAACAGCAAGGATAACATAAAAATTTTTGACTAGCAATGGCGACAGCCGGATGGTTAGATTGGTGAATGTTATACCCATGGAGCTTGTAGTACGACCGAGTGCAGAAGTGTGTTTCGCTGACCAACATAATGTCAATGTGATGTTTTTGTATGGATGTGTGTCAATAATTTTTCTAAGGGTTCCTTCAAAGTGGACAAAGCTTTCAATCGGAAGAACATAAAGATCTTGGTTTTGTATTTTATTGCGAACCTTATTATTTGTCTGTAAGTTTTGTTTATATGGATAATAGGGTATTATAATTTTAGTCAGAAGTTTGCAACGCAGTGAAGGAAGCATAAAGTATATATATTCTTGATCAGCATCAAAAGACAAGTTTATCTAACCAAGTTTAACTGTCCGTGTGTTCTTCTGTCCGTTTCTACGCAAGCTAGTCTCTCAGTTTTTGAGCTTTCTGAATGAAACTTTGCAGATAGCCTTCTTTCTATTCTTATTAGTATATACGTCGGAACGGAACGAAACCGGACCACTATATCTTATAGCTGCCATAGGAATGATCGGTCCAAACCGATTTTTGTTGCTTTTAAAGATAGCGGATTCAAATTAAATTTATGGTTATCTAATTTAATAAAAAAAAATCACCTCTTAACGAGGTGAGATTAAAGTGACGATGGCACATTCAATTCCAAAAATGTCTGATACCAAATTTTGTGACGATTAATAGTTATTTAAACAAAAATATTTAATAAGTTTTTAATTAGTTTCAAAATCGGCACTTAGCTGAAAAATTTTAAAATGCAAAATAGGCAGCGTGCCGATTTTGAAACTAATTAAAAACTTGTTAAATATTTTTGTTTAAATAACTATTAATCGTCACAAAATTTGGTATCAGACATTTTTGGAATTGAATGTGCCATCGTCACTTTAATCTCACCTCGTTAAGAGGTGTTTTTATTTGATATCAGAAGTTTTTTAAATGACATATGTATGTACATACATAGGTCTTCCATTGTTGTTATAAGTTTTTGTTTGAAACTCAAATGGGAAAAATTAACAAAAAAAATGCATATACGAAGTTAGCTATATGGGATCATTGCTACTAATTTGGATGAGAAAGCGAATTTTCGGAGATATGTGTTATACCCCGAAATATCTCAAGGTCTATACGGCCTGAAGTGACTATATAAATCGTAAAAGCCATACAAAAAAAAATGTTTAATCTTAAAAAAAAAATATTTTAATTCTAAATTCTTAATTATAATATTTAGAAAATGTTTGTCAGGGCAAAGTAATTATCATATCAAAATACTTTTCCAACGACATATAGCACGTTTCTGTAACTTTAGTCGTTTAGAAGTTATGGGCGCGAGAAATTTCCTGTTTTCCCGCCAAAGTAATGGAAAAAGCAAAAACTAGATTTAAAAAAAAAAAACAATGAACGATTTATTTTAAATTTAAATTATAGTAAATTTTCTTTGATGGCTTTAAATTTTATTGCATTGTGCACGTCTCAATATGACTCTACATGAGTTTTTACATAAATGTATGTATAGTGCATGTAAAAGGTTGGGTATATGGATCTTTGCTACTAATTTTAATGAGTAATATCTCGAGAAAGCGAATTTTCCGAGATATGTGTTATATACCAAAAGTTGAGCAATCTCAAGGGCTATATGGCCTTGAGTGACTATTAAAATCGTTAGAGCCATTTTTTAGAAAACTTAAAAAACTTAAAAAAAAAAAAAAAATTAATTATAAATTTTAAATATTATATTTCGATAAATTATGTCAAGGCAAAGCTATTATCATTTCAAAATACCTTTCAAACGACATAAAGCACGACTCTGTAGCTTTAGTCGTTTAGAAGTTATGGGCGCGGGAAATCAGGCATTTTTAGCTGTTTTCCCGCCAAACTAGCGGGAAACCCAAAAAGTCGTAGAACAAAAAATGTTCAGCTCAAGCAGTTAATTAAAATAAAAGTGGTTCCAGGACTCTAAAACAAAAAAATCCACAGACAAACAGACAGACAGACAGACAAACAACAGGACAAACGTTTTCATTTCGGAAAGGCCGTTAAAATCTTGTTTATTGAATATCTTTTGAACGGAGTATCGGATCAGGATGATCGAGGTGTCATTCGACGCGTATTTAAAGGTAGATCACAACAACATTAAAAATTGTTGGATTTTTGCTCCACCGGCCCCAATAGCTCCAATTTTCAAAATTTTCAATTTCGCACTTTCACTCCCATTTCTCCTAAACTAATCCGTTTTTGAAAAATCTTAATATGCAGTTTCAAAGAGGATTACAATACCTTTCGATCAAGATATAAATGACTGTCGTAGCAGATTTTCAATTCTACGGCTGTATATAGTAGTCTCCTTGCGCACCACAGTCTCGGTGCTCATCGTCACCGACTACCGTCCACAGTGATTACAGCCAAATTTTTTAAGTCGTTAATAAATAACGTAAAAAGTAAGGGACCCAGGTGGCTCGCTTGCAGGACACCAGAGGTCACCCGAAGAACATTCGACTTGAGGACATTTTGCGATTTTGTGGAAAGCCCCTTATAATAAAAAAGTAAGATCCAGAAGGTTAGTTGTCGTTGATCTTCGTTTAACAAATTCATGTTGGCATGAAGAAATTTCTGATCTACACAAGTGCTGCAAATGGAGAGTATTTACGTTTTCGATAAGTTTTGGGATGGCTGACAACTTAGAGATTCCTCTATTGTTGTTAGCTTCTATTTTGATACCTTTTTTGTGGAGAGGAATGCCGAATGATTTCTTCCAAATAAGGGGATACAGGGGTACAGTGATAAGTCACTAAAATGTCCTACAATATTGTCTGCTCAACTAAAACCTGCCCAAAGGTTATTTCTAGTAATGACCCTATTATCGGTTGCTGGCTCTGTGATAATGTTGTGCACGCCAAATGCATTGATTGCACAGGCCGGGCGGCCGAAATTATTAAAAGCACAAAAGGACTGCGCTATTGCTGTGAGGCTTGTCGCGATGTTGAAAGGGAAATTATGGCTTTTATGCGGCAAACCAAAAATGGTTTCAAAGAGCTACTTGTTAGTTCTCGTAAAACTAATGAGGTGCTCATGGCGCTGGTCTCCCAGTTTAATGGCCTTAAGGTATAAACGAGTCGGTTTGCTGCTAACAACAATCTCTAAGTTGTCAGCCATTCCAAAACTTTTCGAAAACATAATTACTCCCCATTTGCAGCCCCTGTGTAGATCAGTCATTTATCCATGCCAACATGAAATTGTTAAACGAAGATCAACGACAACTAACCTTCTGGAGCTCACTTCTTTTATTACATTAAAGTTAATGATTCCTCAATTACCGAGGGTAAGTCATTGATAAATAATCCAAAGAGCAGTGGTCCCAAGTGACTACCTTGCGGAACTCCCGAAGTGACGAAAACATTTTTAGAAAGATACCTGTTAAATATGACTTTTTGCGTGCGATTAGATAAGTAACTTTCGATCCAGCTTACTAGATTATTAGGAAAACCAAGCAGAGTTAGCTTATTTAGCAGTAGATCGTGATTTACTGAATCAAACGCCTTGCTAAAGTCAGTGAATACAACGTCTACTAGAAACTTTCGTTTAAAGCCGTTTCTAATGAAAGAGGTAAATTCTAAGAGGTTGGTTGTTGTGGACCGGCGTTTCATGAAACCATGCTGAGATGGTGACATTAACGACAGACATTGATGTTGAAGCTGCGAGGTGATAATGAATTCGAGCAGTTTGGGTATAGCACAGAGCTTTGCGATACCTCGATAATTATTGATGTCAGACCGACTACCTTTTTGATGAAGTGGTATAATAAAAGATTCTTTCCAGATTTCAGGTAGATAACTATGATGTAGAGACACTTGGAAAATTCTAGCAAGAGGTTTTGACAAGGTAGTGGCGCAATGTTTCAGAATACAGCAAGGAATTTGGTCAGGGCCCGCGGAATATGACGATTTTACCAACTTTAGATTTTCGAAAACAATTTCTTCATCTATAATTGGCATAAATATACTATTGGAGCTTTTCTTTTAGAGTTAACAAAAGAATAGAATTGTTTGGGATTATCCTTAAATTCAATTTTACAACGGGATAGATAGTTTTGATAGCAGTCCGAATTATGTTGAATAAAGTTTGACTTTGCAAGTAAATAGTTTGAATAGTTAACGTCTGATCCAGAACTCTTGAATTTTTTAAAACGTCTATTTTTTATGTTCTTCAAATATGAGAGTTGACGAGTAAACCAAGGGGGCTTGCATAAGGTCACCCCAGAATTCGAAGAAGGAACAAACAAGTCTAGAGCTGAATTAAGCATACTGTAGAAACTAGTTATCAAAATTGAGGGTTCGGAAACGGAATCGAGAAAGGACCAATCAGATTTTTGGAGGTAGAGATTTAATTCAGCGAAGTTGGTTTTCCTGAATAAGCGAGTGGATCTAGGTCCGTTATCAGCTGGAGGTAATGATGATAAAGATATTTCGAAAACAATTTCGAGAGTAGGATGGTAACGGTCCTCGGGTGTTGAAAGTGGTTCAATTCTAGATACACATGAGTTGGAAAAATCTGACGCGAAGACGAGATCAAGGAGTTTTCCACTAGAATTAATAACTGAGTTAACTTGATTTAAAGAAAGATCACCAATACCTTGGACGAAGTCATGTGCACTTGTGGGAAGTAGCGTGTTTGAATCAACTGAGGGCATCCAAACTAGACCTGGGATGTTAAAATCACCCAAGACAACGAGGTGATCATTATCTTTAAGCATAGACTGAATGATTTGAATTAAAGATAAGTGTTGCAAGTAGACGCTTGTATCCGATCGTGGTGGTATATACGAGCAAGAAATATATACATAAACATTATATAGAGAAATACGAACGGAAACAAATTCGATATTATCATCCACATTAAGTGTAATAAGATCAGACGGAAGGGTCGATTTAACAGCAATTAGGACACCGCCTCCTGTTCGGTTAGAGCGATCACAACGATAAATATTATAATTGGATGAGACTATTTCGTAATCAGACACAGATGAATTCAACCACGTTTCCGTAAAAACAAGTACGTTAGCATCAAATGAAACACTATTTGTATACAGCTTATTAAGTTTCCCCAATAAGCTGCGAACATTTTGATAGTGTATGTTAAAGGCCGAAGTTAGTTTTTTGAACGTGTGGCGGCGGAGTTATCACTAATTCTATTACCATTTTTAGGTTTACTAACAAAATAATTTACAGGCCAAATATAAGTATCAAGAGCTCTATCAAAAAGATTATCCTGGAGGGAGATCTTAAAGGATGAGAAATTTCTCATCTGTTTGAAGTTGAACTTAGTGACAACGAAATCGGTGACAGATGCATTTAAACTGTTGCTCAAGTGCGTTTTTAAATCGTTAGGTGTCGCATCCGGATTTAATCTCGAGATAAAGATTGTTTTAGGAGGAGCAATTCCAAAAATTTTGTTTGGTTTCTGCCGCTCGATGCCTGATATGGGCTTAGCGGGGGCCTGGCTTAGAACATTTGCTGGGCGTGACTGATGTACGTTGGGTTGTGCCACCGGAGTTGATCTGGGTTCACAACCAGAAACAGCGGATCCAGAGTCCATATTACTAGAAGTACCCTCCTGCGATATAGAATCATAGATAGACCTGGATACAGTAGATCCAGAGGTAGCCACAGGTGTTGTGTTTGGTTGACAGCCAGGAGTAGCAGATACTGAGTCCATACTATTTGTAGTAGCCGCCTGCGATATGGATTCTGGGAACAGTGGTGACCTGGATACAGTAGATCCAGGGGTAGCATTGGCAACTTGGGTATCATCTTCATCACAAGAGGCATAATCAGCGGCAGGGCTGAGCAGCAAGATAGGAGAAGAAGAAAGGCCTGGAACTTGTAAGAACGCATTAGACGATGTTGGCTTAGGTGATATTTTTATTGAGTCACTTAACACTTTTCGGTCCTTGAAAATCAATTCCGACTTTCGAAAGCGACTTAAAAGGTCGTTAAATCCAGCGCGTAGGGACTGATACTCAAGATCAGTCTGTCTTATGAAACCCATTATGTCGACTTTGATGTCTAGGCAGCTAAGGCAAGTCCAATCCAGGCTTTTATTGTTTCTTATACGATCAGAAACTAGGGCAGCATTATGCCCAAAGCCTGCGCACTTCGCATGCGCGATGTTGTCGCACAGCCAGCAACCAACTCCCGGCTGCTTAGGTGTTATTTTGCCATTAAGTTGGCATGGAGCGATGCAGCAGTCGGTCATTGTTTATGATTATGCGATTAAGCGTTTTTATGTTTTAATGCGCGATTGGAAAACAATAATAGCGGAGACCAAAAAAGCTCTGCTTAGTTAAAGCTTTTTCTTCTTTTGGTGCGTATGAATGTTCGCGACACAAAAAGAGAACAAGTGCAACAACAACAACGCGGTGTAAGTGATTGCGGTAAACGAGAGCTAAACGAATGAGCAGCAAAACGAATGTAAAATTGTTTTGCTGTTAATTATGTTTTGCGAATAATAAAGTCACTGTCTTTTATATGTATCAAAACTTTTCAGATTTTTAGAGATCACTGAAAAACTGATAATATATACACAAATCTGACTTTAATCGGTGAAGTTTACGTAGAGAAAACTTGATCAGAAGGTAGAGCGAAAGAATACACGTCCGACAACGACAACGTCTCTCTCGTATTCTTATAAGGGGCTTTCCTCAAAATTCACAGACAGATGTCATCTAAACTGATTTCAGAAAAGCATTTGACTCCGTTAATCATTCCCTTCTTATTAGGAAACTCGACTTAATGGGTTTTCCTGTCGATCTTCTTAGATGGATCTCAAGTTATCTGAATGGCAGGACGGAAAAGGTCCTCTTTAAAAACAAGTTGTCGAATGTTCTGCGGGTGACCTTTGGTGTCCCGCAAGGGTACCACCTGGGTCCCTTACTTTTTACATTATTTATTAACGACTCATGTACGCTGACGACGTTAAGCTTTGCGTGCAATATAAGGACTGCTCTAGCCAGTCAGATTTACAAACAGATCTTAATAACTTTGAAAAATGGTGCACTGCAAACAAATTAAACCTAAATGGCTCAAAATGCAAGCTCATGTCATTCTCACGTGCCTCTCCCAAGCTTGCAACTTATACGCTGAACTGCTGCTCTCTGGAAAGGATGACTCTAGTTGACGATTTGGGTATCCGCCTAGATTCTAAACTGGAGTTTATTGATCATATTTCGTCCATTGTAAATAAAGCCAGGGGTGTGCTTGGATTTATTAAACGGTGGTCGAAAGAATTCGATGACCCCTACGTCACGAAGAATTTATACATTTCGTTAATTCGTCCTATTTTAGAATATGGATCTTGCGTTTGGAGTCCCCAGTGGGACTTTCACAGCAAACGCATTGAGTCAGTTCAAAAGAATTTTTTACTTTTTGACTTCATAGCTTAAACTGGGATGCAAACCATAGGTTGCCATCTTATTCTAGCAGACTTATCCTAATTAACCTACCTTCCTTAGCAAACCGTAGGACAATGCTAGGCATTGTTTTTATGTATAACCTGATCCGTGGTGACGTGGAAAGCTCCGATCTTTTGGGGCAGTTGAATTTCCACGTACCATGTAGAACCACCAGATCCTACTTGCCTTTAGTTTTGCACCATTGTAGAACCTCGTATGAAATGCATGAACCCTTTAGAGTACTATGTGCAAATTATAATGATTTGTACAAAATAACCTCATCTGTAGATAGCCTTCCGAAACTAAAAACATTAATCTTAACCCACTTAGTACACATGCAAGATAGCAATCGAGCTGCGCGCTATTAGTCTATATGGTGGAGGGTAGTTTCCTCGCATTCTTTTACCTATACTTTTCTTTCGCGCCTATTAACACCTAACCCTAACAAGCACGTGCTTGGTTTCGAAGGGCCAATTGAGTGTACTGACCGTAGTGCATCAACGTCCAATATATAAAAATGCTTAAATCTTCTTGTTGAAACATAATAAAAAAATTTGCATTATCACGCTTTAAATGTTTCGGAATATGGGTATACGCTTGAGACAAATGCGATATTATCATATATCATAATTGAATTATTTTAATCTTCCTGCGGTGACAAAACTGCATCTACCGCTGAGAATCTTCTTTTATATGTTTAATTAGTTTATCCAAACACTCATATTTCGGTTGATATAAGTCCTTCGAAAATACATAAATATTTTCAAATTTGAGAACATATTTTCCTTTTAATTAAACTTAACATAACATTCGTTTTTCCACAATTGGATAAACCGACAAATAATACTCTAATAGTGTTCGGTAAGAAAGAGCTGTGACGCAGATGTTTATTGTCACTATGCCCACCACCTTTAATGATTCCTACTATAATAGTTTTATTGTGTCTTAATAAACGCATATTTTACAGCCAAGTACTTCATTCAATGACAATTATTCCATAATTGAGGTTAGTTGTATATAAGCCGGGTTTTCGGGACCTTTTATGACGCTAAGTGGGGTCATAAATTAATTAGGCTCAACTGTCAAATTTTAAGTGTTTATAGTAATAAAAAATCAATAAGTTAGGGACAGCTGTCCAATTTTAAAAGGATTTAGTAATAAATCTATACTTAATTAATTGGGATCGAGGAGGCATTTGAGAAGGGTGCATGTAAAGTGATCTGCACGATTATGTCTCATCGAAGGACAGTCACCCTTTCACAATTTAATAGGTTAAAGCGCACATGAAAGGGTGCACGGGCGCAGGAGGGATCCGAACGATCATGTCCCGACTAGAAAAGGTGCGCGTCTGAGGGAGCAGTCCCGACCCCACTTGAAAAGGTCGCGCACAAGCGCGATCAAGGCTCTCCGAAGGATGCCCATCCTCCCTCAAGGGAGTGTTGTGAGAAAAAGGGTCGTTTGTGTGCGATCAAGGGTCACCAAAGGACACTTACACGTCCCCACTTGAAAAAGTCGCGAGAGAAACGAATTGCATGCGAACAAGTGTCAATGAGTTTACCACGCGCAACCCACACATAAGCATAAATGTGCTTATGTAAAATGAGGAAAACTACATAGTGTTTGGGCCACTCTTCTGCAATTGGATCGAAATGGAGCGATATATAAATTTGTTGTACCTCAATGGTCCAACCGCCGACATTCATGCCTATATGTGGCTAAAAAAATAAAATGAAGACAAATTCAAATTTTATTTAGTTTCAGTCTTCTTTCATCTCAATTAGGGATGAAAAGTGTGAGATGTTTCTTTTGCAATAAATGCCTATCCTACTCAGCAACGTTGTGACTGATCGACCGAAAGAGGGTGCAACTGAGCTATAATTCTCAAATCATCATCGCCATCTGGAGATACCATTCGCTGTATGTGCAGACTTCGAATGCATACTAGAGCCCTTTTCCTTAATACTATTTGTAATTACAAGTAGTAAATAAGCATGTTTTTATAGCTTTTGCATACTAGTAGTATAACAGGGGGACAGTAGTTTATGGTCTAATTTGTTCGAAATGTATGAAAACTATATGAATTGTATAGTACCTTTACAAATGAGTGCACAGGACTTAGGTCTTAGGTCTTAGGTAATAACAGAGTAAGAGATCATTGACACTTCACTGGGCAATTTAGAGGGGCAGCACATAGTGAGTGCAACCTTAAATTTAAGCCTGGGAATTTTATACCCGTTTTCTACCATAATTTTTCAAAATATGGCGCTCACTTATTTGTGAAAGAACTTGGCGAGATTGACGGGGATATTTAAGTAAATCCTTTGAATATGGAATTATATATCTCAAATTCAAAGTATATCCCTCTAGGAAAGGACAAACTAGAAATTAGATTTTTGGATACTTTCCATTTTATGCCCTCTAGTCTAGACACATTAGCAGCTAATTAAAATGCATTACACAGGTCTACAAATACCGGGGTCATGTCAGTTGTTGGAAAGCTGAGGGTCATTTCCGAAGTATTTTGCTGCGTAGAATCCGAATCCGTGGTTAGAATTTGCCCATCAATTTTTTTTCCTATATATATTATATATTTCGTAACTTCGAATACCCATAACTTTGCGAAAAAAAATCGTAGTTGATCTCTTGAACTTTTAAATTAAAGGGTAAGAGTGGTACTAAATGATGTAACTGGAGAGACAGACCACAACTTTTTTTTGCACCATGTACATAACCTAAAAGTAGGAAAAAACACCGTTTTTTTGGTATATAACCTCAAATATCTCAAAATCGTGACATGATGAGCCAATTCTAACCACGGATTCGGATTCTACGCAGCAAAATACTTCGGAAATGACCCTCAGCTTTCCAACAACTAAACCATGTTGACCTGTGTTATTATACGACTCTTGGCTTTTCATGTAATGCAATGCTAAAGAATACTTAAATTACTTTCGAATAACTCACTGATATTGATTTGAGAACATATATTCAGAGTGGAATTCGAGGTGGATTAGTTCAATGTAGTCATAGACATACAAACGCAACCCACAAATATCTGAAAAATTTTGATACCACCAAGGAAAAGGAATACCTCTATTTTATATGTATACAGACAAAGAGAGGCTGGAAATGAGAAGGGAGAGAGTGGACGCGATCGTGCGGCTGCAGTCACACCTCAAGGAAGTAAAGAGCGGCGCTCTCTCGCTGACGGTCGAAAGTTATTGGAAGTTCGGGAAGGCGGCAGAGGAGGGCAAATGAAGGGGATGAGAGAGAGAAGCCGGGCACTTGTCGAAGAGCAGCGAAGATGATCAGAATGAATTTTTGCAAGTCACACCGGGCCAGAAAAGTAAAAGAAAAATAATAAAAATAAGAATAACTATTAATAAAGTGAAAACTAAAAATAACCAAGAGCTAGAAAACTTCAGAGAAAAGTAAGGAAGCAAGAAGAAGGAGTAAGAATAAGAAACGAGAATAGCGGGTAAGCGAGATAGAAAGAACTGGTGCAGTCAAGGATTTAAATGAAATGTACAAATAAAAATTAAAACAAAACGAGATCGTATAAAGAAAAGAAAAAAAAAAGTGAATACAAATTAGAAATGAACATTGAAAAAATCGAACCCACGTGTGAATAAGCTAACAAAAAAATAATTCACGAGTAGGCGGCTGCCGACTGAGGGTAAGCATGCAATGCACATATTAACCAAAACTTATCTTAACCGTAGTTAAGCGCAAATTTCTGGGGTCTGCCCGTTCTTGCCCTAGTTGAATATTAACCGTAGTTAAACGTAAATTTCTGGAATCTCCCGTTTTTGCAATAGTCAAGTATTAACCGTAGTTAACCGCAAATTTCTGGGTTCCCCCGTTTTTGCAATAGTTAAGTATTAACGGTTAAACTAACTACGATTAAACGCAAATTTCTGGGTTCTCCCGTTTTTGCAATAGTCAAGTATTAACCGTAGGTAACGCAAATTCCTGGGTACTCCCGTTTTTTGCGAAAGTCAAGTATTAACCGTAGCTTGGATGCAAATTTCCTGGGTCTGCCCGTTTTTGCCATAGTTAAGTTTTAACCGTAGCTTGGATGCAAATTTCTGGGGTCTGACCAGCTCTGCCATAGTTAAGTATTAACTGTAGCTTGGATGCAAATTTCTGGGTCTACCCGTTTTTGCCATAGTTAAGTATTAACCGTAGTTTAGTGCAAACTTCTGGGGTCGCCCGTGTTTGCTTTAGCTCAAACAGTAATCGTAGTTAGAGTTGAGACCCAGGGTTTGCCCGAGTCGTGCCTAACCTTAGTTTAACGTGAATTTAGAGGCTTTGCCATAGTGACCTTCACTGCAAGATTATTCATAAGCAGAGTACAGACCCAGGGTTTGCCCGAGTCTATGCTAGCCGTAGTTTTGGTACAAATTTCAATGTCTAATCACGAGTACCATTGCTTGAGTATTAATCGTAGTCCGAGTGTAGACCAAAGACACATCCGAGCCCACACTAAATGTAGTTTGACCTAGACTTCTAAACTTCCGCGTTTAATCTGGTTTCAGGCTAAATACAGTTCGCCCAGAACCTCTAAAGGAACCCGAACCGACACTAAACTTAGGTTAATGCGAGTTTCTGGGTTTTCCCGTGCTTACGTTAACCAAATGTTAACTGTCGTCGGATTAGAGGTTTTGGGTTTGGCTGAGTTGGCACTGCTAGTAACCTGGGTGTGAATTTCTAGGGCGAACCATATTTCTTAATAGTTCGCAATATCAAACTTGTTGGTGACAGGATATACCTTTTTCTTGATGACGATTCTGTTCGTAAGATCTTCGGAGAATTATCGTTAGCAAATATCTGGCTAGAGGCGACCTCAAAGTTATGAACTCGTAATATTCAATAAACCAGATTTTAAGGGCCTTTCCGAAAGGAAAACGTTTTTTTCCGCTGGAGAGTCCTGGAACAACTTTGATTTCATTAAACAGGTCGAGCTGAACAACTTTTGTTCTACCAATTTTTTGTTTTCCCCTAGTTTAGCGGGAGAGCAGGCAAGAAAGCTACATTTTCCGCGCCCATAACTATAGATTTTGAAACTAATTAAATAATCTGATTTTTTAAAATTGTTTTTAGCCTAATTAAACAAAGCCATCTACATGTGTGTTTTAATTTCACCCACAATGCCTTGGGTATCGGGTATCTAACAGTCGATCAAACTCGGCTCTAGGTTTTTAACTTCTTTATAATATACGGCTTAGCCCTCTGTAAAAATAAAGTAAACTAAGGAAAGTATTATAGCTTTGGTCAGTTATTTTTATGGTTTCGGATTAATATTAATCAAATTATCATACTCTTTAGCTAGAATATACTTGCAAACTGCGCTGCAAAATTTATTAAAACATTAAACATTAAAAAAAAACAATGCATTGTGGGTAAAATTTAATAGCCCATGAAAATGGAAAAATGAAAATATAAATGTTGTTAAAAACATGTTGAGCAACACCCAATAAAGACAAATGTTGCTAGGAACATGTTGGGCAACACCACTAAGCAAGAAATATATAGAGGCGTCAAACAGCAAAAAAGTGCTATCAACCAAACGGCTGAGCCTTGAACCCCAGAGCAGCCGAACGAAATGTCTAGAACCCCGAGTGCGTTCGGCTGTTTCGAGATCGAAGCCTTCATTCGAAAGCAAGCACAACAAGAAACCGATTTTCAGTCGCAGATCGAATGCGGAACGTTGAGCACGGCCGCGTTTCTACGCGCTGTGCTCTCGTTTTTCTGTATGTGTGTATATGTGTACAAGCGCTCGCACGTTTGTATGCGTGTGCAAAAGACACTTACCGCTTTTCTTTGTTATATTTTTGATCCTGGGTTGTCTGCGGCCGCAGCAAGTGGCGCCGCGACGGCTCATTTGCTTATGACGTCACGACAATGTGAAAATTAGTTTTATTATCGACTATCACTTTTTAATGCCCTATGACCCAGTAGTTGAAAAACCTAACTACTGGGCCACTTTATCGCTAATTAAGGTCGTAAATTAGATTAATGAGGGTCACCTGTCAACCCTTAGGATTAATGAGGGTCACCTATCAATCTTTAGGGTCATAAATTAGATTATTGAGAGTTATCTGTCAACCTTTAAAAGGTTGTGATCATAAAATGTAATTAATGAGGGTTCAATGTCCACCTATCAATAAAGATAGGCTATTAGTCATGTAAGTACTCGAACTCCCATACGATACGGTTACGAGTGCGAGTGTGATGGAGACATCCACTCACAGTAAGTGATCCTCACCGGAAGTTTCCCTATCTCAAAAAGGTCGTTTGTTTGCAAACAAATAGACGCGCAAGTGCACCCTAATTGATTCTTTAAGGTACAATCTTACACAAACACTTACCCATATACAGATACCGCACTTAAGTGCACGCTAATTGATCCCTAATGCGCGAGCCACCTGTCAAAGAGGTCACTTGTGTGCAAAATCAGGTGTGCAAGTGCTCCCTAATTGATTTTTTATGCTACAATCTTACACAAACAATTACCAATATACAGATACCGCAGCCAAGTGAGCCGGAAGTTTCCCTATCTCAAAAAGGTCATTTCTCAACAATCCGCAAGTGCACCCTAATTGAGGATCAACCTTAAAAAGGTTGTTTTACACGGAACCATATACAGATACCTCACTTAAGTGCACGCTAATTGATCCCTAATGCGCGAGCCACCTGTCAAAGAGGTCACTTGTGTGCAAAATCAGGTGCGCAAGTGCTCCCTATTGATCCTTGAAGGATCAACCTTAAAAAGGTTGTTTTTACACGGAACCATATACAGATACCACACTTAAGTGCACCCTAATTGACTGCCGATTTTTGTTTTACACAAACACTTACCCATATACAGATACCGCAGCTAAGTGAACGCTAATTGATTCCTAATGCACGACCCTCACATTCGATTTTCCCTTTGCCTAAAGGAGTATGCAGATAACGCAAGCAACCACATTTCGATAGTTTGTCTGAAAAATAACTAAATTTCCCATTTCTACTAAAAATGAATACATATTTATATATTTTGTTGAATTTATTTTATAATTTTATTTTTCATCTAGAAGCGATGTTCTAAATTAAGATACATTTTTATAATTTTTAGAGATTTGTGTATGCGTACACTAAAGAAATGACAGGCGCAGGTATCTGTGACAGTGCTTTCATCCATATACGCCCAACTACAAGTTGTGAAATGTTCTCCATATACATTGGAAACCAGCGGTGTATCACCCATTCTCATATTAAAATATTTTAATGAGTCCTCCAGATATTCCATATGTTCGGGGAAAATTTGATCCTTAAATAATTTAATGAAATTATTTATTCTGACAACAAGCTGTTGGATTGTAATTGGCGTTGTGCTGTTGAATTTGTTATTGAGTGAGAACATTTTAAATTGTTTTCGGATCCGTGCACGTCTACTTCTAATGATTTCCAAAATTTGAATGACCTAAGTTTTTGAAAGTTGTTACACAACACGTTGAACTAATCCAGTCAATGGTGTGTATTCAACAAGACGATCATGAATGAGAAGGCAATATACTTTTGTATTCTTCTCACTTGCTGTAGTTAGTTCCGTGGAAATTTTAACATCAATCGGTCCTGATTTGACTGACTCATTCTGGTATGAGAGATCCACAACAACAATGGGCGCCTTCGTCATGAATTCCATCGGAGATAGAAGTGGACGAGACTCCCGATTGTAGTAGCTTTCTTGAAATCTCACATACATGTCATACATGACTGCAAACCGATTTTCATTGTATTTAATATTCAAATCCTCATAGGGGTAGACATCGGAGTTTAGATATACTTTGGCATTTCTCAAATTATTTGTTATTAGTTTTCCATCCAATGTAAACGCAATCACAGCGAACCGTGGACGTTCTCTATTCGCCGACAGCTTAACATTCCACAAATGATGGGTACCCTGCACTAGTATAGGATTTATGTAACAGTCCCAGCTGCGGAATGAGAGTGGTAGGGTAGCCCCACTTTAAATAACATTAAGCATTTTAATTTTAGCACTATCTCTTGGAACAATATGTGGTACTTTCTAGCTAATACTATGTATATCAATTTTATGGTGTCTACCTTCAACTGTTTTAACATACATATCATCAGTATTTTTAGTTAGTAACAGAATGAGTTCATGTTTACAATTTAAAACCACTTTGTTATAGTCTTCAGCGAATCCCATTAACACTTTTAATGGAACGGAAAAGCTGAAATGTCCTCCGCAAGTGATATTCTCTCCACCACTCCATCCAGCATTGCGATAAAGGAGTCCCTACTGTTGACCAACGGAGAGGAAGTTCTTGAGAGTTGATGTGATCCCAGTGAAGCGTGTTTTGTCCACCTCACATCCGTTCGTGCTAGTAGTTCCTGTATTTCCATCAATAGTTTTGCTAAGTGTCCCTTCAAAATGGAGAAAACTGAATCTCCTTGAGATGATGATGCTTTCACTTCAGCTTTTCGCTTACTAATGTGGGGTATGGGGTGATGTGATGGCTTTTTATTGTAAATAATCATTCTGTTGCTCGTAAGTGTAGACGAATTGATACAGGTTCTCCACGCAAATTGATTAAGTCTCCGTTCTGATCCGTTATCCGTACTTCGAGTGTACTTATTTCTCTGGTGTTGATTGGTAAATAAATCAAATTTCGAGGTGTAATATTCATTTTATATCCTGGGGGGACTTTAATTCCAAATTCATGAAGCACATGATTTGGTCTATTCCCCACATATGAGCCACTGATAATATTACATTTTAATCTAATTGAATTTATTTTTAAAATGTTTACTGGATTATCTGAGATGTAAATTTCATTATCATGTGATCTTAATTTACGTTTATTAAATCCAAATAACCGACCAATTGATCTTTCATGATTAAAATATACTGTTTCATTTTTAGTTGAAACTTGAATTTGTAATGTGTTGATGTTACATTCAATTTTTATAGTGTTATGAAGTCCATACTCCTTGAGCCTGTTAATAATATATTTTATTATATCATCAACGTCATATGAACCCATTGGTATTTCGATGACTTTATTTCCAATATGGAAGAGATTGTTACCCATATCAACATTTGGTATAGAATTGAATGTATAAAAGTCAATTAATGCACACTCATAATTACGTTTTAACTCAATTTGTGGGAAAAAATTTTCAGTTATAACTGGTGTGTTTCCATTTAAGGTGATTGTTAATGATGTAGACATTATGAAGCTTGAGTCTGAACTGTATTTTTTCTCAAACAACACATTATACTTATACAAACATTTATTTAAGTATAATAAATTGATCAAATCCCTTTCTAAATCGTCCAGTTTTTATTTCATCATCTTTTGAAATTACCAAAAATTAAAATTTATCATCCCAACATTTCTGTGAAATATTCATAAGTGTTTTAAAATCCATATCACAATTTGCATTATCTCTCCATATATACTTCATGTTTAATCCATCTTGTTTAAAAACAATTATAAAATTCGCATTATCACGTATTAAATATGTTGGATTCAAAGTAAATCCTAGTGCTGAAATTGTTTTTTTGCTTGCCTCAAGTACATTACCAGTGGCAGTAGTCGCCGCAATAAGTACAGTACAAATTGGGCTGCGGAGAAGTGAATACGTCAAGAATACCTTTCGTACTGTACTTATTGCGGCGACTACTGCCACTGGTAATGTACTTGAGGCAAGCAAAAAAACAATTTCAGCACTAGGATTTACTTTGAATCCAACATTTGGTGACCCCCGACTTTGAATCGCAACTTGTTCAAATTGGGACTCCAATTTGACATCGCATCAGATCAATTTTTTTGATCAACAACACCTCCGCATCTTAAGAGGAATTATAGTTCAATTTGAACTCGCAGCAAGATCATTGTTTGATCATAATTTTGAACCGCATTTTTGTTCAAATCTGGATTTAATTAACCAGAAGTAATCACTGTAGTGATTTAATGGTCAACAAGGCGACCACCCCGAAACTTTATTTCTATACTGCTATCAACTTGGCGATAGTCAGGAAAAGAAAAAGCAGGCAATTAAGGTCAACAAGACGACCGAAAATTCAATTTAAAGAGTACGATCAACTTGGCGATCAAAACTCAAAGCTCAGTTGTGGTCAACTAGGCGAACCGATCTGACATTTACAGATTGATTACGATCCATTGTTCTTTATTTATAAACCACGGTGTGAGTCGAGGCACATCATATCAAAATACCTCTTAAAGGTTATTAAATAAATTACAATGGCGCTTCAAGTATTCAGTCTTTATTGGATGAGCAGCATGCGCTGGGCGAGCGCATTCAAGCCTTAATAAGGAATTTTAAAAAGGATTCCGATAGCAGGAAAACTAAACCTGCATATTATACGGAGCGGCTTGCAAATCTGGATGGTCTCTGGTCGAATTTCGCAATCAGGGATTCAAAAATACAGACAGCCTTAAAAGGAGAATCTATGGATTTCTTAAATAATTATTTCATTGAAATTAAAAATTGGGTCGTTAAATATAAAGGTATATTCGACACCAATCTTGCCGCGTTAAAAATCGAAACTGAATCGATTGCATCAACGGAAGAGGATTTAGAAAGTGAATCTATGTTCCGCGAGCAACGGGCACTGATAGATACCTTGGAGCGCATCATGAATAAATTAACGCTCGAAACATGCCAGAATTTTCAGGCAATTATTTTAGAATATTGGAATGAAATAAAGAAAATTCATGTCCAAATTCACAAGAAATTTAAAAATCCGCAGGAATTGGGATATGACGATTCCCGATATCTGATGGCCGAAGATGCCATCATGTCCTTCCAAGTCATGATCGGCAGAGGAAGGAACCATGAAAGTATAGTTAGTTCCCCTACGACGGCAGCATTACCTTTGCCAAATGTGACAATTCCCAAATTTGATGCGAAAAACCCAAAAGGGCGAGCACATGTGCTGCAGGAGCAGAAACACAGTTCAATTGTTTCTTTTGTAAGAAACCAAATCATAGCATTTATAAATGTAATAATTTTCTAAAAAAGACTCCAGCAGAGCGCATCAACTGGACACAGAAAAATCAATTATGTGTCAAATGTCTGAGTGCAAGCCACACCTCAAAATTATGCACAAGAAGAAACTGCTTCAAATGCAACAAAGGGCATAATACCATTCTGCATTTGGAAAAGGCAGCTGACAAGAAGGACGTAATTACTGCGGCGTCAGTAAGTGGAAAACAGTCTAGCTATATACTCTTAGCCACGGCTAGAGTCATCGTCCAAGGAAATAATGGACAAATTGCGGAATTCAGAGCACTATTAGACTCTGGATCCCAAATAAACGCGATTTCTGAGAGAGCAATTCAGAAGTTGTCACTAAGAACCACCAATTCTATGCTTAAAATTAAAGGCATAGGTGGAAAGGCCCACACATCGAACTCAAGAGTCAACGTGGAGATAAGGTCTAAACATGGAAACTTTGTCTCCAGACTAGAAGCGATGGTATTGCCTTACATAGTTGCCGATCAGCCTACGTATCAGATTTCGACGGAAAATTGGAAGATACCAAATAACATAAGTTTGGCCGACCCTGATTTTGTAAGTCCAGCCAAAATAGATATGCTGATTGGAGCTGAACACTATTTTGAAATCATGCAGTCCGAGAGCATACACCTCCAAAAGGGACTGCCAAAACTCCAAAATACCAAACTTGGCTGGATTATAGCTGGAAAGGTATTGGATCAACGAGCAACATCTTCTGTGTGTGCTGTACTCACGGAAGAGGAGAAAGTTGATGAACAGCTCGTAAAGTTCTGGGAGCTTGACAATTTTCATCCAGATAAAAAGTGTTACTCGCCAATAGAAAAGCAATGTGAGTCTCACTTTCTGGAAAATCTTCAGCGAGCACAAGACTCGAGATTCATTGTCCAACTACCCTTTCTGGAGCATACCTCAGCGCTGGGGGAGAGTCGTGACATTGCCACGCGACGATTCTTATCCCTGGAGAAAAGGCTGCAGAAAGATCAGGCGATCAAACAAGGCTCCATTGACTTCATGAAGGAATATGAAGTACTTGGACACATGAAGGAAGTTCCATTAGTAAATCTTCCAGTAAAACATTACTTCGTACCGCATCATTGCGTCTTGAAACCGGAGAGTCACACAACGAAGCTGCGTGTTGTATTTGATGCATCAGCAGTAACTTCTTCTGGGAAATCACTAAATGATTTATTGCACAAAGAACCAACAGTACAAAGCTCTTTAATGTCTATACTGCTTCGTTTTAGAATACACAAATACGTATTCACAGCCGACATTGAAAAAATGTACAGACAAATATGGATCAACCCAAAAGATCAGCACTTTCAAATGATAGTATGGAGAAACGATCCATCGGAAGACATAAAATATTTCCGTCTGAAGACAGTCACGTATGGCACAAAATCAGCGCCATATTTAGCAACAAAGTGCTTGGAGCATTTAGCAAATAAACAAATGCAGCATTATGCGGTTGGATCTCATGCACTTAAAAATGATTTCTATGTGGATGATTGCATCACTGGCGCAGATACAATACCAGAAGCTCTGCAAATAAGAACTGAGCTCAACAAAATGTTACTAAGCTCCGGCTTCAAATTGCGAAAATGGTGGGCAAACAACACGCAACTGCTACAGGGATTGAACAAAGAAGACATCATCCCTGAAGTTCAATTGGAAGACACTGCGTATGAGAATTGCAGTGTCAAAACTCTTGGGATTATCTGGAATCCCAAGATTGACAAACTTTGCGGCAAAACACAAATTGCCACAAATTCTAAAATCACGAGACGCGACGTTGTTTCAGAAATATTTAAGATATTTGATCCTCTTGGACTATTTTCTCCAGTCGTCATAAAGGCCAAAATATTTATGCAGGGTCTGACCAAGGAAATATACGAATACAATGAGGAGTTACCGGAACATTTACAAAAGCAATGGATTGCGTTCCGAGAAAGCTTACAGGCTTTAAACGATATAAAGATCCCAAGACATGTCTTCGAAGGCAAAATACCCACGTCGAAGGAAATACACACATTTGTGGATGCATCAGAAAGTGCGTATGTAGCGGCAGTGTACCTTCGTGCAGTGCACAAGGACAAGAGGGTGACTGTGCAATTGCTATGTGCAAAATCGCATTTAGCACCAGTCAACGCGATTACCCTTCCTCGTTTGGAGTTAAAGGCTGCAGTGCTGGGAGCACAATTAACGTCCACGGTAAAGGAACAACTCTCAATGCAAGCGGTTCCTACATATTTCTGGGCAGATTCAGAAATTGTTCTGTCTTGGATAAACAGTCCTACCACAATTAAGGATAAATTTGTGGCGACACGAATCACGACGATTCAAGGAACATCGCTACAAAGGGAATGGAGGCATGTCCCATCCGAACAGAACGCCGCGGATGTCGCATCAAGAGGAATATGTGGCTCCAAATTCGCACAACATAGCCTTTGGTTGTTTGGCCCACTATTTTTATATGGTCCTTCGTCAAAGTGGTCAGCACCGTTTATTGCCTCCAAAATTGAACGCATGTCCAAGGCTGCAGAAACCTCTTTGGGAGCAGTTAAAGAGGAAGATTTGATCAGCACTATAAATCACGAGAATTCATTTTCCAAACTACTACGGATAGTAGCATACATCATGCGGATAAAACAAAGACCGCTAGTTGCAGGAGCAACAATTAATATGGATGAGCTGGAACAAGCCAGAAAAATAGTCCTTCGTATCATCCAGCAGAAGTATTTCACCGCAGACTTCAAGAATTTGAAGAAATCTCGAGAAGTAGAAAAGGGCAGCAACATAAGCTCGTTCACACCATTTATAGATCAGGACGATCTCATCAGAGTTGGAGGCAGATTGGAAGCATCTGAATTAGCATATGATGCAAAGCACCCTATACTGCTTCAACCTGATCTTTGAAAAAATGCACAAAGATAACATGCACTGCGGAGCCCAAGCGTTAGTGGCCACGTCACGACAAAGATATAAAGGCGAAAACAATTGCGAGAAATGTCGTTCTCAGTTGTGTAAAATGTACCCGAGCAAAGCCTAAATTAATGGAACAAATTATGGGACATTTACCACCATTAAGAGTAACGCAAGCAAGGCCATTTCTTAATGCTGGCGTAGATTATTGTGGACCTTTTAAAATCCACTATAAAATTCGTGGAAAGAAACCACACACAGCATATATTGCAATATTCTGCTGCTTCGATACAAAGGCAGTCAATCTGGAGCTAGTAAGCGATCTTACTACGGAGGCGTTTTTGGGAGCACTGCGTCGTTTTATAAGTCGACGTGGAAAATGCCAAACGCTGCATTGTGATAATGCAACCAATTTTGTTGGAGCCGGGAATAAGCTTCAGGAATTGGAAGATGCCATATTTACGGAGAAAGCCAAAGCAAGAATTATTGAAAGTTGCAACAACAAAGGAGTGCATTTCAAATTTATCCCGCCAAGGGCACCCCATTTTGGAGGATTATGGGAAGCTGCTGTAAAATCAGCTAAGCATTTGTTGCTTAAGAACGTCTCCACAGCTAATCTAACCTATGAAGAGCTAGAGACGGTTATAGTCGAGATTGAGGCTATCTTAAATTCTCGGCCCTTAGTTCCGATGTCATCGGATCCAAATGATATGACCGCTATTACTCCTGGTAATTTCCTTATTGGAGAACCGCTTACCGCTCAAGCTGACAGCGAGCCCTCACAGCAACCACAGTCATTGGGGCAAAGATGGCAAGCTGTGTCTAAGCTCAAGCATGCCTTTTGGAGTCAATGGTCAACCAACTATCTTCAACAACTGCAGCAAAGGCAAAAATGGAGGCGATCATCAGCAAACATTAAGGAAGGAGCGTTGGTGTTAATAAAAGAAGACAACACTCCAGTACTGCAGTGGCCAATGGGACGAGTCATCAAGGTCTTTCATGGAAAGGACAATTTTGTCAGAGTAGTTGAGGTGAAGACGGCAAAAGGATATTTCAAACGAGATATCCAGCATATAGCTCCATTATTTTCAGAAGAAGAGCCGGTGCATAAACACCCAGCCTCCGAGGACACTGAAGACAACAGCGTTGAGGAGCATGCAACAAAACGAAAGAGACCATCAACAATGTCTACTTTAGCAATGACATTGATTGTAATGCTTTTAGTGTTACCGCTGATCAATCATCGTGACACAGTTTATGTCAAGGCCTGGAATTTTCTTCGAAAAAATTGGAAAGGGTCAACTCGCCACCTCGGATTGGTCCATAGTGGTGTACTACAATTTGAATCCCTACTGGCATGATATGAACACATTTTCTATGGGAGTTACAAAAATTGGTCACCTATGCACACAATTTCCACACAAAGAAGCATGTACAAGTATGTACCATCACTTAAAGCATCTGGAGGAGGACCTGCAAGCTGAAAATATGCTATTAGCAAAAACTCGGAAGCAGAGAGCACCACTCGATATTGTTGGAAATATAGCCAGTAGTCTTTTTGGCGTATTAGATTCAACATATGCAAAAGATATGGCTGACACTATAACAAAGGTTAAGGGTAATGAGGAACACTTATTAACCTTATTAAAAAATCAAACGTCGTTGATAGATTCAACAATAAATGTCATAAAAAGAGATGAAGTTTCCAACTCGAAGCGACTAAAATTAATTGAGGATTACATTGCTGACACAAAAAGTGCCAGTAGCGTTTTTAATAAACTGTCTTGGTATACATCACTGTCAACACAACTCTCTATGCTGGCTTCGAATCTCCAACGTGTACAAACGGAAATAATTAACATATTGACAGATATTCGTCACAACAAAATAAGTCCAATGTTAATATCACCACGACAGTTAAAAGAGCAATTGGTACAAATAAGAAGTCACCTAAAGGCTGGACAAATTCTCCCAGTTTCTCCAAGTAGCATCCTCATGGCATACCAGATGATGAAGGGCGAAGCAGCTATTGTAATTGATCGCATCATCATTAAAGTCAGATTTCCGTTGGTGTCATCACAAGTATTGGACATCTACAAGCTGACTCCGATTCCATTCGTATCTAGAGATGCGATCCAGTCAATAGAAACAAGGGCACCCTTTCTTGCCATTAACAGTCATCGTGATGAATTCATAGAAATGTCTGATGCTGACATGAAGACTTGCCAAGAAAGGGCAAAGAATGACTTCATCTGCTACAATAAACAAGCAATGTTTTAATCAGAAACAAGTTGTGAAATGAAATTATTTCATAATAAAACGGATGCTTCTTGCAAAATAATCAATACAAAAAGATCGTTTCTCTGGCTTGGAACGTATGCCGAAAATCAATGGATCTTTGCAACAAATTCATGCTTGAAGCTATCTGCTGTGTGTGTAGATGGAACATCCGACATTGAGTTACAAGGTTCTGGTTGTTTAATTGCCAAGCCTGGATGTACAATTCGAAACACATTAATGACAATCACGACACGAGGAATTACAGAAACTAAACTTCAGGCATCATATGCTCGGTTTGGAGACATCGATCTAACAGAAATCATGACGACAAGCTCCAAGACTACAAATTCCGTCGATGTTAACAAATTGAATGTTAATGAATTACTTCAAAGAAGGATGGAACTGTTCCCGAAAGATACGTTCAAGCTACCACACAGTCTTTCAACGATTGAGCACCATCACATCGCCATTTATATTGGATTAATATTTATAATGGTTATTAGCATCATCCACTTTGTCAAAAAATGGCAAAGGACTCAACAACGTCAGCGAGGTTGTAGCTCACCTGCAAATTCGGCAACTCTCGCAACGCAACCATTTACAATCAACATTAATGATTGTTGAACATCCGTTCAACGGGCGGGAGAATGTACAATTTCGTGGACTAGAAATTGCTCGCAGCTGCCACCGGCAGTTTATTGATAAGATTGAGACTGGTCACTGTCCATCTACCTAAACAAACTAGGGACTATCTGGACGACACAGGCCTGTGCACACATGTGTTACTTCGGGCCGTAAATGAATCCCACGATCGGTCACGTATTGCATGCAGACTTCGCGGGAATTAGTTATCTAA
Organism: Drosophila rufa; assembly: GCA_018153105.1. Taxonomy (NCBI): domain Eukaryota; kingdom Metazoa; phylum Arthropoda; class Insecta; order Diptera; family Drosophilidae; genus Drosophila; species Drosophila rufa. The sequence goes on from JAECXS010000135.1 coordinate 7,170,524, forward strand.
GTAGTTCACATATCTGTATCCAGCTGTTAATGTTTTGATAGGATAAACCATGTATCTGATAAATGTAACCCAGAGTAGACCTAAGTAAATACCCTTTGACCCGAGAACATGTATATAAACCCCGTGCCTTACTCAATAAAAATTAGTACGAAAGGTATTCTTGACGTATTCACTTCTCCGCAGCCCAATTTGTACTGTACTTATTGCGGCGACTACTGCCACTGGTAATGTACTTGAGGCAAGCAAAAAAACAATTTCAGCACTAGGATTTACTTTGAATCCAACAAAATGTTTCGGAATATGGGTATACGTTTGAGATAAATAGAATGAGTCTATATTTCGATGACGCCCCATACAGAAAACGCTCCTAACGTTATCTTGCTTTTCACATGCGATATCGTCAAATATTATAATCGAATTATTTTTAGCTTCCTGGGGTGACAAAACTTCGTCATTAGCTGAGAATGTGAAATATCCCATTCCTTTTATTGTTTTAATAAGTTTTTCCAAATATTCATATTTCGGTTGGTATAAGCTCTTTGAAAAAACATAAATATTTTCAAATTTAAGACCATTTGGACTTTCAATTCATCACATTAGTTTTTCCACAATTGGATGGACCCACAATTAATGCTCCAATTGTGTTTGGTAACAAAGTGCTGTGACGTGTAGGATTATTCCACCCATGACTCCCACCCTCAACATTTCGTACTATAATGCTTTTGGATTGTCTTAATAATCGCATGTTAATTGGAAATGAACTTCATTCGATGACAATCTCTCGATGATTGAGGTGTATATAAAATGGGAAAACATTTTTATAATATAATTAGTCGCAAATCAAATGTCAAGGTTGGAAGTGGTTTTATCAATAATATAATAAACACATTACCCTTTGAAGGTCATATACCTGGATACAATTATTGTGGACCAGGCACTAAGCTTCAGAAACGATTAACAAGTGGTGATCGTGGAATCAATGCTTTGAATGAAGCTTGTAGGGAACACGATATTGCTTATTCAAATAGTACAGACTTGAGTGAACGTCATAAAGAAGACACTGTTTTAATTGAAAGGGCGTGGGATCGATCAAAAGCATCAAATAGTAGTTTTGGAGAGAAAGCAGCCGCATATTTTGTAAAAAATATAATGCAAGCAAAGAAAAAATTTGGGATGGGGGCAAAGGTAGTAAAAAAGAAAGTTGCAAAAAAATCTCTTGCCTCAATAAACAAACAAGCTTCAAAATAATTGAGAAAGAATAAACCTCTTGATATTTTGAATGCAATAAAAGTTGCACGCAAAGCAGTATCTAACTCAATAGGATGTAGAAAAAATGTTGTAATTCCCCGAGTTATAACCGTCCCCAAAGTGGGTGGGTTCTTGCCGCTTGTTTTAATTCTTACAGCTTTAAGCGCTGTGGGTAGCTTAGCCTCAGGTAGCGCAGCGATTGCAAAAACTATTAATAATGCGAAAATGGCAAAACAACAACTTGAAGAGCAAAGGAGATATAACAAACGAATGGAAACTGTAGCGTTGGGGGCAGGACTGTATTTACACCCATACAAAAAGGGATATTCATTTTATCATTTTCAAAAAATATTAAAAATAAAATCAGGAATCCAAAAAACTACTAAGCATGCTACCCAAAAAAGCGCTATCTAATATTGATATATTAAAGTATGCAATTAAAAATATTCCATATTTTCGGGGTGTGTATATGAAAGATGAGTTACCAAAATACCCAAATAACCTCGAATCAGGAATAATAAATCTAGCAAACTCAACATCAAAAGGTACGCATTGGATAGCATATTTTAAAAGAGGATTATCATCATATTATTTCGATAGTTTTGGAAACTTAAAACCACCATTAGAAGTAGTTAGATATTTAGGAAAAAACATTAGCTACAATTATAATCGCTGCCAAAAATTTGGGACTGTGAACTGCGGACATTTGTGTCTTGAGTTTTTGAGTGTAATTACCAGAAGCGCACCGACAACAATGCTCTAAGTGGTATAGATTGTATCACCCCTACCTAAGCGGAAACATGTACTTACTGAAGTTTCCTATCAGTCTCACCTAAGCGAAAACATGCACTTACCTGAAGGTCCCTACCAGTCTTATCAAGCGGAAATATGCACTTACCTAAAGGTTCATATATGTCTCTGTAACCTTTCGCACACAACATGAGTGGGGCTTACCTGCTTTGTAACCTTTATCCAACAACATAAGTGTACAAATTGAAGTAATGGGAGGAGAAATGTGTTCATGTCTGCTATAAAATCAGACCGTGTCTCGTGGAAAAATATCATTCGACCTGAAGCAGTCTCAGCAACACAACCAGCAGCAACTTCAACCACCTCCAGCACTCTCACCGTCAGCATGACAACCAACACTCCCACCAACCACCTCCAGCCACTTCCAGACTTAAAAATGGTAGCCAGCACTATATATATATAATCTATATAAATATAGATATATATATATATATCCATGATTCGTGAATTACTTCACAGTATATTTTCAACCACAAGGGTGTAATAACTGATTACATTCTGTCAAATCAAGTGAATTAAAAAATATGAAGCAGAATATTTTAACTCAATTGACAAAAACTCGAGATGCACTAAAAAGAAAATTTTCACAACTAAAACATCTCAAAAACCAGAATATTATTGGGTTGGAGGAAACGTTTTAGCCTATAACTGAACCTTTACATGAACTTGTTAATGAAAACAAAAAATTACAAAACACCATACCTAACGAATATCAAAATGTTAAGTCTGAAATAAAAAATAAACAAAACTATAGTCCAATAGACATTAGGTATAGTACACCTCTCGTAAAAAAGAAGAAACTCTCATTTTACACTGCAAATAATGCAAATAAGAAAGCTAAATATGGTGATGATTATACTACATTGGATTCAAGGTTGAAGAGTGATGAAGATGATGATGATGATCAAGATGATCAATACTATTCTCAACCAGCTATAGAGGACTCATCATTCATGCTAGCAGATCAACACATAGCTCACACATCGAGTGAATTACCGACCTTAACCTCTCCCTCTTCACAACAAGTTTTACAAAACCAATTCTCTCCCCATTCATGGATTGGATCACCGAGTCTTCCTTCTCATCATTCATCAACAATAGCTCATCACTCACCGGAACATGAAAAGAGTTCAAAAAATTTAAATATTAGTGAGCTCGCGCGAAATTACCTTTTAGACAAGACATATAGTCCATATAAAAATAAGAATGGTGAATTAATGTTGGGAAATAGTCACATTAATGTATCCAACAATAAAATTGAATTTGATAATGGTCAGAACTGGCATCTCACTAGTGGTCTTTATTCTCTAATATTCCACAATTTACCACAAAATTATAATACAAATGAGTTAGAAATATATCGAGAAATTGTATTAAAAACTAATTTTTATCGAAGAAACTTTCAATCAAAAGGACAGGTGAAAGGAACGAGGGCAGTAAAATATAGAAATATTATAAAACCACTTTTATCAAAATCATCGAATGTTGAGTCTACTCCCAAAACCACCAACTCAATTGTATCTGGATCTGGATTCATGAAACTTGATATGAGGAAACCAAGCTATGTTTATTGGGATGATCCGAATGAGCTAGTAGAACGACTACAACTCTTAATTGCCTCTCAATCAGCGGGACATACTAATCACACAAATGAAATTACATCGATAATTGAAGAATTGAGAGAGGCTCAAATTATTTAATTAAGTTAGTATATATTTACGTGTTTATTTTCAAATGAGATTATAATCATCATGTCCGTTGACAAGTTTGGACATTATATAAGTGATAAGCAGAATTCTAACCACTTAAAACATTATGAAAAAACTATTTCAGGACTCTTCATTGATACTGATGGGAACTTTAATATCCAACAAAAACGAATAAAGAATGGTGTCAATCCTAAAGAGAACACAGATCTAGTAATCAAAGAATATGTTGACAACTCCATAAAAAATTTTAGAGATTCAATGTTGAGTGAAATAGTTGTTACAACATCTGATGTCAAAACTGTGGATATTGACGAAAGATTAGGCAGACTTGAGGTAGTTGTCTCAACAATTATCGAAAAATTTGCTCGTTCTAAATAATTTTAGTATATTAAGAAAATCACTATAATAAAGTATTCCCAAACCATAACTTATATTTTTATTATTATTTTTGTACATTTTTTATTTATTTTATTATTAATATTATTTTTTGTTTTTTTCTTTTATAAATAAGTATGGGTAGACGGGGAATTATTAATGAATTACACGCTCCCTCTTTTAAACATTTTACACGACTAAGAGTAATTACAAAAGGAATTAATGACTTATGGCAAGCCGACTTGGTTGAAATGGGGAAGTATGCCCCATCAAATAATGGATATCGCTACCTACTAACAGTAATAGACACATTCTCAAAATTTGCTTGGGGGGAAGCTATAAAATCTACAAAGGCAACAGACGTTGCTCTCGCGATGGATAGAATATTAAAATCAGGGGGTGGTGTTCCTAAACATATACAAACCGATGATGGAAGTGAGTTTTTCAATACTATTTTTAATGGGTTAATGAAACGAAATGAAATATGTTGGACTTACGGTTTTCAAGATTTTTAGCGTAGAAGAAAAAATCTGGTTTTTCGCGAATATCTTCAAAACGGTTCCTTGGAAATGTTTTTTAATGAGTTCAACGTGTTCAGAAACTCAAAATTATGCCGATAAAGTGGGTCTTAACGATTATATAAAAAAAAAAAAAAATGTAAACTAGTGTAATCAAAGTACAGAATACTTATCCAACAACATACTTACTGGAAGATTTAAACGGGAATCCAATTAAGGGATCCTTCTATAAACAAGAAGTGAAAAAAACAATATTCCACACACATATCTAGTTGAAAAAGTACTAAAAAAGAAAGGAAATAAAGCTCTAGGACGATGGTTGGGTTTTCCCAAATCCGATGATAGTTGGATTGATAAATCTGAAATTTTTAAATTAAATAAGTACAAGAACATCAATTTTGTGTTTTCTTTTTCTTTATTTAACATAACAACTTTATTCTTAAATTAGTATTATATACATTAGCTTTAATTTATTTAATAATCTTATAATTAAACATTTTTAATACATTTTAAAATAATAAATTATATTACAATGTTAAAATGATTGTCTTATTTTTTTATGAACAACATATATTAGCTTGTAATGCATAATTAATTCCCCCGTATGAAAGTCGAGCGCACCTTCATTAAATTCTAATTTTCTCTTAATTGAATTAATCTAGCTGACTGTACTTTGAGTACCCGGTAAGTTTTCCAACTCAATCATTTGGTTGTGCCAAACTCTTGATTGTGCTTCCGGACTAGACAATGAACACTCAATCTCATTTTGAATCTTTTTATAATGACCTATTGCAAGAGTTGAAACTCCATCTTCACATATTTTTCTCTTATCATCTTTGTTATCTAATGTGACTTTTGTTAATTTTATTGTGCTTATTTCATGCCCTCTAGATCTAAACATGTACATACTATCACTTTTTTGTTGTCCTGTGAACAAACAATTTTTATATGCTTCAAAAGTATTTTTTCCCAAACAACTTCTTTTAACTCCCTTGTTCCTCTTTACACACTTATCGGGTTCACTAGATACATTTTGAGATGTGTAGGCATACATTTTGGATCGTAGTCCAACAAACTCACTCATCGATCTACCCTGTAATTCATCCTTAAAATAACCTAATCGCTTTTTATAACACCTGTTAAAATTATATAGTGTAGCCAATTCATCTGGATACTCAGATGTGTCAAATTTGGAATCGACATCATCTCGAATGTATGCATATAAATCATTCGTTTTTATTGAGTAAATAAATGAATCAGTGTCCATATAATTTACCTTCAATGCATCCTTAAATTTTGGCTTCATGTATGCATAATGAAAATCATACATTTTCCACTTCGATAACTCCAAGACTATGAAACCTAAGTACGTTGGTTTATCATAAACATTGGATAATCTATTCATTTGAATAGCATACATGTGTTCACTAAATTTTATGGCACTGTGGAAATTTGATTTTGCTGTTAAGTTTTTGGCACATAATCGAGGACGTCCACCTCTTGGACCTACAGGTGGGGCTTCCCATTCCGTAACTATGTGAACGTCTAAGCGTTTGGAAGAGTCCTCAAGACATTTTCCATAAACAGCACTGTTTAATAATTAAAAAAAATCTTTTTCAAAATTGTTCTTAGCCATTGTTCTATGTTCGGTGTTTAAATCAATATACTTTTTAAGCCATGCCTCCTGTTTAAATTGTAAAATGGTGTGAATATTTTTTACTTTTAATCCATTCATCATACATTGTTGTAATGATCTAATGTGAATTATATATTTTTCTTTATCACGGAGATCGGCTATTAACTTTTGAACTTTTGAATTTTTGGATGGAAGTTTGTTCGCTGGACAGAAAGGTAGATCATTATGTAAGTCGTGCAGCGAGTATGGATATTCCAAGTCAACCTCTAGAATATATAAATGTATTTACTTCTGTTTGCTCTAACCATTTGAACTCCCCATATGGAAGCTTTTCTGACATAGCCCACCCATATAGATTATTAGCATCCACATATAATAAAAATTCTGATTGTTTAGTTGGATGAAAATCTTTAAGGTATTTGTGATTGGCTTTTGTATACCTATGACTACTTTGAACCAATCCGCCTCGAATACCACTCTGAATATAATTAATCATATCAATATCTGAGAGTATTTCGAGGTTTATTGCTGTTGTTTTTAACATTGCATCCCATGATAAACCTGGAGTTGTATAGTAATGAGCTGGACCGAGCTCATAAATATTTAAACAAATTTTTTTAAAGTTTTGGAAAACGTCTGTTAGTAATAAAACATCAGTTTTCAAATATAGCTCCAAATAATCTTTAAGTGTTTGACAATTGAAATGATTCCACACTTGAGATGCGTGGGTCTATTCCGCTTCAGAACATTCAGTCTCTGTCAAATTGCTATAAAAACTGGTTCTTGGTGGGAGACAAGTTTCCTCTAGTTTTTGAGTAGAATCCAAATATTCATAAGGAAATACACCTTTTCTACGAAGTAGAGTGAAATCGGTGATATTTGAAAATTGTGATTTCAACACATTAAAATTATCTTCATTTAAATTACTTGCAAGTGTGTCTAGACTAGAGGGCATGAATCTGAGAGTGTCTAAAAATCTTATTTCAAATTTATTTGCTCCCATAGGTATATATTTTAAAATGGAAATATATAATTCCTTATTCAAAGGAATTACTTTAATTTCCCCTTCGGTCTCTCCCAGTTCTTTCACAAATAAATGGGCATCATATTTTGAAAAGTTGTGAAAGAACACGGGAATAAAATTATTTGTTTTCAATTTGAGATTGCACTCATTATGAGCTGCACCTCGAAATCTACCTGTGAAGTGGCAATGGTCTCTCACTCTATCATTTCTCAAAATACCCTTGCAGATGTGGCAATTGAGAGCCTCATCAAAATCATGTAAATCCTGTGTACTCATTTGGATTGGAAGCACATCCTTCATGTGATTTTCATATAACTCAGACAAATCGGCAAATCGTTAGAGTATCAACAAAAGTGCGACTCACATTCCCCCCCGTTTTCGTTACAAACTTATCTAATCCTGAGTCAAATGTACACTTTATATAGTATCCAAATGCTACAGGTATATGCTTATTAATAATTTGTGATCTATCACTTACATTCGTCGTAGTGGGTTCTAGCATACACTCAAAATCAGCGTCGATGATAGTTGGAGAAGTTGAGCACCATTTTATCTGGATTGGGGGGGTTCGTTGTCACTTTAGTACATCTCTCTCCATGTCGATCAAATCTCTCTGAACTGGTTGAGGAATTCAGATATTTGTTGCAGAACCAACGTTTCACACGCTGATTTCCCATTTGTTTTGAAAGTAGGCTGTAATTAAAGAAATCGAATTAGTTATCTTGAATGATTTCTATTTTTAATGATAGTGCTTACCGTGAAATATTTTTTATCCACACATAGTGGCCACGAACGTCAGCTGATGGTCCATCGATGAATAATAAATTTATGTGGAGAATTCTTTCCACTTCATCACAATAGAGTGGTCCAAACATTAAGTTTGTTTCCTCATTATATCCAAACACATTTATACTTATGTTTTGGTTTTGAGCAACCAACTTCTTTATTTCTCGAAGTTGCATTGGAAAGATTAGTCCAGTGAAATCGAGTTTGATGTTGTCTCCAATAAAAATTATAGGTGATGTGATATCCACTCTGTATGTTGAACATCTCTGAGGCTTCGATGAAGTTGAGAAGGATGATAATATTGCCCACTTAAAGCAGAAGACGTCATCATTCTCAACATTTATGACTGCCTTTCTCGCTTGTAGCTTCGATGGTAGCTTAAAGTGTTCAGATCCTTTCAAGGGATCACACAATTCCACTCTGATTATCCGGATCAGTGTCCATCCACTATCCTTCTCCTGGAACTCATCCATTCTTGTCTTTATGATGCTGACATGGGTATCATAAAGTTCCTCTAAATTAGATCCTATCGTAACCAGATTCATTTTAGACTGGAACGATTTTGTGTCTACTTGAGTACCATGTTCTTTAACTAACATGTACTCAGCAAAAAGTTCGAAATTGACTTTTGATGATGTGTGGGCGCTCAATACCCTTTCCAAATGAGGGAGCTTCGGATCGCACATGTGTGTGCCATTGCACACCTGAAGGTAAATAAAAATTGCAAGAGTTGCAGAAAAGTGTGTTGGTGTTGTTGATATTCATGATGATGATGTTGATGTTGTTGTTGATGTATTAATTTGATTTATTTGATATTGTTTTTGATTGTTTATATGTTGTATGTATATGTATATTTATATTATAAATAACATTCACTTTTTAACTCGGGTTTTGTATCTTAAATTTGGTTTAAACTCTGCGACGATTTTAAGTGCTTTAGGTAAATGTATATATTTGTGTTTTATTATTTATTTATTTTGAATGTTTATATTATAAGCACATTTCACTTTGTAACTTTATGTTAAAATTTGGTTTAAACTCTGCGACGGTTTTATGTGTTTTAGGTATATGTATATATTTGATTGATTGATTGATTGATTTATTGACTTACATCCTAGCACAACAAGATTAACTTATCTTTAGAGTACTAGTCACATCGATTTTATACATTGAAATTCTTATAAATAACAAATTAATTTTAAGTATAATATTAAATTAACATAAAAGTTTTGTGACATATTATGAGTGTAGCTTTATTTTTTTTTTGTGTTTATTATTTTAGGTGTTGAAAAAGGAGTTTTTTAAATTGCGTTGCGTTTTTGATCTGCTTGATGTGGTTTGGAAGTCGATTCCAAAGACGAACAGCGTGTATATAAAAGTGTCTTTCAGAACTTGCGAGTTTAAGTCTTAAGCAAACTATGTCACTTCTTCTTATAGAAGTGGCGAAACGTAATTTTTCGAACAGGTATGATGGCTCTTTAGTAAATATTATTTTGTGTAGCAAAAGTAAAGCCCTTGCGTTTGTCCAGTCATTAAAATTGAGATTAAATATTTTATACGAAAAAGGAGATACATGATCAGTTCTTTTAAGGTTAAATATATACCTTGCCACACTATTAAAAGCTACTTTTAATTTCTGCTTGCTTATTGCATCACAGTATCCAAAAACCTCTACTCCATAAAATAAGGTAGGCATTAGATAGGTTTTAGCAATAAGCATTTTTAGTTCAGGAGTTAAAAAGTATTTTGAATTCTGTAGTTGCCTAAGTAAGCCATATGTTTTTCCAACCGCTTTAGCAATATGATCACTCCAGTTCAAAACGGAGTTAAATGTAAAGCCTAGGTTATTGGCAGTGCTTACATATTCAATGGAGGAGTTGCCTATTCGAAGTTTTGGAAGGTCTGCCGTATTTAACGATTTTTTATATATGATTAGACATTTTGACTTGGTTTGATTTATAAGCAACCCATTTTTCTTCGCCCACTCATTTACGGCGTCCAGATCATTATTACATATACTAATACAATTATCGATATTACGCAAAGGACGACTTACATACATTTGAACATCATCAGCATATAAGTGGACATCACATACAGAGATACTTTTGGACAAATCATTTACATAAATTGAGAACAACAGAGGACCAAGAACTGACCCCTGTGGAACTCCACGTTTGACATACAATAACAACGACGATTTAGACATGGTTACTACAGATTGAGATCTATTACATAAATAGGAGGTCAGAAGGTTCACAGCCGATGACGAAAAACAATACATATTTCTTAACTTTGTACATAAAATCTCGTGGTTAACCGTGTCAAAAGCTTTGCTATAGTCAAGTAGAGTTAAAAAAGTCACATAATTGCTATCTTGCTGCTGTCTAATATCTTCACTAATTTTAAGGATTGCTGTTGTACAGCTCCTATTTTTCCTGAATCCCGACTGCTTATTACAAAGTAATTGGTTCAACATCATAAACTTGTTTATTTGTTTGGCCATTATATTTTCAAAAATTTTTAGATAGATATGGCAATATTGAAATCGGCCGGTACTCCTTGTCCGTTTTCGGAATAGGCAAAATTTTTGCTCTCTTCCACAGATTTGGGAATTTAGACATAGTGAATATGCTGTTGAAAATATATGTTATGTACCGTATAATTTTAGGGAGAAGTATCTTAACGAATTTTGGATTTATGTCATCTAGACCTGTAGCATTAGATTTAATGTCAAGTATTGATTCTAAGACGTCACAATGGTCAACACATATAAAGCTAAATCTACTATCACAGCTGGTTGCAGGTACAGAGTTCAGGTATTTGTGTTTTATTTTTTGTTTATTTTGAATGTTTATATTATAACCAAAATTCACTTTGTAACTTTATGTTAAAATTTGGTTTAAACTCTGCGATGATTTTAACTATTTTAGGTATATGTATATGTTTGTGTTTTATTTTTTGTTTATTTTGAATGTTTATATTATAAACAAATTTCACTTTGTATCTTTGGATTTATTGTCAACTTTTATTTTATATGTTAACTCTGCGACGATTTTAAGAACTGCGGTGCGAAGGTATTGTTTGGCGGACAAACTAGAAGTGAATGGTAAAACTAATAGACTCTGGTCACCGCACTTGACCAGCTAATTGTTTACCATCTGGGATTCGGTTTTTGCATACAACGTAAAACCGCACTGAGATACACTTTTATCGGATTGAGCCATTTAACTAAAAGGTACCCCAGCGCGAGCCTTGACTGTGATAATTGTTTGACCTTTTTCGGTGATTGTGGCTCGTGTGCTTGTGTTGGATGTCACAAAGGAAAAGTTAATTGAAGGGTCGCACATTAGGAAACAATTAGCGTGTACTTGGGAGCGGTATCTTTACATGGTTCCGTGTAAACACAACCTTTTCAGGTTGATCCTTTAAGGATCAATTAGGGAGCAGTTGTGCACCTGTGTTTGCACACAAACGACCTTTTTGACAGATGGCTCGCGCACTAGGGATCAATTAGCGTGCACTTAAGTGAGGTATCTGTATATGGTTCCGTGTAAAACAACCTTTTTAAGGTTTATCCTCAATTAGGGTGCACTTGCGGATTGTTGAGAAATGACGAAATCACGAATTAGGGATCCATTAGTTTTCACTTGGCTGCGGTATCTGTATATGGGTAAGTGCTTGTGTAAGATTGTAGCTTAAAGAATCAATTAGGGTGCACTTGCGCACCTGGTTTTGCACACAAGTGACCTCTTTGACAGGTGGCTCGCGCATTAGGGATCAATTAGGGTGCACTTAAGTGCGGTATCTGTATATGGGTAAGTGTTTGTGTAATATTGTACCTTAAAGAATCAATTAGGGTGCACTTGCGCGTCTATTTGTTTGCACACAAACGACCTTTTTGAAATAGGGAAACTTCCGGTGAGGGTCGCGAATTAGGGATCAATTAGTGGGATTGTTGAGAAATGACCTTTTTGAGATAGGGAAACTTCCGGTGAGGATCACTTACTGTGAGTGGATGTCTCCATCACACTCGCACTCGTAACCGTATCGTATGGGAGTTCGAGTACTTACATGACTAATAGCCTATCTTTATTGATAAGTTGACATTGAACCCTCATTAATTACATTTTATGATCACAACCTTTTAAAGGTTGACAGATAACTCTCAATAATCTAATTTATGACCCTAAAGGTTGACAGGTGACCCTCATTAATCCTAAGGGTTGACAGGTGACCCTCATTAATCTAATTTATGACCCTAATTACCGATAAAGTGGCCCAGTAGTTAGGTTTTCCAACTACTTGACCCAAACAAAGTTGAGACCCTTGGTTTGACCGAGTCGCACCTAACCTTAGTTTAACGTAAATTTCGGGGCTTGGCCATAGTGACCTTCACTGCAAGATTATTCGTAAATAGAGTAGAGACCCAGGGTTTGCCCGAGTCTAGGCTAGCTGAAAAGAACGCCCAATAAAGAGACGTCTTCCTTTCTTGAGTTGATATTTCAAACTGATTCTTTATTTTAAAGTCAGCGCTTACGTAGCGGTCATGAGATTCTTAAAAACTAGTCTTATCGCTAGACCAACGCAGTGGTTGTTTAACCCTAACATGGGAAAAATTCTTGAGTGCGATGGGAAAGATACAGCTATCCCGCACCTATCATATATTTTGTGACCCACGCAGGAGCTCAGATTACATATTTGTCAAGATTACATTTTTGTCTGTGCTAGGCTCAAGTGTTTTGTGTTAGGCCCATTTGGCCGCTATATTTAGAGTCATGCGCACATGCGCTAAGCAGTGTACAGCTGCATTGATTTGTATAAGATAAATACATACATGTATATATATATATATATATATACGTATATGTAAAAACGTGTTCATGTTTGAACATTCTGCCAAGGACCAGCAAAATTAGGCGTGCAGTTTCACATTTGACACATAAAATACAAAAATGTTATTAAACAATTTTACATATCTATAAAAAACAGTGTTCGTTCTGAACATACTGCCAAGGGCCAGCAAAAATGGGTGTAGTTTTTTAAATTTGACAAAATTTGAATACATAAAAATTATTATTGATCAATTTTAATTTTTACTTCAATTTAGTGGACTGTAATAATTTTCTAACATTTTTTTTTTTTTAAGATGACTTTCTATTTTGTTTTTAATTTTATATTTACTTTACTCCATAGTCCAACTTGTGAATATGTAGATTCCGCTGACGTTGAAGACGTAAAGTTGAAGTTGAAGACCTCTGGTGTTGATTAATCTGCCTCTGGTGTGCAGACGATGATGATGACGTTGATGGTAGCTAGCCGATGATTGTAATCTCATGGCCAAGCCGATTGTATAGTAGCCAGAAATTTTTGCGGCGTTGGATCTGACATTGATCCCGATTGTCGATGGTTTCGACTATTTATTGTTATCATATTTTAAGATAACTTCGCTGGAACTTTTGTCCAACACAATTTTTTATAGTAGATATTGCAAAACTTTTTTATTGTTCGATTTTTGATTATCAAACACAATTTTATAGATAAATTGCAAACTGTTCACACAAAGAGGACTTTTTTGTATCCTTCTGCATAAACTAGACTCTGTACCTTTCCACATGGGGAAACTTTAGTCTATTATTTTTAGCAACCTTAACTGCGGGCGCCTTTGCACTACATACAGATTTTTTAAGGTGCTATCCTTCCTCTGAGTTTCTTACCACTGGTGGGGGAAAACTATAGAGTTGTGTGAAGGACCAAAATAAAGAGAACGCCCAATAAATACGACGTCATCATTCTGGGAATTCTAAATTGAAAACTTGATGTTTGAGGCCTCAACCACTTTTAAATTGGGTACAACAACCTTTAGTTTAATCTCAAAACTAAGGTGTTTTGTTTAAACATAAAAGATTTTTGTATATCTTTTTGCTTTATATGTTATTCTCTGTTCCTTACCACGGGTGGGGGGAAACAAGAGATATTTATTTTTGCAACCTTAACTGCGGGTGCCTTTGCACTACCTACAGACTTTTAAGGTGCTGGTTTAAAAAATTTGAACCTCTTACCACAAGGGGGAAAGTTACAGAGTGCCCCGAAGGGCCAAAATGAAAAGAACGCCCAATAAAGAGACGTCTTTCTTTCTTGAGTTGATGTTTAAAACTGATTCTTTATTTTAAAGTCCGCGCTTACGTAGCGGTCATGAGATTCTTAAAAACTAGTCTTATCGCTAGACCAACGCAGTGGTTTTTTAACCCTAACATGGGAAAAATTCTTGAGTGCGATGGGAAAGACACAGCTATCCCGCACCTATCATATATTTTGTGACCCACGCAGGAGCTCAGATTACATATTAGTCAAGATTACATTTTTGTCTGTGCTAGGCTCAAGTGTTTTGTGTTAGGCCCATTTGGCCGCTATATTTAGAGTCATGCGCACATGCGCTAAGCAGTGTACAGCTGCATTGATTTGTATAAGATAAATACATACATGTATATATATATATATATACGTATATGTAAAAACGTGTTCATGTTTGAACACTAGCTGTATAAATTTCAAAGTCTAATCACGAGTACCGCTGCTTGAGTATTAATCCTAGTCCGAGTGTAGAACAAAGAAGCAACCGAGCCCACGCTAACTGTAGTTTAACGTAGACTTATAAACTTCCGGGTTTTAATCTTTTTTAAGGCTAAATGCAGTGCGCCCAGAACCTCTAAAGGCACCCGAACCGACACTAAATTTAGGTTAATGCGAGTTTCTGGGTTTCCCCGTGCTTATGTTAACCAAATGTTAACTGTCGTCGGATCAGAGGTCCTGGGTATGGCTGGGTTGGCACCACTAGTAACCTGGATGTGAATTTCTAGGGTGCACCATATTTCCTAATAGTTCACAATTTCAAACTTGTCGGCGACAGGGTATACCTTTTTTTCTTGATGACGATTCTGTTCGTAAGGTCTTCGGAGAATTATCGTTAGCAAATATCTGGCTAGAGGTGACCCCAATGTTATGAACTCGGTTAGGGTGGACCCATATAGCTTTACTGAATCGTCTAGACCTCTCCTAACCACTAAATCCCTCGATTCCTAACGAATGGGCACCCTTAAATATAATATTATAAATATTTTTGTGGAGGTACTGGCCAACCGCTGAACTAACCCCGGCTGGGAAAACACCTTTACATAGTGAATATGGATATATACTAGAAGTTGACTTGGAATATCTATACTCGCTTCACGACTGCCACAATAACCTACCCTTCTGTCTCCCTTCAAAAGATTATAGAGTTCAAAAATATATAGCTGATCTTCGTGATAAGGAGAAATACATTATTCATTACAAATCGTTAAAACAGTGTTTGATGGGCTGAGTCTTAAAAAAATGCACACCATTTTAGAGTTTAAACAGAATGCCTGGCTCGAAAAATATATTCACGTAAACACTAAACACAGAACTAGGGCATATAAGTAATTTTGAAAAAGATTTTTTTGAATTATTTAATATTAGTGTTTGTGGCAAATGTACGAAAAACTCTAGAAAGAGGAAAGATGGTTAGTTACAGAATGGGAAGCCCCACCCGTATCTATGTGCGAGGGAGTTAATGGCCAGATTAAATTTTCAGCACATCAAAGTCTAAAGAAAAGTAAGGGAGTGAAGCGATATTGTTTAGAAAAAATTACGTTTAAAAGCTATACAAATTATTTGTTTACAGCAGAGCAACAATAGTGATTGTATGTACATGTTTAGGGTCTAGAGGGCATGAAATTAGTACATTCAAAATAACAGAAACTAGATTAGACAACAAAGATGACAAGAGAAAAGTTTGTCAAGAGTCAAGAGTCAAGAGTTTGGCCTAGCCACATGATTTGGCTAGGAAACTCACAAGGTATTCAAGCTGTTGTGAGTAAAATAAATTCACATAAGAGGAAATAAGAGGCTAATAAAAGTGCGCTCGACACGGATGAATTAATTATCCTTAGCAACATCCTTCGCAGTCTTAGATTTAATTGCTTCACCCCAAGCGATTTTTCAAAAGGTATCAATTACTGTTAGTAGGTAGCGATAACCATTATTTGTGGAGGAATACTTTCCCATTTCAAACAAGTCAGCTTGAAAAAAAAACAATAAACTACATCTTAGACCAACTCCGGGAGGCAAAGTTTATTAGCACGATAGATCTGAAAGCTGGATACTGGCAAATACCAATGGATTGTAACAGCCAACAGTACACAGCATTCACGGTACATGGTCGCGCATTATTTCAATAGAAGCTCGTGCCCTTCGGATTATGAACGGCACCGGCGACATTCAAGGGAGAACTGTACAAAAAGAGCTAAAATATCTGGGTCACATAGTCAGCGACCGCGAGATCAGAACTGATCCAGGGAAGGTAGCGACCATCCAGGACCTGCCAACACCAAGAAAATTAAAATCAACTCTAATATAAGAAACAGGAACAATAAAACTTAAGAGGAAAATAATTATAAAATTTGCGAAAGATTCAAATTTGAAAATTAGCGCGCGAGCGCCACTGATTGAGAACAAAGGGTCACACTGGACCGATGGGGCGCTGGTCACACCAAAAGAGCTAATTCCTCATGCGCGGCGGTCACACAAGACCTCGCCAAAGTCCTACATAAAGCTGGCCACAGCCCGTAGGAAGTCACTTAGCCACCGACAGAGATCGGGTGAGGTAAGCCTACTACATTCATTCAGAATCAGTGCCAAGAGTCTGTTTGCGGACAGGATCTTCGGATCTAATTAATCACATGTAGTTAGTTACTCCCCGTAGTATTTTCCCCGCCCCCCTCTGGTAGGCTTGAGAGCCTCCAAAACTCACGACTCGGCTCGCTGGTTCAGAGTCACCAAAACCTTCTCGATCTGGTAGACTTTCAGAGCCTCCAAAACCTTCTCGATCTGATAGACTTTCAGAGCCTCCAAAACCTTCTCCATCTGGTAGACTTTCAGAGCCTCCAAAACCTTCTTGATCTGTTAGACTTTCAGAGCCTCCAAAACCTTCTTTATCTGGTAGACTTTCCGAGCCTCCAATACCTTCCCCACTCTGGTAGACGCGCAAAGACACTCTGGGGTATGCTAACGTCGTCACTAACTTTCCGTATCATATTTTCAGGGGCTGCACTAAATGGTATACTTGCGGCCATAGTTACATCACGATACACACGACAGCCCGTCGTACCCCGTCAGACCGTCGCAATCTAGTTTAACATACGTCATCATTACTTTTTAGCAAGCAATAGAATGATTTTAATGTTTAGAATTTAAAACAACTTTATTATAGTCTTTAGTGAATCCCATTAGCATTTTTAAATGTAAGTAAGCCGTTTCCTATCTACTTCACATCTATTCAACTCATATCTTATTTCATTCAGAAAATTTGTATTACAATTATTTTTAGCCATGCCGCTAACACTATTGGTAGAACATTTTCTTATAAATAATATACGGTATATGTATGTTAATTTTTATGTTAAGCAACCAATTGAATGGTTATAAAACGTAGAGACTGGGGAGAGTAACAAATATAACATGGTAACATAACAGCAAGGATAACATAAAAATTTTTGACTAGCAATGGCGACAGCCAGATGGTTAGATTGGTGAATGTTATACCCATGGAGCTTGTAGTTGTTGTTTTTGTTCCTGCCTGTTATTTTGCTTTGTTATACATTTCTGTGTTCGGTTCCTGCGACTGTGTGTTTGTTGTTTGTGTAAATTTATTTTTATACCCGTTACCCATAGGGAACAAGGGTATTATAAGTTAGTGCCAACCGAGAATGTATGTAACGGGCAGAAGGAGGCATCTCCGATCCAATAAAGTATAAATATTCTTGATCAGCATCACCAGCCGAGTCGATTTAGCCATGTCCGTCTGTCCATGTGAAACAACAGATCTCAGAGACTGTAAGAGCTAAAGCTACCAAATTTGGTGACAACATTGGAATCTGTTGCACGCAGATCAAGTTTGTTTTAAAATTTGGCCACGCCCACTTCCGCCCCCGAAAATCATAAAAAACGGTGTATACGCTATAGTCGTGATTTCCGGCTTAAAGTAAATAGATTTAATAAATAAGTAGGCAAGTAGGCAGACATTCGAAAAGAGTTCCGTAGCAATGAGTCAAAACAAGACTGTAGCTTTCCCATCTTCTTCTATCTATATATATAAAAATGGAGCCCAAAAAATGTGTCGTAAAAAACTACTGGAGAACGGCTGGACCGATTTGGTTCCAATTTTTTTTCAGTTGTAGGTAACTAACAGGAGAAGGTCAGAACGTAATAAAATTTTTAGAAAATCCTCCAGGGTAATGGTGAAAAACAAATAATTAAAATATCAAATTATATAAAAGAGTAGTGTATCGAAATATATGTCAAAGTAAAAACAAATCGTTTCAATATTATTCGGTTTCTTATTCGTTTTTATCAGACGTCCGGATTTGTTTAATTTCTTCCTGTGATTTGTAGGAATAATGCCTGATATAAGACGGGCAAACATTGGACGACGTACACGTCGAGCAACATATAGTCGGAATGTCCATGAAAGTCAAACGCAAGACGAACGTGCAGAAAGAAATGAATCGAGACGAACCCGTTTAGCACAGATTCGCTCTACACAAAGAGTACCAAGAACAGACTTGAATCGCGCTGCATTTGCATACAATTTCTCAACGTCCTACAAAGACCATAGCTGCGTTGTTATCGGTTCATTGTCTGTGGTATGTCAGCACTGCAATGCACTGAAGTTTCGATTGGAAGTTCCCGGCTTATGCTGCGCAGGTGGCAAGGTAAAATTGCCGGTTTTGACTCATCCACCAGAGCCATTGTATTCGCTTCTATATGGAAATACAAGCAAATCAAACCATTTCCTGTTGCACGCACAAAAATATAACGGATGTTTTCAAATGACGTCATTTGGAGCAGAGGTTGTTCAACAACCAGGCTACAATCCGAGTTATAAGGTAATAGCGTCACTCTTTTATCAACATGAACAACTATAATTTTTCACGAAATTGCATCACAAAATTCAGATTCAAGGGCAAATTCACCATCGAGCGGGCGCTTTGTTACCACCACCAAACAAAGATCATAAATTCCTTCAGATCTATTTCGTTGGTGATTCGGCAGTTGAACTTAATCAGCGTTGTGCAATTTTCACTGCAACTAAACGTGAAATAATACAACAATTGCAAAATCTTCTTCATGAGTGTAATGAATTGGTCAGATTGTTCAAAACAGCTTTGGATACAATGCATTCTGACGACCACAAAATCATTATCAGAGCAGATAAAAGACCAGCAGGAAGCCATTCAAGACAATTCAATGCGCCCACTATCAATGAAGTCGCAGTGGTGATTGTTGGCGAGAATGTGGAATCACGCGATATTGTTCTCAAGCGTCGGGATGATGGACAATTGCAACGCGTTTATGAGACTCATCGGTCATATGATGCACTTCAATATCCGTTGATGTTCTGTCGTGGAGAAGATGGCTATCACTTCAACATAAAGATGGTCAATCCAACGACAGGTTTGTTTAATCACTTCTTTTTCATTCTGCACGTAAATTCGAATTCATATTACAGGAGAAGAAACGAATAAGAAAGTCAGCTCAATGAATTTTTATGCATATCGATTGATGATTCGACTAGATGTTGACAATCATCTGTTGACAGCGTGACCGACGAGGATGAAGCGACGAACTATCCGACAGAATTTTTGAACTCGCTAGATGTGCCAGGAACTCCACCGCATAATTTGCAACTGAAGGTGGGATCAATTATTATAATGCTGCGGAATCTAAATCATCCGAAATTGTGCAACGGTACGCGGTTGTCCGTCAAGAAACTGATGAATAACGTGATTCAGGCGACGATCATCAAGGGAACATTTAAAGGAGAGGTAGTCCTTATACCACGAATTCCGATTATTCCAACTGATCTACCATTCCAATTCAAGAGGATTCAGTTCCCCGTCCGATTGGCATTTGCGATGACAATCAACAAATCGCAAGGCCAATCGTTAGAAGTCTGCGGGATAAATCTAGAATTTCCCTGTTTTTCGCACGGCCAGCTGTACGTTGCATGTTCGCGTGTTGGTAAGCCGTCTTCATTGTTTGTTTTTGCGCCGGAAAATAAAACAAAAAACATAGTATATCATATCGCTCTATACTAAATAAAGAAATGCAGTGTTTGACTATTACCCTGGGGTTATATAATGGCGTCGAATTAGGGCGAGACAAAGTTCGCCGGGTCCGCTAGTTTGTTATATATAATATTGTCTTTTTCATCTGATATTTCACTATTTGCAAATATAAGTGTGTGTCGGGAGCTTTTTGAAAAGGAATTTATTTAGGTTTTTATAACGATTTAGTGAGTTTTGAAAGTGTATAATTTTAAAAAAAGCTTTAGCAAATCCATTTATTATAAACAAATAGGTCGAAAAATTTAAGCTTATAAAAGCCGGAACACTACAAAAAAAATATCCAACAAGCCGACCAACTACTTAAAACACAAAATGTGAAAAAATATACGTAGAAGCAAACAAACACAAGAACTCTAACCTTTTGCAAGCAGAATGGCCCTACAGGCAACAATTGTTGCGAAGCCACATACACAAAAAAATGTATCGATTGTAGATTATGACACATGCATTAACTGCAAAAACAACCACACTTCCATGGACAGAAAATACGCAATCTCCATTAAAGAACAGTAGCTTATAGCCATCAAAATCACCGAAAATATAGACCACAAAACTACACATTCCATATACATACTTTTCATGCCACAATCCCAGCCAAGAAATCTCAAAACGTAGTACCTATTGAAAACATCACTAAAGTAAAAAAAAACCCAAATCGAGAAAAAAAAAAGAAAAACAACTAGTTGAATAATTTGTTATGTAACGACCCTCTTTTGGGTTGCACGACTAGTTCGCCGAGGTCGGGGTTCGTCACAGAAATTTATAAGTCTAGGCCCCTCTCAAGCTTTAATTCCCAAGGAATTAGTCAAATAATTCAAATTTGAAGTTTATGTTTTTATTTATTTCGTGGATGTGTTCGTGTGTTTTAAGTGCTGTGGGGGAAAGAAAGAGAAGCTCTGCGCTGGAGACGAAGATGTGTTGTTGTGCTTGGCCTGGGTCGTACCGATGATACCCTGTAATCCGCTGGAAGAGTCCGGTGACGAATAGATGTTCCGGATTGCGGAATTTTCGTCTGGGCTGGCCGACTCTTGTCCTTGCTCGCACCGTGCTGTCCGTTCCCTAATATATGGCTCGCACCTTTGATACCCTGAGTCTCGTCGATACCTTGTTCCTGCCCAGGTCGGGTAGCTTGAGCTCGACCCTGGACCCTGTGCTCCTGAGAATAATGGCTACTCGAGCCGTGCTTTGATACCCTGTGCTCGTCAGAGGAGGTTACTTGAACCGCCCTCTGCTACCCTGTGCTATGCTATGCGGGGGTGATGACTTGAACCATCCTCGGCTGCCCTGTGGTAGGCTGTGTTAGGTGAAGTCGGTTACTAGAATCGGCTCTGCTACCCTATGCTCGTCCAGTCCGACTCTCATGAGCCAGACCTGGGACCCTTGCATACTACCCTGTACTACCTCTGATCATGCGGAGTGGGTTACTAGAACCCTCTCTGCTACCCTGTGCCCGTCAAAGCCGACTAGCATGAGTCAGACTTTGGACCCCGAGTTTGCTACCCTGTGCTACCTTGATTGTGCGGAGTGGTTTACTAGAACCTTCTCTGCTACCCTGTGCTCGTCAAAGCCGACTAGCATGAGCCAGACTTTGGACCCCCAGTTTGCTACCCTATGCTACCTTGGGCTGTGCTGAGTGGACTACTAGAGCCCTGCTCTGCTACTACTACCGGGTTAGTAATTTCTATCAACTTGTACACTTACCAGATGTGGTCGCAAGAAGTGACCGACATCTGGCAGAGTGCGGCTTTATATAGGCCGAGATCAGCTGCGGCTGGCCCATCGATATTCGATAGACTATCATATATTCTATAGACTATCGATATTCGATAAACTATCCAATGTCGATGCATCCCGAGGGTTGCCAGATCGTGGGCCGATCGCTATCGGAGTCAGCTGATCGCTTCTTTCCAGGGCTGCGGTGCCTTTTTTGAATCTGGCGCCGTCCGTCGGCATTGCCAGATAATAGAGTGCCCCTATTTCAGGGCTGTCTTATTATATTTTATTTTAAATCTTACGGCTAACTTAACTAAAGTTATGAAGAATGAGGTAACGAGTTATTACTAATAATGAAATAATAGTACAAATAACAAAAGAAATAACAAAAATAATAACTTCATTGGTATGTGTTTTTGCGATGCGGGGCGTCGCAATAATTTATTTTTGTTAACGTTACTATCGTCACATAAATTTGATATCAGAAACGTTTGAAGTTGAAGGTGCCATAGTCACTTTTATCTCACCTCGTTAAGAGGTGTTTTTGTTTGATTCTAGAAGCACATAAGGGTATATGCAAAAAATTACAACGAACTACTAGTTATTTTCAAAGCACACTCTTATCTCACTATGTGGTTGAAAACCTGCGTTTATTTCCGTAGACAGTGGACGTGTTTCGCCCGAGCTCCGAGGAAAGTAAAAGAAAATGGATTAAATAAAGACAAAAAAAAACAATCTGTACCCAAAGCATTGTGGGAACATGTTGGGCAACACCCATTGTTACAGAAGAAACATACACAGAGACTTTATTTTTAATAACTTTCATGCTTTTCATCCGATTTTATTTAAATTTTCAGAAAACGTCCGCAAATACCTATTTATTTCTTTTATCTATTTACTTTAAGCCGATAATCCCGACAATAGCTTATATAAAGTTTTTTATGACTTTCGGGGGCGGAAGTGGGCGCGACCAAATTTTAAAACAAACTTGATCTGCGCGCAACGGATTAGAATGCTCTAATCAAATGTTGTGGCTCTAGTTCTTATAGTCTCTGAGATCTGTTTACCAATACAGATAGACGGACAGACGGACATAGCTAAATCGACTCGACTGGTGACGCTGATCAAGAATATATATACTTTATAGGGTCGGAGATTTCTCCTTCTGCCTGTTACATACGTTCAGGGCTGGGTCGGAGATTTCTCCTTCTGCCTATTACATACGATCAGGGCTGGCACCAACCTATAATATCCTTGTACCCTATGGGTACCGGGTACACAAAGTTTAAAAAACAGGAGTATTCCAAGATAAGCAAAAAGACGTAGACAGAAAAATAAATAGTTACCAATACTCGTAATTATAATTATTTTATACAAATAAGTAACTCGAGAAATATCTCGATGAGCAACTCTGCTCTACTGACGGTCGGCAACAGCGACAGCTACAGTAACGGCCAATATAGCGGAATCGACTGTAATGTCATCGAATGCAGCGCCAAAAGCTGCAAACTCCAAAGCCAACTTCGGCGATACTCAGAAAGCGGCCCCGGCCATACAGACCGGCGTGGATTGCTTTTTTTTTTAATTTTGTGATTTATTACTGTGTTAATTTACACAGTGTATATTGTATACTGTTACTATATATAGTAACTTTTACAATAGTGTAGGCAGGTGTTCAATGGATTTTAAAATATTTTGTAGTAGTAGAAAAGTGTTATGGGTTACAAATTTGTGGAGTGATTTAGGTCATGTGGAGTTTTTTTTTTAAAGTTCTGTGTGGTAGATCGATGGAATGGGTTCTTTTGAGTTTTCTTCTGGTTCTATGTTCCGTGAGTCTTTTGGCGAGTATATTCGGATGGTTTGTCAGTTTCTTGAAGTATGTTTCCGCTTGAGAGTTGATAACGTCCCCAACAAGAGGGACTTTGAAGTCCCTGGCCAGGTCAATGTTCCGTATGTACCACTCAGCTCCTGATAGTCTGCGTAGTGTCTTGCTTTGGAATAGTCTGATTTTGGATTGCGACATGCGAAGATTAGTTATTTAAAAAGAGACAACGAACTACCCAGGAAAGACAAAAAAAAAAAACAGAGCTTTACCAATTTATAGTACATTAGGGAGAAAAGCTCGAACGCCCTGGTCAACGAAAATATTGCTCTGAATGGGGATGGAAACTTTCTTGTTGTACCGCTTACTAAAAGAAATGTACACGAAACCAAACTTCAAACCAAATCGAAGGAACATTTCCGAGCTGTGTCCAAATACCTTGATGAAGCTAAGAAGAATTATTACGCTTAGCAACTAAAAAGCAGCAAGGGCTTGCAAGTACTAAAAGAAATCGAGCCCGACGTAACCCCCAAAGAAATCATAGAACGTTAGTAACATCATAAACAAAAACAAAAATCCGCAACCACTCTTCTAGGTCGAGCTGGAGCTAGAAAGCAGAGCCTTGAAGCAAAATGAAGTGTACCCAATTTATAACCTCCAATTCCTAATGGAGGTGCAAATTGTGCAAATAGTGCACAGGGGCTGTGTGGTCTACAAGGAGCTGAAGCGTGCATGAGACGAGGGACAGCAATGCGCCATCAGAATACTCGAACCGTGTACACTAATACTCGAACGACGCCGGACGTATTTTTCGCCAAGGCAGCAAGATCCACATTTGGTGGTGAATACCCAGAAGGGCTTCTCCTACGCCGAAGTCTTATCTAGATAACGTTCAGTAAGCCCAAGGATAGCCAAAAAGCAAAATGGAAACTATGATGTCTACAATGCAACAAACTATAATGGAATTAATGCCCTTCATGAAAACGACCATACAAACACATCTTCAAAACCAGAACATGTTGATATAGTTGCTTGTAGCTCAGAAGTCTAAATAATTGATGTCTTGATTTTACACAACTCGAAAAATCATATCGACGTTATGCTGCTGGGAGAGACGCACCTTACAAGCAATCACAACTTCCAAATAAGAGGTTACGTCTTCTAACGCTCATATCATACAGATGGTAAAGCCCACGGCAGAAACGGAGTCCTAATAAGAAAACGTGCAGTCAGATTACGGCCTTTCCAAAGCCGCTGTCTACTGCCCGCCTCGCTTTGCAATTTATGAAGGTCAATTCATGGATTTTTACAACTCACTTTGAGATCGTTTCAGGCATAGCGACATATCTCCGCGCGATATATCTCCGCGCAGACGTTGGCGTCATATCTCCGCGCGGAAATAAGTCGTTTTTGAAACAACATACCTTCTCGCGGTGTTTTACGTCATATTGACGCTTGGAGATATGTCGATTCAGAACGTTATATGTCCGCACGGAGAAATGACGCCAAGCTCCGCGCGGAGATATGATGTTTTGGAAACGACATATCTCCGCTAAAAAATAAAAAACGACATATCTCAACATTAAAAGTGCCAAAGCGATTTCGGACCTTTTTTCAGATCATTCGCCAGGGCTTACAGTTCTTCTTCAAAGCCCAGAAATTAGCGTTCATCCCCACAGGCTGACGTCGCTCAGGACTGACTGGATTAAATATAAGAAATTTGTTAGTTCCCCCATTGAACTAACCCCGCCACTCAACATCGAAGCAGATATAGACTGCTCTACTGATGCTTTTGAAGACGTACTCATTGCAGCAGCCACTATTTTAACACCACAAGGGAAGGACGTAGGACAAACCAACAAATTTAAAACTAATCAACAAATTGAACAGCTTGTCCCCAAAAAGAGGCATCTGCGACGGGCTTGTCAAACACACGGATCGCCATCTTCAAAACAACGTCTTAAGGAAGCCACTCGATTACTAATCCGAGCTCTGAAGCAAGACAATAAAAATGCACAACTACGGTATAACGCCAACCAGAAGAAACCATCACCCAAATCTAAGCTCTCTTATCGAAACAGTCACCCCGATAGAGCCGTAAGAGTTGCTTTACATATGAAGTGTCTTACAACCGAACCCTGCACTGGGCAATTTGTTCTACAACAAGTTCAACCTGAAACTATGTCCTTATACGGCTATGATACAGGCCACAAGTTTTCATTAATTAGCTACTTCATTAGAACCTTGAAAGAGACAACTATATGTCTTTTTTGGTTCGGATTTTTTTCGTACTGCGACTACTGTCAGACTAATTTAAAAGGTAAACAATAACAATGGCCAGAATTCGCAGTACATAATTATCAATTTCTGAAGTCCTCGTGCAAACACTCCTGCAGAAATTAATATGAAAGCCCTTACACTGATTATTACACCCGCTCGTGTACATAGATTTAGTTAATTCATAATAATTACGCAATTTGACGGCGGAAAACCCATGCCACCCAAAACTTATTTATTATGTTTATTTATCTTGCTTTTGTGCTGTATAGTTGCTGAAAATTATGGCAACCCTTCAGCAAAAACCAATATATTCTGTGAGACCGTTTTGTCTAATGAGACATTAATATACTTTTTAGATACAATTTAATGAATTACAGACGGTATATTCTATCGAACTCATTTTTTTGTCTGGTATTTTTTAGGTAAACCGATAAGTTTTTCAAGTAATGAGCAATTAATGTATTAAATCTCTCATTGAAAGTGCCGTATAGCCGTCTTGCTCGCACTTAGGCAAAACCCTATGGTTGCTGTCAAGCTTATAATTAATGCGCCAATTAATGAAGTTTTTAATACAGTGTCATAATGCTATTACAAAGATTTTTTTAGCCAAATGGGTTTGCAAAAGGCATCAGGGAACTGAAACCGAAAAAGGCTCCAGGAGGTGATTTAATAGCTGAAAAATTGATAATAGAACTTCCAAACTTTGCTATTGAGGATAATTGTAAACTCCTCAATGGAATAAAATGTCTCGGGTTCTACTTAAGGGAATTGAAAAATTCAATTATCGTAATGATACCGAAGACCGTAAAAACTACACAATTCAGTTGTCCTACAGACCAATAATTTTATTATCGTGTCTGTCAAAACTGTTTAAAAAAGACTTTTAACACGCATTATACCATATCTCAAGCTTTCGAAAGCTTGCCTACATTCACTCATAAGCTACTTGAGTCGTATCTCAACAACAGAGTCAGTAAGGTGGAACACAACAGCATCTGACCACTACATTATCGAAGCTGGAGTTTCACATGGAAGCGCACTAGGGCGCTCGAAAATCCTGAGAACTATCACGGCACTATCGTCTTGCAAGAAGCTTGACTCGGATTTCAAGCTGAACCCGTCTACAACGCAACGACCTTGCACCTAGTGGCACAACCCTGCTACGACCGAATGTGGTAATTCTACAAGAGGCATTGTCGAAGGTACATTCGTAATCAATCGTTTCTCCAACTGTTAGAACATAGTACTATAATGGGACGTTGTTTTTGTTCCTGCCTGTCAAAGCTTCGGCAATTGTTCGTTTCGTTCGTTTTTATATATAAATTTGTCTTTTTCATCTGTCACTTTACTATTTGCAAGTACGTGTATAAGTGTGTGTCGGGAGTGTTTTGAAAAGGAATTTATTTAGGTTTTTATTACGATTTAGTGATTTTTGAAAGTGTGTAATGTTCAAAAGAGGCTTTTGCAGACATAATATACGGCGGCTGGCCAATGCACGAAGACGCATTATAATGATTGCATAAAGCAAGTAACACGAAACATTCTGATTTTTAATTTATAAATTTCTAATTGTTTTAGATGCAGTTAAAGATGGGTTGAACGACAGATGCTACAATATTGGGGTGCGCTTAAAACCATCAATGGTCGTATCGAAAATAAAATTCGATGAAAAAGCACAAAATAATGAACAAATATTTAGTTTCAGTAAAAAATAATAAAATATTTATAGAATTGCATGCGGAATATCTTTTATTTTGCTAGAAATATAAAACTATTTTCAGTCGGTTCAATTTGCATTACAATCCTATATATGTGGTATACCAGCCGGTAAAGCATATGCCTTACAATTCTGTATGCAACAGTATACAGGACGGTAATACAACACGAAGTGTGCTCGGCTAATCGCCTACTTGCTCGATTCGAAGTAGCAGAAAAGGCGGCATTCGAAGTATGACATATGTAATCGATTCTTGAAGCCACATTTGCGCCATTGGGTAGTGTTGGGTTGCTCAAAAGTGAGTGAACAAAACAGAGTTATTCAATAAACTGAGTGAGTGAACAATTTTCTTATTATTGGTTCTTTTTTGTTCACTTGCTTTTTTTTGTTCACTTGCACATTTTTGCTGACTTGCTCTTTTTTTCTCACTTGTTCAGATTTGCTCTTTTGCTCAGTTTATTGTTCAGTTGTTCAATTGTGTTCTTTTTTGTTCACTTGCTCATTTTTGTTCACTTGCTCATTTTTACTCACTTGTTCAGTTTTGCTCTCTTGCTCATTATTGATCAGTTGTTTAATTTTGTTCAGTTGGTCTTTTTGGTTCATTTTTGTTCAGTAACTCTTTCTGCGCATAAGCGTAATAGAATTGTTGAGCATGACAAGCCTGTGCTTGTGACAAATCGCAACAGTCGGATGTGTTCTGAAGAGAACGAGTTTACATTTTTATTATTATTTTTTTTTAACTTTGTTATTTTAGTTTTGTTTACATTTAATTTTTTTTTTTCTTCTTATATATATTCCATACATGAAGTATGAAAACATAAATATACATACATATATCAGATTTTAACTAATATATAACAAATGGTTTTTTAAGTCGTTGAAATGCAGTGCTCAGTGGTCTGCTTACGAACAGTTAATAAAAAGGCAATGAACAGTGAACAAGTGAGTAACTGAGCAATGAGCAATGAACAAGTGAGCAAGTGAGCAATGAGCAGTAAACAAGTGAGCAAGTGAGCCATGAACAAATGAGCAAAATGAGTGTGTTGACTCTTTTGAAAAAAAGAACATGTTCACCCAAATGAGCAGTATTTACCCAACACTACTTGTAACCCAGTAATAATTTTCAGGGCCGTATAACTCTGTGCCTGTCATATTACTGCCAGTTAGGGTAATTCTGTAAGATTTTATACACTTATTGTTAGTAACGAAAAGGGGATAATTCAATGAATAAAACACACGCAAAAAAAAAATTACTAAGCGGGTCCTAAACATTTTTACAAGTATCGTATTCCTAAGTTTAATCATGTAGATAACCATAAACTCATAAACTCTCGTACTTGCGAAATGTAAAACAAGCCACCAATAAAATCGAGGCGTGCAGTAGTTAAAAAAATATGTGAGGATTCATTTGTGGACTAAATAGCCCCAGGTATGTTAAAATCACCTAGAACTACTAAATGGCCCCATCCGAAAGTCTATTGGAGACCGACTGGATATCGGACACTGCCCTCAGCTTATCAAACCTTCGGGGTCACGCGTCGCCCTGTGGCTGGAGAAGCGCTACGTGGTAGCAGAAGAGTTGGTGGCACCGGCTGTGCCGACGTGGTCGGTCCTGGCTAACTGGGAATCGGGTCCAAGTGCATCGGCGAGAGCAATTTGGTATCGCCGGTAACCCCCGGTAACACTGCCAGTTCCGGAACTTCCGTTCCAGTTCATTGAGTCGAACCTGGTTTGCTTCGCAGTTTTCCGGGGCCCGAACGAATGCTATGAGCTGGGCGCGCTGCTCGTCCACAGTGCCACCCTACTCGAGACCGAATTCGCCGAGAATGGCCTCCAACTCGTGCTTCGGTGGGTACGCGGCGAAAATACGGACAACGTGTTACGTACGCCGGTTAGGGCCGACGCGAGTCATTTGGTTAACACGGAAGAAAATCAAGAATAGCCAATGCGCTAGTGCTCTAGAAAATCAACACGGGCAAGATTGCACAAAAATTTGGCTCTGACAGATGACGCCGCTTAAACTCGCGAAATTGGGCCATGCAATCACCTGCAACCCAGCATAGTCGATTTTGCTGAACTATCAAGCATTAGAACAAAGACGACCCAAATATAACTCCAGCCAATTGGCAAAAAGAGGGGAATGGATGACACTAGCTGAGAACACATTTGTGTTCCATTCCGAAAATTCCTAGGCAATACTTGGCACAGTCTTTGGATATAAAAGACCCCAATATAGCCGTACTGGGAAAAGTCGAAGTCAGAGCTAAGGACGGGAAGTCTGTTCGGAAAGACTAGAAATCCTCCAAGACCAAATTGAATGGGTACAAGGCGCATAAGTTTATAAGTCGGATAGCTTGTCGAGACCGCGCTAAATGTGCGATGCAGTCCTTGAAGTGAAGCAGATATCCTGAGGAAATAATAAATAAATGTCCCAAATAATAAAATTGAATTTGATGATGGTCACAACTGGCATCTCACTAGTGCCTTATATTCTTTAATATTCCACCATCTACCAAACAACTACAATACAAATGACCTCTTAATAATCAGAGAAATTTTACAAAAAAAAAATGTGTACCGAAGAAATGTTCAATCAAATGGACACTTGAAAGGAAAAAGCGCACTGAAATATACAAAAATAATAAAACCACTTTTAACCACTAAGTCACCCGTCGCCGAGGTCACACCAAATCGCATCAAAGATATTGTAAGTGAGAGAGGATTCATGAAAGTGGAATCGAATAAGAATTATTAGATCAATTATTGAAGGATTGAGAGAAGCTCAAAGAATACGATAATTTAGTATATATTTATGTATCAAAATTCTAATGAGTTTATAACAGGGACAGTAAGTAAGAGTAAATAAGAGTTGTGATTTAATAAAAATCAAAGGTCTGAAAATCGGGAGAAATACACACACTCGTATGGTATTTCTTTACGGGGAAATTAAAAATAGAATAAACCTTTTTTTATTTTTTTTATAAATGTCAATTTTTTTAAAATAAATGTCAATTTTAACTCTTAAAAGTGATTTAAAAACTAAAAATAAAAAATAATAATTATTTTTTAATTTTTATTTAAAAATAAAAAATTAAAGTTATTTTTTAAAATCAAACAATAAGAGTTATTTTTTTATTTTTATTATATAAAAATTAAAAATTAAAGTCAAATTGAAATATCTCGTTAACAGAAGATTCAACAGAATACATCGACTATATATATGATCTACTCTTCAATACCTTTCAGTTGATGTATACCCAAAAACCTAAACGTGCTTCATAGCGATCTTGGGCTGGGTAAGTTGGCTACATATATGTACAATACATATAACAACGGAAAGGTATTGAAGAGTAGAATATATATAGAGCTATACATTCTGTATGATCTTCCTTTCAAGAGATATTCAAATTTGGTTTTTATTTTTGACTTTTAAAATAAAAATAA
Source organism: Drosophila rufa (assembly GCA_018153105.1). Taxonomy (NCBI): domain Eukaryota; kingdom Metazoa; phylum Arthropoda; class Insecta; order Diptera; family Drosophilidae; genus Drosophila; species Drosophila rufa. The sequence goes on from JAECXS010000135.1 coordinate 7,201,815, forward strand.
AAAATAACTATTATTTCTCAATCATTAAAATAAAAATCAAAAATAAAGGTTGATCAAAAATAACTTTTATTTTTCATTAACTTTTTTTCACATTAATTTTTTTTTTTAATTAAGAAATAGGAATTATTTTTTTATTTTTATTTTAAAAATTAAAATCAAATTTGAATATCTTTTGAATGGAAGATCATACAGAATGTATAGCTCTATATATAGATTTTTAAATAAAAATTAAAAATCTAATTATTATAATTGATTTTAATTTTTAAAATGAATTTTAAGTGTTATGATTGATTTGTATAATACAAATTAAAAAATAACTTATAATAATCTTGATTCTTATAATAATCAAATAAAAACACCTCTTAACGAGGACACCGTTCAAGATATTCCACTATAGAAAAGGAAATGCTAGCAATCATTTGGGCTATCGGACATTCGGACAGATCATAAACCATTGATTTGGCTACAAAACCTTAATAACCAAAACTCTAAATTTCTACGTTGGAAAACGACATTAGCCTCCTACGACTTCGAAATCGCATATAAAAAAGGTTCTCAAAACGTAGTAGCAGATGCCCTTAGCAGAATCGAACCCAATCTTAACATGATAGAGGAATCAAATCCAATACCCATATCCTCTCAGCCAATAAATATGTACAACATACAGACAATTTTCAAAATCGGAACACAATCCTCCTTAACAACCTCAGTCCCCTTCACAAACAAAATTCGCAGAACAATAACAGAACCAAACTTCGACATAGAAATTGTCAACAGATTACCCGCAACAATCCTCAAACCAAACAAGACTTATGCAATACTTGATTCGGATGAAATATTCAACGTCATCCAAGAAGCCTTTCTGACATATTTCTCAGAGAACAACCTCTACAAACTCATCCGTTGTTCAACATTATTAGAACATATTCAGAATCAGAACGACCAAACCTCTAGAATCTCCGAATACCACACTAATAATAACCACAGAGGCAGTGAAGAAACATATAAACACTTAAAAAGGGAAATATATTTCCCTCAACTCAAAGCCAAAGTGTTACAAGTTATAAGACAATGTGATACTTGCTTAATGTTGGAATACGATAGGAACCCACCTAAAGTAGCACTCCAGCTAACAGAAATACCGAAAATACCCTTAGACACATACTCCATATAGACATTTACACCATTAACCACAATCTTCATCTTACGCAAGCTTACGTCCCAACAAACAGAAACTCTGTATGCGTAATCAAAGCCTTGAAAACCTTACATATTTACATATTTACATATTTATTTCAATAGCAAATTTCTGCTAGTATCACAAATACCTCCACCCAATTTGGAGTAATTTTTAATGATATGCTCCGACTCACATCAAGTGGGCGGAGGCAAGGATAAATGGGTAATAATATTATTTACATTAAACTCAAGGGACATTTCAACATATAACAAAAAGTACAGATCATTATACGACGAACATAAAACGCGAAAAGGGTCATGAATCTCAAAGTTCGATTTACAAAATTTCAAGGCAATAGGCCGAAAATTACGAGACGGCCTTATAGGTATAGCGAATCGAATTTGGCCAAGAAGGTGAGACGAGTTGATGTGTCCAGTTATCAACTTGTGCAGGAACATCACTCCATGGCAGGTCCGGCGATCCTTAAGCGAGGGCAGGTTCAGTAGGCGCAGTCTGTCAGCGTAGGATGGCAGGTGACGATGAGGTTCCCAGTTTAATCCCCGAAAAGCAAACAAAAGGAACTGTTTCTGTACCGATTCGATAAGGTCCTGATATTTTGCATATTGAGGCGACCATACGCAAGAGCAATATTCCAGAATCGGGCGAACCAGCGAAATATAAAGAAGTTTAGTCGTGTAGGGATCCTCAAACTCCTTCGACCATCGCTTGACAAAAGCAAAAACTCCTTTTGCTTTCCCGACAATGATGCCAATGTGATCGGTGAAGTTTAGATTATGGTTAAATAAGACTCCAAGATCTGTCACCGTATAAATGCGCTCAAGCTCGCACGACCCTATAGAGTAATTAGTCAGGAAAAGATTTCTCCTATAAAAGGACATGAAGCTACACTTAGAGTTGTTTAGAAACAGCAAATTTTGGACGCACCAGGACTGAAGGTTGTCCAAGTCAGACTGTAAAAGTGTATGGGAGTCAGACTGCGTGAGTGGCAAACAAAGTTTAACGTCATCCGCATACATCATTACGTGTGAATGCTGAACTACCTGAGGTAAATCATTTATGAAGAGGCCAAACAGCAGAGGTCCAAGATGGCTCCCTTGAGGAACACCAGAAGTCACAAGGACAAGGTTTGAGAAAGAACCCTTGAAGGCTACCCTCTGCGTTCGGTTCGATAAATAAGTCGAAATCCAATTGATCAGCGTTATTGGGAATCCTAAAAGAATAAGTTTTTTTAACAGTAAATGGTGGTTCACGGAGTCGAAAGCCTTACTGAAGTCTGTAAAAATAACGTCAGTTTGGGCATTCGTTTTAAACGCGTTCCTTATAACAGAAACAAACTCAAGAAGATTTGTAGACGTTGATCTACGTTTCATAAAGCCGTGCTGCGAGGAGGACATTATCGAGCTGCATTGGTGCTGTAACTGAGCAGTAATTAATAACTCAAATAACTTGGGAATCGCACTGAGTTTTGCTATCCCTCGGTAGTTTTCGATGTTAGCTTTACTTCCCTTTTTATGAAGCGGAATGATAAAAGATTCCTTCCAAACGTCAGGAAAAAAGAGTTCTGAAGGGATAATTGAAAAAGTTTTGCCAGAGGTTTACTCAGAGCTTTAGCGCAATTTTTTAACACGCAGCTTGGTACCAGATATGGACCAGAGGAGAAGGAGGACTTAATAGTTTGAAGATTTTGAAGAACATCATCTTCACTAATCAATGGCATAAAAATACAATTAGAGTGTGGTAGTGAATAAGGATAGCATGAGGTATTGTCAAAACTAACAGACGAATATGTAGATTGGAAGAAATTTGCAAATAAATTTGCAATATCGGACTCATTAGAGGCGGAAATAGTATTGAAATGAAGACAAGATGGAAATTGTTGTGACTTACGTTTTGAATTAACGAACGCATAAAACTGTTTAGGGTTATCCTGAAACTCATTCTTACAGCGAATCAGGTAATTTTTGTAGCATTCGGAATTGTGGGTTAAGAAATTTGAACGAGCAGTTAAATAATTTGAAAGGTCAACTTGCAGCCCTGTTCTCTTATATTTCTTAAAGAGTCTAGACTTATAGTTTTTTAGATAAGAGAGTCTGCGAGAGAACCAGGGAGGCTTATGGAATACGTTGGATGAGGAAAATGAAGGCACATACATCTCAAAAACCGATTCCAGTATCCGGTAAAACCGTTCTACAATGTTAGATGGGCTTTCAGGTGAATCCATAAAGGACCAGTCCACAGAGGATAAGTAAGCATTCATTTCAATGAAATTGGCTTTGCGAAAGCAACGAAACGTTGCTGGCTCGACTTCAGGGCATGGCAATAATGGAGCTGAACCTTCTAAAATGATTTCAAGTGTGGGATGATAAGCGTCTTCGGGGCTGGAGAGAGGGTCGATTCTAGAGACATGGGCATTAGCAAACTCTGAAGCAAAAATGAGATCTAAAATTTTACTAGAGCAGTTCCTCACAGCGTTTAATTGTCCCAATGAAAGGTCAATAAGACCATGTACCAGATCGTGGGGTACAGTGGGAATAAGAATATTCGATTCAGATGATGGCCGCCAAGAAATGGCAGGCAAATTGAAATCTCCCATAACAATAAGATGGTCATTGTTGCCAAGGGTTGATTGAATACACTGAATTAAAGCTAAATGCTGTTGGTATATGTTGATATCCGACCTAGGTGGAATATATGAACATGAGACGTACACAAAATAATCGTGAACTCTAATTCGGACAGCCACAAACTCTAACATGCACTCCATGCTCATTATGGGAATAGGTTCGGAGACTAAATCGGACTTAACGGCAATAAGGACACCGCCGCCAAAACGCGTTGCACGATCACATCTATAGATAACATAGTTTCCAGCAAATAATTCGCAGTCAGAGACAGAGGAGTTGAGCCACGTTTCCGTAAAGGTAATCACATTGGCATCAAAGGAGACACTATTGACGTGCAGCTTACTCAGTTTGCCGAGTAAACTACGAACATTCTGGTAGTGAATGGAAAATGAGTCGCTTAGTTTTTTGGAGCACTAAGTGAAGGAGTCTGCGGCCCGCGAACCTGAGGATTCATCTTGTTTACATATTCGTGAACAATAGCATGCTCCGGCCATACAGAAATATCAAGAACCTTATCAAGGAGAACATCAGAAAGTCCAATCTTAAACGAAGATATATCACGTCTTTGCTTAAAACTGAACTTGGAGACAGAAAATTCGGTGCCAGAAACATTCAGTTTGCTACTCAAATGGGTCTTAACATCAGATTCTGAAGCGTCTGGGTTGAGTCTGGAGACAAACACGAACTTTTTCCGGGCAACGCCAGCTAAAGGTGCAGGCTTCCTTGGTGCCACTCCAGATATTGCTGCATTTGAATTCAGAGGTCCAGACGATGGTGCTGAAATAATGACTGTCGGAGGTAATACGGGGTTGGCATAAATAGAGTTTGGAACGTCAGTAAGATCCGAAGTTGAAGCCGATCGGGCGGGTGCATGCGAAGCATTTTTAGATGCTGCGGCTTGCGACGTTGATGGTTGGGCATCGTTTACTGGTTCCAAACTAGGAGACATGCTGGACTCAGTTTGTCTCGAGCTTGGGCCAGCGCTTTGTACGATTCCAGATACATATGCAACATCGTCTTCGTCATCGGAGCCGTCAGCTACGGTCAAAACGTTGTTGGTGGTTCCAATTCCCGGGCTGAACAGCAAAAGGGGGGTTGCAGGGTCTGTAACTTGTAAATCATTGTTAATACTTATACACCTCTTTATGTTTGATGAGTCACTTAGCAGCTTCAATGTTTTAAAATGAGATTCCGTCGTCTGGAAACGGCTTAATAAATCCTTGAAACCGGCCGCAAGAGACTGAAACTCTAGGTGAGTCTGCCTCATAAAAGCCCTCATTTCCTTTTTTATATGCATGCAGCTCGGGCACGTCCAATCCAAACCGTCATGAGCTCTGACACGATCCGCAACTCGTGCACCGGTATGCCCCATCTCGGCGCATACAGGGTGTGCAACATTGTCGCAGAGCCAGCAATAGACCGTAGATTGCCGCGCGGTAAATTTGCGGCCATTCGTGCAAGTAGGGAAGCAGCAGGTACTCATTTTTCTTGTGTGCAGAAAAATGCAAATCAAATAAATGCAATGGCAGCACAAACGCAAGATATTGATTAATAATTAAAGAAATTATTTTAAATATTTTGCGGATTAGAACCGAACAAAACAAAAAAGCATAGAGCGCGACTAAAAGCTTTTGTCCAAGCTCAGAGAAATTACAAGAGCGTGTAGTTGTTCGGCAACAACAACAACCACACGGTACGGTAGTAAGCGGTAAACGCAATGCTCAGCAGCAACAACAACCACACGGTGCAATTTTAAGCGGTAAACACTGTGCTCAAGAAGAACTGGGCAGCAAAGCGTAATACGAAAGTTATTAAAACTGAGAATAGATTTGCGTGTTTAAAGTCACTGTCTTTGATTAACACGAATCAATTATTTCCGAATGACACAGATCACGGAATCACTGACCGATTGCCAAAAATTTGGGCTTAATAGAATAGATTTTCACTGAGAAAACTTTGTATGAAGGTAGAGCGATAAAAGGCACGTCCAACAGCGACAAGTGTAACAGCGAAACTTCTTCTGTCAATTCGGCATACCTTCAAAAATCGTGTTTGACCAGGGCGCTGAATTTTCAGGAGGTATGTTTCAAGACTTCCTTACACAATACAATATTACCCCCCACATAATTTCGTTCCAACAGTCAACAAGCAATTCCCCTGTTTAAGGACTCCTCTCCACTTTAGCCGAAATCTTCCGCATAATTTTGACAAATAAAAAAAGAACAACTCCTAGCACTCGTCCATGAGACAATTATTACAGAAACAATAATAACTTACAACAATGCAATCCACTCAACGGCCAACCTTACACCATTTGAACAATTTACAGGACGAACTCACATCTTTGACAAAAAAATTCAATATAATGACAATCACGATTATCTACAAAAACTCAATGAATATCAACAACAAGTTTACCCAGAAATAGAACAGATCTTAAATAAAACCGCACAAACAAGAATAGACAAAGTAAACCAAGACAGGAACGAATTAACTTCTTTAAACCAGGGTGACATAGTATTTCGCAAGGAAAACAGAAGAAATAAAATTACCCCAAGATTCTCGAAACATAAAGTAATTGCTAATAAACACACAACATTTAAAACAACTAGAGGTCAGAAACTGCATAAAGCAAAAATTAGGAGTTTAGTAAAAAATGGTCCCGATTCAGTAAATGGCATTGGTCAAGCAAATTCACATAATGAAACCGGCGACTTTCCCTCCCAATCAACATGAACAATACATTTTACAACTCACCTTATCCAAAATTTTCCCTTCCATTCCTTTCACCCTTAGGTGGTTACATGTAAACGCCCATATTCAGAGCCACGAGATCAATGGTTCGCAACCATTAGCAACAATCTATTTAGCAGATGCATACATCGACCATAATCATAAATCTATCACACATATTAGAAACATAGAAGAATATCAAAACTGCACTACACTATTAAAAGATACAATAAGAAACATAGCCGGAGAGCCATTGTTAAACCCATCAGTAGAAATTCTAAAAATACAAATTGACAACCTGGAATCCAAACTGTGCAATATCATCCCACAAAGTAGAGCTAAAAGAGGTCCAGTAAATGGCCTAGGTTCAATAATAAAAGAAATATCCGGGATTATGGACAATACAGACGCTGAAGAGATTTTTAATAGGCTGAAATCACTAGAAACAGACCAAGACAATCTCGACATAGAAACTAAGGCGCAGAGAAACCTAAATCATGAAATTTTATTCAGGTCCAAAATTCAATCTATAAAGAAATAGACGATGAAAATAATAATTTTCGAACCCTACATTACTTGAATAGAATATCATTTAACATTGATATCATAAACAACCTAATTGAAAACATCGCGGAAAGTTTAGTATTTGCTAGAGCTAATATTATTCCCCGTCTCATTTTTGACAAATACGAAATAAATAAAATAAGAGACACCCTAGCAACTCAACAAATACACCTAGAAATGGAAGAAGACATACTTTCAATAGTCCAATTTCAAACAATATTACATAAGAAACACATTGTATTTAACCTTAAGATGCCCATATTCGAAAAAGAGAAATACCAACTCTATAGAATTGTGCCCCTACCCGACAAACAACAACAATTCATCAAAACGCCAAACTTTGTAGCTCGCAATAGGGAATCTACTATGGAATTCAAGACAAAATGCCCAATATTAAACACAGTGATGTTTTGTAAAAAACCAAAAGACACACACATGAACTCAGTATCACAGCAATGCCTGAACAACTTACTAAACAAAAAAACCACGGAATCCTGCGACATACAAGAAACTGGTAACACAACGGATATCTTCGAACCAGAGGAAGGATATATTTTTGTGTTCAATGGAAAAAATATCCCCATGACTAGTTCTTGCGGCATTAATACCCTTCTACAAGGCTCAGCGATAATTACCCACAAGAATTGTACGATCACAATCAACGATATTACCTATGACAGCACCAATACTATAACAATCGAACACCTAGAAATATTTCTACCACCAGTCAAAGATCTACCAATCAATCGCAAGACCCAAGTTGTAACCATGCAAAAACTACACCTACAAGATATGGATCTTGGAAACAGACTGTTATTGACAAAACAAACTGCAGAAAAACATGCTGTCGCAATTTACAGCATAATAGGAGTACTGACACTGGTCTTTATTATCACCTGTCTGAAAACCAAACCAAAGACGATCATCTGGACCCAACACCAAGAACCTGTTCCAGTTGTCACGACTACCATTCCCTCCTTATGGCCGTCGCTCCAATCCGTGGGGGGAGGAGTTACCGGCAGAACACCCCTTCCACCAGCATGCAGAAATCCAGCTAAGTCGACACTTGCACATCCGGCCTAACTTAGCTGGATAAAACTGGAACAACGACCGGACTCCCAAACACACTCTCACTTACACATAAACTGAATTGTACAGAAATGCTTATGCTGCATTTCTAAGGGTACGGCCGAGCTTTGGCGGAGCCAATAAGAAATATAATAAAACACTTGGATTCCGACCTCTACAGAGAACACACGTCTTTATTTCCTGACTGTTATACCCGATATATAACCCGATATAACAAAGGGTCACACTGGACCGATGGGGCGCTGGTCACACCAAAAGAGCTAATTCCTCACTCGCGGCGGTCACACAAGACCTCGCCAAAGTCCTACATAAAGCTGGCCACAGCCCGTAGGAAGTCACTTAGCCACCGACAGCGATCGGGTGAGGTAGGCCTACTGTTTGGTAGTCCACATTCATTCAGAGTCAGTGCCAAGAGTCTGTTTGGGGACAGGATCTTCGGATCTAATTAATCACATGTAGTTAGTTACTCCCCGTAGTATTTTCCCCGCCCCCCTCTGGTAGGCTTGAGAGCCTCCAAAACTCACGACTCGGCCCGCTGGTTCAGAGTCACCAAAACCTTCTCGATCTGGTAGACTTTCAGAGCCTCCAAAACCTTCTCGATCTGTTAGACTTTCAGAGCCTCCAAAACCTTCTTCATCTGGTAGACTTTCCGAGCCTCCAATACCTTCCCCACTCTGGTAGACGCGCGAAGACACTCTGGGGTATGCTAACGTCGTCACTAACTTTCCGTATCATATTTTCAGGGGCTGCACTAAATGGTATACTTGCGGCCATAGTTACATCACGATACACACGACAGCCCGTCGTACCCCGTCAGACCGTCGCAATCTAGTTTAATATACGTCATCATTACTTTTTAGCAAGCAATAGAATGATTTTAATGTTTAGAATTTAAAACAACTTTATTATAGTCTTTAGTGAATCCCATTAGCATTTTTAAATGTAAGTAAGCCGTTTCCTATCTACTTCACATCTATTCAACTCCTATCTTATTTCATTCAGAAAATTTGTATTACAATTATTATTAGCCATGCCGCTAACACTATTGGTAGAACTTTTTCTTATAAATAATATACGGTATATGTATGTTAATTTTTACGTTAAGCAACCAATTGAATGGTTATAAAACGTAGAGACTGGGGAGAGTAACAAATATAACATGGTAACATAACAGAAAGGATAACATAAAAATTTTTGACTAGCAATGGCGACAGCCGGATGGTTAGATTGGTGAATGTTATACCCATGGAGCTTGTAGTACGATGTGTGTATGGATGTGTGTCAATAATTTTTCTAAGGGTTCCTTCAAAATGGATAAAGCTTTCAATCGGAAGGACATAAAGATCTTGGTTTTGTATTTTATTGCGAACCTCATTTGTCTGTAAGTTTTGTTTATATGGATAATAGGGTATTATAATTTTAGTCAGAAGTTTGCAACGCAGTGAAGGAAGCATAAAGTATATATATTCTTGATCAGCATCAAAAGACAAGTTTATCTAACCAAGTTCAACTGACCGTGTGTTCTTTTTTCCGTTTGTCCACTTTATTATCGAAGCTGGAGTTTCAAATGGAAGCGCACTAGGGCGCTCGAAAATCCTGAGAACTATCACGGCACTATCGTCTTGCAAGAAGCTTGACTCGGATTTCGAGCAGAACCCGTCTACAACGCAACAACCTTGCACACAGTGGCACAACCCTGCTACGACCGAATGTGGTAATTCTACAAGAGGCATTGTCGAAGGTACATTCGTAATCAATCGTTTCTCCAACTGTTAGAACACAGTACTATAATGGGACGTTGTTTTTGTTCCTGCCTGTCAAAGCTTCGGCAATCGTTCGATACCTGCGACTGTGTGTTTGTTGTTTGTGTAAATATATTTTTATATATAATTTTGTCTTTTTCATCTGTCACTTTACTATTTGCAAGTATAAGTGTGTGGCGGGAGTGTTTTGAAAAGGAATTTATTTAGGTTTTTATAACGATTTAGTGAGTTTTGAAAGTGTATCATGTTCTAAAGAGGCTTTAGCAAATATAATATACGGCGGTTGGCCAATGCACAAAGACGCATTATAATTATTGCATCAAGTAAGTAACACGAAACTTTCTGATTTTTAATTGATTAATTTCTAATTGTTTTTCTTACGTGTAGATGCAGTTAAAGATGGATTGAACGACAGATGCTACAATATTGGGCTGCGCTTAAAACCAACAATGGTCGTATCGCAAACAAAATTCGATGAAAAAGCAAAAAAATAATAAACAAATATTTAGTTTCAGTAAAAAATAATAAAATATTGATACAATTGTATGTTGACTATCTTTTATTTTGCTAGAAATATAAAACTATTTTCTGTCGGTTCAATTTGCATTACAATCCTATATACGTGGTATACCAGTCAGTAAAGCATCTGCATTACAATCCTATATGCAACAGTATATAGAACGGTAATACAGCACGAAGTGTGCTCGGCTAATCGCTTACTTGCTTGATTCGAAGTAGGAGAAAAGGCGGCCAAGCTTAAGGGAAAGTAAAGTATGTTGTAGTATGAATTCGAAAGCTTACTGCATTCAAAGTATGACAGATGTTATCGATTCTCGAAGCCGATTCTCGAAGCCAAATTAATAATTATTTAAACAAAAATATTTTAAAAAAATTTAATAAGTTTCAAAATCGGCACGCTGCCTGTTTTTCCTTTTTAAATTGTTCAGCTAAGTGCCGATTTTGAAACAAATTAAATTTTTTTTAAATATTTTTGTTTAAATAATTATTAATTGTCACAAAATTTGGTATCAGAAATTTTTTGAGTTGAATGTGCCATCGTCAGTTTAATCTCACCTCGTTAAGAGGTGTTTTTATTTGATTATTATAAGAATCATAAAATAAAAGTTATTTTTTAATTTGTATTATACAAATCAATCATAACACTTAAAATTCATTTTAAAAATTAAAATCAATTATAATAATTAGATTTTTAATTTTTATTTAAAAATCTATATATAGAGCTATACATTCTGTATGATCTTCCATTCAAAAGATATTCAAATTTGATTTTAATTTTTAAAATAAAAATAAAAAAAATAATTCCTATTTCTTAATTAAAAAAAAAAAATTAATGTGAAAAAAAAGTTAATGAAAAATAAAAGTTATTTTTGATCAACCTTTATTTTTGATTTTTATTTTAATGATTGAGAAATAATAGTTATTTTTTTATTTTTATTTTAAAAGTCAAAAATAAAAACCAAATTTGAATATCTCTTGAAAGGAAGATCATACAGAATGTATAGCTCTATATATATTCTACTCTTCAATACCTTTCCGTTGTTATATGTATTGTACATACAGTGGGGAGCAAAAGTGATTCCACGTTCAACATTTTCGTGTTCGAGAGCTCATTACAACTGAACGAATGAAGTTAATGAAACAAACTTTTTTTTCCTCGATTTCTTATTCAATTTGATACAAATAGATGTAAATACAAAAATAATATAAGAAGCAATGTAATAGTTATAAATAAAAAACAAAAACAAAAGACATGTACTCAGTTTTGCACATTATATGAAAAAATCAATGGAAATTCCATATTAATATTTGGTCCAAAGACAATTCATGTCTTTATAATTTTTTATGTATTTTAGCATCTTTTCAACCCATTTCTCAACAATTCCATTCAGAAGTTGATTCCACTTCAGTTCCATACGCCTCCAAGGACCACCTACGTTGCATAGGACTGATTGATACAGCCCGAGATATATGGTCATGATTGACCACAGATTTTCAATCGGATTGAGGTCGGGACTTTGAGTTTAGACTCCATCGATATAAAATTTTTATTTTCCACCCATTTCTTACAAATTTTCGCAGTGTACTTAGGATACCTGTCTTGTTCAAACGTACATTTTCCTTCATAGAAGCCACATTTGTACAGAACATTTTAAAAGATTTGCTTGGAAAATATTAAAAATAGTCTTCGTTACTCATAATACCATAAATTTTGTGCAAAGGCTAAACTTGTCACGATGTAAAGCTATTAAATTTCCTCCTCCGTGCTATACGGCTTGCTCACATATTGTCTTTGAAGCTTGTTACTAGACCTACGCGAACAATACTACATCCTATTCGACTGGAAATGGTTAAACATGGATTCTTTTGACCAAATATCACATTTCCAATCTTATACTGTCTAATTTTTGCGTGTCCATGCGAATTTCAATCGAACCTTAACACCTTCCTAGGAGAGAGCTGGTCTATTTTTTTCCGCAATTGCGGCATTTTCAGTTCTACCCAATGGTACTGAGTTCTACGTTGAAATTTTTCACAAAATTTATTAAATTATAAAGGGGGAAGACTATTTTAAATATTTTTAAGGCATTTTCAATATTTTTTGGAACATTTTGGCTTTAATAAGGGAAAATTCACTTTTCAACAAGATGGAAATCCTAAGTACACTGCGAAATATTCTTAAGAAATGGGTAGAAAACCAACATTTTATCTTGTTGGAGTGGAAAGCTAAAAGTCCCGACCTCAATCCGATTGAAACTCTGTGGTCAATCATGACCATATATCTTGGGCCGTATCAATCAGTCCAATGCAACGTAGGTGGTCCTTGGAGGCGTGTAAACCTGAAGTGGAATCAACTTCTGAATGGAATTGTTAGGAAATGGGTTGAAAAGATGCCAAAATACCTAAAAAATTATAAAGACACGAATTGTCTTTGGACAAAATATTAATACGGAATTTCTTTAGATTTTTTCATATAAGGTGCAAAACTGAGTACATGTCATTTGTTTTGGTTTTTTATTTCTTACTATTACATTGTTTCTTATATTATTTTACTATTTACGTTTATTTGTTCCAAATTGAATAAGGAATAGAGGAAAAAAAGTTTGTTTGACTTACTTCATTGGTTCAGGTTTTATGAGCGCTCGAACACGAAAATGTTGAATGTGAAATCACTTTTGCTCCCCACTGTATATGTAGCCAACTTACCCAGCCCAAGATCGCTATGAAGCACGTTTAGGTTTTTGGGTATACATCAACTGAAAGGTATTGAAGAGTAGATCATATATAGTCGATGTATTCTGTTGAATCTTCTGTTAACGAGATATTTCAATTTGACTTTAATTTTTAATTTTTATATAATAAAAATAAAAAAATAACTCTTATTGTTTGATTTTAAAAAATAACTTTAATTTTTTATTTTTTAATTTTTATTTAATTTTTTATTTTTTAATTTTTATTTAAAAATAAAAAATTTAAGTTATTTTTTAAAATCAAACAATAAGAGTTATTTTTTTATTTTTATTATATAAAAATTAAAAATTAAAGTCAAATTGAAATATCTCGTTAACAGAAGATTCAACAGAATACATCGACTATATATATGATCTACTCTTCAATACCTTTCAGTTGATGTATACCCAAAACCTAAACGTGCTTCATAGCGATCTTGGGCTGGTAAGTTGGCTACATATATGTACAATACATATAACAACGGAAAGGTATTGAAGAGTAGAATATATATAGAGCTATACATTCTGTATGATCTTCCTTTCAAGAGATATTCAAATTTGGTTTTTATTTTTGACTTTTAAAATAAAAATAAAAAAATAACTATTATTTCTCAATCATTAAAATAAAAATCAAAAATAAAGGTTGATCAAAAATAACTTTTATTTTTCATTAACTTTTTTTTTCACATTATTTTTTTTTTTTAATTAAGAAATAGGAATTATTTTTTTATTTTTATTTTAAAAATTAAAATCAAATTTGAATATCTTTTGAATGGAAGATCATACAGAATGTATAGCTCTATATATAGATTTTTAAATAAAAATTAAAAATCTAATTATTATAATTGATTTTAATTTTTAAAATGAATTTTAAGTGTTATGATTGATTTGTATAATACAAATTAAAAAATAACTTTTATTTTATGATTCTTATAATAATCAAATAAAAACACCTCCTAATGAGGTGAGATTAAACTGACGATAGCACATTCAACTCAAAAAATTTTTGATACCAAATTTTGTGACAATTAATAATTATTTAAACAAAAATATTTAAAAAAAATTTAATTTGTTTCAAAATCGGCACTTAGCTGAACAATTTAAAAAGGAAAAACAGGCAGCGTGCCGATATTGAAACTTATTAAATTTTTTTTAAATATTTTTGTTTAAATAATTATTAATTTGGCTTCGAGAATCGGCTTCGAGAATCGATAACATCTGTCATACTTTGAATGCAGTAAGCTTTCGAATTCATACTACAACATACTTTACTTTCCCTTAAGCTTGGCCGCCTTTTCTCCTACTTCGAATCAAGCAAGTAAGCGATTAGCCGAGCACACTTCGTGCTGTATTACCGTTCTATATACTGTTGCATATAGGATTGTAATGCAGATGCTTTACTGACTGGTATACCACGTATATAGGATTGTAATGCAAATTGAACCGACAGAAAATAGTTTTATATTTCTAGCAAAATAAAAGATAGTCAACATACAATTGTATCAATATTTTATTATTTTTTACTGAAACTAAATATTTGTTTATTATTTTTTTGCTTTTTCATCGAATTTTGTTTGCGATACGACCATTGTTGGTTTTAAGCGCAGCCCAATATTGTAGCATCTGTCGTTCAATCCATCTTTAACTGCATCTACACGTAAGAAAAACAATTAGAAATTAATCAATTAAAAATCAGAAAGTTTCGTGTTACTTACTTGATGCAATAATTATAATGCGTCTTTGTGCATTGGCCAACCGCCGTATATTATATTTGCTAAAGCCTCTTTAGAACATGATACACTTTCAAAACTCACTAAATCGTTATAAAAACCTAAATAAATTCCTTTTCAAAACACTCCCGCCACACACTTATACTTGCAAATAGTAAAGTGACAGATGAAAAAGACAAAATTATATATAAAAATATATTTACACAAACAACAAACACACAGTCGCAGGTATCGAACGATTGCCGAAGCTTTGACAGGCAGGAACAAAAACAACGTCCCATTATAGTACTGTGTTCTAACAGTTGGAGAAACGATTGATTACGAATGTACCTTCGACAATGCCTCTTGTAGAATTATCACATTCGGTCGTAGCAGGGTTGTGCCACTGTGTGCAAGGTTGTTGCGTTGTAGACGGGTTCTGCTCGAAATCCGAGTCAAGCTTCTTGCAAGACGATAGTGCCGTGATAGTTCTCAGGATTTTCGAGCGCCCTAGTGCGCTTCCATTTGAAACTCCAGCTTCGATAATAAAGTGGACAAACGGAAAAAAGAACACACGGTCAGTTGAACTTGGTTAGATAAACTTGTCTTTTGATGCTGATCAAGAATATATATACTTTATGCTTTCTTCACTGCGTTGCAAACTTCTGACTAAAATTATAATACCCTATTATCCATATAAACAAAACTTACAGACAAATGAGGTTCGCAATAAAATACAAAACCAAGATCTTTATGTCCTTCCGATTGAAAGCTTTATCCACTTTGAAGGAACCCTTAGAAAAATTATTGACACACATCCATACACACATCGTACTACAAGCTCCATGGGTATAACATTCACCAATCTAACCATCCGGCTGTCGCCATTGCTAGTCAAAAATTTTTATGTTATCCTTGCTGTTATGTTACCATGTTATATTTGTTACTCTCCCCAGTCTCTACGTTTTATAACCATTCAATTGGTTGCTTAACGTAAAAATTAACATACATATACCGTATATTATTTATAAGAAAAAGTTCTACCAATAGTGTTAGCGGCATGGCTAATAATAATTGTAATACAAATTTTCTGAATGAAATAAGATAGGAGTTGAATAGATGTGAAGTAGATAGGAAACGGCTTACTTACATTTAAAAATGCTAATGGGATTCACTAAAGACTATAATAAAGTTGTTTTAAATTCTAAACATTAAAATCATTCTATTGCTTGCTAAAAAGTAATGATGACGTATATTAAACTAGATTGCGACGGTCTGACGGGGTACGACGGGCTGTCGTGTGTATCGTGATGTAACTATGGCCGCAAGTATACCATTTAGTGCAGCCCCTGAAAATATGATACGGAAAGTTAGTGACGACGTTAGCATACCCCAGAGTGTCTTCGCGCGTCTACCAGAGTGGGGAAGGTATTGGAGGCTCGGAAAGTCTACCAGATGAAGAAGGTTTTGGAGGCTCTGAAAGTCTAACAGATCGAGAAGGTTTTGGAGGCTCTGAAAGTCTACCAGATCGAGAAGGTTTTGGTGACTCTGAACCAGCGGGCCGAGTCGTGAGTTTTGGAGGCTCTCAAGCCTACCAGAGGGGGGCGGGGAAAATACTACGGGGAGTAACTAACATGTGATTAATTAGATCCGAAGATCCTGTCCCCAAACAGACTCTTGGCACTGACTCTGAATGAATGTGGACTACCAAACAGTAGGCCTACCTCACCCGATCGCTGTCGGTGGCTAAGTGACTTCCTACGGGCTGTGGCCAGCTTTATGTAGGACTTTGGCGAGGTCTTGTGTGACCGCCGCGAGTGAGGAATTAGCTCTTTTGGTGTGACCAGCGCCCCATCGGTCCAGTGTGACCCTTTGTTATATCGGGTTATATATCGGGTATAACAGTCAGGAAATAAAGACGTGTGTTCTCTGTAGAGGTCGGAATCCAAGTGTTTTATTATATTTCTTATTGGCTCCGCCAAAGCTCGGCCGTACCCTTAGAAATGCAGCATAAGCATTTCTGTACAATTCAGTTTATGTGTAAGTGAGAGTGTGTTTGGGAGTCCGGTCGTTGTTCCAGTTTTATCCAGCTAAGTCAGGCCGGATGTGCAAGTGTCGACTTAGCTGGATTTCTGCATGCTGGTGGAAGGGGTGTTCTACCGGTAACTCCTCCCCCCCCGGATTGGAGCGACGGCCATAAGGAGGGAATGGTAGTCGTGACAACTGGAACAGGTTCTTGGTGTTGGGTCCAGATGATCGTCTTTGGTTTGGTTTTCAGACAGGTGATAATAAAGACCAGTGTCAGTACTCCTATTATGCTGTAAATTGCGACGGCATGTTTTTCTGCAGTTTGTTTTGTCAATAACAGTCTGTTTCCAAGATCCATATCTTGTAGGTGTAGTTTTTGCATGGTTACAACTTGGGTCTTGCGATTGATTGTTAGATCTTTGACTGGTGGTAGAAATATTTCTAGGTGTTCGATTGTTATAGTATTGGTGCTGTCATAGGTGATATCGTTGATTGTGATCGTACAATTCTTGTGGGTAATTATCGCTGAGCCTTGTAGAAGGGTATTAATGCCGCAAGAACTAGTCATGGGGATATTTTTTCCATTGAACACAAAAATATATCCTTCCTCTGGTTCGAAGATATCCGTTGTGTTACCAGTTTCTTGTATGTCGCAGGATTCCGTGGTTTTTTTGTTTAGTAAGTTGTTCAGGCATTGCTGTGATACTGAGTTCATGTGTGTGTCTTTTGGTTTTTTACAAAACATCACTGTGTTTAATATTGGGCATTTTGTCTTGAATTCCATAGTAGATTCCCTATTGCGAGCTACAAAGTTTGGCGTTTTGATGAATTGTTGTTGTTTGTCGGGTAGGGGCACAATTCTATAGAGTTGGTATTTCTCTTTTTCGAATATGGGTATCTTAAGGTTAAATACAATGTGTTTCTTATGTAATATTGTTTGAAATTGGACTATTGAAAGTATGTCTTCTTCCATTTCTAGGTGTATTTGTTGAGTTGCTAGGGTGTCTCTTATTTTATTTATTTCGTATTTGTCAAAAATGAGTCGGGGAATAATATTAGCTCTAGCAAATACTAAACTTTCCGCGATGTTTTCAATTAGGTTGTTTATGATATCAATGTTAAATGATATTCTATTCAAGTAATGTAGGGTTCGAAAATTATTGTTTTCATCGTCTATTTCTTTATAGATTGAATTTTGGACCTGAATAAAATTTCATGATTTAGGTTTCTCTGCGCCTTAGTTTCTATGTCGAGATTGTCTTGGTCTGTTTCTAGTGATTTCAGCCTATTAAAAATCTCTTCAGCGTCTGTATTGTCCATAATCCCGGATATTTCTTTTATTATTGAACCTAGGCCATTTACTGGACCTCTTTTAGCTCTACTTTGTGGGATGATATTGCACAGTTTGGATTCCAGGTTGTCAATTTGTATTTTTAGAATTTCTACTGATGGGTTTAACAATGGCTCTCCGGCTATGTTTCTTATTGTATCTTTTAATAGTGTAGTGCAGTTTTGATATTCTTCTATGTTTCTAATATGTGTGATAGATTTATGATTATGGTCGATGTATGCATCTGCTAAATAGATTGTTGCTAATGGTTGCGAACCATTGATCTCGTGGCTCTGAATATGGGCGTTTACATGTAACCACCTAAGGGTGAAAGGAATGGAAGGGAAAATTTTGGATAAGGTGAGTTGTAAAATGTATTGTTCATGTTGATTGGGAGGGAAAGTCGCCGGTTTCATTATGTGAATTTGCTTGACCAATGCCATTTACTGAATCGGGACCATTTTTTACTAAACTCCTAATTTTTGCTTTATGCAGTTTCTGACCTCTAGTTGTTTTAAATGTTGTGTGTTTATTAGCAATTACTTTATGTTTCGAGAATCTTGGGGTAATTTTATTTCTTCTGTTTTCCTTGCGAAATACTATGTCACCCTGGTTTAAAGAAGTTAATTCGTTCCTGTCTTGGTTTACTTTGTCTATTCTTGTTTGTGCGGTTTTATTTAAGATCTGTTCTATTTCTGGGTAAACTTGTTGTTGATATTCATTGAGTTTTTGTAGATAATCGTGATTGTCATTATATTGAATTTTTTTGTCAAAGATGTGAGTTCGTCCTGTAAATTGTTCAAATGGTGTAAGGTTGGCCGTTGAGTGGATTGCATTGTTGTAAGTTATTATTGTTTCTGTAATAATTGTCTCATGGACGAGTGCTAGGAGTTGTTCTTTTTTTATTTGTCAAAATTATGCGGAAGATTTCGGCTAAAGTGGAGAGGAGTCCTTAAACAGGGGAATTGCTTGTTGACTGTTGGAACGAAATTATGTGGGGGGTAATATTGTATTGTGTAAGGAAGTCTTGAAACATACCTCCTGAAAATTCAGCGCCCTGGTCAAACACGATTTTTGAAGGTATGCCGAATTGACAGAAGAAGGTTTTCAAGGCTTTGATTACGCATACAGAGTTTCTGTTTGTTGGGACGTAAGCTTGCGTAAGATGAAGATTGTGGTTAATGGTGTAAATGTCTATATGGAGTATGTCTAAGGGTATTTTCGGTATTTCTGTTAGCTGGAGTGCTACTTTAGGTGGGTTCCTATCGTATTCCAACATTAAGCAAGTATCACATTGTCTTATAACTTGTAACACTTTGGCTTTGAGTTGAGGGAAATATATTTCCCTTTTTAAGTGTTTATATGTTTCTTCACTGCCTCTGTGGTTATTATTAGTGTGGTATTCGGAGATTCTAGAGGTTTGGTCGTTCTGATTCTGAATATGTTCTAATAATGTTGAACAACGGATGAGTTTGTAGAGGTTGTTCTCTGAGAAATATGTCAGAAAGGCTTCTTGGATGACGTTGAATATTTCATCCGAATCAAGTATTGCATAAGTCTTGTTTGGTTTGAGGATTGTTGCGGGTAATCTGTTGACAATTTCTATGTCGAAGTTTGGTTCTGTTATTGTTCTGCGAATTTTGTTTGTGAAGGGGACTGAGGTTGTTAAGGAGGATTGTGTTCCGATTTTGAAAATTGTCTGTATGTTGTACATATTTATTGGCTGAGAGGATATGGGTATTGGATTTGATTCCTCTATCATGTTAAGATTGGGTTCGATTCTGCTAAGGGCATCTGCTACTACGTTTTGAGAACCTTTTTTATATGCGATTTCGAAGTCGTAGGAGGCTAATGTCGTTTTCCAACGTAGAAATTTAGAGTTTTGGTTATTAAGGTTTTGTAGCCAAATCAATGGTTTATGATCTGTAATAATTTTGAATTTTCTACCGAATAGGTAAGGTCTAAAATGTCCGATAGCCCAAATGATTGCTAGCATTTCCTTTTCTATAATGGAATATCTTGTTTCGGTGTCCGATAAGGTCTTACTGGCAAACGATACTGGTTTGTCGTTATTTTCGGATCCTTGTGAGCGGACTGCCCCTAGCGCGAAATTGCTAGCATCTGTTGTTAGTGTGAATTGTTTTTCGAAATCTGGGTATTGAAGAATTGGTTGGTTGCAGAGTAATGTTTTGGAAAGTTTAAATGATTTTACGAATTCTTCTTCTATTATGACGGCTTTCTTCCCTTTCAATTGTTGTGTCATTGGTTTTGTCAGTTTAGCGAAGTCTTTTATAAACTTCCTGTAATAACCTAATAGTCCTAAGAAAGATTTTATTTCTTTAGTGTTTTTGGGACACGGGAAGTTTTTAATTGCTTCTATTTTATTGGGATTTGGTTTGACTCCGTCTTAAGTGACAATATGCCCGAGAAAATAAATTTCTTTATGTAGGAAGTTGCATTTAGATGGTTGCATCTTGAGGTTTGCTTTTTCGTGTTTTTTGAAGACAGCTTTTAGATTTGCAATATGTTCTATTAGTGATGGAGAGAATACTATTATGTCGTCTAAAAAGACTAAACAGTTGTTACCAATTAATTCACCGAGGACATTGTCCATTACTCGCTGGAATGTAGCTGGGGCGTTTTTCAACCCGAAAGGCATTCTTGTGAATTCGTAGTGGCCATTCTCGACGGAAAATGCAGTTTTAGACATGTCTTTTGGGTCCATTTCTATTTGATGGAAACCACTTGCGAGGTCAAGGGTTGTAAAGTATTTTGTTTTACCAATTTTATCGAGTATGTCGTTAGTATTAGGTATTGGGTATTTATCTGAAATTGTTTTATCATTGAGTTTGCGAAAGTCTATGACTAGTCTCCATTTCTGGTTACCGTCATTGTCTACCTTCTTGGGGACTACCCACACTGGTGAGCTCCACGGTGAGTGACTATTTTTTATAATTCTATCGTCTAACATTTTCGTTATCTGCCTACGTACTTCCTCTTTGTGTGCAAATGGGTAGCGGTAAGATTTAGTGTAAATAGGAATGGAGTCTGTTGTTGGAATGTTATGTTTAACGACGTCAGTGAAAGAAAGTGGTTTTCCTTCGTTATGAAGTAAGTTTGGGAATCCATTTAGTAATTTAAGGAGTGCGTGTTTTTCCTTTGTGTTGAGGTGATCTGTTTGTATCATGTTGTCGATCGTTTTCTCAGTATGGGTGTGTGCTTTCATTGAATGGGATATGTGAAAGTTTTCTGCTTCGAATTGATCGACTTTAAGGGGTTTCTCTATATAGAGAATTTGGTCTTGGTCAGATTCGTTGACTACTTCGAGTAATCCTGAATTATTTTGGGCTGTGTACAACCCTCCAGTGATTGAAGCTACTGTCTTCTTAGATGCGTAAGTGCTACGAAGGTTAGTTTGAATATGATCCCATTCTAGCCTAGTTCTGGCTAAGGCTAGGGCCTCGTCAGCTTTTCCCTTGATCTTATTCCGAATTGCCCTCATAAGTAGTACCCCGTAGGGTGTCTGATCTGCTCCTCTAACGAGCATTATAATCTCTTCTACGCTGTCTATAAATTTATCTAAGTTGTCTGGGGGTCCCTCGTAAATAGTCAACTGGTTGATAAAGGCGAGGAGATCGGTTGGTTTGAGGGTGGTGGATATGGTCGTGTTAGTGTTTATGGTAGGGGTTGGTGTTTGGGGTCTAGCTGAGAGTGGTGGGGTCTCCATAATGTCTAATTCAGATGTTGCTTCTTCTATTGAATTTAGGCTGTTGCCACTTCTGAGCCCGAATCTAGTCCTTACTTTGCTTGTAATATTTTGTTTTGACATTAGACTTTTCTTATAGTGTGTAATTTATGTGTAATCTTATTAGATATTAAATCTCTTAGGGTGTAATTTTTGTATGTGTATGTTATGTATAGTGTCCTAAAAAGTATTTAGCACCGGGTATATACATATTTTCAATTGCTTACATGTATGATAGGATTTTATGTTTTATTTATTGTATGTTGTTGTGTTTTATTGACCTATCATCCTTTAGGTAAATCATGTGTATCGTGATGTAACTACAGCCCTTTCATTCCCTTTGTTTTTCCAGGAATCTTTGCATTTCCTTCTCTGATGGTTCTTCCGTCTCGGGGTCGTTCCTCGTGATTTGCGATTCCTGGTCCATTCCGCCTTCTTCCTCGCTCGCGGTCGTGATCTCCATGAATGAAATAGTGAATTCCCCCGAATCGGATCCTTGTCATAACTCCTCCGTTAGCGAGCGTAATCATTGCCCGTGATCCATTCCATCTTCCTTGCCTTCTTAAGTCCCGATATCGGTCCGTGCGCATTTGGTTTCGCGTTGCTCCTGTATCGAGCATCCCTCTACCTATCAGTGTTTTATTTCTTATCTTTGCTTGTATTTGAAACCCGTCGCAACTCAACTGTTTCTTTGGATTTCCGCTGGATTTTTCCTTCTGGCCTAAGCCGCCAGCTTTATCTGCTCGGGCCTCCGACGTTTCCCGTCCCGGCTTTGCAGCAGTCTGTCGTTCTGGATCCGTTTTTACCGCTTACCAAGCAGAACAGCCTTGGTGGATTGTTCGCGCTGAGTGGATTGTTCCTCCGCACCGCATGCACATCTCTAGATCCAGTCTCTGTTGCATTGGCTGTTTCAACCACTTCTTCCGCGAGTTTGAGGAACTCAATTGGAACTCAATTGGCTCCTGCAATTTCTATATATCCGATCGAGTTTTCCCTCTTCTGTCAGCTTGGTAAATCTCATCAGTTTCCTCAGCCCCATTGCGTACTCTCTTATCGGTTCCGATTCTCGCTGTCTTAGTTACCTTATCTGAAATTCGAGTTGTTCCTCGTATTTCGGTGTGGAATTCCTCCTGCAACTCCGCTGTTAGCTGTGAGCATCTGATGATTTTAGTTGGTGTGGTGTTCCACCAGTCACTAGCGACTTCTTCCAAGATGAACGGTATTGTCTGGACCAGCTGGTCTTTTTGAATGCCGTACCCTGCTGCCCATTGTTCCATCTTACTCAGGAGTTCCAGAGATTAGTCGTTTCTTGATACCGTATCCCCCAACCTCGGTTCACGATGTCCACCTCTACCCTTTTCTCCATTTTGGTGTCTTTTTTTGTGTCAGTTTCTGTGTCCGACCACCCTGGTCCGGTTATCACAATTTGTCCTGCGTTGGACTTCTTTCCCTTCTGGGTACTCTCGATAACTCCGCCTTTTTTTTTTTTTTTTTGTCTCTTCGTGGTCCGTTCTTTTGACGAATGCTGCTACTATTCGTTTTAATTCTTTCACATTTCCTGATGCGTCTAAACTGAACTCCACCGCAAATTCTGCTAGTTCCTTCTTCGTTGGTTGATAAACCCAGCTAGACATTACTCTACTGGTCCGGTGTCGTTTTTCTTTGCAACCACTTCAACCTGCTGTGGCGCCGCTGAGGTAGTTCAGTGTGGGCCAGGACTCGTCCCAAGAATATATTTGGGTCAGATGTGGTGCTGAATAAGATTCCGACCCAGTCCCAGATGAGAACAATAGAGAATTATGCCGTAAATGAGTATCGTAGGTTTTATTAGCGTATTAGGTACAGGGTGTGAAAAGAATCACGCCGGAGCACGGGTCGGGGTCCTCAGCAACGTGGTTCGTTCGCCTCCAGTGCAGGAATACGACGGGCTGTCGTGGCTTAGTTGTCGGGGTCGGGGCCGTGTCCGCTGGCGGTGGATGGTTCCTGTGGTCGAGATAGAAACAGTTGGAGACCGGCAAGTCTATCACTTAGTGCTGCCCCAGAAATACGGAAGGTTAGTGGCGATGGTAGCATTCCCCGGAGTGTCTTCGCGGATCCATCAGAGTGGGAAGGGAGGCTCGGAAAGTCTACCAGATGAAGAAGATTTTGGTGGCTCTGAAAGTCTACCAGATCGAGAAGGTCTTGGGGGCTCTGAAGTCTACCATGTATTACCGATCGATACCATGTGTTGATTTTTATGTTCCTTGTAAAGCTTAAATAATCTTCATAAGCACAATTTTGACGGTTTGATCTTTCTTTATTGAATGCATTATTGAGAATGAAACTTAAGCTAGGAACTCGGAGCTGCGCTGCCTGCTAAAGTCAGCAGCGGCCATGTACAGGAGAACTTTGTATGCTCATATATACGGCTGAGTACAGCGGGTTTGCTTTTGCATATATGTGGTCAGACCATAAGAATATGCTGACCGTTGAACTTCCTATAGTCGCGCTCTGAAGCTCGTGTGGCTGATCATATTTCCCTTTGACCACTTGAGTATATCGGCCGGTACTTTTAGTTTACGTAACCACACTGTAACACAATGTTGGCATTGGTACACAGGGTACTCGATATATGCATACTACATCTCCCTCCTTTTGAAAAATAGCGTAATAGAATGAGGTTATTTTCCTAATATATGTAATGTATAAAATTTTGTTTGTTTGTTTAATGATATCTTTACTCTACAGTACTGCGCACTAGTTCGTAGGTAGTAGTACGACTACTTGCAAGGGAACTACAAGTACTTACTTTACTAACCCTAGTCAATGTAATTGTTCATTTCCATAATTGTATGGAATGTCCACCTATAGGGTCAATTGCCACCACTTTGTTTATCGTGAACTAGTAATGAGGGTACCCATCAAAAGTGTAGTTACATGGATACCCAAAAAACAATACAAATTAAATTAGAGAGATTTAAGAACCTTTTTGAAAACGTTTTACTTTATTTACCTTTGCATTTATTAAGTACGAATCGTTTTAAATTTGTATGAAACTGTACTACAAGCTCTGCTCTTTTATTTTACATGACAATTCATTTTTTTTTTTTTTTTGGACATAGCTTTTGTAAGGGAATATGTTAAAGTTATGATATATAAATTCTATTAAGAATACTCACAACATTTCTAAACACAATGGTTAGGACTCAGACTCGAACTCGGGACCATCAGATTCATAGTTCAACGTTCGTATACCATAGGGTCAGTCAAGGAAGTTCTAATGTGGTAGGTGGTTCGGCGTTCGTTTACCTTAGGGTCAGTCAAGAAAGTACCCATATAATAGGGGGTTCGGCGTTCGTTTACCATGGGGTCAGTCAAGGAAGTACCAATGTGGTAGGTGGTTTGGCGTTCGTTTACCTTAAGGTCAGTCAAAGAATTAACCATGTGGTAGGTGGATCGGGGTTTGTTTACTATAGGGTTGTAGGTGGTTCGGCGTTCGTTTACCATCGGGTCAGTCAAGGAAGTACTGTATACACGAACTAGTTCGGTAGGTAGTTCAGGCAAGGCCAATCGACACCTCCAGTACTGTAGGGTTATTACATTTAATAAATATAAAGTCAAGGCTTTATTAGCGTAATGTAAAAACAGGATTGCAAGCTGACCTTTCAAAATATTGTGTCGCTAAGTCAAACTATTGCCAGCAATACTTATCACGATGCAAGAAGAAGTTTCGTTCCATTCCGAAATTATTTTATTCCTTTGTGAACTCAAAGCGTAAATTCAATATTTTTTCTCCATCCCCTCAATTTAAAAATATTTCTGCATAAAACGATCAAGGAATAAGTAACCTATTCGCCGATTTTTTCCAGAGAACATATTCCTGAAATAATCTCAACTCAAACTTTATTTATCCCTATCGGCTGCCCCATACCGACTCCATCTTCAGTCCGGTGATAGACGAAAACCTGGTTCTGCAGAGCCTTTTGGCCATTAAACTTTGGTACCTAGCTGTGTTCTCAAGCACTGTGTCGGACCACTCCCACGCAACATGGTTTTACTAGATGTCCACTACAATTAACCTTCTTGAGTTCAGTGACTTCATCATCCAAGGCTTCCAGTCCCTACAACAAACTGCTTAACCCTGATAAGTGTAAATCCATGACATTCTATCGATTTAGTCCTAATGCATACACATATTCTATTGCTCTTATAGCAATTGAGCGCATAGATTCGGTCCAAGATCTTGGTGTCTTGTTTGATCATAAAATCTATTTTGATAGTCACATCTGCACTATATCCAATAAAGCTAAGAGCTTATTTGCTTTAATTAAACGGTGGTCCAAAGAATTTGACAATTTCTACACCACAAAGCTCCTGTACGTTACCCAAGTGCGTCCAACACTGGAATACTGCTCCATTATCTGGTCACCAACAGCTGTGAGTCACCAGGATAGGATCAAATCCGTCAAGTATCCATTGCAAATATTTAAATTCGAATAAACAAAATAGCATATTGACAGAACATAAGACTAAAGGATTCCCGCCGCCCTTGAAATGAAAAAACCGATTTCCCAATTTAATGAATAGGTTAAGATCTTGACCACATCTCAACTAAAATTCAGGAGTAATATCGATTTGTATTTATAACACGTTTTATGGCCGCAAGGCCGCATAATACCTTAATGGTACCAATGAACCAAATCAAATTAATACATTGTCTATGTATGCATATAAAGGCGATTATTTAATATTTTTTCTTACTTCAACTTAATTTTGTAAATTTTGGTTTATTAACAAATTTTCGCTTTTTTTCATAGCTAAATACGACATCTAGCAAAGTTAACAGACCACCATCCGGCCAAAAATTAAAAAAAAATTCTCATTTTACTTAACTTTGGAAATCTACGGTAAATCTATTTTTTTTAACGGATTTCTGGAGTTGTAGGCCTTTATGATACTTTGGGCGAACAACTTTATAAAAAAACACGTTTTGATTTTCCAATGGTTTTTTTTTTTCGAGTTTTGAGGAAGCTAGCAGCATGTTAACATTTAAGTTAACGGATTGAAATTTCCACATTTTTCAAGTTTATCGAGCTATAGCACACAAAGTACGTATCCAATATACATAAAGTGTTTTAAAATCGAAAGGTTAGTTCATTACCTGTAAAATAAATTCGACGGCTAAATTGGTGGGTTACAACTCGAGCTATGAAATAATAAACGTAAAATGAGCAGATTTTTTTTGTGTAAAACTTTAAAAAATCTTTTCAAAAAACGTATCCATAGACAAAAAATTTAAAGCCATTTTCGTGATCTGGGGATTTAGCTCTACCAGAATTTCGCATCAACAGACTTGGAGCATTTTTTTTTTTTTGTCAACTGGTGTAATAGGAGACCAACATATTGTAGCAGGATGGCATACTTATATACTTACTTACATACTTACTTACCTACCTACTTAGGTACTTATAATTACCTATTATCTTTAATTACTTAAAACATTGACTTAATTAACAGTTAAGATAAATGTAATCACATTGTGCAATATTACTTATAATGTTAAGCTAACAGAGCTGTTAAGTCGCTCTCTTGACTCTCTCTCTCGTCTCTCGCTCTCATCGCTCTCTGAACCAAAACGCTGGATAATGCAGATCGCAGAGAGAGCGAGCAGTCAGTCGAACGTAGTCAGTGATAGAGAACAAAAGTGAAATAATTAAAAGAACAAAACCTGGGTCTAACTGTGATTTGTCTACAATATCAAAAGTGGGCCGATTAAACGCTAAAATGAAACTGGATAATGTTACGATTGCGCAGCTTAAAAAGTGGCTAGGTGTATTTAAAAAAAAAATACAACAACAGGCACAAAGAAAACACTAATTAACCGTTGGATTAATTAAGCGATGGAGATGAAAAAAAATGACATGGCGGATCATGACAATTCTAAAGAAGACGACGACGAGGTTTCGGACGAAACTGGCAACGAAGAAAATGCGGACGATTTTGGCGGCAACGAGAACGAAAAGAGGCAAACGAAAAGAAAACAACGGCAACGAAGAAAATGCGGACGATTTTGGCGGCAACGAGAACGTCACAAATTCCAACGAAAATTTTGGCGAAGACAGAGAGGACAATTACTGCGAGAATATGGAATACGATGAAGGCGTGAACAGAAAGTATGGAATAGACATTTCGGGCGAAGATAGCGGCGAAGAGGAATGGAAAAACAGCGGCAACGTCCTTATATATATACTTTATGGGGTCGGAGATGCCTCCTTCACTGCGTTGCAAACATCTGGTCAAAATTATAATACCCTCTGCAAGGGTATAAAAAATTTTAATTTCTCTGATTTTCAACGTATTTCTATAAATTTTGAGATATAGCAGTTTTTTATGCTTCTAGAATTACGGTTTTAATTTCATTAGGATCGGACCCCTATATCATATAGCTGCCATAGAAGCGATCGGTTGATTTATATGAAAATGTAAAACTCTACATGTAAAATGTAAAATTTACAAAATTCTATATTTTGTCAACATTACTAAAATGGTTCGATTTTCAATGATCCAATTGCAGACTGCAAGGGTATACCAACTTCGGTTTACCGAAGTTAGCTTTCTTTCTCGTTTTACATTAATTTCGCCATCATTCCTATGGCAGCTATAGGATATAGTAGTCCGATTTCAGCCGTTCCGACATATATACTGCATGCTAAAGAAATAAGATTATACTGAAAATTGCAGCTCGATAGCTCAAAAACTGAGAGACTAGTTCGCGTAGAAACCGACAGACGGACAGACGAACAGACGGACAGACGGACAGTCGGACAGACGGACAGACAGACAGACGGATATGGCTAGATCGACTCGGCTGGTGATGCTGATCAAGAATATAAATACTTTATGGGGTCGGAGATGCTTCCTTCACTGCGTTGCAACAATCATGGCAAAATTATAATAGCCTCTTCAAGGATATAAAGACGGCGGCAATGGCAATGGCAAAAACAACAACAACGGCGGCAACGACAACGGCAAGAACAACAACAACGGCAACGGCGAGAACAACAACAACTGCAAAAGCAAAAACGGCGACAATGGCAATAACCACAACAATGGAAACGGCGAAGGCAAACGCAAAGGCGAGTCGAATAGAAACTGCACGAGTGGCGATCGCAAAACGAAGCTGGCGGCATAACGAAGGACGCGATTAACGGCGAGGCGATTAACAATGCGCGCAAAGTGAAGAGTGGCAACGCTGAAAAGCTAAAATTGGAGGAAAATCAAACCCAAGCGTAGGAAATGTCGCTACGCATGGCAACCGAAATGCTGACAGAATATTCTGGAGAAAAATGCGCGCGCAAATGGATCACACAAATGAATAACATTGCTGAAATTTATGGAATTGGCGGGCAGTAGAAGAAAATGCTTTTGGTCATGCAAGTCCAGAGGGTGTGCTTTTACCATTAGAAGAGCTGTGTGCCGAATTGTTCGTAATGTTTGGCGAAAGAACTTCAAAGCTGGAGGCAAGGCATAAATTCGAGGGGCGCACATGGCTGGTCAGTGAGGCGTTTGGTTATGCCGATGATAAAGTGATGCTTGCTTAAAGTATCAACATAGATGAAGAAGAGTTGTTGAGCTGCATTGTCGAAGGTATTCCCAACCAAGGATTGCGCAATCAAGCGCGTATACAATATTTCGCTAATGTTGGGCACATTAAGCGGGTATTTGCTGTAGTGAGCGAAAGCGAGTTTGTCTAAAGCTTAAGTGGCCAAGAAGAAGGATGCGTCGATGAATACCAATTAGTTAGTTAGTGAAGTTGTTAGTGAGAAAGCTGGTGTTAATAAAGAAAATCAGTCAATTAACGAGAGGAAAAGGTCATTTGAGTAGGAAATAAATATAGTGGGAAGGGAATTAGGTTGCATTGATATAGGGAACGAATCGATTGAATATAAAATAGGTGAACAAGTTGATTATAATGTTAGGTGTCAGTTTATCAGTATGGTTCAAAGTAGTTATATTTATAAAGACAGACCTAATGAACCAGAGGTAAAGTGTGAAATAATACTGAGGCTAGAGGACTCGAAACCATTTAGTTGTTCGCCCAGATGGTTGGCTTATACGGAATAGGAAATATTACAAGTTATATTAGATGAATATTTGGAAAAGGGAATAATTAGGCCAAGTGAGTCAGAGTACGCATCTCTTGCCTTTACTGAAACGTGGCTCAACTCCTCTGTCTCTGACTGCGAAATATTTGCAGGCAACTATGTTATCTATAGATGTGATAGTGCAACGCGTATTGGCTGCGGTGTCCTTATTGCCGTTAAGTCTGATTTAGTCTCCGAACCTATTCCCATAATGGGCATGGAGTGCATGTTAGAGTTTGTGGCTGTTCGAATTAGAGTTCACGATTATTTTGTGTACGTCTCATGCTCATATATTCCACCTAGGTCGGCTATCAACATATACAAACAGCATTTAGCTTTAATTCAGAGTATTCAATCAACCCTTGGCAATAATGACCATCTTATTGTTATGGGAGATTTCAATTTGCCTGCCATTTCTTGGCGGCCCTCATCTGAATCGAACATTCTTGTTCCCACTGTACCCCACGACCTGGTACATGGCCTTATTGACCTTTCATTGGGACAATTAAACGCTGTGAGGAACTGCTCTAGTAAAATTTTAGATCTGATTTTTGCTTCGGAGTTTGCTAATGCCTATGTCTCTAGAATTGACCTTCTCTCCAGCCCCGAAGACGCTTATCATCCCACTCTTGAACTAATTTTAGAAGCTTCAGCTCCATTATTGCCATGCCCTGAAGTCGAGCCAGCAACGTTTCGTTGCTTTCGCAAAGCCAATTTCATTGAAATGAATACTTCTTCTCCTCTGGACTGGTCCTTTATGGATTCACCTGAAAGTCCATCTAACATTGTAGAACGGTTTTACCGGATACTGGAATCCGTTTTTGAGATGTATGTCCCTTCATTTTCCTCATCCAACGTGTTCCATAAGCCCCCCTGGTTCTCTCGCAGACTCTCTTATCTAAAAAACTATAAGTCTAGACTTTTTAAGAAATATAAGAGAACAGGGCTGCAAGTTGACCTTTCAAATTATTTAACAGCTCGTTCAAATTTCTTAACCCACAATTCCGAATGCAATAAAAATTACCTGATTCGCTGTAAGAATGAGTTTCAGGATAACCCTAAACAGTTTTATGCGTTCGTTAATTCAAAACGTAAGTCACAACAATTTCCATCTTGTCTTCATTTCAACACTATTTCCGCCTCTAATGAGTCCGATATTGCAAATGTATTTGCAAATTTCTTCCAATCTACATATTCATCTGTTAGTTTCGACAATACCTCATCCTATCCTTACCCACTTCCACACTCTAATTGTATTTTTATGCCATTGATTAGTGAAGATGATGTTCTTCAAAATCTTCTAACTATCAAGTCCTCCTTCTCCTCTGGTCCAGATCTGGTACCAAGCTGCGTGTTAAAATATTGTGCTAAAGCTCTGAGTAAACCACTGGCAAAACTTTTTCAATTATCCCTTCAGAACTCATTTTTTCCTGACGTTTGGAAGGAATCTTTTATCATTCCGCTTCATAAAAAGGGAAGTAAAGCTAACATCGAAAACTACCGAGGGATAGCAAAACTCAGTGCGATTCCCAAGTTATTTGAGTTATTAATTACTGCTCAGCTACAGCACCAATGCAGCTCGATAATGTCCTCCTCGCAGCACGGCTTTATGAAACGTAGATCAACGTCCACAAATCTTCTTGAGTTTATTTCTGTTATAAGGAATGCGTTTAAAACGAATGCCCAAGCTGACGTTATTTTTACAGACTTCAGTAAGGCTTTCGACTCCGTGAACCACCAGTTACTGTTAAAAAAACTTATTCTTTTAGGATTCCCTATAACGCTGACCAATTGGATTTCGACTTATTTATCGAACCGAACACAGGGGGTAGCCTTCAAGGGTTATTTTTCAAACCGTGTCCTTGTGACTTCTGGTGTTCCTCAAGGGAGCCATCTTGGACCTCTGCTATTCGGCCTCTTTATAAATGATTTACCTCAGGTAGTTCAGCATTCACACGTTATGATGTATGCGGATGACGTAAAACTTTGTTTGCCACTCACGCAGTCTGACTCCCATACACTCTTACAGTCTGACTTGGACAACCTTCAGTCTTGGTGCCTCCAAAATTTGCTGTTCCTAAACAACTCTAAGTGTAGCTTCATGTCCTTTTATAGGAGAAATCTTTTCCTGACTAATTACTCTATAGGGTCGTGCGAGCTTGAGCGCATTTATACGGTGACAGATCTTGGAGTCTTCTTTAACCATAATCTAAACTTCACCGATCACATTGGCATCATTGTCGGGAAAGCAAAAGGAGTTTTTGCTTTTGTCAAGCGATGGTCGAAGGAGTTTGAGGATCCCTACACGACTAAACTTCTTTATATTTCGTTGGTTCGCCCGATTCTGGAATATTGCTCTTGCGTATGGTCGCCTCAATATGCAAAATATCAGGACCTTATCGAATCGGTACAGAAACAGTTCCTTTTGTTTGCTTTACGGGGATTAAACTGGGAACCTCATCCTCACCTGCCATCCTACGCTGACAGACTGCGCCTACTGAACCTGCCCTCGCTTAAGGATCGCCGGACCTGCCATGGAGTGATGTTCCTGCACAAGTTGATCACTGGACACATCAACTCGTCTCACCTTCTTGGCCAAATTCGATTCGCTATACCTATAAGGCCGTCTCGTAATTTTCGGCCTATTGCCTTGAAATTTTGTAAATCGAACTTTGAGATTCATGATCCTTTTCGCGTTTTATGTTCGTCGTACAATGATCTGTACTTTTTGTTATATGAGAGATTTCAATTTGCCTGCCATTTCTTGGCTGCCCTCAGCTGAGTCGAATATTCTGGTCCCCATGATCAGGTACATGGTCTTATTGACCTTTCGTTGGGACAATTAAACGCTGTGAAGAACTGCTCTAGTAAAATCTTAGATCTGATTTTTGCTTCAGAGTTTGCTAATGCCTATGTTTCTAGACCCTCTCTCCAGCCCCGAAGACGATTATCATCCCACACTTGAAATCATTTTAGAAGCTTCATCTCCATTATTGCCATGCCCTGAAGTCGAGCCAGCAACTTTTCGTTGCTTTCTCAAAGCCAATTTCATTGAAATTAATGCTTCCTTATCCTCTGTGGACTGGTCGTTTATGGATTTACCTGAAAGCCCATCTAACATTGTACAACGGTTTTACCGGATACTGGAATCGGTTTTTGAGAGGTATGTGCCTTCCATTTCCTTATCCAACGTGTTCCATAAGCCACCCTGGTTCTCTCGTAGGCTCTCTTATCTAAAAAACTATAAGTCTAGACTTTTTAAGAAATATAAGAGAACAGGGCTGCAAGTTGACCTTTCAAATTATTTAACAGCTCGTTCAAATTTCTTAACCCACAATTCCGAATGCAATAAAAATTACCTGATTCGCTGTAAGAATGAGTTTCAGGATAACCCTAAACAGTTTTATGCGTTCGTTAATTCAAAACGTAAGTCACAACAATTTCCATCTTGTCTTCATTTCAACACTATTTCCGCCTCTAATGAGTCCGATATTGCAAATGTATTTGCAAATTTCTTCCAATCTACATATTCATCTGTTAGTTTCGACAATACCTCATCCTATCCTTACCCACTTCCACACTCTAATTGTATTTTTATGCCATTGATTAGTGAAGATGATGTTCTTCAAAATCTTCTAACTATCAAGTCCTCCTTCTCCTCTGGTCCAGATCTGGTACCAAGCTGCGTGTTAAAATATTGTGCTAAAGCTCTGAGTAAACCACTGGCAAAACTTTTTCAATTATCCCTTCAGAACTCATTTTTTCCTGACGTTTGGAAGGAATCTTTTATCATTCCGCTTCATAAAAAGGGAAGTAAAGCTAACATCGAAAACTACCGAGGGATAGCAAAACTCAGTGCGATTCCCAAGTTATTTGAGTTATTAATTACTGCTCAGCTACAGCACCAATGCAGCTCGATAATGTCCTCCTCGCAGCACGGCTTTATGAAACGTAGATCAACGTCCACAAATCTTCTTGAGTTTATTTCTGTTATAAGGAATGCGTTTAAAACGAATGCCCAAACTGACGTTATTTTTACAGACTTCAGTAAGGCTTTCGACTCCGTGAACCACCAGTTACTGTTAAAAAAACTTATTCTTTTAGGATTCCCTATAACGCTGACCAATTGGATTTCGACTTATTTATCGAACCGAACACAGGGGGTAGCCTTCAAGGGTTATTTTTCAAACCGTGTCCTTGTGACTTCTGGTGTTCCTCAAGGGAGCCATCTTGGACCTCTGCTATTCGGCCTCTTTGTAAATGATTTACCTCAGGTAGTTCAGCATTCACACGTTATGATGTATGCGGATGACGTAAAACTTTGTTTGCCACTCACGCAGTCTGACTCCCATACACTCTTACAGTCTGACTTGGACAACCTTCAGTCTTGGTGCCTCCAAAATTTGCTGTTCCTAAACTTAGAGTTGTTTAGGTGTAGCTTCATGTCCTTTTATAGGAGAAATCTTTTCCTGACTAATTACTCTATAGGGTCGTGCGAGCTTGAGCGCATTTATACGGTGACAGATCTTGGAGTCTTCTTTAACCATAATCTAAACTTCACCGATCACATTGGCATCATTGTCGGGAAAGCAAAAGGAGTTTTTGCTTTTGTCAAGCGATGGTCGAAGGAGTTTGAGGATCCCTACACGACTAAACTTCTTTATATTTCGTTGGTTCGCCCGATTCTGGAATATTGCTCTTGCGTATGGTCGCCTCAATATGCAAAATATCAGGACCTTATCGAATCGGTACAGAAACAGTTCCTTTTGTTTGCTTTACGGGGATTAAACTGGGAACCTCATCCTCACCTGCCATCCTACGTAATTTTCGGCCTATTGCCTTGAAATTTTGTAAATCGAACTTTGAGATTCATGATCCTTTTCGCGTTTTATGTTCGTCGTACAATGATCTGTACTTTTTGTTATATGTTGAAATGTCCCTTGAGTTTAATGTAAATAATATTATTACCCATTTATCCTTGCCTCCGCCCACTTGATGTGAGTCGGAGCATATCATTAAAAATTACTCCAAATTGGGTGGAGGTATTGTGATACTAGCAGAAATTTGCTATTGAAATAAATAAAAAAAAAAACCTTTTTATTTCCTTAGGGTTGCAACTATAATATGGAGATCATCGCCATTGATGCCACTCACCCTGGGTCCTGCCATGATTCTTTTATTTGGAACCACTCCAACGTTAGGGAATATTTTTCCAAGACTATAAATGGACATTTTGATGTGGCGGATTCCGGATACGCCCTAGAGAGTTTCGTCTTAACTCCCTACAGGAGCGCAGAGATTGGAACGTATCAGCTACATTTAATTTAAGGTATGCAGGAGCCAGGAACATTATCGAACGGACAATTGGAGTGCTTAAAAGCCGTCTGTGCCCTGCACAACATTTGTAGAAGGCGAAATGTGTCAATTACTGCGGACTTTAATTTTGACGGTACAGAAGAGACTTCAGACGAAAATGAACCAGAGGGAAATGATGACGGACCATCAGTACGCGACGAAATTGCTCTGCCTCTCCCACGATAAACTTAATACTAATAGGAATAGAAAGAAGACTACCTCAAAAGTTTCATTCACATAGCTCCAAAGCTGAGAGACTAGTTTGCGTAGAAACAGACGGATATGGCTAGATCAACTCGGCTGTTCCTCTCCTGCAAACTTCTGACTAAAATTATAATACCCTGCAAGTTTATAAAAATAAAATATCTTAACATTTACTTAATCTGTTTATTCTCCTAGTTTCTTAATAATGTCATTAAATTTTGAGAGGACCTCTCTCTTTAAGTCCAAGCCTTCCCGTTGCAGAGCCTCCATCCTCTTGAAGTGCTCAGACATTGAGTTGCTCATTTGCGTCATTACTTCAAGCTGTGCTGCGCAAAGGCTTCGGAGATCTGGGTCATTGGGGCGACGACGTTTTCGGCTTGGCTCCTCGGCTACCGTGTCCTGATTTGGGGTTTCTTCCTCCTCCCCTTCTGATTCAGGCTTCACGGTGGGCGGAGCTCCATGTCTAGGCCCAGCTACTCCCTCCGCAGATCTTGGCCACCTCCTCCTCCACGTCCGTTATTACATACTGCGAGTAAGGACCACCGCCAGTAGCACTGACCTCAGCCTTGTTTTTAGCCATTTTCTTGCGTATGTTCGACTTCCAGTCACACCAAACCTGGAATATGTTTCTTTGATATATTAGCTTTCTTTAATATAGTAATAGTCATACCTTATTATTTAATATTTTTCTTTGATATATTAGCTTTCTTCAATATAGTAATAATCACTCTCGGGCAATATCTGCGTTGTCTTTCATAAAACTTAGCATGTTTTCATCCTGGAGCGTCGCCTTACACTTCCCCCTAAAAACAATAGCTTTGCATTTAGTTTAAAATACATAAATTATGTTGTTTAACATACATTTTCAAAAGTTCAAATAAACCTCCATCTGTAATCAGCTGTTTCCCACAATAAGGGTCTGCCACCTTTTTTGCAGTTTCCACTATTCTCAACCACTTTTACCATTTAAGAAATGAAATAATCATATTTATTTATAAAAAGCTTATTTAACTTTTCTTTAAAAATATTTATTTCTTCGTTTTCATTTTATAAGCCTTTTAAAGGTTTTTTTTTTTTTTCTACTACAAGTACGGCAGCATTGACGATAACTTTTGGCAATAGACTTATCGACCCCTTAGCAAAACGAAAGTTGTTGTTGCCGACGGCAACTGTTATTAAAGTAAACAGAGGAATTGTTTACAGGCTTTTGAATTTTTTTGTGAGTTCCATCCACACAGCCGAATATTTATGGCAGTTGATACCTTCTGAAGAAGTATTCGGAAGATTTCTGCATTTTTTGCCTGGAAATCTGGAAGGAAATAACATCCTCACATAGAAGCCTGTCCATCAACGAAATAAATATGTGCAGAATCTTTCCGAATGTGCTTCGCCCAATGTTTATATGATGGTCCTTCCTAAAGGATTTAACAAACTTGTAAAATTATTAATTACTGGACGTATATTAAATTTCTGTGAATGAGACTTTCCGATCGTTAGATATATTAAAAACACATGTGTTGGATCTTTGATGCCTCGATTTTCTTAAATCAAACAATTTCTGCTTTCTTTTGGCTGCAAAACAACGCGAAAAAATTATTTTTATATTTGTAAGAAACGATGAAAAAACAAGAAGGATGGCTAACTTCGGTAAACCGAAGTTTGTATACCCTTGCAGTCTGCAATTGGATCATTGAAAATCGATCCATTTTAGTAATATTGAAAAAACATCGAATTTTGTAAATTTTACATTTTACATGTAGAGTTTTACATTTTCATATAAATCGACCGATCGCTTCTATGGCAGCTATATGATATAGTTGTCCGATCTTAGTGAAATTAAAACCGTAATTTTAGAAGCATAAAAAACTGCTATATCTCAAAATTTATAGAAATACGTTTAAAAACCGAGAAGTTAACATTTTTTTTACATTAATTTTGCCATCATTCCTATGGCAGCTATAGGATATAGTAATCCGATTTCGGTCTTTCCGACATATATACTGCGTGCTAAAGAAATAAGACTATGCTGAAAATTTCAGCTCGATAGCTCAAAAACTGAGAGACTAGTTCGCGTAGAAACCGACAGACGGACAGACGGACAGACAGACAGACAGACAGACAAACAGACAGACATGGCTAGATCGACTCGACTGGTGATGCTGATCAAGAATATATATACACTTTATGGGGTCGGAGATGCCTCCTTCACTGCGTTGCAAACATCTGGTCAAAATTATAATACCCTCTGCAAGGGTATACAAAATAGAAGATCCTCATTAACAAAAAAAATTACCTGATTCGCTGTAAGAATGAGTTTCAGGATAACCCTAAACAGTTTTATGCGTTCGTTAATTCAAAACGTAAGTCACAACAATTTCCATCTTGTCTTCATTTCAACACTATTTCCGCCTCTAATGAGTCCGATATTGCAAATGTATTTGCAAATTTCTTCCAATCTACATATTCATCTGTTAGTTTCGACAATACCTCATCCTATCCTTACCCACTTCCACACTCTAATTGTATTTTTATGCCATTGATTAGTGAAGATGATGTTCTTCAAAATCTTCTAACTATCAAGTCCTCCTTCTCCTCTGGTCCAGATCTGGTACCAAGCTGCGTGTTAAAATATTGTGCTAAAGCTCTGAGTAAACCACTGGCAAAACTTTTTCAATTATCCCTTCAGAACTCATTTTTTCCTGACGTTTGGAAGGAATCTTTTATCATTCCGCTTCATAAAAAGGGAAGTAAAGCTAACATCGAAAACTACCGAGGGATAGCAAAACTCAGTGCGATTCCCAAGTTATTTGAGTTATTAATTACTGCTCAGCTACAGCACCAATGCAGCTCGATAATGTCCTCCTCGCAGCACGGCTTTATGAAACGTAGATCAACGTCCACAAATCTTCTTGAGTTTATTTCTGTTATAAGGAATGCGTTTAAAACGAATGCCCAAGCTGACGTTATTTTTACAGACTTCAGTAAGGCTTTCGACTCCGTGAACCACCAGTTACTGTTAAAAAAACTTATTCTTTTAGGATTCCCTATAACGCTGACCAATTGGACTTCGACTTATTTATCGAACCGAACACAGGGGGTAGCCTTCAAGGGTTATTTTTCAAACCGTGTCCTTGTGACTTCTGGTGTTCCTCAAGGGAGCCATCTTGGACCTCTGCTATTCGGCCTCTTTATAAATGATTTTCCTCAGGTAGTTCAGCATTCACACGTTATGATGTATGCGGATGACGTAAAACTTTGTTTGCCACTCACGCAGTCTGACTCCCATACACTCTTACAGTCTGACTTGGACAACCTTCAGTCTTGGTGCCTCCAAAATTTGCTGTTCCTAAACAACTCTAAGTGTAGCTTCATGTCCTTTTATAGGAGAAATCTTTATCTGACTAATTATTCTATAGGGTCGTGCGAGCCTGAGCGCATTTATACGGTGACAGATCTTGGAGTCTTATTTAACCATAATCTAAAGTTCACCGATCACATTGGCATCATTGTCGGGAAAGCAAGCGGAGTTTTTGCTTTTGTCAAGCGATGGTCGAAGGAGTTTGAGGATCCCTACACGACTAAACTTCTTTATATTTCGCTGGTTCGCCCGATTCTGGAATATTGTTCGTGAGTATGGTCGCCTCAATACGCAAAATATCAGGACCTTATCGAACCGGTACAGAAACAGTTCCTTTTGTTCGCCTTACGGGGATTAAACTGGGAACCTCATCGTCACCTGTCATCCTACGCTGACAGACTGCGCCTACTGAACCTGCCCTCGCTCAAGGATCGCCGGACCTGCCATGGAGTGATGTTCCTGCACAAGTTGATCACTGGGCACATCAACTCGTCTCACCTTCTTGGCCAAATTCGATTCGCCATACCTATAAGGCCGTCTCGTAATTTTCGGCCTATTGCCTTGCAATTTTGCAAATCTAATTTTGAAACACATGATCCTTTTCGCGTTTTATGTTCGTCGTACAATGATCTGTACTTTTTGTTATATGTATGTTGAAATGTCCCTTGAGTTTAATGTAAATAATATTATTAGACATTTGTCCTTGCCTCAGACAACTTGATGTGAGTCGGAGCATATCATTAAAAATTACTCCAAATTGGGCGGAGGTATTGTGATACTAGCAGATATTTGCTATTGAAAATAAATAAATAAATAAATAAAAATTTATAATGGCAATGAAAGAGATTAATTTGTACTATGTTTTAATGATTTTTAACTGCTGGATTGCTTCTGATTATCCCTGTAATTGAGTGTTTTTAACTGCCCTTTTTGCTGTATTAGTTAATATCAAAACCTCATGTTTAACCAGAGATATAAAGAGAGTTTCACCTAGTTTCACCTTAATATTTATACTGTGTTGTAGGTAATTTAATTCTTGTTCAGATGAATGTAATCTTAAAGTGCACTTTTGCGCACTTTCTCTAAAATTTAACTTTTTAGATGCAACGTAATATTAGCAAAAAACCGATATATTTCTCTTATAAATCACAGAGACGACAAAAATATTAAGGAATTTGCATTCTTTAACGACGGATTACAAAGTCCTTGTAAACTAAGATCATACTTGTATTATAGAAAGCACGTATCATTCAGATACTTATATTGGAGAGAAGGGGGCCGAAACACGAAATAAAAGATCCAAACTGTTATTTTATATGAACAAAATTAAGACAATGCCCATTTTTACATATTGTATTACTTACAAATACTACTTAAAATTAAAAAAAAAGAAAAATTATATTTACACTGAAAAAATGTTTATTACAAAACACGCAGCGCCACGCCTTTTTTCTCAAGATATATGTTCCTGAGCTTATTAAAAACCCAAAACAAAAAACTGAACCCAAATATTTCGTATTGCTTTAAAGTTTTTAATTTTGGCCATAAAAGGTAGTCATCTAGCCGATAGTGCAATATTAGGCTTATATTATCACACAGATTAATGGGAATTACATACGGATGCAAGTGCTCAAGTATTTGTGGCGGTATTGTTGGAAAGAAAGGATGA
The DNA here is from genome assembly GCA_018153105.1 of Drosophila rufa. Taxonomy (NCBI): domain Eukaryota; kingdom Metazoa; phylum Arthropoda; class Insecta; order Diptera; family Drosophilidae; genus Drosophila; species Drosophila rufa. Next base: position 7,242,558 of record JAECXS010000135.1, read on the forward strand.
TAAAAGGTAACATCCAATATTTGATTTCTCTAAACTTTAGAGTATAAAGCTACGAGAAAAGTTGAAGCAAAATACCACAGTTTTGAGTTGGAGACATTAGCGATCATTTATGCTTTACGAACATTTCGAATTTATGTGCAAGGGAAAAGATTTAGAATTGTTACGAATTGCAATTCGTTGATATTAACGTTAAACAGAATTTAATTGAATCCTCGAATTGCAAGATGGTCATTAGAGTTGCCTGAATATGATGTTGAGTTGGTTCATAAAGCAGGTAAACATATACAACATGTGGATGCGTTAAGTAGGAATACGAGCATATTTGTGGTGGAGACTAATAGTTTTGAAAATAACGTGATTATTTGCCAGAATAAGGACGAAAAGCTTAGAGAGATAAGACAAAAGTTGGAGAAAACAGATGACAAAATGTTTGAAATGAGAAATGGAGTAGTTTATAGGAAAGCAAATGATGGACGAATAATGTTTTATGTACCAAGAGAGATGGAGGAGAAAATTTTGTATTAGTATAAAAATGAATTAGAACACTTAGGAAGAAATAAGGTTATGAATGCTATTGTTAGGACGTATTGGTTTCCCAATACTAAAGAGAAAGTTGTTAGACATATTGACAACTGTTTGAGATGTGTTGCGTTTTCACCAAAGTCTGGAAAGGGAGAAAGAATTTTGCAGAGTATTCCTAAAGGAAATTCCCTATTTGAAATAATCCACATTGATCATTATGGACCAGTGGATTCTGGAATTTCAAAGAAACATCTTTTTGTAGTGATTAATGGTTTTACTAAATTCGACTAGCTTTATTAATTGTCGAAAACGACAAATACTAAAGAAGTTGTGGTAGCGTTAAAAGATTAGTTTAGATCATATAGCTGGCCAACGTGCATTGTTTCTGGCATGGCTACCCCTGTTTTACGTTTTACGTTGTTTTACGTCGGAAAATTTTGACAAATTTATGGATGAATTCAATATTCAATATTAAGCACGTCAGAATTGCAACTGGTTATCCCCAAGTGAATGGGCAAGTGGAAAGAGTTAATTGTATCTTCGGACCAATGATAGCGAAATTAGCAGATTCAGAAAAAGGCTTGCATTGGGATACAGTTATCAAATATGTAGAACAACAAAAAAAAGGAAGTATTGGGCAAATGGCAAGCAAGGTTTTATTTGGGGTGGAACAAAAAGGACAGATTATTGATTTAATTATTGATTATTGAATTAAAAGAGAAATTAGAAGAATTAATTAAAATAAAATATGTTAGGAACTTAAAAGAAATTAGGAATAAAGGATCGGAGACTCGGAAAAAGTTACAAAATGATAATGAAAAAAGGTATAATGAAGGAAGAAAAGATACAAGGGTATAATGAAGGAAGAAAAGATACGAAATACAAAGAATGAGACTATATAATGGTTAATGGTATAATGGTTTGATACAAAACACAAGTCTCATTACGTGATAGACAAAATGTTAAGAAATTATAGGTTTTTGATAAAAGATGTTTAAGGTTTTCAGCTAACACGTAAACCTTATCAAGGTATCTGGAATATCAGAATATTAGGCATTGCATAGGACAAAAATTATAAACATGCAAAGCATACCGATGTAATTGTAAAAAAAAAAAGTGTAAATATTAATCGAATGTAATCCCAATAAGATCAGATGATCTTAAAATGTCAGGAATCCCGAAATGTAGCAGTATGGCATACTTATATACATACTTACATACTTATAACAAAAGTAAAATAGCAAAAAGATCAAAACCTGAGTCTAACTGTGTTATGTCTACAATACATATGGCATTTTAAAAACTTCTGATATCAAACAAAAACACCTCTTAACAAGGTGAGATACAAGTAGCGATGGAACCTTCAAATCCTGGCAGTAGCTTATATAAAGATTTTTTTACTTTCGGGGGCGGAAGTGGGCGCAACCATATTTTAAAACAAACTTGATATGCGTGCAACGGATTAAAATGCTGTAATCAAATGTTGAAGCTCTATCTCTTATAGTCTCTGAGATCTGTTTATAAATACGGACATACGGACTGACGGACATAGCTAAATCGAATCGACTTGTGACGCTGATCAAGAATATATATACTTTATAGGGTTGGGGATTCTTCTGCCTGTTACATACATTCTCTATATTAAACTTGTACCCTATGGGTACCGGGTATACAAAATTTAAAAAACAGGAGTATTCCAAGATAAGCACAAAGACGTAGACAGAAAAATAAATAGTTACAAATAATCGTAATTATAATTATTTTATACAAATATGTAACTCGAGAAATATCTCGATAAGCGAAAAAAAAAAAAAAAAAATGCGTAGAAGTTCCGTGAGCCCAAGAGACTAAGCGTCTTTTAATCGTCTCGTATTTCTCAACGCGCGATATCGAAGTGCAAAAAGCAACTCGGCTCTACTGGCGGTCGACAACAGCGACAGCTACAGTTACTGTATATAGCCAACAGCTACAATTACTGTTATAGCCAATATAGCGGAATCGACTACAATGTCATCGAATGCAGCGCCAAAAGCTGCAAACTTCAAAGCCAATATCGGCGATACTCAGAAAGCCCGGCGTAGAGTCCTACATGCGAAGATTAATCATTTAAAAAGAGAGCCCTACCAATTTACATTAAAGAGAAAAGCTCGAACGCCCTGGTCAACTAAATTATTGCTCTGGTCGGGGATGGATACTTTCTTGTTGTACCGCTTACTAAAGGAAATATACACAAAACCAAACTTCAGACCAAATCGAAAGAACATTTCCGAGCTGTGTCCAAATACCTTGATGAAGCTTAGAAGAATTATTACGCTTACCAACTAAAAAGCAGCAAGGGCTTGCAAGTACTAAAAGGAATCGAGCCCGACGTAACCCCCAACGAAATCATAGAACGTTAGGAACATCATAAACAAAAACAAAAATCCGCAACCACTCTTCTAGGTCGAGCTGGAGCTAGAAAGCAGAGCCTTGAAGAAAAATGAAGTGTACCCCATTTATAACCTGCAATTCCTGATGCAAATATTGCACAGGGGCTGTGTGGTCTACAAGGAGCTGAAGAGTCGAATGAGACGAGTGACAGCAAGGCGCCATCAGAATACTCGAACCGTGTACATTAATCCTCAAACGACGCCGGACGTATTTTTCGCCAAGGCAGCAAGATCCACATTTGGTCCGCTGAATACCCAGAAGGGCTTCTCTCACGCCGAAGTCTAATCTAGATAACGTTCAGTAAGCCCCAGGATAGCCAAAAAGCAAAATGGAAACTATTATGTTTACCATGCAACAACCTATAATGGAATTAATGACCTTCATGAAAACGACCTTGCAAACAATAGTAATATAGTTGCTTGTAGATCAGAAGACCAAATAATTGATGTCTAGTCTACAAATTACCCTGTGGAACGCCAATGGCGTTTCAATGCACAAACTCGAAATTACACAGTTCCTGAATGAAAATCATATCGACGTTATGCTGCTGGGAGAGACGCACCTCACAAGCAATTACAACTTCCAAATAAGAGGTTACGCCTTCTACCGCTCAGATCATACAGATAGTAAAGCCCACGGCAGAAACGGAGCCCTAATAAGAAAACGCATCAAAGACCACTTGCATCAAAGGTGTGCAACTAATTACTAGCAGGCCACGACTATAAAAGTGCAGTCCTATTACGGCCTTTCCATAGCCGCTGTCTACTGCCCGCCTCGCTTTGCAATTTATGAAGGACAATTCATGGATTTTTACAACTCACTTTGAGATCGTTTCAGGCATAGCGACATATCTCCGCGCGACATATCTCCGAGCGTCATATCTCCGCGCAGACGTTGGCGTAATATCTCCGCGCGGAAATATGTTGTTTTTGAAACAACATACCTTCGCTCGGAGTTTCACGTCATATTGACGCTTGGAGATATGTCGTTTCAGAACGTTATATGTCCGCGCGGAGATATGACGCCAAGCTCCGCGCGGAGATATGACGTTTTGGAAACGACATATCTCCGCTAAATACTGGGCGGACATACGAGTATGTCGTTTCCAAAACGACATATCTCAACATTAAAAGTGCCAAAGCGTTTTCGGACCTTTTCTCAGACCATTCGCCAGTGCTTACAGTTCTTCTTCAAAGCCCAGAAATTAGCGATCATCCCCACAGGCTGCCGTCGCTCAGAACTGACTGGCTTAAATATAAGAAATTTGTTAGTTCCCCCATTGAACTTACCCCGCAGTTCAACATCGAAGCAGATATAGACTGCTCTACTGATGCTCTTGAAGACGTACTCATTGCAGCAGCCGCTATTTAAACACCACAAGGGAAGGACGTAGTCCAAACCAACAAATTTAAAAATAATCAACAAACTGAACAGCTTGTCCTCAAAAAGAGGCATCTGCGACGTGCTTGTCAAACATACGGATCGCCATCTTCAATACAACGTCTTAAGGAAGCTACTCGATTACTAAACCGAGCTCTGAAGCACACAATGTCTTTTTGGTTCATTTTTGTTTAGTAACTCTTTCTGCGCATAAGCGTAATAGAATTGTTGAGCATGACAACCCTGTGTTTGTGACAAATCGCAACAGTCGGATGTGTTCTGAAGAGAACGAGTTTCAATATTTATTATAATTTTTTTTAACTTTGTTATTTTAGTTTTGTTTATATTTAATTTTTTTTTTTTTATATATATTTCATACATGAAATATGAAAACATAAATAAACATACATATATCAGATTTAAACTAATATGTAACAAATGGTTTTTTTAGTCGTTGAAATGCAGTGCTTAGTGGTCTGCTTACGAACAACTAATAAAAATAAAATAAGCAGTGAACAAGTGAGCAAGTGAGCAAGTGAGCAATGAGCAGTGAACAAGTGAGCAAGTGAGCAATTAACAAGTGAGCAAAATGAGTGAGTTGACTCTTTTGAAAAAAAAAGAACATGTTCATCCAAATGAGCAGTATTTACCCAACACTACTTGTAACCCAGTAATAATTTAGTTAGGGTAATTCTGTTTGATATTTGATACACTTATTGTTAGTCACGAAAAGGAGAAAATTCAATGAATAAAACACACGCCAAAAAAAAATATCACTAAGCGGGTCTTAAAAATTTTGACAAATTCCTAAGTTTAATCATGTGGATAACCATAAACTCTTCATCCAAATATCTTCGCCCTTCTACGTCAACGGGCCTGCTGACTTCGTGGGAGCCTAAGTAGTAGGTATAAGTCCTCATACGTATTATCCTCGTTTTCTCTTTCAAAGTGAACGGGCTTGTTTTTGTTTTGCGCCTCGTACTTGTGTTAATTGTTTGCTATAAGCTACTGGGGTTTTATTTTAAGCTTATATCTTGTGTTAATAATAGTTAACCGAATATTTTTATTATTATACCCGGTACCCATAGGGTACAAGGGTATTATAAGTTAGTGCCAACCGAGAATGTATGTAACAGGCAGAAGGAGGCATTTCCGACCCCATAAAGTATATATATTCTTGATCAGCATCACCAGCCGAGTCGATTTAGCCATGTCCGTCTGTCCGTCTGTCCGTCCGTGTGAAACAACAGATCTCAGAGACTATAAGAGCTAGAGTTACCAAATTTGGTGACAACATTGGAATCTGTTGCACGCAGATCAAGTTTTTTTTTAAATTTGGCCACGCCCACTTCCGCCCTCAAAAATCGTAAAATAAGCTATACTCGTTATTTTCTGGTGAAAGTTGATAGATAAAATAAATAACGTTAAAAACGGACGTTTTCTGAAAATTTCAGTAAAATCGGATGATAAACATGCGAGATATTAGCAATGCGGTTAGAATTTTAACACACCGCCCTAAGGCACTGCTGTTGCTGTTGCATGCTGTAGCCGACAGGTGGCGCATTCGAGCCTTGACCCCGCGATATAATGGCGCCATCTGCAGAAAAATTGACAAAAGAATAGAGCAAAAAATGATAAAAAAAATAACATAATTCATTTCACAGTCGAGCACTCTCGACTGTAGTTTTCTTACTTGTTTTTTATTATAACGCTGATATTAAAGCTTGACGGCTTGAGCTCACTAACTCTCGATTTTTTTCTCTCTCTCTCTCTTACTCTCTCTATCACTCTCTTTCTTCTGATTGGTAAAGCAGTAAGTCACTAAAATGTCTTCTAATATTGTCGGTGTAATTAAAACCTGCCAGAAGAAAACTTTAGCAAGAGACTCTATTATCGGTTTCTGGCTTTTATTATATTGTGCACGCCAAGTGCATTGATGGCACAAGCAATAAAAACATTGGATTGCGCTACTGCTGCGAATCTTGTCGCGATGTTGAAAGGCAAAACATGTCTTTCATATGGCAAACAAAAAATTGTTTTAAAGAGCTTTTAATTAGTTTTCGTAAAACTAAGGATGTGCTCTATGCGCTGGACTCCCAGTTTAATGGCCATAAGCTATTTAACGAGTCCCCTAAGCGCAAAAAAACGACAGTTGGCACACCGCATTTGGGCGGATTCCCACAACTTGCCGCGTGTTCTCAACAGCGGACTTCCTCAGCACAGCCCAAGCTAACTCCAATGATATTAAGATTGGGTGCGAAAAAAGATTCTGCCTCAGAATGTCCCGCGGGAGAGATCAATGATATTCGTTGAGTGCGCTAGTGGGTCACAACTAATGAACACTCAGAACGTCCCGAATGCTCCCCAGGGTATCAGGCCAGGATTACTAACCGAAATTGGTAATATAATCAAACAGGCTTTATTGCCAAAAACCCTAATAGCAGCACCATCAACGAGGCAGATATTTATCCCTCGGACTCATCTGTCTCAAGTATCGGAAGATGTAACTGTCTTTTTTCAAGAACCAAATCCAAAGAACAATATTAAAGTGGAACAAATTAAATTTTTTTATCCTAGGGATATTTCATCATTCAAAATAAATTTCCCTGACGAACTCTTCAACACAATATGCTCTGCTGACCTCTGGCCAAAGCATGTTATTGTTGAGGAGTACCAAGCTGAGAAAAGCCTATAAGCGCAATCTGCTAGCTACGTCGTCTGCTGCAAGAGGCTTACGTATCAAGCTTCCCAAATTGTATTCTGATATACTTTCGTTTTGCATCCCAGGTGATAACAAAAACCTGGTTAAAGCCGGTGATCCTTAGCTCCGAAGTTTTTCTAGCTCAGTACACAACGTAAAGGTTTGATAAGCAGAGGGCAGTGTCCGATATCCTGTCGAACTTGAATAGACTTTCGGATGGGGCCATTTAGTAGTTCTAGGTGATTTTAACATTCCTGGAGCTATTTAATCCACAAATGAATCCTCACAAATTTTTTTAACTACTGCACGTCACGATTTCATTGAAGGCTTGTTTTACATTTTGGTGTCTCAAGTCAACCATGTACGAAATTCCTTAGATCGCTTGCTTGATCTCTGATATTTCTCAGATTTGGGAAAAGTCAGTTCGGTTAGATATGACAAACGATATTGGGATAGCTATTGACGATAGGACTGATCGGCCGGCTAAGAAGGTCCACTGCTTTCGCAAGGCGGATTTTCTTATCTGACCTTAATTGGTCCGAGTTGTATGGTTAGTGCCATGGATATTTCTTTCAATGCTTTTTTTACTTAACACATCTTTCCTCGCTTTCATTTAGAAATTCGTCAGCTGTTAATGTAGGCTTATGTGCCTGGCATACAGTACATAAACTGTCTGCCTTGTGTCGCCGCAACTAGAACATGAACCTGTTGGACTATAGATGGTGGACATGAGGGTCTGAGGACTTAGCGACAGCCTCTGTTGATTGCAGCCAAATGAGTAAAGCTCGCGTTGTGGTCAAAACAATTACTGATTTTATTGAGGAAACTAAACGGTATTTATAGCTAAACAAAGTATAAAAAATATGCTTATGTCAACGAAATTGTGTGTAAAGAGAAATGTGGGTTGTGTTCGTTGTTTGAGCACCATTTTCGGAGCTTAAATCCGGATGGCAACATTATTTGGTTTAGTTCTCGTTGAATTTGAATTGCTTCCGGAATACTGCTTGCTCCAGTGAGGCAGTCGTCGGCGTAGAAATCATGCTTTAGCACTCTTCACACCTTCTCGGCCAAATAATCCAAGCATATTGTAGCTAGGAATGGGGCTGACGTTGTACCGTAGGTGACGGTTTTGAGTCGGTAATACTTGAGGTCGTCAGACGGATTCTTTCTCCAGACGATTAATTGATGAAACTGATCATCAGGGTGTATCCACACTTGCCGATACATTTTCTCTATGTCCAGCATGCAATATATCATTCAAAGATTTATTGCTTGTGGTTTTACAGGAAGCATCAAATACTACCCGTAGTTTTGTTGTGCTGCTTTCAGGTTTAAGCACACATTGAAGTGGGATAAAATAGTGATCCTCGGGTATGTTTGAGGGATGCACTTGTTTCATGTGTCCGAGTCTTTCATACTCCTCCATAAAGTCCACGTACCCTTTCGAGATTGCAGGTGAAATTCTCCGCTCCAGTGCCAGGAATCTGTTGGTTGCAGTTTTTTGTGATGCCCCCAGGGCTGAAGATTGTTCAGAAAATGAGAGTTTTACAATGAATTTTCCATCTGCTGCAACCTGGAGATTTCCTACGAAATGTTTTTCGCAGTGAGCCTCTATCGGTGATTGATGCTTTTCTTCAGTTTCTAGAGTCCAGAAACGTTCCACAAATCTTCATCTGTGGCTGTAGTTGCACAAATTGCAGCTGAGTTGTGCTCCGCAGAAATCTTTTCGTCGACAATCCAACCAAGTTTTGTATTTTGAAGAATTGGGCCTCCTGGCTTTAATAGAGTCTGGTTCGGTACTAGCAACGAATAGTAGTGCTCGGCTCTGATAAGCACGCCATACTTTCCTGGCTTATCGAAATTTGGATCGGCTAGGGAAATGTTGCTTGGGATTTGCAGATTTGTAGAATTTAACTGGTGGGCCGGTTGATCAGCTATGATGTGTTACCGGTTGAGTAAAGTCATTATACATTGATTTCATCAGAACATTTACTCTGGCTCTACTAGTTTTTAGATTGCCTCCAATTCCCTCGATACGTAGTGAAGTACCGTGGAGTTTTAGCGATAGCATTGAAGCCATTCGTTCAGAAATCCAATATATTTATGATCCTGAATCAAGCAAAGCTCAGAAGGTAGCAACCTGACCATTGCCAAGTCCCTTTATGGATGCCAGGGACTCGATTGTTGTAATGTATAATTCTTTTAATGACTTCGGATCGTCACTATTTGTGCTTTGTTGCAGGAGACGATTGAGAATCGTGTTTGCTACGTGTCGGGGATTGTTGTAAGCGTCAACCTATATACCCCATGCGTTCAAGTAATTTTATTTAATGGTCTTTCCTGTCTCTGAAAACTCATTCAGAGCGCGTTTGATAGACTCGGATATCGCCCTTTGTCGGCGACATGCCGATCTGAGTTTGTCAGATGCTATCATGGGTTGATGTATACCTCCCGCTTCTGGATTTGCATCAGCGTGTCTTGTTGATTGTTCCATATTGTCGAGCATGTTCGCTCTGTATTTTTCGTATGTGTCACGACAGTCATCGCAGAACTTGGGATACTCAGTGGTTATAATTTTCAGGAATATTGAGATGGTTCGTCGCAAACCGATTCCACGCGTCATCGATGACGGCCAATTTGGTTTGATATTACGTGGGTTTTAATTTTCTCTCCGCTGAATCCTTTTTGTAGTTGCGGATATACTTCGAGTGTCGCCTTGTTGACAACTCTGAGAAGTGTGTCCAGGATGGTTTCCTGTAGGGATCACTGAATGTGATCAACGGCTAGAAATCTGAGTTCTGAGCCAAAAGGATATTAAAATCCTTCAAAGTGTCGCCTGATTGACAACTTTAAGATTGTGACCAACGGATGATTGAAATCCTTCAAAGATCTAGGATGTTTCCTAGACCGTCGGGGTCACCAAATGTTAATGTAGGCTTAGGTGCCTGGCATAGAGTACATAAACTGACTGCCTTGTGTCGCCGCAACTAGAACATGAACCAGTTGGACTATAGATGGTGCACATAAGGGTCTGAAGAAAATGAAACAAGCTCGCGTTGTGGTCAAAACAATTACTGATTTTATTAAACTTAACGGTATTTATAGCTAAACAAAGAATAAATAATATGCTTGTGTCAACGAAATTATGTGTAAAAAGAAATGTGGTTTACTGTGTATGATGATCTATGCGGAACTGAAAACGTTGCCCAATTCGACTTCTTCATGTCAGCAGAATATGCACATGCGCTTGACCTTATAATTGCTACCTTTTTGTTATTGCATATATATATAGCTGAGACTGAATAACAGCAAACGATGATCAGGCAATCGCCCATCTTTTTTTCAAGCTCCTATACTCCATCATCCGATTCAAACCAGACATATTCTTATACCATGCAAAAATCAACTTTAATATTCAGTATTACGGCCATTCTGTAATCTACGTCGTCTGCTGGAAGAGGCTTACGTAGTAAGCTTCACAAATTCTATTCTGATATTCTTTGATTTTTATCCCAGGTGATTGTGTTCACAAAAACCTGGTTAAAACTGGAGATCCTACGCTCCAACGTTTCTCCAGCTAAGTACACAGCGTAAAGGCTTAATCGGCTGAGGGCAGTGTCCTCATTGCTGTTGACTCCAACCTCACGTCTGAATTATTAATTTTCGAGGAATGCAACGATGTTGAATACCTTTGTGTGAAACTATCGGTTAATGGAAGTTCCACATTCCGACCTTTTTTTCTCAGCTTCATACTCCTCAACAATAATATGCTTTGGCCAGAGGTCAGCAGAGCATACTGTGTTGAAGAGTTCATCAAGGACATTTATTTTGAAAGATGAAATATCCCTAGCAAAAGAAAATTTGAATTTTTTCACCTTAATCTTAGATTTATCGGCTTTAATACGACCTAGAATGTAGGTACTTACATCATCAGATGGTTGATCAGGGGAAAGCCGCGAAACAAATATCTGTTTCTTTGGTGGAATAGCAATCAGGGCTTTTGGCAATACATTTGTAGTGCCAATTTCGGCCGTTATTCCGGGCCTGTTACCCTGGGGAGTTTTCTGAATGGGGTTCTGTGGGGTCATTAATTGTGACCCCTCAGCGGACTCAACGGATATAAATGGAGGCGCTGTCCCCTCCCGCGGCACATTCGGAGGCCGAATCTTTTATCGCTCCCGATCTTAATATCATTGGAGTTAGATATATTGGAGTTGGGGGCTGTGCCGAGGGAGTGAGCGGTTGAGAACCCGCCGCGAGTTGTTGGGATCCGCCCAAATGCGGTGTGCCAACCGTGGTTTTTTTGCGCTTAGGGGACTCATTTAATAGCTTAAGGCCATTAAACTGGGAGTCCAGCGCAAGGAGCACCTCATTAGTTTTACGAAAACTAACAAGTTGCTCCCTAAAACCATTTTTGGTTTGCCGCATAAAAGACCTCATTTCCTTTTCAACCTCGCGACAAGTTTCACAGCAGTAGCGCATTCCACTGTTTTTAATAATTTCAGCCGCCCGGCCTGTGCGATCAAGGCACTTGGCGTGCACAACATTATCACACAGCCAGCAGCCAATATTAGGGTCATCATTTGAAATTACCTTTTTGCAGGTTTTAATAGCGCAGACAATATTACTGATCATTATCGTTACTTACCACTGTACCAATCAGAAGTTAAGAGAAGATAAGATAAGTTAAGTGCACTAAGAGAGAGAGAGAGAGAGCAATAGAGCGAGAGTTAGGGAGCTTAACCCGTCAAGCTGTAATATCGGCGTAACGGATAAAGCACAAAGAGGAATGCAAAAATGAAGATAAGCAATTGCTGCACCAAACTAATTTGCAATTAATATAGTTATTAATACACAAAAACAGCTGCATGCACACGCGAAGTGAAACGGTGAATTATTATAGCAAAGAATTTACACAAATACGAGGCGCAAAACAAAAACACGACCGTTCACTTTGAAAGAGAAACGAATATATCGAGATCATGTAAATTGTGATATGGATTATAATACATTTATGAATATTTCACGAAAATGTTGGGAAGATAAATTTGGATTTTTAATAATCTCTAAGGACGATGAATTGAAAACTGGACGATATGGAAAAGATTTGATAAATTCCTTATTCTCGAATTAATATCCATATAAGTACAATGAGTTGATTGACAAAGAAACAGTTAAACAGTTCAAGCTTCATAATGTCTACATTATGAATACAATTGCCTTAAGTGTAAACACTTCAGTTATAACTAAATACTTTTTCGTAAAAACTGAATTAAAACATTATTATGATTGCACACTCATTGACTTTTATACACTCGATTCTATACCAAATGTTGATATAAGGAACATTATTTTCTATATTGGAAATAAAGTCATAGAAATTTCTGTGGGTTCATTTGAGCTTGAAGAGAATATAAAATATATTATTAATAAGCTCAAGAACTATGAGCTTCATCTATACATATAAAATTAAACCATTCAATCTTAGAATCAACGATTAATCGATTTTAGGAAATCAAAAAATTTCCCTCATTCTTTTCCGACGTCAAAAAAGCTCTGATCTGGGTTAATTAGCAACACGAAATTTTATTGTGTGAAATCTGCATTTCAAGGATTCATTTGGTAGTTTTCCCAAAGCACGATTTCCCCACAGGTCTATTCTAAAACAACTTATAACATATACCACAAGATGGCTCTGCTCTCTCTCTCTCTCTGTCCCTCTCTGTACCTCGCTGTTCAAGCCAGCCGCCGCATAGTTTAGACTATTTCTTATATTTTTCTTTTAAAAACTTAAAAACTTTTTTAAGTTGGACTTAACCTAACAATAAAATAATATTGAATTATATCAATACACACACAAATGAACTCCGTCATAGCTTCAAAGTTCCTGCCGCTGGGCTATGGGAAAGTGGAAGGGGGAGTCATCTATCTATATATACAAGTATAAAACTAACCCATTAAATCTAAGAATCAACGCAGAGTCTAATTCACTTCAATGACCCTATTAAAATTGCTTACCATTTCATTCTTATAATACTAAACTTATTTGCTAAGATTTATTGGTAAAAAACCCATAATTTCTTTAAAAATTTAGGAAGCTAAATGGGAAATGGAGATTCATTTTAGTTTCAGTAAAAAACTGAAAGTGTAAGGAAAGTAAACCTCAATAACACAAAACTATATAGTTAATACTGTAAGACTTCTACATAAGTTTGGTAAGGGTCCCGCCCTTGACGCAACCCGAAGATCCATACCATCCTTCTCTCGATGTGACTATCGATATTGGGACTGTTATGGAGAATAAGTCTGATCGGCCAGTTAAGAAAGTCCACTGCTTTCACAAGGCGGATTTTCAACGGCTGAATAATTTCATATCTGACTTTGATTGGTCCGATCTCTACATGTGCACTGACATAGTGGGTGCCATGGATATTTTTTACAATGCCATGAACTCCTTTTGTACCGAATGTGTTCCACTATACTATCAATCTCAAATAAGCCTGACTAGTAAAGAATTGACTCGCCTCAAAAACATGAAGTCCAATCTCTACTCTAAATTTAAACGTAACGGTTCTCAAGCTGTCCATTCTCGCTATTTAGCGGCTCGGTCTACGTTCACCGTGCTTAACGCTCAGTGTTATAAAAACTATCTGAGTTGTTTTAGGGATCAGTTCGCGGTGGACCCAAAACAGTTTTATAATTTTGTCAACACTAAACGTAAACCAATTACACATCCTTCCTCGCTTTCATTTGAAAATACTACAGCAGGCAATAATCAGGCAATCGCCGATCTTTTTGTTCAGATTTTTCAAACTACTTATTCTACGTCATCCAGTTCAAACCAGACCTATTCTTATAATATGCCCAAATCAAACTTAATCTTCAGTCCTAGCTTAACCGAAAGCTCCGTTCTTTTGGATCTTCAACGTGTCAAGCCAGTTTTTGCGCCAGGTTCCGATGGAATACCAGGCTGTATGCTTATTGTATTTGTATTGTATTGTGCCGAGGCCCTGTGCAGTCCCCTTCTAAAATTGTTCACCTTATCCTTAGAAACATCACAATTTCCCTTTATTTGGAAGGATCTTCTTAGGTGGATCTCAAGTTATCTGAATGGCAGGACGCAAAAGGTCCTCTTTAAAAACAACTTGTCGAACGTTCTCCGGGTGACCTCTGGTGACCCCCAAGAAAGCCACCTAGGTCCCTTACTTTTTTACATTATTTATAAACGACTTGTTCAAAGTTTTGACTAACTCAAGAGTCGGTTGGATTTACAAACAGCTCTTATTAACTTTCAAAAATAGTGCACTGAAAACTTAGTAAACCTAAATGGCTCCAAATGAAAGCTGATGACAATCTGATGTGTCTCTCCCAAGCTTGCGACCTTTATGCTGAACTCCCGCTCTCTTTAAAGGATCACTCTAGTTGACGATTTGGGTATCCGCTTGGATCCTAAACTGGAGTTTATGGATCATATCTCGAGCATTGTTTATAAAGCCAGGGGTGTGCTTGGATTTATTAAACGGTGGTCGAAAGAATTTGATGACCCCTACGTCACGAAGAATTTATACATTTCATTAGTTCGTCCTATTTTAGAATATGGATCTTGCGTTTCGAGTCCCCAGTGGGACGTTCACAGCAAACGCATTGAGTCAGTTCAAAACAACTTTTTACTTTTCGCTCTTCGTGGCTTAAACTGGGATGCAAACCATAAGTTGCCCTCTTATTTTAGTAGACTTCTCCTAATTAACCTACCTTCCTTAGCAAACCGTACAACGATGCTAGGCATTGTTTTTATGTATAACCTGATCCGTGGTGACGTGGAAAGCACCGATCTTTTGGGTCAGTTGAATTTCCACGAACCATGTAGAACCACCAGATCCTACTTGCCTTTAGTTTTGCACCATTGTAAAACCTTTAATGAAATGCATGAACCCTTTATAGTACTATGTGCAAATTATAATGATTTGTACAAAATAACCTCGTCTGTAGATAGTCTTCCTAAACTAAAAACATTCATCTTAACCCACTTAGTACACATGCAAGATAGCAATCGAGCTGCGCGCTATTAGTCTATATGGTGGAGGGTAGTTTCCTCACATTCTTTTACCTATACTTTTCTTTCGCGCCTATTAACACCTAACCCTAACAAGCACGTGCTTGTAGAATTTATTGCTGTTAAAGTCAGAGTCGGCAATGCAAACCTGTTCCTAACATGTTCCTATATTCCTCCTCGATCTCATAATGTTGTCAGTGTGAATCACCACCTATATGCTATCCAAACCGTTTTGTCTAGCCTAAGCCCTGAAAACCAACTAATTGTTATGGGTAACTTTAACCATCCTCATTGCTCATGGCTTCCTTGTGACGACTCAAATCTTCTAGTATCGGACACTCAACATTAATCCAGTCAAGAATAATCGAGGTAGACTTTTATACCTCATATTTGTAATTGATGCTTTCTTGGTATCGGTAGCTAGATGTTGTTCTATATCCTATCCTGAAGATCCATATCATCACCTTATCAATGTCTCTTGAATGTTGTGTTTCATATAATATTACTACTTCGTCACTTCCTATCGTTACAAATGTTTCCGTAAAGCTAACTTTGATGTTTTATATTTATTTTTATCACAAATAGATTGGTCGTTCTTAATGGATTTTAATGAAATTGACAATGCTGTAAATGCATTTAATTCAGCTAGTGGCTCCGTAATTGACACTTTTGTTCCTGAATTGACTATTTCTGCTTCTCATAAGCCTCCATAGTTCAACAAAAACTTGTCTTACCTAAAAAATAAAAAGTCAAGCCTCGTAAAAAAATACAAGAAAGCTGGTTCCCCGCATGTCTATGCTCAATATTTATCAGTCAGATCCCAATTTCTTGCGCTGAATTCTCAACTTTATTCAAATATCTTACCCAATGTAAATGCGATTTCCGATCTGATCCAAAACAATTCTACAATTTGGTTAATTCCAAACGCAATTCTAATGCCTACCCTCCATCGCTTAGTTTCCTCGATCAATCTGAATCTTCCTCGCTGGACATATCCAACCTTTTTGCAATATTTTACCAATCTTCTGTCACCTACGATCCTGCTACTTCTTATCCTTATAGTTTAGCTCATGCTAACGATATCAGAGTACCTTGCTTTGCAGAGAGTAATGTTCCGCATTGTTTAAAAATCATTGACATGTCCTACTCTGCTGGTCCTGACAATATTCCGAGCTGTGTCTTTAAGCACTGTGCCCAAGTTCTATGTCTCCCTTTGACCTATCTTTTTAATCTATCGCTAAAACATTGTTCTCTCCCAAGTATTTGGAATGATTTTTTTATCATTCCCCTCCATAAAAATGGCTTTAGATCAAATATCGTAAATTATTGTGCAATCGCCAATCTGTCGACTATCCCTAAGCTTCTGGAGCATTTGATAACCCGTTAATTGCAACATCTATGTAGAAGCCTGGTGTCACCATCTCAACATGCCATTTTTAAACAGCAATCCACAACTACCAATCTACTGGAATTCACTAATCTGATCAACAAAGGTTTTTAAAGTCGTATGCAAGTTGATGTAATCTTCACAGAGGTCAGTAACGAACATGATTCTGTAAATCACTCACTCCTTCTTCAAAAATTATCCCTTATTTTGTATTTTTTCCTTCTATTCTCAAATGGATTTCTTCTTATTTGGCAAATCGTACTCAACCTGTTTTGTTCAATAATGTACTGTCTAATGTACTAACTAATAATCAATGTCACTTCCGGTGTCCCACAAGGCAATCACCTTGGCCCCCTGCTCTTTATCTTGTTTATTAACGACCTTCCAAAAGTGATATCCCACTAATCTGTTCTAATGTATGTCGATGATGTCAAGATCTGCCTACCATATAGTACTCAAATCGACTCTCAGATAATGACCTTCAACGTGACAGAAATTCTCTTCTCAGTTGGTGTTCGATAAATCTACTATTTCTTAATTACTTTAAATGTAATCTGATGACCTTTTATCGCTGTTCTCCTCATCTAGTCTCCTGCTCCTTGGGGAATCATACACTTGATCGGATAGAAGCATTTTTGATATACAGGCAGCTCGGGCACGTACCGTCCAAACCCATAACAGTACGTACACGATCCGCAATTTGCGAACCAATACGCCCCGTCTCGGCGCATCCAAGGTGTGCAATAGGCGTAGGCTGCCGCGAGGTAATTTTGTAACTATGCGAACAAGCAGCGATGCAGCAGGTTCTTAAATAAGTAAGTAAATAAGTAAATAAGTGAAAAAATTATAAATATTACGCGGTGATGAATCGAACGAAGCAGAAAGCAAAAAGTGCGAATAAAAGCTTTTGTTTAAGCTCTAAGAGCATGTATGTGCTCAGCAGCAACAACAACCACACGGTGCAATGGTAAGCGGTAATCGCAATGCAAAAGGAGAACAGGGCAGCAAAGCGTAATACGAAAGTTATTAAAACTGAATGTAGTTTTGCGAGATTAAAGTCACTGATATTGTTTAAGACAATCCCATTTTATCCAATTGATGCTGATGATGAGACCACGGAATCACTGACCGATTGCCGTTTTCACAGAGAAAACTTTGTATGAAGATAGAGTGATAGAAAACATGTCGAACTGCGACTAGTGTAACAGCGATATTAACGTTTTCCCACAAAAATTTGACATTGGTGATAGTAACTGGTAATAAGACTATGGTTTTTGACTCTTCGTCGATTCCGTGTACTCCAGTCGCCACATTCTGTTCTTGGTGTTAATAATAATTAAGTAAGGGACAGTGGGTTATGTGGTTCAGGTATCCCGTTAGGTCTTTCAGGCTCTCTCCCGAAAATGTGATTCCTCGTTAATGTTATGTAGTTGGTTATTCTCGTATTAAACCGGCAGAAGATCTAGTGTTCGGCTATTTGGATCTGTCAGATGATTCTGGGTTAGGCATAATTGCCGGGACTTCTCTATTTCTTTCACTAGAGCTACTACGTTCATTATTCTTGATAGTCTTGATTGGTAGTAATTTGGGTTATGATAATTAAAGTACTGTCCTGATTCGTTTTCCGTCCTTTTCCTATCGTGATACTAAATTTTTTTATTGTATTGCGAGTACCTGCCCCTAGACTGGTAATTGTTAATACTCTCTCCACTACCTTGCAAACACTTTTATTTTCGTGAATTGCCCAATCATATGCTTTCTGAAAATTTGCTGGCTTCATGGCCCTAATCTTACCCCCAAGTTGGCCTCTCATGGCCTTTAAGAAGGTCTTTAGGCAAGTTCCAGCTAATATTTATTTTTTTGCGTTAGCTAAATGAGTATTAGTTTCTGTAGTGTCGATGTTAAGCTTATTGACACTTCAAAAATTCATACTCAATTTTCAATCCAAAACTATACGACCAGATCATAGAAATAAAGACCCGCTAACCCGAGGTCTAACCGGCTTAATTTCTCATACTTAAATCAAGACGCGATTTTATGCCAAGATCACACACAGATCTTATTGCACAGCGGGGTTGTCCATACATACTTCGACCGATTCCACATCGAATCTCATCAGTGAACTTCCGCTGTGCGATCAACTCCCAACATAAGCGCCTATTTAAACAAGCGAGTCGCTGAATCCAGTCTTGAGAACTGCAGCGGCCACTCTTGCGTTATCAATTTTCGGCTGTGCTAATGTTAGAGAGCCAGAGGGGGAGTTTGTTTTCTTCTCCTCTCTTGTTAGTATCGTTATATCATGCAGTCCTAGTATAAAATACTCGTCCCTCTCGTGTTACTTATTTGTATAAAATATTTATAATTACGAGTATTGGTAACTATTTATTTTTCTGTCATTACGTCTTTTCGCTTATCCTGGAATACACCTGTTTTTTAAACTTTTTAAAACTTTTATAAAGTATTAATATTCTTGATCAGCGTCATCAGTCGATTCGATCCAGCCATGTCAGTCTGTCAGTCCGTCAGTCCGTCAGTCCGTCAGTCCGTCAGTCCGTCAGTCCGTCAGTCCGTCAGTCCGTCAGTCTGTCAGTCTGTCAGTCTGTCAGTCTGTCAGTCTGTCAGTCTGTCAGTCTGTCAGTCTGTCAGTCTGTCAGTTAGTTAGTCCGTCAGTCTGTCAGTTAGTCAGTCCGTCCGTCAGTCCGTCAGTCCGTCAGTCCGTTAGTCAGTCCGTCCGTCAGTCCGTCAGTCTGTCAGTCTGTCAGTCTGTCAGTCTGTCAGTCTGTCAGTCTGTCAGTCTGTCAGTCTGTCAGTCTGTCAGTCTGTCAGTCTGTCAGTCTGTCAGTCTGTCAGTCTGTCAGTCTGTCAGTCTGTCAGTCTGTCAGTCTGTCAGTCTGTCAGTCTGTCAGTCTGTCAGTCTGTCAGTCTGTCAGTCTGTCAGTCTGTCAGTCTTATTTCTTACAAGACTGATACAGAGAACTGCTAATGCGCCAATGCGCAAGTACTCTAGAAAATCAACACGGCCAAGATTGCACAAAAATTTGGCTCTGGCAGATGACACCGCCTAAACTCGCCAAATTGAGCCATGCAATCACCCGTAACCCAGCACAGCCGATTTTGCTGAACTATCAAACATTAGAACAAAGACGACCCAAATATATCTCCAGCCAATAGGCGAAAAGAGGGGAATGGATGACAGCTGAGAACACTTTTGTGTTTTATTCCGGAGATTTCTTGGCACAGTCTTTGGATATAAAAGACCCCAATATAGCCGTACTGGAGGTAGTCGAAGTCAGAGCTAAGGATGGGAGGTCTGTTCGGAAAGACTCGAAATCCCCCAAGACCAAATTAAAGGCGTACAAGGCGCATAAGTTTATAAGTTGGATAGCTTGTTGCGACCGCGGTAAATGTGCGATGTAGTCCTTGAATTGAAGCAGATATCCTGAGGACTGTCGAGTTAATCCTGATTTACCAATTTTAACAATACTACGAGGATAACAACCTGCCGCGTCCAAAAGTAAATCCTGAATGAAATTTTGCAACTAACTGGGAACTACCCGTATCACTAGACGTATCCTAAATCCTTAAACAACAACCCAAATCTACAACATCATTAAAAGACCTGAAGGATGTCTCTGATAGCAAAGTGATCGAACAAGTAATTGCCAGTCGAGACGGCTTGCTGAAACTTGATGCTGGGGTGTGATCGAAGACTGTGCTGTTCAATTCTTCTCCGAGGTGTTGCATGGCTAGCTTTTTAGTTACGTAACTGTCCTCCAAGTCCGAACGTCCACTATCTGCGGATTCCTGAGCTTCATTCTCCGACTGCACTGAAAGTTGTTATTAGTGGATCGAGCGAATAATTAATCGGTGATGACTAGTTGTAATTGTTTATGGATTAATAATTTGTTAATTAATTGTTTATACACTGCCCCACATTGGGCTCCAAAATGTTCGATACACAAAGCGTTTTTGTGCTGCATAAGATTATTAGGTTGGGGGTGCGTAAACTAATTCCCAAACATTAACCGCAAGCAAAAAGACAACCGTTTTACTTGATCTGGAACTGCAACTGAACTTTTATTAATACAGGAGAGATTACATAGGGCTGCTAACATAGCATTAACAGAGTGCATATATGTAGTCTGGTATTAACTGAAAATATGTTTACATTATTGGGTGAAGAGAGGAAGTGTAGCCGACGGCTCAAAGATGAGTTGCGGTGTAGAGGCCGGAATCTTCGCTGAAAACTGGGGAGTGAAAAAGTCTTTCCATCTCCCAGAGTCAGCGACAGTGTTCCAGGCGGAAATTCTAGCAATACTGAAAGGAGTCGAACTTTCAATAGAGGGAGATTATCGGAATACCAAGGTTAGGATATACTCAGATAGCCAAGCGGCAATCAAATCTCTCGCCGTAGCAAGGAAATCCTTTTGATCTCCAAAAGTAAAAACGACACAAGAAGAATCAAGGCAGCCATCACCGGCCACTGGGCAATAGGCATGCACGCCTATAAGATGGGTCTGCCATACATTTCACATTGCAGAGGCTGCAAGGAACCAGGCGAGCAGGAGACACAGAAGCAGTACTACGTAACAGGGGTGGTACTACGTAATAGCGCCAACCGAGAATGTATGTAACAAGCAGAAGGAGAAATCTCCGACCCTATAAAGACACTATATTCTTGATCAGCGTCACCAGCCGAGTCGATTTAGCCATGTCCGTCTGTTCGTCTGTCCGTCTGTCTGTCTGTTCGTCTGTCCGTCTGTCTGTCTGTTCGTCTGTCCGCCTGTCTGTCCGTCTCCGTGTTCGTAAACAGATCTAAGAGACTATAAGAGTACCCATAGGGAACAAGGGTATTATAAGTTAGTGCCAACCGAGTATGTATGTAACAACAGAAGGATAAATCTCCGACCCTATAAAGACCCTATATTCTTGATCAGCGTCACCAGCCAAATCGATTTAGCCATGTCCGTCAGTCTGTCTGTTCGTCTGTCCGTCTGTCTGTCTGTTCATCTGTCCGTCTGTCTGTCCATCTGTCCGTGTTCGTAAACAGATTTTGGCCACGCCCGCTACGCCCCCGAAAAACAAAAAAAAAACGTTTTTAAGCTAAAGTAGTAATTTTTAGCTTAAAGTAAATAGATAAAAATAAAGTAGACATTCGCGGACGTGTTTTGAAAATTTGAGAAAAATCCGATGATAAACATGGAAGCTATCAAACAATAAGGTTTCTGTGTGTGCTTCGCTTCTTCTTAGGAGAGAGAAAGAGAGCGAGAGAGAGATGTTGAGCGCGCACGTGCGTGTTGCTTAACATGTTCTTAGCAACATTGTCTTTGTTGGGTGTTGCTCAATATGTTCCTAGCAACATTTGTCTTTTCTGGATGTTGCTTAACATGTTTCTAGCAACTTTTGTCTTCATTTGTCAACATTTTTTTGGTTCCATGTTCACGTGCTCTTTAATGTCAATCACAATGCTTTGGGTACCGGGTATGTCACAGTCACACCCGACTGTAGCTTTCCCACTTGTTAATCATGGGATTTGAAATTCTATCAGCACCGGGACTTTTGCCTTTGACAGTATGGAGAGCCGCCTCGATTTCTACTATGTTAATGGGAGAATCAAGGCTTTTGTTGTTGGTGATAAGAAGATGGGGCTATAGGATAAGGTCAGAAATGATTCTTTGAAGGTTATGTATTTATTGCTGAAATTTTCCACACTTCCATATTTCTCCCAGACTTTGCAAAAGCGATTCGCTATGCTACTGGAGTCAGTTAATAGGCCATTGTCCGTTGTTATGCATTTGGTGGGTATGGCAGGAGAACCTGCAAGACGTTTAATATCTGACCATAGTAGTGGTAGTGTCAAGGGGTGATATACGGAAGGTAAAATTTTCGATAGACTTTCGATTTTCGAAAGAAGAGCAACCTCATGAGTTAAGCATCCAGGAGCCCAGCTAGTCTCGAGTTCAGTGCAGATTTTACCAAAAGTTGTCCAGTTAGCGCGATCGGTTTTATATATCGGAATGAGTAGAGTTCCATCGAGAGAGAATGGCACCGACAAGGAGATGAGAATGGTTAAGTGATCGCTACCATGTAATTGGTCACGAATAGATCAACTGATTCGGTGCGCTAATCTGGGGGAAATTAGTGGTAGGTCTACATGAGTGATGGTATTATAAGCAGAAAGATGAATTCCATGGCCATCGTTTAGGACCACTAGATTTGATGCCGATATTATCTGCTCAATTTTTTTACCACGAGAGTTTGAGTGAGGGGATCCCCACATAGAACTCCAGGAGTTAAAGTCCTCTAGAGGTAGTATTGGTCCTGAATATGTTCTTTTATCAAAGCTGTTTGGTAAATATGTTTCCGGGGGAGTTTGAAAAGTAGCCTTTGAAGCCGGCTGGGCGTTATTAAAATTATGTCGTAGGTGTGTCTCCTGTAGGCATAAAACGTCAGGAGAAGGATCAGTGATAAGTAATTTTAATTCATGATAATTGTTAAAGATTCCATTTATGTTCCATTGTAGGATGTTTATGACCATGATAAAATATGTGTTTCGTTTAAATGATTCAAGGGTAGCTGACTTGGAGTTAACTTCAGTCATTAGTGAGTCGGATTCAGATGAGTTATCTATAGAGGAAAGAGTTTCCGTTTCGTTTAAGAGATTTTCTGCTTCTGTTCTAAATTTTAGCGAACAGCCACTTTTGGCTGTTCGGAGCTTACACTAAGAACACTTGAAGAAAGGGAGAGCGGTGGGTGAGAGATTGCACTTTTCGATGACATCGTTAGTTTTAGCGATCTTAGTGGTAGAACTAGTTTCAAAAATTTGCTTTTGGAAATTTGGGCTTTGAGAGGGAAGCTTAGAGTATTCACTATGACTACTTGAGGAGGACTGGATTTTCCTTAATGTTGTTTTTGTTCTTGTTGGGTAAAGAGCTTGTCACAGCACTAGCATAGTTAGCTGAGAGATTGGTACGCAAAGTGATTTAGAATCAATCTAGCTTCTTGTTTTAACCTTGATTATGTCTTTTTGTTGTTGGTATCTTGGGCAAGAAGGAGAAGAGTAATTCGCGCATTGGGTTCGTGTGCAAGGGGCTGGACTGTGAGGGGGGAAATTGCAAGATTCGCACGTGGGCATGTTCTTGCAGAACTTGTCTGAATGGCTGATAATTTGGCAAGTTTTGCACCTCATCGGATTTGGGATGTAGTCCCTGTCCTTTACGGCGTTCCATGAGACGTCCAATTTAAAAGGTAAGTTGACAATTCGAATGTCATATGAATAACACCGGATAGTTTTGGTTGGACGTCAATTTTCCAGGTAAATTTAAATACAAAGATTTCGTCTTCGGGGACGTTAATAAGGAAGGGTGCGTATATGGTGCCAACGTTTTTTGTTTTTACCAGCATTAGGAGGCTGCTGTCACGAAGTGCGGAGATGGACACAATTTCTTTCCTTATTATGTTCAGCGCGCGGAATACAGCGAAGCAGGAAAAGACAGATATTTTTTTGGTGGTGTGTTTTGTGGATAATATTATGAATTTAGAGTTTCTTTATTTTTTTTCGGGGAGTTCTGGGAACTCGTCTTGTAATAAGATATTTTCATTTTTGCCTTATCTTGGTGTTTTTGGGACCATTCCCATTTCGTGCCCTTGCGCAGCAGTTCGTTTAATGGCATAACTATTTTCGCGAAGTCTGGGACAAATCTTCTGTACCACGACGCCACCCCCAGGTATTGTCTGAGTTCTCTCACGGTGGACGGTGGTTTCAGCTCCGCGATCGCTGCCACCTTGTCCGGTTCCGTGCCGATTTCTTGTTTAGTTATCCGGTGGCCCAGATACAGCAGCTCTTTTTGGAAAAACTGGCATTTTTCTGCGTTAATCCGCAAGTTTGCTTCCTTCAGTTGGCGAAAAACTTCCTTCAGGTTCTTTATGTGTTCTTCCTTAGTCCTTCCGATTACGACTATGTTATTCTGGCACGCAAACGCATGTGGCGACATTTCGGGCCCTATTACTTTGTCCAGCGCTCGTTGGAATGTGGCTGACGCCGAGTGCAGTCCGAATGGCATCACCTTCCATTGGAACAGACCTTTGCCCGGCACTGTAAATGCCGTGAACTGTCTGCTCCGTTCATCTAGAGGGATTTGCCAGTATCCATCCTTGAGGTCCAGGCTGCTCATGTATCGCGCTTCCCTTAGTTGGTCCAGTATGAAATTTATCCGTGGCATGGAGTATGCATCCTTTATTGACTTTGCGTTTATCTGTCTGAAATCGACGCATAGTCTCCACTTCCCCGTCTTCTTCCTTACCATTACGATGGGGGAGCTATACGGACTTTTGGAGTGCTCGATGCATCCCATTTGCAGCAGCTCATCCACCTTGGCATTGATCTCCTCTTGGACTTTTGGGTTCTTTGGATAGTACCTCTGCTTAATTGGTTTGTCGTCCTTCATCGTGGTACTGTGAGTTCTCCTGAACTCTGCCAATTCTGCCTCCAGGAATTCCTCGTCGTCTTTTTTCCTGGCTAGCTGAGGCTTTTCGACGACGGCGACGGACAATCTCTCTTCCAGCCATCCATAGTTCCGTCTCCAGCTGGTACCGCCACGTGGTGTCCTGCGCACTTCAACTCTGCACCGATGTTGGTGAGGAAATTTCAACCCAAAACCAGCGCGTCGATTATTCCTGGGAGCAATTTGGTTGACACCGTTTCGGTTCCGAGTCCGATCTGCACCGCTATCTGTTCATTGATTTGGACTCTGCTTCCGTCTGCCATGTGTACTTGTCGTTTAATGGGCTCCCTTGTTCCGGCTCTTTGTAGTGTGACCGCCAACGTCTCGCTTATGAAGCTGGGTGTGGCTCCTCTGTCCACCGTTGCTCTGACTTGGACTCCTATCAGCACCGTTGCGGTCAGTTGTGTCTCCTCGGCTGTTAGGTTCCCCATTAGTTTTGCGAGGCGGAGCCTTGCGATCCCTGCTGGCCTCTCATAGGCTGGGATCGCTGAGCGTTTCCCGACGGTTGGCAGCATTCTACTGTCCTTCTTCCGACCCTCCCGCATATCCAGCAGAACACGATCCGCTGATTCCGGCATTCTCTCGCCCAGTGTTCTTGCCCTTTGCACCTACGGCAGACCTGTGCTGGATTTTGCACGAATTCCCTTTGGGGCCCCGCTGGTCTCCGACTGGGTTGCGCGTTTCCACCTGCGTGATTCTCCTCGTCCTGGCATCTTCTGCATACCGCACTCTGCTCTGTCCTTTGTTGTGGATGGGACCTGACATTGTGGGCAGCGATTTCCTTCTCGAATTCTTCCCGCTGCTGGTCGAGTTCCTCGAATTCGTCGGCTAGTGCCATTGCGGCATCGAGGGTTTTGCATTCGTACGGGCGCATAAATATGCGGAGTGCTGGTGTGCTGTTTTCCAGGATTCGTGCCAGTGATTCCCTTCTGGACATTCGCAGTGGCCTCATTAGGGTTTGAATTTCCACCATGTAGTCTTTAAACCTCTCGCCGTATTTCTGTTTGCGCTGTTTTACCTGGTCGGCCAGCTTTTCCATGTAACCTCTCGGCAGGAAGAAGTTCTGGAAGTCGTAAATGAATTCCCCCCAGCTTTGCCATAGCTTATTGTTGGCTATAAACCACTTCAACGCCTTGCCTTGCAGGAGTTCTGGCATCGCTCTGGGGATCAGGTTAAGGTCGAGGCCGTATGTTGCGACATACCATTCCACTTGCTCCAGGAACTCCAGAGGCTTGTCGGTTCCGTCATACTTGAAGCTCCACTCGCGCACTTGTTTTGCTACCTTCGCGTAGTCTGGCTTGTTCGTTTTCTCCTCCGGGCGTCTCTTCCTGCTCGACTCCCTACTTCTGCCTGTGTCATGCATGCTTGCGACATCTAGGCTTGCTATTAGGGCTTCTGGGTCTGCTAGCTGTATTTTTATGCTCGGGATCTTGCTGAATTTTTCCTCAAGCTTGGCCAATGCTTCAGCCACCTCTGGGTCTGTTCCTTGTTCTTCAACGAACTCTGCCAAGGTTTTCCTCATGGCGTCGACAGAGGCGATGAGCTGAATGCCCAGCAGCTTTGCCATGCCATCGTACTCCTCCTTTTTAATATGCGTGATCCAACCTTTTCTCATCGTTCTTTGTTACTTTCTCTTGACTAGGACAATCACGTTTTGGGCGCCAGATGTAACGAGCTAACTTTCTCCGTTTGGCTAACAACGAATATGCGGCTAGCTCAGTAAATTCGTGTGCTCGTCCCACCAAATTAATATTCCGTGATTGTCCGCTCAGAGAGAACGCTTTGGGATTGACAGGTTATTCAGATCTTTATTCCTCTTCAATAGGTTTCCACACGTTAATTCTCGCTGCTGCGTCTTGCTTCTCCACGGCTGCTGCACGCCTTCCGCACCGGTCGTCGGTCGTCTTGCCGCCGAAGCTAGCAGAGTGTATCGCCCAGCCGAAGCCTAGCCACTCCGAACGCCCGCTTTGCAGCTTTAAGCACAGAGCTAGCAGGATGTATCGCCCAGCCGAAGCCTAGCCACCCTTATCGCCTGCTCTGCGCCTTGGCCTTGGATATCGTCGACACGGTGTATCGCCCGGCTTACGCCTAGCCACGCGCGCAACTCCCACAGTTGACTACCTTGATCTGGGTTTTCCTTGGCTGGTCCTTGTCGTAGGACCTCGTTGCTCCTCGCCTGGTTTCTTGATCCTGAACTCGTCCTTGCACGCGATGGATCTCAGCTTTGAAGTCTCTGCTCGGAAGGCTTGCCACTTCAAGCTCCGAACTTCTCGACTTTGCGTCTTGATCTTCTCGCGGACTTGGTTGGTAACTTGGACGGCTCCTGGATGCACTCGCTTGGGGTTTCGCACTCGCACTAAGTTGCCGTGCGCCTGCGTCCTCTGCCTTTTATAGGCTCTGCGAGTCCCGTTACTTCCTGCCGGCATCGGTCACGCCACCCGGTCCAAAGTCCGGCAATTGTCGCGTGACCGAGTCCAAAGTCCGGCCATTGTCCCTTTATAATATCGGCGTCTCCTCCTTGGCGGCCGAAGTCCACTGCCGCCGATCACGCCACCGGGTCCGAAGTCCGCCTAAGTCCCGCTATACTAGCGGCGTCTCTTTTGTGGCGGCCACCTGCGTCGGCACTGCCTGCCTGTTGCTAGGCAGTTTTCCTGGGCTGCCCTCCCCCGTCCCCTTGGCCCGCTTGGTTGCCAAGCGGCTGCTGCCCTCGGCAGTGTGCATCCACTGCACACTGTTTTGTGGGGAGTTTAAATTACAACTCCTCAAAATATATCGGATTTAAACTAATATATAACATATGGTTTTTTAGTCGTTGAAATGCAGTGCTCAGTGGTCTGCTTACGAACAGTTAATAAAAAGGCAATGAACAGTGAACAAGTGAGCAACTGAGCAATGGCAGTGAACAAGTGAGCAAGTGAGCAATGAGCAGTGAACAAGTGAGCAAAATGAGTGAGTTGACTCTTTTGAAAAAAATGAACATGTTCACCCAAATGACCAGTATTTACCCAACACTACTTGTAACCCAGTAATAATTTCAGGGCCTTTTAACTCTGTGACTGTCATATGACTGTCAGTTAGGGTAATTCTGTAAGATATGATACACTTATTGTTAGTCACGAAAAGGAGAAAATTCAATGAATAAAACACACGCAAAACCGAGAAAGAAAGCTAACTTCGGTAA
Source organism: Drosophila rufa (assembly GCA_018153105.1). Lineage (NCBI taxonomy): Eukaryota > Metazoa > Arthropoda > Insecta > Diptera > Drosophilidae > Drosophila > Drosophila rufa. Next base: position 7,270,716 of record JAECXS010000135.1, read on the forward strand.
ACCTAAGTTGGTATACCCTTGCAGTCTGCAATTGGATCATTGAAAATCGAACCATTTTAGTAATGTTGGAAAATATCGAATTTTGTAAATTTTACATTTTACATGTCAAATTTTCAATTTTCATATAAATCGACCGATCGCTTCTATGGCAGCTATATGATATAAATGTCCGATCTTAAGCCTAGTACTAAGATGAACGAAAAAAATCGATAAACGAAAAACTTCATATAAAAAAAAAAGAACGAAAAGAGCAAGAAGAAGAATTTTGTGGTATTTCGTTTGGTCGGGTACTAAGATGAACGGAATTCCGTGAGCGAACCGGGAAACAAGGTTGCCAGATGACACCAATATTTCGTAAGCCAAATAAATGAATTGCATATATTCCGTGAGCGACATGTAGGGGAAGCGTGAAGGGGGAAGTCGCTGCTCGGTTGGAGCGCATCGACAGCCTTTAGGATAATGTGGAATTGATAAAAAACGTAAAGGCGAGGCCCAATATATGCGATTTAACGAAAAAGACATTTTAATTGTGTTCTTAGACAATTTGGCGCTGGAGCCACTATTATTGGCCACGTAATATATATATAATATATAAATACGCCTCATCAAAATGCGTTTGAATTAATTTCATTTTATTTTTTTTTAATTTTTTTCACTTTATAAAGGTTTTTGTGTGCTTTTCATTTGTTTGTTTACATAAAACAGCTGGAAATACAAGGCAGTGTGACCGATTTGGACCAATTTTTACCGATTCCGGCCATTTTCTTTATTTTTCTTGGTCACACTGGTTCCCGAACGAAATATAGCAATTTCGCTCACGAAATTCCGTAAGCGGTTTTCGTTGATCTTAGTACTAGGCTTTAAAAAAATGAAAACCGTAATTCTAGAACCCTAAAAAACTGCTATATCTCAAAATTTAAAATTTCCGCTAACGCTGAAGAAAGTGAGAGAAAGTCGAAAATCTAAGAGCTCCTCTGAATTACGGCTTAAATCGCGATAAAACGCTTAATAAATTTAAAAATTTCGAAAAACAGCTGTGTAAACCTGCGCGTTACACCGATTCAGTGCACATAAAGCATTGGGACTTAAAATAAACAAATTAAAATACATTTGCTACTAGCAAAAGTGCAGAGAAATAAATAACACCAATCACTCAAACGAACCGAAACAAACACTCAAACAGTATAGAAAATAACTGTAAAACAGTCAAACGCAAAAGAAACAGCATAAAAACACTCATAATAATTACTCAACTCTCAAAAAGTAAACTCAAAACCAACTGAAAACAACAACATGTCGGCGAACAAACGTGTGCGGGTTGCAACTAGCCCTGATCAGAGGGTGACCCGCCTGTCCGATGCTACCTCCGTCAAGATGCTCCAACTGATCGACTCCAGATTTGATGAGCAGAGGAAGATCTTGGCCACCGAGTTTCGAGAGAGTGAGGCACGTTTCCTCAGCTCTCTCCAGGAGAAGTTGCAGGCGATGTCCGATGAGATCCACACTCTTACTTAACGAGTGAGCCAGCTGGAGAACGAGGTGAAGTTGGTAGCAGATCTGAAGCAGCAGGTCAAACACTCCTGGTGTTTGGTTGATCAGCTGAAGCAGCAGGTTGGCGACTTGGAAGCCAGACTAGCAGCCAAATGTATGGCAGAGGAGGACGTAGCGGTCTCATGTACCTTGCGCTGGCAAGGGGTACCGCAAGCTGAGGGAGAAAACCTTAAAACGCTTTTCCACCGGCTCTGTTTCTCACTAAATTTAACTCCGCCTCCACTGGTGAGATCCATCTACAGAGTGCGGCCCCGCCAAACTGGGCAAACACATGTAGACCCGATTATTCTCATAAAAATGGACCACGTGCGCGAAAAGGCGGCGCTACTACGAGCAATAGGGGCATACCGGCGAACTACAAAAACACAACTGAGCTTACAGCTTATTGGTCTGGAGTCGCCAGCACTGATTTACATAAATGAACAGCTGACAAAACATAATTACGAGGTCTTTAAGAGAGCAATGCATCTCAAAAAGCACAAGCGCATCACAGCTGTTTTTACTCGCCGCGGAGATGTCTTTGTCAAGCTGATCGACGGAGTGGAAGCTCACTGCGTGCAGAGCCTGCACGAGCTTTCTGAGCTGAGCAATGATGTGGGAGGCCCGGCGAGAAATAGCTCATTTCGAGATTAATCTTGAACTAAGATCCATAGTTTTAGTATTTCTTAGATTAAAATTCATTGTAGGTCGCTTTGTTTACTTAATGTTCTCCGTGGTGTTTAGTCAATTTAATTTTTCATATCTAGTGCGTGCGCATCTTATAATTATATTTAAATTTTGGAAATGGAAGACAATATTGATCTAACTGAAGTTAATAGCCATATCCTATTGCGCATACTCACAAAGCAGAGAACTGGGATAAAAGTTTGCCACATTAATGCTCAAAGTTTGCCGAGAAAAATCGATGAGTTTAAATATTTGTTTGTAAATTCTGGTCTAGATGTTATATGTGTCTCTGAAACATGGCTTGGCTGTAATGTTAGTGATGTCTTAATTTCGTGTGATAGTTATAATGTTTACCGTGCGGACCGTGTCAGTCATGGGGGTGGTGTAGCAATATATGTTAGTAAAAAGTTAGTGTCGAAGTTTATATGTAAACATCCCGATAGTAGTCCAATAGAATACTTATTCCTTGAAATTAAAAATCAGTTCTCATCAAAAAAATTCTGCTAGGCTGCATATATCGCCCACGAAGTAGCATAAACTATGACGATATTTTAAACAAGTTATCAGACATCACTATGAATTATGAAGACATACTCTTGGCGGGTGATATTAACAGTAATGTACTTCGAGAAGAGCACCTTAAAAACAACATGGAATCACTAGGCTTGAATCTTGTAAACTCTACTTATCCGACTCATTTCAGCAGAACATGTAGCCCACTGTTAGATGTATTTTTTGTTAGTGATGTTGAAAATATATGTTTGTATGACCAACTCATTGTGCCTTCGTTCTCAAAACATGACCTTATATACTTGACCTACAATTTTGACCTTCAGTATAATGACGAAAAAATAGTATTTAGGGACTTTAATAATATTGACTATTACCTTCTTAATACCGAACTCGATAAGTGCAATTGGAATAACATTTACTGTCTTCCAGATGTAGACCAACAACTTAGCTTGCTCCAGTTTAATATTAGTTACTTGTATAATTGTTTCGTACCTATTAAAAGTAAAATCGTTAAACATTTTATCAAACCATGGTTTAATAATGAAATTAAATCAGCAATACAAACACGAAATTCTGCATATCAAAAGTGGAAAAGGTATAGGACTCCGCGACATTATGCCCTTTTTAAATCATTGAGACACACAGTCACTAAACTAATTGACACGGCAAAGTCAAAATGTTATAGTAATAAATTCAAAACATCAACATCATCTAGACAAACCTGGAAAGAACTTAAGTCATTAGGAATAGGAAATCAAAAATCAATACCCGGACAGGATATTAATGTTGAAGAGCTAAATAAACAACTCTCAGAATGCAATGTACCTGAAATCGACGACAACAATTTGTACCTGAGATCAGTACCTGAACATTTCTGTGATAATAGCTTTAGGTTTGTTTGTGTCAATCAGTGTGAAGTTCTCGTCAATATTCTCAAAATTAAATCAGACGCAGTTGGACTTGACGAAATAAATCCTAAATTCATTAAAATAATACTTCCTAAAATTCTAACGTACATAACTCACATTTTCAACACTGCATTTACAACATCTGCATTTCCGGACTGTTGGAAAATTGCAAAAATTGTCCCAGTCCTAAAAGCTAACAAGGAGTACAGACCGATATCAATTCTACCATTTTTATCGAAAGCCTTTGAGAACATTATGGCAGCCCAAATAAACTCTTATATAGGTGATAATGGCTTACTCAATAATAACCAATCAGGATTTAGAAAAAAACGTAGCTGCACCTCAGCAATCCTGAAAATCTCGGACGATATACGTGAACACGCAGACAAATCTAATGTGACGCTTCTGGTACTTCTTGACTATAGTAAAGCCTTCGACTCTGTTAATCATGATGTTTTGTGTACAAAATTGAAAACTCAGTTCAATTTCTCGACAACTGCTGTTAAACTTATGACCTCATATTTAAAAAATCGCCGTCAATCTGTTGTAATATCAAATGTTTCGTCTTCTTTTGTAGTCCTTAAACGTGGTGTACCTCAAGGCTCAGTTCTTGGACCTTTATTGTTCACCCTGTATGTCAATGACCTTCCCTGTGTGTTGTCAGATTGTAATGTTCATATGTACGCAGATGATGTCCAGATGTATGTTAGCCGTCCGATTGATAGAATTGACGAGTGTGTGAATATATGTAATCGTGATCTTAATAAAGTTAGCAACTGGGCCAAAGACAACGGCCTTGGTCTAAACCCAACAAAATCTAAATGTATGGTTATATATAAAAAGAAATTAAATATTGTTGACCTGCAGCCATTGATTATAAACAGCATGCCCATTGAATACGTTGAAAATGCCACAAACTTGGGTATCATATTCAATAATAAACTTAGCTGGAATGACCACATAATCAGGGCTGTAGGAAAAACATATGGTTTGCTAAGATCTCTTTCCCCAGTTAAATGTCTGTTACCCGTAAATGTTCGTATGCTAATTGCCAAGACCTGTCTAATCCCAACACTTTTCTATGGTATCGAAATTTTTTCAAATTGCGATGCAGCCAGCCATCAAAAAATAAAAGTTGCATATAACAATATAGCAAGATTTATATTCAATCTGCGCCGATTTGACCATGTGACCAGCTATGCATATAGAATATTTGAACTTAACTTGACCGACTGGATGAAACTGAGAGTGCTAATCTATCTGCATAAAATAATTTACACGAGGGAGCCTACCTATCTCTTTGAAACATTAAGATTCCCTTCCTCTAGAAGAGCAAATAACGTGATTCAAATAAGACACAGATCTCTGCTTTCAGAAAGACAGTTTTTTGTACACGCAATTAGGCTATGGAATCAACTTCCAAGTTCTCTAAAAAATATTAGTAGCGCCACGCAGTTTAAGACAACACTTACAATACACCTGCAAATGTCAACTTAACTTAAAACATAAAATAAAACAACAAAGCGACCTTTTTTATTAACCTTTAGTTTTTAAGCGAACTTTAAGATTTATATTCAAACTTATGATTTAAAATTGTAATTCAAACGTGTATCTATGTTAATTTGTCCTATGTGACTATCGCACTAATTATAAGTTATCAACTTGTAGCGTTAGGAAACATTATAAAATAAATTGAAATTGAAAATTGAATACGTTTAAAAACAGAGAAGTTAAAATTTGTCTTACATTAATTTCGCCATCATTCCTATGTCAGCTATAGGATATAGTAGTCCGATTTCGGCCGTTCCGACATATATACTGCGATAGCTCAAAAGCTGAGAGACTAGTCCGCGTAGACATGACTAAATCGACTCGGCTGGTGATGCTGTAGCATATGAACATGAAAAAAAGAAAATGTTGACAAATGAAGACTAATGTTGCTAGAAACATGTTGAGCAACACCTAAATATGAAAAATTTAGCTAGGAACATGTTGAGCAACACCCAACTAATACAAATGTTGATAGGGACATGTTTACCAACACGCATTGGCGTTCTCAACATAGTTGAAGAAGAATCATTCACAGAATATTTATTGTTTAAAAGGTATCATGTTTATCATCCATCCGATAAACTCAATTTTTTAGGAAACGTCCGCACAATCCTATTTATTATTATTTACTATAAATCAAATATTACGACTATAGCTTATATAATGATTTTTATGACTTTCGGGGCGGAAGTGGGCGTGGCAAAACTTTAAAACAAACTTGATCTGCGTGCAACTGATTAGAATGCTGTCACCAAATTTGGTGCTACTAGCTCTTATATTGTCTGAGATCTGTTTAATAACAAGGACAGAGGACATGACTAAATCGGCTTAGCTGGTGATGCTGATTAAGAATATATAAACTTTATGGGGTTGGAGGTTTTTTTTTTCAATTTTTTTAACAATTCCGAATTTTTAAAAAATACTAAATGAGAAGTTCTAGTTTTGGGCAGGGTGTACGATACAGCGATGTATAGAAAAAAGTAGTTCCGAGAAAAACGCGTTCAAAGTACCGATGCCACGTCACTAAAACGGCTATAACTCATGAAATTATAGGAATTTTGAAAAATCCTTTTAATGACATATTTTTAAAGTTTAGATATTTAGAAACATATTTTTAAATATCTAAACTTTAAAAATATGAAAAAAAATCAGATTTTTTCAAATTTATACAATAGAATACTCCCCTAAAATTTTCGCGGTGGGAAACTCGTATTGATGGTCTGATCTAACTGGTCTGAGCTAACTGATGTATGACTTCACTGCCAAGAAGGGTGCCGTATGTTACCGTGGAAGCCCTATTTTGTTTGATAAGAATGATTTTATCTTCTCGCCATACAATACGCTGGAAACTACAATGATTGGCAGCCACCCAGATTTGGTGATACATTTTGACTATATCTGCAAAAAGACGAACGTATACATTCGTATACGTATGGAAATTAAGATTTCCTTTCAAGGAACTTCCACTAGCATCCTTAAATGAGCCGTCAAAGGCTACACTCCGAAAACCATTTTCCACACCAAATTTCTTACACTGCTACCGTTTTGTTCCCTTTTTTTTTTGAGACCATGTTCTCACAGTGATACCTTTTGGTGTTGCATTCAGAAAAGTTTACCATTTGGGTATCAAAAATTACAGTTTGGTTCTAGTTCCTGTACCATAAAAGTTCACAAATGTAAATCAGTGGACCATTTTTGTTACATACAATATCGTTTGGTTCTAGTTCTGATACCATTGGGTCAAGTGCGCTTTAAGGCCAAACATAAAAGTAACAAGTAAGAAAGCTACACTCGACTGTGCTCGACTGTGAGATACCCGGTACCTAAACGATTGCGCTTCACACTAAAAGGCAAATTAAAATTGTACATACATTGTACATACATACATTGGCGCCATTATATCGCACGGCCAAGGCTCGAATGCGCCACCTGTCGGCTACAGCTTGCAACAGCAGTGCTTTAGGGCGGTGTGTTAAAATTCAAACCTTATTGCTAATATCTCCCATGTTTATCATCCGATTTTATTAAAGTTTTCAGGAAACGTCCGTCTCTATTTTATTAATTTATTGTATCTATTAACTTTAAGCCGAAAATCACGTATATAGCTAATATAACGTTTTTATGATTTTCAGGGGCGGAAGTGGGCGTGGCCAAATTTTAAAACAAACTTGATCTGCGTGCAACAAATTCCAATGTTGTCACCAAATTTGGTAACTCTAGCTCTTATAGTCTCTGAGATCTGTTGTTTCACACGGAAAGACAGACAGACGGACAGACGGACTTGGCTAAATCGACTCGGCTGGTGACGCTGATCAAGAATATATATACTTTATAGGGTCGGAGATTTCTCCTTCTGCCTGTTACATACATTCTCGGTTGGCCCTAACTTATAATACCCTTGTACCCTATGGGTACCGCGTATAAAAAGAGACAGACAATAAACAACAGAAATATGCTGCGGCCGCTGAAACGATAATTTTACTGATTTAAATTCAGTATAACCGTTTAAACATATAGTACAGACGCAATAAAAGATCGTTCTGTGTGTATTGATAAACGGCTTAGAATCTAAACTAATCTAATCTTACATATCTTTCGATTTTCCAATAAATAATTTTTTTTAAGCCAAATGAGGTTTTATAACCATTTGGAGAAAATCCGAAATTAAATAAAAATGTTTGTTCATTCACTAAAAAATGTCTTATTTTTTTGGATAAACGGTTTAAGTTTTAACTCATATTTTTCAGTCAAATAAAGGCGCGACTCATATTTGATATACATATTTGTATGCAAACATGTGTATGCATATCTTATTTTTTCACTGACGCGTGCCAGCGGCAACACAGCAATCGCATGCTATCTCGCTTTTACTCATGAGCAGTTAGGAATGCAGCATAAGAATCGGCGCTGACAACCTTTTTGCGGGAATTAGGTTTTTCTAGCGGGAAAGTTTAAGAAAACTACAATAACTAATCCTTTATTCAACAAGCAACATCATCATTGTTTATGATATTTAATTAATCTACTATTTAAAAATAAGTCGGGTTTTCCTTGGAAAGGAAAGGTCTCGGCTCCATGAGGTTTATAGCAAAGAAAATTCGGGAAAAATTTCAACAGAAAACAGTGCCATCTCTGATACATAGCATGCATGATACAGTTTGACAGCTACTCATTGTTCTCTGCTCAGTTAATTTCATGTGACAAACCGGTATTGTTTAAACTGTGAAATTGTGAAAAAGAAGTGAAAAAAAAAGTTATTCGTTCCATCAAATCAATCACGTGTATTGTGCAAATTTTAATTCAATTTTAACAGCAGGCATTTGTCTTTAAGGGCGGGTAGGGTATTTAATTTTTTCGCCATTTTTTAATATTTTTTTTTTATGAATGCCCAACATCTTTAGAATATACAGTTCGAATTTGACATTGATCGGAGCAAAAATAACGAAGTAATGGGTAGTTCAACAGAGGTCATTCTATGTTCGATGTATGGGGAGCCAAAACTTTAAAGCGCTCTCCTGCAAAGTGCCATCTTCAAAGTCGGTGTACACGATTACTAATAATCTACGTGACCAATCGTTTTGAAAATGTGCACTCTGCTTTTGCAATTAATTCTCCAGGTATCACCGTCGGGGTTTTTTTAAATTTATTTACTACTACTTCCGGACAATTATCCTTTAACTAATGCATATTCTGGTTTTCATATCGGACGATTCTGTGGACCGTTAGGATGTACACAGCAAAATAACTTTTTTTGGAGGGGCCACGGGAGATTTCCTATAACTTCTATACATGCACATATTTTTCAATGAAACATTTTTAGAAAAATTGTCAAAGTGTTACGTTATTATATTCCATTTAAATTAATAAACTAGCTTAAGCCGTTTCGCCACAACAAATTGTTGAAAAGTGTCCCGTTTTGCTCCGAATTAACCCCTGCGCAAGTGGAAAAGTCAAACTGGATCCATTACTTACATCACCATAGCCACTGAAACCATTGTCCGATGGAAGTGATCCCGATTACAGACATTCTCCCATCATCTTATATCGGAAGCCCACGGCACATGCATTTATTTATTACGTTCACATGCAATCCGAA